>CM038672.1:294775446-295431696 GCA_021605145.1 Aegilops bicornis | reverse complement strand
CACCTACGAATATTGGACTTGAAATGCTCGATCAAATACACCGCACAGAGCAATGAACCTCCAATGTTCAACTTCAACTTTGGCTCGAATCCAAATTTTGGCCCAAATTCAAATATTTATTTAAATTCAAATTTTGATGGAAATTTGAATTCTGACTCAAATAAGAAACCAAAGTAGAAGCAACATTATTACAACTGATAAGTTTTCACAGTAGCTCAAATCTACCAAGTTTTAAGATGCCAACATCTTAATACAAATCTACCAAGTTTTAAGCGATCGACTCGCCCTCAAATTGACAACACAAACATTTCCCAACAACTTAATTCAAATTTTCGACTTGCTCCTTGTGTTTGCAGCTGGCTTCACCGTCTTGCTCCTGGTTTCCCTAGTTGAGATGCTCTTTTCTTTCAGACTCTTGTTCCTTTTGATCTTGGGCTTTACTTGGGGTTTTCCCCGTGGAGGTGCTGATGGAGTAGTTCCACTCGCCGAGCACTTGACGACCATTTGAGGGTCATCTATGGGGTAATCTTTAAAGGCACAATTGGAAAAATTACCCCCCTCCTCTTCCTCTTTTATAGCTTCAAAACCATCAAAGGCCATGGTTTCAAAATCTTCTGCTTCTTCATCTCTTGGCCTTTTCTCCCTAGAGCTGGTAAATAAAATTATAAGCCATAGGCAAAAAAGAGAACAAATGCAAACAAAAGGGTAGCTGCATTCTACAAAGGGTGCAAACACATACCAAGATGCTTCATTTGCTGCTGCATTCTCCACTGCATCTTCAGTCTCCATTGCTGCTGCATTCTCCTCAGCATTGGCTGCTGTCCATCTTTCCTCCTCTCCAAATGATGCATCCACTGCATTGGTACAAAGCCTAGCAATATGCCCCAGAACTCCACATTTTTTGCAAGCACGCTTCTTTGGTAGACGACCCTCCTCACCTGCTCTAATCCTCTGGTTCCTTGGTCTTCCTGGTGGTCTAGTAATGACAGGAGCATGGAGTTTGAACCCTGGATCTAATATGTTCCATTGATCTTTCCCCAATAGTGCAGGCACATTGTCAGCATAAGCAACCATAAATTTGGCAGCAGAGAAATACTCAGAGCAATATTGATCAACTTCACCATCTGCACCCTCGATAACGGTCATCAGATGTAGGGCATGTATGCATGGCTTCCCACGGATCTGCCATTGCCTACAAGTACATTCTCTAGTACTTAGGTTCACAGGATACCTCCATACCCTATTTTTAGTGTCAGTATAGGTAACCTCTCCCTCATATGTACCAGATCGAATACATTTCATCTTCAGTCCTCTTGCCTTCAAGTGCAATGCCTTAATCAGTGATGGGAGCATTTGATGACCAACATATTGTGTTTCTACAATTCTTTTGTGAAGAACCATCTTTATCATGATCATTTGCCTCATCTTGTCAAATGCTTGCCACAACAAGAGCCCTTTCACTGACTTGAACTTTGAATTGAAGCATTCTGCAAGGTTACTGGTCACATAATCTACTTTGCAGATTTCGTTGAATTTGCTTGTTGACCACACCTTACCATGATGTGCATCCATGTACTCCTTCACAAGAGGATTTTGAGCATACAACACTCTCAAATGGTGTTCATGCTTCCTTTTGCTGCATGTGTATGATGCTGGCCATAAGTTCTCATCATAAAATTTACCTTTGAACTTCTTTTTGAAATTATGCGCTAGGTGTCGCATACATTCCCTATGCTCCACTCAGTGGAATACAATTTCCACTGCACTCTCTAAACCCTTGCAAGCATCTGTGTATAGCTAAACCTGGGTGTGCCTATAATATTATGCAACTGCCACTGTAAACCAGACCCAACTTTCCTCGCACTCTGCCTCCACCACACCAAATGCAACTGGAAATAGCCAGTTGTGTCCATCAACTGCAGAAGCTGCTACTAGTTGTCCTCTCCATCTTCCAGTCAAATGTGTAGCATCTACAGCCAAATAGGGCCTGCAACCATCTAGAAACCCCTGCCAGCAAGCCTTAAAACAAACAAAAGCCCTTCTGAAGCACTCCTTCTGAAATGGCTTTCCTTTTATTTTGAATGGAACTGTATGCTTGTCAATCTCTACAACACTCCCTGGACTTGCCATCTCCACTTCAGCTTTGAAAGTGTAAAGCAGCTGAAAACTGTCATTCCATTGACCATTAATTCTGTCAAGAGCCTTTTCCCTAGCATTGAAAATTCTCATGTAAGGAATTTCTATCTTGTACTTCTCAAAAAGCTTCCCATGGAGTGCTATTGGACCAAGTCCAGGTTCTTCTCTCAGCCAATCCAATATAGCATCTGCCACCCACCTAGTTTTTGCTAGCTTGGTTTTGGCCTTCCCCCCTCCCCCTCCAGGTGGACATGTGTGCTTGTGTGGGTTTTTCTTTATCCGAAACAAAATAAAAGGGTAAAAAACAGTTAAGAAACCTTACTCAACGATCTAAAACTAAATTACTAACTGAACTTGGATTACCTGAATATATTTGCTCTTTCTCATACGAGATGCATGCAACTTCCACCTATACCTAGGATATGGACAAAAAACTGTGAACCTTGCTGGCTCACTCCTTTTAATCTTATAGGTGTTTTCAGATATAATGCACCATGTTGTCACTGCATTCCGACAGTCCACCATTGATTGGAAAATGTACCTACACTAAGCTCAGGTTTTTCCCTATTCCACTCAATTGTTGGCATGTCATCACCATCGTATTCATCCTTGATTAAGCTGTCCATGTTCTCCACCTTCTCTTCATCGTCAGTGTCATCAAACCTAGCTTGGTGATGGGCTCCTCCATATATTCATCATCCATCGCTTGTCGACCGCTACATCAACCAGTTCAGGAAACATCATCTCGTCTTCATCATCATTTGTCGGCACTGCCTCGTCAGGTTCTGCATCTTCTTCTACACCAACTGCAGAAGGTACACGAGAAGCAACAGCTGAATCGGAACCAGAATTGGCAGAAGGCATGTTGTGGCTCCATGAACCACTTGCTTTACTTGGTGCCGACCTACAAGGAGTGCCGGGGTGCTGGCTATTAGCACAGACAGATGATGTCTGAACTCCCTTCCCCTTCACTCGTTCTGCGCGTGGCTGAAGCACATCGATTTGGAGTTTACCGAATTGACAACCAGCAATCCCAGCAAAAAGCAACGGCATATGATCGTCCAAGTTAGTGGGAGAAATCTTTGCTTGTCACTGCTGAAGTAATTCAGTGCAACAACATCGGCATCACTCCAGGGATAGGTGTTTCTGAGCTCAGCTCACAAATCTTTGAAAGATATGCTCGTTTCTACCACCTTGGGATAGAAAAATGATGAAATCAAATGCAGTTTAGTACCACGCAACACACTAGTTTCCATTCTAAATTGCCAGCCGGAAAGCCAGCGCGGGATCAATCCTATTTTGTTGAAGGAAACAAAGGCTTCAGTTAGCCTGGTAAAATCGAGCACAAATTCGAACGATTCAAGCAAACAGAAGTCAAATACGGCATACAATACGACTTAGAACATCAATTCGAGAGGAAACAATGCTTACCCAGGTTTAATCCATGAATTATCTGCCGCGGATTCGACCCAATCCTCTCCACGGTCGACTGCATTCCGGGCGTCCTCACTCAACATCGCTATGTAATCCCAGATGGGGAGGTGGGCTATATCTGCCGGAGACGCAGCGTCGCCGACGAACGAAATAGGGGCATAGGGTGGAGGAAACAACTGCGGTGGACGCGGCACGACACCGGCGGAGGGGGCGGGGCGACGCGGTGCAGTGCAGCCTGTCTAGATCTGTTTCAGATTCAGACAAGCTACCCAATACGTGTCTCCTTGCGGTCCCACCCGTCAGCAAGCAACAGTCAGACGAAGACTCGACCCCACTCGTCAGCAATTAACGGTCAATGGCGGTCAAGACGGCAAACGCCCGCTATGAGCATTTGTGAGAGTTTCAGCTAAGGAAGAGGGAAAGTGAGCAAACGTTTGGAGCGTGGGGAAAAGTGAGCACAACTAAGGAACCAGGGGCACTAATTTAAATATCCCTTTAAATTATTTTTCATTGTTGGCTCAACCTCTTTGCTTTTCATTCTCCCGAAGCATCTCAACAATTCATGGTGGTGTTTCTCGTCGTCATTCTCGGATTTTGAAGACCGAAGAAGAGTTCCTCTTAAATCCTTACCCGTTCTTCCAAAGGTGCGTAGTTCAAGCTTAATGCTATCCTCTCATAATTGTTTTCGGTTGTGAGAATTCTTTTCACCCATCCGGAGCAATTAAGGAGTCTTTTCAGTTTGATTCTCCGGAGCCCATCATCTCAGAATTATTCATTCCATCTTTCAGCTCTCGTTCTCCAAATCTTATCAGTGCATCATTCAACTATTCTCTAATCAGCTTGTCATCTCTTCATTCTCTTGTATCTAAAATCTCTCAAGTATCTTTGTTTGTTTTCTAATTCTTCCCGGTGTTTCTTTATCTTTTCTTCGTCCATTTTCAATTCTTACGGTGGTTCGTTCGAGATTCCTCTTCCTTTGTTCCCGTATCAATTCATTCGTTCTTCCAAAATCCTACCGGTGGTTCGTTGAAGACCTTCCCAAGTTGAGCAATATCTCTCTTAAATCCTTTTTCAATGAGAATGAGTATTATGTCAAATCCATTGGTTGCCATCAATTTAAATTGGTGAGGGATACGCATAACATAATTCGTATTCTTGTTTCATCCAAGTGATTCATCTTTCTTTCCGGAGTTGTTCGTCATATCACATTCTCGGTTCGAGATGCTTCATCTTTTCTTTTCGGAGTTCCAAGCTCTCAATTATTTCATCGTGAAGCTCCATCTAAATCATCACAAGGTTAACATCTTGTTATTTTTCAACGTTCACTTCCTTCCTACCATTTCTTTTCTTACCGGAGTTCTCACGAAGGCTCAACATGGTGGTTCGTCAAGGATTCCTTTCATTCTTCAATTGTTCTTCAAGATTTCTCTCAGAGTTAAGAACCGCCAAGCTATACTCAAAAATAAACATGGTGTTCAACACATGTTTTGTTTTGAGGAGTTCAAGCATTCTTCATATTGCATTCCGAAGTGCAATTCTGTCTACCTTATCTCTTGAGATGGTGTAATGTCATCCTTGGCAATTTCTTCTCGTGTTTCATGATTCACAAGTTGTCAGGAATGAGATATTTAAATCCATCATTTTCTCTTCGTTCATGAGAACTTTTCAACCCAACAATTTATTCATTGGTGTTATCTTGGTATAGATTTCACTTAAAGCCTTCCCTAAGGAATGTTGCTAATTGTGGCGTCTATCGATAATCCAAGCTACCTCCTATTCTCGCGGTGAAAGAAGTTTTTCATCTCTTTGGTACTCTCACTCTGTCGGGGAGGCTGGTCGTACCCACGGACACCTATGGGGCCGGCGAAGCAGGCCCCTTGTGGTTCGGAGGGGGGCGGAGGTCGCACGAAGAGCGGATCGAGGCGATGCACACGAAAAGTTTTACCCAGCTTCGGAGCTCTCCGGAGAGATAAAACTCCTACTGCTGCCTGATTGATCTATTGTGTTCTTGCTAGGGAGCAATGTCAGCCACAAAACCTAGCGTGAGTGTATCTAGTCTATGGCCAGTTGAATGAACTGAGCCTCGCGCAAGATGCGAACCAAACCTCGCGGAACCCCCCCTACGTTGCACTCGGGCCTCCTTTTATATGCTCAAGGGGTCTCCGACAGGTGGCAACATAGGCGGGGGTACGAATGTAAAAACAAGAGTTGGTACACCTACTTGAACGATTATGCGATTGCAAAAATACCTAACTCGACGGTAAGGGACAAGAGCAATAAATGCCTGTCGTTGTCGCCCAAACAAAGGTAACAGAGACCGTCAGTGCGCCTCCGCTTCGCCACGATGGCGAGCCTCGGCCACCGCTAAATCGCTGCTCTCCGCTGGCTGCACAGCTGCTCGACACGCGCCCATGGAACGGTCCCATGGCGACACGTCGCTGGGTGAGCTGGAGCGGAGACGGAGAGGAGTTGCATGCCGCAGCAAGCGCCTTGCCGCGGCCGAATCCTTGTCGCGCCCGGAGACTTGTCGCTCGAGCCTTCCCGGCAAGCTCCTCTTGCCGGGGCCTTGTCTTCTGTGTGCCTAGAGAGGCCTTCCCGACAAGCTCCTCTTGTCGGGGCCTTGCCTTCAGAATGGCCGCGGAGGGTCTTGGCGGATGCCCGGCGAGGCTTGCCGCGGGGACGCTGCGATCGCCGTGCAGACAAGTTCGGGTACTAAGGTACCCCTACTTTAGTACACCGACAGAGCCCCGGTCTGGGCCATACACGGTGCCGAGCGCTGTTGGGCCAGCTCAAAACAGGAACGCAGGCACGCGGCACAGGTCCAATCCAAACCCACTCCGTATCCGCCGCGTCCCCCCGTAACGGCACGCGTCGATTGCGGCGTCGTGGGGGAAGTGGGCGGCGTGCGGGGTCGCTCCACCCGTCGCCCCCGTTCTGCATCCCCGCCACGTGGTTCCCATGCTCTTGGGGTCACGGACGGTGGAAGTGGGAAACTGGGCCGTCATGAGCAGAGGCAGCAGGTCGGCCCCGAGTCACTGCTCTTCCTATGCCCCGATTTGTCGAAAGGGCGGTTGAGCCCCAAAGCAACTCTCGACTTGCCGGCCCCGCAACTCTCGACTTGCCGCCCCCGGCAACTCGGCTTGCCGCAGCCCCGGCAACTCTGGCTTGTCGGGCTTGGGTGCCGGGCGCTCTTCTTCTCCTCTTCGCTGTTATTTCAGTTTCGAGGAAGATTTAGCCGCCGCAATAAGTTATCTTTGTAATATAACTTTATTCAAGCAACATCTGCTACGTTACTTCCTTTACTCGACCCTTGGCTTTGTATGTTATTACCCCTCGCTTTTCAGGAAACTTGCGGTGCAGCACCCTTGCCGCGAGCGCCGAAAAGTGAACTTCAGCAGCTCAAGGCGGTCGCTACCGACAAGCAACCTTGTCGCGGACTAGCCGCAGCTCGCTTAAGTTGTTGAGCGGACTCGAAACAAAGTAAGGGCGCGACCAGTCATGATTCGGTTCCTCCATGCACGGGTTTTTTATACAAAGCGCGGTCGTTCAAGGAAGACAACTTTACAAATTTATTACTGATCTGAATCGATCGATGCAATGTTATTTCCTCTACTTGATTTCTTCCTCATGCGTTATTGCCCCTCGCTTTTCCGGGAAACTTGCGGTGCGGGCACCCTTGCCATGGCGCCGAGTGCGGAACTTCAGCAGCTGTCAAGCGGGTCGCTACCGACAAGCAACCTTGTCGCGGACCAGCCGCAGCTCACTTAAGTTGTTGAGCGGACTCGAAACAAAGTAAGGGCGCGACCAGTCACGATTAGGTTCCTCAGCGCACGGGTTTTACATACAAAGAACTATCGTTCGAGGAAGATAACGAAAATTTAAAAATCGATTGCTCAAACTTTGGCAACTTAGCTTTTCTGTCTCTTGCTTCCCGATGAGGTGAATCTTCCTCGAGCGGTGTCTGGTCCATAGTATTATCTCCTCCTTCCCCCCTGGTTAACTTGTGCGCGAGGGAGCCTCCCATTCTTCGCGACAAGAGAAAGAAGAGGCAATAATGTTATGGAGCCCAGCGGCTCGATTCTGCTTACCGGGTGTGGTTGCTGCACAAAGTGTTAGCCAAAACATGCAATAAAATGATGAAAGCATGAACTTGACGGGTTGTGCGCAACACATGGGCTTTACTGATGCACGGGGTCTGCGTCCGGCTTTGTACGAAGGACTACATGCAACAGCGGCAAGACTTGTACAAAAGGTGGTTGTCGGAACGGGTTCCGACAACCGCGCCTTATGGGTAAAACTTACGAAGATGCTCAATGTTCCAGGAGTTGCTCACCGGAATGCCATCTTCGGTCTCAAGGAGGACAGCGCCAGGCCTAGTGACTCGTTTCACCCGATAAGGGCCTTCCCACTTCGGCGTCAACTTGTTTGAATTCTTGGCGGACTGAACGCGCCGAAGAACAAGGTCGCCTTCCTCGAGACTTCTGGCATTGACCCTGCGGCCATGGTAGCGACGCAGGCTTGTCAGAAGCGGCGGCTCGCCTGACGAAAGCAAGACGATCCTCCTCAAGGAGCAGCGCGTCATCTTGTCGCAGCTGCTCTTGCTCAAAATCATCATAAGCGAGCACTCGAGGCGACCCAGATACGAAGTTCCGTGGGGAGAACTGCCTCTGCTCCATAGACTAGAGCAAAGGGTGCCCGGCGATGGCTCGATTTGGCGTCGTTCTGATCGACCAAAGAACCACCGGCAGCTCCTCGATCCAGTTTCTTCCGCACTTGTGCAGCCTGTCGAAAGTTCTGGTCTTGAGTCCGTGCAGCACTTCAGCGTTTGCCCTCTCTGCTTGACCGTTGCTTCTCGGGTGAGCAACGGAAGCGAAGCAGACCTTGGCGCCAAGGTCTTGGACTTACTGCATGAAGGTGCGACTCGTGAATTGTGTGCCGTTGTCGGTGATGATCCTGTTAGGGATTCCGAAACGTCAAACAATCGACCTGAAGAACTTGATCGCCGACCGTGTCTTTGTCACCTTCCTCACTGCTTCCACTTCCGGCCACTTTGTGAACTTGTCGATGGCGGCGTACAAGTACTCAAAGCCCCGACAGCTTCGGGGAAGGGGCCGAGGATGTCGAGCCCCTGCACCAAAAATGGCCAGGATAAAGGGATCGCCCGAGAGCTTGAGTCGGCTGGTGTATCTGTTTGGAATGGAACTGGCACGCTTCACACTTGGTTACTTGTGCAGTTGCATCCTGGAGGGCTGTCGGCCAGAAGAAACCTTGCCGGAAAGCTTTGCCGGCAAGTGCTCTTGCACCAATGTGGTGACCACATATGCCTCCATGTATCTCTGCCAACAGCTTCTGTCCATCTTCCCTGGGAATACACTTCAATTTCACACCGTTGAGTCTTCTTACATGCAGATATCTTCCGACAAACCGGTACATACTTGACTGCCGGGCTACTCTTTCCGCTTCTTCCTGCTCTTCGGGAAGTTCTCCTGTCTGGAGGAAATGGACAATCTGCTACGCCCATGCTGGAGCTTGCGGCTCGACAACAAGGACTAAAGGCATATCTGCTGCCGCGGGAACATCAGCTTCTACGACAAGAACCTGCGTCTTTGCCGGAGCTTGATGCTCCCCGACAAGCTTGCCGGAGCAAGACTTGTCGGGAGCGTTTGCTTCAACGAAACAAACCACAGGGTCTGCCGAGCAGCATCGCTTCCTCAAAGACTGTTGGTGTTGATCTTGGGGACCTTTGCAACGACAGCTTCGGGAAGCTCTGTCGGAAAGTAGTCACCAGAGGCCAACTTCCTCTACTTGCTCTGTCCAGTCGATGGTGTTACGGTTGGCTGAGTCAGCTTGAGCACGAGCGGGAAGTAGTTGGCGAGGATCTTGTCGTCTCGTCCCTCCGCAGCCTGCACCGCGATGGTGTAGATGCTGAGGAACTCCGACAGATGCGTCCTGCCATCATACTTCTCCGGCACGTCTGGTTTGAAGTTTTTCTGGCTGGGCCCATCGGACTTGCCGCAGCTCACGAGTGAACGCAGGGCAACCTACCGCGTCGGCAAGTCGCCTGGCCCCTCCGGCGGCGTGCATGTCAACAGAAGGCCCAGCGCGGCAGCCGGATCGACGTCGCGCTTCTCTTCGACGCTCGATGCGAGTTCGAGCGTCCTCTTGGTGTCGCTCATGAAGAACTTGGCGCTGATCGCAGCGGGTTCGCGGATCCGACGACGCAGTGGAGTCGCTGTCAAGATGGATCCGCTGGGTCGGCGATCTTGGCCTTCTTGGTGGAGAGTGCACGGTGGTTGCACCTCCGACAGTGTCGTCGCCACCGGCTCATGCCTTGTCGCCTCGCCGCGGCAACGATGGCGTTGGTTGTCGCGAGCATCGCTGCTGGCAAAGCCGATGAGGCTCGATAGTGGCCCTCCACTCGTCGACCTTGTCGGCCCGTCGGAGGGTAGTCGAGGAGCGATTGAGCTCTCGCCAGAGCTTCGCTGAGTAGTAGGCGGCATTGGAGAATCGTGCGAGGAGCGGGACACGCCGGACTTCTAACTACGTTAGAAGGAGCTGCGCCCGTCTGGCGCACCGTATCTCACTAGCGCCAGATATGTTGGCGCGCATGCTGGTTCGTGGTCTCGATTCCAACGAGCGTATGGCGTTGTGAACGCCATGACGTTGTTGGTCCCGCGTCTCTGAGATGGGCGCGGGGATCTTGCGCGACGCCGAGGTTTGTGGTGCCTTGTCCTTGGACTTGGCAGCGTCGCGAGCACCTTCGTCAGCGCCCGTTCCTCCGCCAGCGTCTGCACCGCCACCCGTTTGCTGCGGTGAGGGTGGGTACGACGCGGACGGCTCTGCTACCGCCGAAGCCTTCTTCTTCGGTGGCATGTTGAGGAAGATGTTGATGGCGCCGCTCACGTGAACGCCGGATCGGATTCACACGGCCTCGACGCCCCCTACCTGGCGCGCCAGAGATGTCGGGGAGGCTGGTCGTACCCACGGACATCTATGGGGCCGGCGGAGCAGGCCCCTTGTGGTTCGGAGGGGGGCGGAGGTCGCACGAAGAGCGGATCGAGGCGATGCACATCAGCGGTTTTGCCCAGCTTCGGAGCTCTCCGGAGAGATAAGACTCCTACTGCTGCCTGATTGATCTATTGTGTTCTTGCTAGGGAGCAATGTCAGCCACAAAACCTAGCGTGAGTGTATCTAGTCTATGGCCAGTTGAATGAACTGAGCCTCGCGCAAGACGCGAACCGAACCACACGGAACCCCCTCTACGTTGCACTCGGGCCTCCTTTTATATGCTCAAGGGGTCTCCGACAGGTGGCAACATAGGCGGGGGTACGAATGTAAAAACAGGAGTTGGTACACCTACTTGAACAGTGTACAGTGCAAAAATACCTAACTCTGACGGTAAGGGACAAGAGCAATAAATGCCTGTCGTTGTCGCCCAAACAGTGTAACAGAGACCGTCAGGTGCGCCTCCGCTCGCCACGATGGCGAGCCTGTCAGCGCCGCTCGTCACTGCTCTCCGCTGGCTGCACAGCTGCTCGACACGCGCCCATGGAACGGTCCCATGGCGACACGTCGCTGGGTGAGCTGGAGCGGAGACGGAGAGGAGTTGCATGCCGCGGCAAGCGCCTTGCCGCGGCCGAATCCTTGTCGCGCCCGGAGACTTGTCGCGCTCCGAGCCTTCCCGGCAAGCTCCTCTTGCCGGGGCCTTGTCTTCTGTGTGCCTAGAGAGGCCTTCCCGACAAGCTCCTCTTGTCGGGGCCTTGCCTTCAGAATGGCCGCGGAGGGTCTTGGCGGATGCCCGGCGAGGCTTGCCGCGGGGACGCTGCGACTGCCCGTGCACAAGTTCGGGGTACTAAGGTACCCCTACTTTAGTACACCGACACACTCAAATCAATGTTCTTTGTTAGTGGCCGTTTGTCACCTCATAATGTTGAGATGTTTCCATAAGCCCACTACAAGCTTATTCTTTTCATTGTTGGTTTTCCAACAACTCCGTTCTAACCTTCTTGGAAGGATGCTTTCCAAATTTAATTGCGGTTGAAGTTGTCATTATCTTCTCCGTTCTTTCTTCCAACCATCTAACTTCCATTCTTTCGTTCCGGAGGCATTGTGATGTTACTCTCTTCGACTCATCATCTCGTTTTATCAAGATCATGTTCTTTTCCTTGGCTATCCTTTTAACATGATTGTGGTATCCTCTATTGAAGTTCTTTCATCTTATCAAGTCTTGCCTCACCTCTCAGTCGGGGTGATGTCTGAATTCTTTCATACTAATGCCTTCTCTGTCTCATTTTAACCGGGGTGCTTTCAGAGTCTATATCGTTCTTTGAGCTCTTGGTTCTCGTCCTATTCCTTACTCCTCTTCCTAAAGGGATGTTTTCAATTTCGTTCATCTCAGTCATGTCATTTCTTCCAGTTTTCTACCTCTCAAGGTTTGATGGTTTCACTCGTATGTCAAAGAAGCAACTTGTTTTACCTCTTCCTCTTCCGCTTCTCTCCGGTGCCATCCTTAGATCTCGGGGCGAGATCTCTTGTAAGTGGAGGAGAGTTGTGATGCCCCAAGACCGCGTTCCAGATGCCTTCCATGTTTTGCATGTCAGCTCTTTATTTATTTGTTTGTTGCATTCATCATCGCATCATTCGCAGTGCATCGGCACTCTGTTGCCGTCATTTTTCAAAAACTTGCATTCGTTCGTCGTTGCCGTTTCTCCCTTTGCCTTCATCACCTTTCGTCGGACCGCTTTGCCTTCGTTGACCGTTTCAGACCAATCGGGTTTTCGCTTTCCTCTTGACCATGACCGCCTAACCTCCTTTGCGTGCGTGTCCGAAACTTCCCGGACCCAACCCGGGCAATCATGACCGTTGAATCTGGATCATCCCGAAACATACCTGAATCATCATCGGTTTCTCATGGGACTCTCCTAACCTATTTATTTCAGACCGTCCGATTACGATCGGAGGAACCGTATGACCTAAGCCTAGTTCCCTAGCTATATAATCAGACCAAATCCCTAAGGGATCCTCCTAGCCGCCGCCACTCCTAAGGGATCTTCCTAGCAAACTGTTGTCTGGCTATGTTACCGCTTTGCTCAGCCCCTCTTATAGCGTTGTTAGTTGTAGGTGAAGTTGAAGATTGCTCCATGTTGGAACATGATTATGTTGGGATACCACGATATCTCTTATTTAATTAATGCATCTATATACTTGGCAAAGGGTGGAAGGCTTGGCCTTTTGCTCGGTGTTTTTTCCACTCCTGTCGCCTTAATTTCTGTCATACCGGTGTTATGTTCCTTGATTTTGCGTTCGTTACACGGTTGGGGTTATGGGACCCCCTTGATAGTTCGCATTGAATAAAACTCCTCCAGCAAGGCTCAACCTTGGTTTTTACATTTGCCTAACAACCTATAACTTCCCCTTGGGGTTGCTAACCCGAGGGTCATCTTTATTTAACCCCCCGGGCCAGTGCTCCTCTGAGTGTTGGTCCAACCTAGAGCCACTTGCGGTGCCACTTCTTCACTAGGGGTCTTCGATTGTTGTACGTAGTGTTCATCCGGTGTGCCCTGAGAACGAGATATGTGCAGCTCCTATCGGGATTTGTCGGCACATTCGGGCAGTCTTGCTGGTCTTGTTTTACCATTGTCGAAATGTCTTGTAACCGGGATTCCGAGACTGATGGGGTCTTTCCGGGAGAAGGAATAACCTTCGTTGACCGTGTGAGCTTGTGATGGGCTAAGTTGGGACGCCCCTGCAGGGTATAAATTTTCGAGAGCCGTGCCCGCGGTTATGTGGCAGATGGGAATTGTTAATATCCGGTTGTAGACAACTTGACACTTGACTTAATTAAAATGCATCAACCGCGTGTGTAGCCGTGATGGTCTCTTTTCGGCGGAGTCCGGGAAGTGAACACGGTTTAGGTTATGTATGAACGTAAGTAGGTTCAGGATCAATTCTTGATCACTTCTAGCTTCACGACCGTTGCGTAGCTTCTCACCTTACTCTTATTTGTGTATGTTAGCCACCATATTTGCTTAGTGCTTGCTCCAACTCCACCTCATTATGACATCCTACCCATAAGCTTAAATAGTCTTGATCTCGCGGGTTTTGAGATTGCTAAGTCCTCGTGACTCACAGATACTACCAAAACAGTTGCATGTGCCGATGATACCAGTGCAGGTGATGTGATCGAACTCAAGTGGGAGTTCGACGAGGACCTTGGTCATTACTATGTTTCGTTTCCTGATGATCAGTAGTGGAGCCCAGTTGGGACGATCGGGGATCTAGCATTTGGGGTCATCTTCTTTTCATTTGGATTTGACCGTAGTAGGTCTATGTGTGTATTTTGGATGATGTATGATTTATTTAAGTATTGTGTGAAGTGGCGATTGTAAGCCAATGCTCTTTATCCCTTTCTTGTTCATTACATGCGATTGTGTGAAGATGACCCTTCTTGCGACAAAACCACAATGCAGTTATGCCTCTAAGTGGCGCCTCGACACGTGGGAGATATAGCCGCATCATGGGCGTTACAACCCCGTCCCCGTTTCTCCTCACCACTCGACATCACACACTCCCCTAGCCCTCCCTAGCCACTCATTTGAGCTCGAGCGTCTCCCTTTGCTCCTCATTGCTGTTGTGGCTCCTCCGGCTAAATTCACTTGAGCCAGGGCCTCTCTCTTCCTTCTACCACTATCATAGCTCCACCTGAATCGCGACAAATCTCCCCAGCCCCTCCACTCATCACCAGAGCATCTGGGGCAGCGAGCCCGTCGGTGCCCGAGGCCATCCTCCGCCGCGGCCGGTGCTCCGCTCGCCTCGATGCTCTCTGGTGGTCGCCTCCTGTCTAGGTGGATGCGCCTCCTCCTCCCGATCCCACCGGTGGTCTGAGCTCCATTGGGGATGGCCGAAGCTGTGAGAACGGCCGCCAGCACCGTCCTCGTCCTCTGCTCTTTGCGGGCAAGCGGGAGAGTGGAGAAGAAGATCTAGCCGGGCCCCGACCACCACGGTTCCACCGTCGGCCAGAAGACGCGGGCTGACGTGGAAGTGGACGCGTGTTTTGCTGGAATACGCTTTCAGCCAACGAAAGTGTACTTTGGCCCTGCTTCGACCTGGAATACGCTTTCACTGCTGGAAAGCGTATTTCACCGAAAGGCTCATTCAGTTTTTCTGGCTGAGGGCCTGTTTGTGATGATTTTATAACAGATAGGCCCCTGGCATAAAAACTCTTATATCTTTTTGATCCTAACTCCAAATGAGGTGATTCCAAAGCCCACTTCTTCGTCTCGTCGATCCTGTTCTGTTGGTATCATTTTCACCATGTGTTAACATTCTGAAAATGACTATTTTTCCCTTGCACTATATCTGCCCCCCCCCTGAGAGAGAATAGTTTCCGGCGATTCGTTCCGCGAGTTTCTCGCACTTTCTCCCGATGAATCCCTTCACCCCAAGCAAGCCACACCCTCCATTTGCATGATTGCAGTGCAGTGACATGGTTTTATTATTTAAACTTATTTAAAATTTGTTTTAGCTATGTATGATTTGTTCATGGCATTTCTCGGGGTTTTGTTTCGATCTTGCTATTGCCATGATATTGCTTGGAGTTCTAGGATTTATAGTTTGAAGATTATGTGGATGACATGTTGCCTTTGGATTATTAGTGGCTTATGTTATGATTATTTTCATGTTGGTATCTGATAGTATATTTTGGAGTATTACTTTGGATGTCATGTTGCCTTTGGATTATTAGTGGCTGGTATTATTTTCATCATGATGGTAGTTGATATTATGTTTTGGAGTATGATTTTGGAGATGATGCTTGCATGTGGATCTAGCTGGATAGCTTGTTCTTGCATATTGGAGTAGTAGTATTATCGTTCTTGGATTCATCATGATAGTTGTGCTATGTTGCCCCCGGAGTATTTTGTTATGATGATAGTATGCTTTGGAGTATTTGTTGGATATTGCTATGACTTGGATTACAGATTGGTAGATGGTAGCGGAGTATTAGTTATCACTGTTATGTGTTGGGAATAAATTCCGTCATTAAGTTGGTCAGGTGCCGCCGAACCGGGCTTTTTCCAGTGCAACCACATTTTCCTTTTATGGGAAGGCCCTAATGCGGTCTATAGTCATGCTCCCGCCGGTGCCTCCAACGAGGGAAGGTTATGGGCGTGCGTTACCCTGGCCCGGTAAGCACCCATAACCTTGTGTGCCCATAGTTGGTATTGAGATCTCTTGTCCCCGTTTGGGACCGTTTTTATTTTGCCACGACGGTGGCTATTGATGCCTTTGGTAGGCACGGGGCCACCCAGGACTGAACCCAAAAAAGGGTGTTTGTCGGAGTGGCCGGGAGTGTCATGGCAGTAGGTCGGTTTTGTCAGAACGCCATTGGTCCACCCGAATGGGAATGCGAGGCCATGGGTTTGTTGGTGTGGGTAAAGTGCGCTATCTCTGCAGAGTGTGTGTGTTTATTCTATCGATAGCCACGTCCTCGGTCATGGGCACAATTTCGTACTAGTTCACACCGCTCGATCAACACTCACATGACGGAATGACTTATAGGTGATTTATATGTTGATATATTTGAGCAAAGAATACTAAGGTGATGTTGATGATGATGTTGAGATGATCTTGAGGATGATCACTCAGTTTGTGATGTGGTCACGATGTGATCATGTGGATGTTTTGATCACAAGGTGATCAGGTGGATCATGAGGTGATCGAGATGGTATATTGCTTGGCCGGATTTCCAAGAGTGGGATCGTTATTGAAATCTGAGATGATGATTTATCAATATTGTAGTAGTTTCATATCATGCTTAGTAGTTGCTTTCGTATCATAGTAGTTGTTAATAATTAACCTGTTTAATACTGTGTTATTGTTTTGCCTTGATGCTTTTGGTTGTTGTGAGCTTGCAAGTACATTCAATGTACCGACCTGGCGTGTCATGCCAGATTGCAGGTGATGCCATGAATGATTATTTGTCGTGGTTTCCGTTCGTGCGAGCTAGATCGTCTCCCAGCCAGAGTCCCTGCGGAGTGGAGTTCACCACCTTCGTCGTTGTTTCGTTGCTAGAAGTATTCTACTGCCATGAGTTGTTCCGCTGCTAGCATAGAGGAAGTGTAGTATCACAGGCGTAGTGTCACCGTGCTGATGTGATCTTTTGTAACATCAGACCCTTGTATTATTATCCTTGTAATAAGAGCTGATTTGTTCTATGTCAAGCTGTGTCGTATTCCAGAGACTTCTTCTTGATCTCTGGGCTGGAATATGGGCCGTTCCGGTTTCTCTGAGCTGGGGTGCCACAGTTGGGAAGATGTTTCTTAGGGTCTTCAGAACAACAAGTAAAATCATGTATTTTGCATAAATTTCAAGCATAACAATGCACAATAATTAATATGATGCATAAAAGTTTCCCTTTTTGAGATAAGCGATCTCGCACAAAATAAGCATGCTCATGTAATTATTTTCCCTCAACTAAGCTAGTTGGGTTTTCAGCATGAGCACAAATGGATCGAAGATGTTCCAAGTAGAAAGCTTCAGTAGTTTGATAGATTTTGGGTGGTTCTTCAATCATTCGTTTAGCAGGCACAACTACTTTTTGGTATTTTATGTTTCCTACCCATAACTAAGATAGACCACAAGAGCACAAAATAAATTCTACTTAGTGATAAAGCAAACAAACACACACGAGAATATTCACCCCACGCTATTGCTCCCCGGTAACGGCGTGAGAAAAAGGTCTTGATAACCCACAAGTATAGGGGATCAATTGTATCCTTTCTCGATAAGTAAGAGTGTCAAACCCAACGAGGAGCTAAAGGTAGAATTTATATTCCCTTCAAGTTCAATCGACCACCGATACAACTCTAGCATGCTTAATGTTCGCTTTACCTAGAACAAGTATGAAACTAGAAGTACTTTGTAGGTATAAAGGGATAGGTTTGCAAGATAATAAAGAACTTGTAAATAAAACCTAGGGCTGTTTAGATAAAGAAACAATTAAGTTAGTTTTAGTAGAGAGCTTTTTTTGTCACAAGAAAGTTATTTGTCCCTAGGCAATCGATAACTAGACCGGTAATCATTATTGCAATTTTATATGAGGGAGAGGCATGACCTAACATAATTTCTCTACTTGGATCATATGCACTTATGGTTGGAACCCTTGCAAGCATCTGCAACTACCAAAGATTATTAAGGTAAAACCCAACCATAGCATTAAGTATCAAGTCCTCTTTACTCCCATACGCAACAACCCACTTACTCGGGTTTGTGTTTCTGTCACTCACGCAACCCATTATAAGCGAATCTTGAACATATTGCAACACCCTACAACGAGGATCCCTCACTCTTGTGCGACACAGAGAGCACCATAGGACAACACAAATAATAAAACATACAACTCAAACAAATCACGATCATCAATCAACCCATAGGACAAAACGAATGCACTCAAACATCATAGGATAGCCACAAACCACTGGGTAATAATATATAGCATTGAGCACCACGTTTAAGTAGTGATTAGAGCGGGGAGAAGAGGTGTTACACCGCTGCATAGAGGGGGAGAGAGTTGGTGTTGCTGGTAGCGAGGTTATTGGTGCGGGCCGTTGTCACGATCCTTGCCCCGGCGGCACTCCGGCGCCACCGGGAGAGAGGGGGACAGAGACCCCTCCTTCTTATTCTTCCTTGACCTCCCCCTAGATGGGCGAAGGGTTTCCCCTCTGGTCCATGGCCTCCATGGCGGCAGAGGGAAGGGAGCCCCTCCGAGATTGGACCTATCTCTCTGTTTCGCGTTCCTGTTTTCTAGCCTTTCACCGTTCCTTAAATTCCCGGAGATCTGTAACTCTGATTGGGCTGAATTTTTAACACAATTTTTATCCAAATATAAGCTTCCTTGTGGCCGAAGGACACCTCCAACCGACCTACGGGGTGGCGCTTGCAGCCGCACCATGGGTATGGGACGCACTCCTTGAGCTTGTGGGCCCCTCGGGCATCGTCTCGCGTTGATTCCGCTTCCCAAAAATCACATATATTCCAAAAAAATCTACGTAACTTTTTATTGCGTTTGGACTCGTTTAATATGGATATTCTGCGAAACAAAAAACATGCAACAAACAGGAACTGGCACTGGGCACTAAATCAATATGTTAGTCCCAAAAATAATATAAAATGTTGCCAAAAGTATATGAAAGTTGTAGAATATCAGCATTAAACAATAAAAAATTATAGATAAGACGGAGACGTATCAGAGCCTCCGACATGATGTGGAGTTGAACCAAGAATTTTGTAAGGGCAAGGAGATCTCCTACTTCATGAAGATCTACCCGAGTGAGGCAAGTCCTTCGTGGGCGATGGCCATGGTGGGATAGACAAGGTTGCTTCTTCATAGACCCTTTGTGGGTGGATCCCTCCATGGACTTGCGCAACCGTTACCCTTCGTGGGTTGAAGTCTCCATCAACGTGGACATACGATAGAACCACCTATCGAAACCACGCCAAAAATTCTCCGCGTCTCGATTGCGTTTGCACACTCCAATCCCATCCCTTTACATTCTTGCACTTCCATGCTTTACTCTTTTCGCTACTCATACTCTTGCTATGCTTGTTTAAAATGTATTGTGTGCCCATTAACATGTGCTAAACTCAACCTTAACTTGAATAAACTAAAAACTGCCACTTTTACTTGTTAACGGTCTAATCGCCCCCTCTAGACCCCTCTTCTCGATCCTTTCATGTACACATAGATCTTATGTGGAATACTAGCAAAGGAAAGTCGATAACCGAAGCAGCTTATTTTGTAAGATGCTTTAATTCCTCCTATGACTTGATTGCTAAAAAAATGCCACCACATGTTTGGTTGAAGTACTAGGCAGTATGGTGATTGATTGAATTTTGGCAATTCTCTACAATGGCATGGTGCTTGTGTAATGCTTGAGTGATTTCCATG
The DNA here is from genome assembly GCA_021605145.1 of Aegilops bicornis. Taxonomy (NCBI): domain Eukaryota; kingdom Viridiplantae; phylum Streptophyta; class Magnoliopsida; order Poales; family Poaceae; genus Aegilops; species Aegilops bicornis. The sequence continues at coordinate 295,412,180 of CM038672.1, read as the reverse complement.
TTCTCTCCTTCATTCCTTCTTTCTTTTCACAAATTAATTAGCTTATTCTTGCCATTTCAGCGGATAGGCATGAAGGCCAAAGTGATGTGTATGTAGTTTATTTTTCTTTGTTCAAGCACAAAATGGCAGCAGTTGTTCTTCCTGGATAGGATTGCCTTCTAACATTCCATGGTATGTTAGTACTCACGGTTTGCAATATTGGTCTCATAGTTGAATTACAAGTCCATTAAAAGGGGATTTGGGATTTACACAATCGGTTAAATGGTTCAATGTTAGTACAGGGGATAGACTGATGCATTTCCCTTTGTGTTGGTATTGGCATAGCTAAATCATAGGTGGTGTGAAGGCCCTGAGAATCAAGGCAACACTGCGATACCCCTGCCTCCTTTTCTGATGCCATTGACCCCAAATTAACAAGACATTTGTTCAAGGCTGCATATATGAATTGTTACATTTGCTTTATTAATATCAGCCTATTGGTTTATATGGTAGAGACACAACAGTGGTTGCCGTATGGAATCAACATGCAGAGGGCTTCAATGCTAAATGATATATGGACATGCCCAGTAGAGGATTTGTGGCTATCCTTCCTATTGGAGTGACATGTCATGTGTTTGAAGGTAAATAATCGAAGGACAATTCCTTTGCAACGCCCCATACATTTGTTTTACGTGATGAACCCTGTAAGGCTATTTTCCTTGCCTTACTTACCAATGTATTTATATGTATTGGAATGTGGTCACTTCAGAGATCAATATTATGCAAATGGTATGCAAATGCTCTACTTACTAAGGCCATTGCCGTCCAAGATAGGCAAGCGATGGTAAAACTGATTCTCTACTATAGGCTTAGTCCTTCAGAACATCATTTTTGTCATTCTCCTTCTCTTTTGTAGGAACAATCCCATATAAATAGTACCACTTAATTATAACATTATAAGAAAAGATGAAATATGTTTTGTTGATTAGCATCTAAGAAATTACATCATGCAATTACAGTATTCGTTCAATTATTATTGGTATTATCCATTCAATTCATATATGTAGGCAAAACTGATGCAACTACCTAGAGGAATTTAGTGCTAAAATTAACAATTTTTTTTTTTGCATTGAACAAATGTTTCTATATATTGTTTTGGCCGAAAGATAGACATCACTTAGTGATACCATTAGTCCTTTTATACGTCCCATGAAAACTGCTTCAGGATAGCAGGGTGGGCTTCTTTGTAATGACCACAATAGGGTCTGTACGTAGGTTACCTAGCACACGCATTGGATGCACCGCATGCAGAAGCTGAGGCATGCATCAAGGCTATGAATTATGCTTAGGCATGGGGCATCAATAAGTCTGACATCGAGCTACTGGTTTCGCTAATCAACACACACAACCACGATTTAGGCCCGGGCGGAGTTCTATTTAGGGATATTACATCCCTGGATTTTTTTGCATTTCCATGTGTTCTTTTTTTGACAAGTATTTCCCACAGGTATGTAATAAAGTGGCTGACGCTCTTGTGCATCATGGATCAAAGATGCTACAATATGCTCCAAGCCGTATGGCCTATCTTCATACGCGCATAACCACTCAATTGAGAAACAACATGTTCGAAGCATATGCCAATCTACGATATTTCCAGCATGTGCATTCTTGGCGCAGTGATGCGCGCGTGACCCACAAGTAGATGAGATGGTTTGTGCAATTTAGGGTCTTTTTGGTACTCCTCCGTGGCTGCAAAATCCTGAACTCCACCACCAGCTTCCGATCCCTAGATTCTGTCACGATCGTTTTTTCAATAAAATGATTATTGAGAACCGATCTTTTGAGTCCAGTATGAGGAAAATCCTCCTTACTAGTAGACAAAATCTTGATACAGAAAGCGAGTAGCATTAAAACATATTACAGGGTCGGACTGAGGGTGCTCAGCATATTATTACAAGCGCGCCAATAATTATACATAATGGAGGATATGACACAATGGTGTGGGGTGGCATACTACTGACTCGAGAATAAGGTGGTAGTGGAATAACACAGTGGAGTGGGTAATATGACTCCTAACCGGCAGCTCATCGGCGTCGAGGTGAGGCTCGATGAATTTTTTGGGTAGCGAAGCGGATATAATCTGATGACCAATCCAGGTCGCACGAGACTGATCGACTCCTCTAGGCGTCGGACTCGCTATCGAATTCTTCATCCATGAGATCGCCTTCATCAACATCTGGCCAAATCAACAAGCCAGGTGAGTACTTTGAAAGTACTTGCAAGACAGTTCGGACATAAGATATAACAAATGCATGCATGAATGCGTCATGAGCAAATAACAACACACATTCAAATAATAAATATTTGCACAACATGATAAGTAAAAAGGAAGTCGGGCGGTAGTCCTCCCGAAATCCCAACAAAATAAATGAAAACCGGTCGGGTGTCTGGAGCGACGCCTCGAAGGGTAAACGAATAAATAAACATGCCGCAGTCGGGTGTCTAAGCGACACCACATAAAAGGGCTTATATTGAAAATAAATGACATACATGCCACAGTCGGACGTCTGAGCGACATCGCAGAAAGGGCTTATATCGAAAGTAAAATAACAAGCGTGCCACAGTCGGACGTTGGAGCGACATCGCAGAAAGGGCTTATATTGAAAGTAAATGACAAGCGTGCTACAGTCGGACGTCTGAGCGACATCGCAGAAAGGGCTTATATCAAAAGTAAACAACAAGTGTGCCACAGTCGGACGTCTGAGCGACATCGCAGAAAGGGCTTATATTCAAAAGTAAATAACAATTGTGCCACAGTCGGACGTCTGAGCGACATCGCAGAAAGGGCTTATATTCCATCATTCATGTCTGATAAATTCACAAGGATATAATACTCATAAGAAATATTCAACACACAATAATAGACGGGTTAGTCCATCCACAGGAATAAACATTTAACCGGACTTATCACTCATGTGATTCACCGGAGTTTTTGTCACCGAGGACCGACACTTGACGGAATAAGTTGAACACAATACTTGGACATGGATAAGATGATTCAAAGGATTTTGACTCTGCAGAGTTTGTACTAATTATCCACAGCCAACGGATTTCCGTGAGTCACGAGGACTAGTTCCGTTTACTGATTTTGGTAGAAACACATCTAACCAAAGACACACCCATCCCACCTCACGATGCCGTGAATCACCCTAGACAGCGTTCAAGAAAAACTTTGAGATGGGGAGATCACAATCTCGAGTAGCATGGGATCAAATTTATATACGCGCGCTCTAAGGGGTGCCCCCCTCTCGGTCCCAACCGGAAACACCCATGCCCCCTGACCGGATGACGGGCTTTAATCCAGGGCCATGGAACCCTCATCCCGGCCACTCTATTTGGTGTGTACCAGGAAAGCGGTTTGCAACTTACTAAGCCATATCCCTTGTGGAAAACATGTGGTAGTACGGGAAGGGAAATGGATGGAAACATGACTTGATTCACGTTGACACTAAAGTCAAAAGGTCTGGCTTAAGACTGGCATGCTACAACACTGCCATCTTACCCATTCTCATGCCATCACATGGCCATGCAAACTCACATCCAACAACTTAAGGATTATCGAAACTCACTTGCCTCAACTTTACATGAAATATGACATTCATCGAGATGCTCATAAATATGCCACGAACTACTTAATGCAAACATGCCAAAGACACTCATCATATCAAAAGTTCAAACATGCTTGCCTGGTTCGGAGTAGTCGGAGCCTAGCTCGGTGAAGTTCACGGTTCCGTCACCTCCTCCGGTATCTACGGTATAAAAAATACGTACTTATCATAAATATCGTGAGTGCATAGAAAAGTGTTCCAAATATTTTTCAAATAAATCTGATAAACAACTAGACAAAATTTTAAAGAGGACAGAAAAAGAATCAATCAAAAATCCTCTTCTGTTTAAAAGCTATAAGGGTTTTAATCCAGGGACCTCTCTATAATGAAACAGAAACTTCTCAGGGGGCTGAACAAAAAAGACCAGAAAAACGCTTCAGACTGAAAGCATATTTGCCCGAATACGTTTTTAGAAAACGGTTCGTTTAATAGAAAAGAGAGGCTGACAGGCGGGTCCCATCCGTCAGGTTTGAAATTTCAAACAGGGAAGAACAGAGCCCGCCGGCGCCCGAGAGCTGCGGTGGTCGCCGGCGACGATCCACGGCGAGGCAGGGGAATCGGGCGGTACCTACGTGTTCAACGTGTCCTTCCGTGTCGGTGGGTGGTGGTGGTGGTCGTCGGCGAGCACCACGTCGACGGTGATCCTTGCTCCAGCGGACGACAGCTCGGGTGGAGTTGGATCTCGTCGGGGAGGGCTGCGAACATCGAAATGAAGCCGGGGTTAGACCACTGGGTTCCCGAGGAGGCTACTGGTGAGATTTGGGCGGCGGGGATAGCCTCACCGGAGTAATTCAAGCCGGTGGCCGAGGCGGATCGGGGCAGCCGGAGTTGGGTGAGGAGACCTCCTCGAGGTCCTCCTAGTGGCTTGGCGGGGTGTTGGTGGGGGTGCAGGGGTGGTGCGTGCTCGAGAGCGAGCTCGGGGCCCCTTTTTATAGGCGATCCGAGGCGGTGGCCATGAACGGGGATCTCCGGTGATGGTTACAGCGATGCAATGCTTGGTCGGGGAGTTCAGGGAGTGGGGCGTCAACGTGGAGGTTCACCGGTCCCATTTAGGTGCTAACCAAGTTTGGATTAGGCTCTCTGGGTGGCTTGACGGCCGAACAGGCGGCCAGCCCGTTGGCGGTAGAGGCGCGCCCTCGCTTGCCGAACCCGCAAGCGGCGGTGCTGCAGGTGCGTTAGCATGCATGAGGCCACGCGGAGGGCTAGGGGCGTTGGCGGCGCAGAAGCTGCATGTGAGCAGTGGCCCAGCTCCGTTGGCCGCCACGGGTGGCTCTACCACCGCAGAGGCTGCCGGCGTTGGTGATGCTCGCCGCGACCGACACCTGCATCCGTCCGAGAGGGCGTGCGGTGCTCTGGTCAAGGGGAAGGGGCCGTGCGCAACGCGCCAGGGCGCACGGGTGATCGATGACAACTCTCTGACGAAAAATGACACTGCAAACTCTGAAACTCTGAACTTTCTGAAAGTGTACAGGAACAAAGGCTTGCCAAGTGTTCGACGAAATGATTTTGGCATGTGTGGAATTTTCCTTGAGTTGATTTTTGGTGGGGTGGCCTCTCATTGCATCTGGGGGCTGCCTGAATTTTGGTAGAATTTTTGGGGAAGAGGAAATATGAATTTCACCAAATTTGACAAATCTGGTCCAAACTTGCAGAGGATGGAACTTGAAAATTTTGAAAATAGGAAGAGTGGATCATGATGGATCTAGGTTGGGGGTGCTAAAGACTATCCAGAGGAGTTGGTTTGAGATCAAAACTCAAAGGGAATTAGGTACTTGCTTTGTAAATCACCTAGGCTTAAAATAAATGACAGAATTGTTTTGGGAAACAAAATAAATGAAATAAAATCCGAAAATGGGTTGGACTTGTTGGAACAGAAAGTTTAGATTGCTCCAAAGAGGAAGGAGGGGTTTTGGGAGGTTTTACCACATGAGGTATGGTAAAACCATGGGTGGTTTCAAAAGGAAAGAAGCCCCAAAACTCATAGGGTTTCTTTTTTAGAGAAATTTTTTCCAAGAAAATATATTTGAGGATGGAACAATCAGAAGGAAGGTTATCATTAACCAAACACCAGGGTTGAAGAAGATACAAAAAATAAAATCTTTGCCAAGGGAAATTTTTTTGAGAGAGAAGTTTTTGGAAGAATTTAAATGACCTTCTTCAAATCCAACAAAGTTTTCATTGAAAACCAAATAAATTTTTTTTTGAGTGTCACAGCACCTACCCCCTTAGGAAAAATATCGTCCCTGAAATTTTAGTTGATCCTCAAATAAGTGTGGGTGCTCTGTCCGAAGAAAATCCTCTCTTTCCCAAGTTGCTTCACTCTCGGTGTGATTGCTCCACTGAACTCTGAAAAACTTGATGGTTTTCTGTAGGGTCCTCCTTTCAGACTCCTCCAAGATTTTTATTGGACGCTCCCGGTATGTGAGGTCTGGCTGCACGCCAATGTTTTCATGGGATACCGCTTCTCTGCAGGTTGCTTACGCACTTCCTCAAGCTGCGAGACGTGGAACACGCCGTGGACATCGGATAATTCTTCTGTAAGTCTAGCTGGTAGGCTACCGTGCCTCTCCGTGCCACTATACAGAATGGTCCGATGAATCTTGGTGCTAGCTTTCCCTTAATCTTGAATCGTTGTAGGCCCCTCATAGGAGATACTCGCAGGTACACAAACTCACCGGGTTCAAAACTGACTCCCCGATGTTTTTGATCGTAATAACTCTTCTGTCGACTTTGGCTGTCTTGAGTCGATCCCTAATTACCTTAACTTTATATTCAGCCTCCTTGAGCATGTCTGGGCCGAAGATATGGCTATCTCCGGTTTCTGACCAATTTAGCGGGGTACGACATCTTCGCCCGTACAGAGGTTCAAATGGTGCCATTTGCAGGCTGGCTTGGTAACTGTTGTTGTATGCGAACTCTGCGTATGGCAAGCTTTCTTCCCAACTGGTTCCATAGGTGAGGGCACATGCTCTCAGCATGTCTTCTAGAATTTGGTTTACGCGTTCAGTTTGTCCATCGATGCCGGGGTGGTATGCGGTACTAAACGCCAGTTGAGTTCCCAGAGCTTGTTGTAAGTGATCCCAAAATCGGGAGATGAATTGAGTGCCTCTGTCTGATATTATTGTCTTTGGGACTCCATGTAAGCAGACGATACGAGAAAGATAAAGCCTGGCAAGCTTCTGAGTGGTGTGGGTTGTCTTTACGGGGATGAAGTGTGCTACCTTAGTTAGTCTATCAGTGATGACCCATATGGCATCTTTCCCGTGTCATGACCGAGGTAGTCCAATAATAAAATCCATTCCAATTTCGTCCCATTTCCACTCGGGTATCTTATTTGGCTGTAAAAGTCCGGCTGGTTTCTGGTGCTCGGTCTTGATGCATTGACAAGTCACAACATGCGATGAACGTGGCTATGTCCCTTTTCATACCGTGCCACCAAAAATTTTCCTGAATATCCTTGTACATTTTTGTTCCTCCAGGATGGATTGAATACGGAGCGGTGTGGCCTTCAGCTAAGATTTGCTGTTTAAGGTCCTCGGTATTTTAGTGCATAAAGTATATCTCCGTACCACAATATTCCTTGCTCATCGATACTTGAATTCGAGGCCTTGCCCAAACTCACTTTTCGCTTTATGCCTTCAATGCTTTGGGGTGCCCATCTTTGAGCCTCTTTAATCTTTTCTATCGGGGTAGGCTGCATTTATAAATTCGACACACTTGCCTTCGGTGACCACCGCAAGTTGAGTTTAGCAAACTCCTGCCAAAATTCAGGTCTCGTGTTTGGTAGGTTGTCGCTGCTCGGGCTAGGGTTCCGACTTAGAGCATCTGCCACTACATTTGCTTTTCCTGGATGGTAGTGGATTCCAACTTCATAATCCTTCACTAATTCCAACCAGCGTAGTTGCCGTAAATTGAGTTCCGTTGTGTGAAAATATACTTGAGGCTTTTATAGTCCGTGTATATTTCACAACGATTTCCAAGTAAAAAGTGTCTCCATTCCTTGAGTGCATGAATGACTGCTGCCAACTCTAGGTCACGAGTAGGATAATTTTCTTCATGCTTGCGAAGTTGTGCTGAAACATACGCGACCACCTTGCCTTCTTGCATCAATACGCATCCGAGGCCTTTCCGGGATGCGTCAAAATACACCTCAAAATTCTTGTGTATATCTGGCACGATTAATACTGGTGCTGTCGTCAATTTCCTTTTTAGCTGTTGGAAAGTTTTCTCGCAAGCTTCAGTCCATTCAAACTTCTTGTCCTTCTTGAGTAATTGTGTCATTGGCTTTGCTATGGTGGAGAATCCATCAATAAATCTTCGGTAGTATCCTGCCATTCCCAAGAAACTTCAGACGTCACATTACTGGCTGGTGGTTTCCACCAAGCACGGCCTTGACCTTTTCCGGTCTACGGCAATACCTTCTTGGGTCAAGATCGCGCCCGTAAACCCTACTGTCTTAGCCAAAATTCACACTTGCTGAACTCATGCGTACAATTGATGTTTCCTTAGTTCTCCTAGTACGATTCGGAGATGTTCAGCGTGCTCTTCCGGTGTCTTGGAGTATATCGGAATATCGTCGATGAATACCACAACAAACTTGTCCATAAACTTCATAAATACTTTGTTCATGAGGTGAACAAAATATGCGGGCATTTGTTAGTCCAAAGCGGCATTCTTGTGAACTCATACGGTCCGTGTCTGGAGGTGAAGGCTGTCTTGGGGATATCCTCTGTTCAGTACTTTTAATTGATGGTATCCCGACCTTAAGTCAATTTTGAGAAGACCTTGGCCTGAGCGAGCTGATCAAATAAATCATTTATCCTTGGCATTGGGTATTTATTCTTGATTGTGACCATGTTAAGTGCTCGATAGTCTATACACAATCTCGGTGTCCCATCCTTTTCTTGGCAAATAAAATTGGTGAACCCCAAGGTGAGGAGCTGGCTCGAATATATCCTTTGCCCAAGAATTCTTTTATTTGCTTCTTCAATTCTACCAATTCGGATGGTGCCATTCTGTATGGTTTCTTGTAAATGGGGCGGTTCCGGTGCTAGCTCAATGCTGAATTCTATCTCCGGTCCGATGGCATGCCCGGTAGTTCTTCGAAAATACGTCTGGAAATTCACACACTACTAGAACCTTGCTTAATTCAGAAACGTCCACCTTGTTCAATCTCGGTTGCCGGGATATTTTTCTCTCTTTGGCTGAAACTCTTATTGTCTTCCCGTGGTGGTGGGTGAGAATTACGGTCCGGTTGAAGCAGTCAATAAAACCTTTGTTGGTGGTTAACCAATCCATCCCTAGGATGACATCCAGTCCTTTATTTTCCAATACAATAAGGTTGGCGTGAAACTTCAATCCTTCAAATTCAATAACCACACCTTGGCAGTAACTCTGAGTCACTTGCTTAATCCCAGGGGACTTATGATCATGGATTTTTCCAAGGGAAGCATCGAAAAATTATTTTGCAAAGCAAAACTCTTCGAAATGAATGAGTGAGAAGCTCCAGAATCAATCAAAACCATGGCAGGTATTGTGTTGACGGGGAACGTACCGAGTACGATATCCGGGGCGTTCTATGCTTCCTCTTTGGTCACGTGGTTCAGATAACCCTTCCTTTGGTTGTTATTGGGGTTGAAATTGTTCCGCTTGGGCGCTGAATTATTGCCACCGTTGTTCGGTTTTGGGGTCGAGTTCCTTGGCTTGGGGCACTGTTTGGCATAGTGCCCTTCTTCTCCACAAGCGTAGCAAGTAACGCCTGGGCGATACGTGAACTCCTTGTCCCTTGCATGGAAATTCTTGATTGGGCGTGAGACGTTTGTCGTGGGTTTGTGTGTCCCACCTTTCTGAAAATCCATCTTGCTCCGGTGGTTGCGAGCAAGAGTAGTCTGGTCCCTTTTTCGCTTGCGGAAATCCTCCAAGCCGCGTCTCTCATTTTCCAAGGTAATGGCCTTATCCACCAGCGTCTTGAAATCCAGAAAGGTGTGCACAACTAGCTGGCATTTAAGTGCGGGTGCCAGTCCTTCCAAGAATTTTTCCATCTTCTTGCTTTCAGTCATACGTTCTTCGTTGGCGTAGCGAGACAACAGAGTAAACTGGCTGTTGTATTCTGACACCGTCATGGTCCTTTGTTTGAGGTCATCAAATTCTCTCTTCTTGATCTTCATAACACTTTTAGGAATGTGCGCCCCATGAAAACCTTCTTTGAATTCCTCCCATGTTATTTCATTTTCGTTGGGGTGCATGTGTAGGAAATTTTCCCACCATGACACAGCTGCTCCAGTGAGATAGTGCGGTGCATAAAGTACTTTCTCACGGTCTGAACACTGTGCAATAATTAATTTTCTTTCCATGTCTCGAAGCGTTAAATCGGCCTCAAGAGGTTTGTCGGTATGAGAAAATGTTGGGGGACCGTCTTACGTAGCTCGAGACAACTTGGATTGCTTCGCTGATACTGTCCACGGTGATTTCCCATATTGATGACTTGGTTCATCATTTCCTGATGTTGTTGCTGACTCTGTTCGTAAAGGCGGCATACTTGGGTAAATTTTGTTTCACTGTCCTGTTGACTTGACTGCCCCTATGTGAAATTGTTGTTTGGTGGTGTGCCATAATTTTCCTCTGGCTGATTTGGCATGGAGCGCGTCCAAGGACGAGACATTTTTCACTCTGGGGATATATTTTGTAAAACTCATAAGAAAAGAAATTGAGTCGCAAAAATCAATAAATTCATAAAGACGGGAAATTTTAAATGCTCCAAGATTTTTTTAAGAGAATAAACGTTTGCGCACGGAGAATGACTGCTCATTACATATCTTACACGCAAGCAGTAATTATACAATACATCACTCAGGATATGCGTACATATTCCTGACATGGTATTTAGGCTAGTGCACTTCTCCCGTTCCTACATGATGCGCAAAACAAGCTACTTCTCACAACCTATGTACATATAAACATATCGCATAAGTCGGTACATCGCATGGCGGCTAAGCGTACTCGATCCGGAGATGGTAAGGATCTCCCTTGGCCTGCCGAGGGTGAGGCGCAGTGAGGCTGGGGACTCAACCTCCTCCTCGCTAATAGGCTCCAGTCGTGAAGCGTTGCGCTGAGTTGATGGAGCTGGTGCCATAGGCGGAGCGACACGAATAGGAGTAGGCTCAATAGGTGGTGCAGAACGAACTGGAGTGGGTGCAATGACTTGGTTGAACTCCTCAGTGGTAGGTAGGCGACGAGCAGTGGCGAGAATGGTAGGTGAATAAGATGCCGAGGACGAGACGAAAGTCAGCGGTGGTGCTGTGTGCAGGAGCTCCCTCCTGCTGGCGGCACAGCCATGGACTGAGTCCATGCGGGCAGCCACAAGGTCGTCCACCAGGCTGTCGAAGGCTGCCTCCAGAGCTCGGAGGTACTCGACAAGCATCTCAATAGCCTCGTCTCGCTATCCTCTAGGGCAAGCGAATGAGTAGTGACAGGTGTATGGCACGTGGCATGGAAGGTAGAGGTGACGACGAGTCTTCATTGAAGGAAGAGCATCCCAGAGACGAGATATCGCCTCACGGGCAGCCATCTGCATAGCATGCCTCTCCGTAGGCATGGCTCTCCCCAAGAACCGGAAGCGGCGTAACTCAACACGCCCTCCCTTGAATTGCACCGCGGCTTTGGTGCATGGTCGATCGTCGTTGATCTTGTGCGGGTAGAGTGTGAAGACTGGCGATCGATGGCCCATCGTGACCTGGACGATGAAGGATAGGAGCTTGACGAACCCCTCAGGCACGTTAGCGAACACCTGTGACTCACAGTCGTTGCCAGCCATCTACAAAAGTAGGCAAAAATTCTGAATGGTCAGATCATAAATTTATCTTTGTTGTCGAAAATGACTACATTTGCAAAAATATGAATAAACTCTATTATGCTAATAACCGATTAGCGATCGCACCTAGTGGCTTCCTACAGTCAGCCTGGCTCTGGTACCAAGCTTGTCACGATCGTTTTTTCAATAAAATGATTATTGAGAACCGATCTTTTGAGTCCAGTATGAGCAAAATCCTCCTTACTGGTAGACAAAATCTTGATACAGAAAGCGAGTAGCATTAAAACATATTACAAGGTCGGGCTGAGGGTGCTCAGCATATTATTACAAGCACGCCAATAATTATACATAATGGCGGATATGACACAATGGTGTGGGGTGGCATACTACTGACTCGAGAATAAGGTGGTAGTGGAATAACACAGTGGAGTGGGTAATATGATTCCTAAACTGGCAGCTCATCGAGCGTCGAGGTGAGGCTCGATGAATTTTTTTGGGTAGCAGAAGCGGATATAATAAAGTGACCAATCCAGGGTCGCACGAGACTGACTGGGACTCCTCGAGGCGTCGTACTCGCTATCGAATTCTTCATCCATGAGATCGCCTTCATCAACATCTGGCCAAATCAACAAGCCAGGTGAGTACTTTGAAAGTACTCGCAAGACAGTTCGGACATAAGATATAACAAATGCATGCATGAATGCGTCATGAGCAAATAACAATGCACATTCAAATAATAAATATTTGCACAACATGATAAGTAAAAAGGAAGTCGGGCGGTAGTCCTCCCGAAATCCCAACAAAATAAATGAAAACCGATCGGTATGCGGAGGCGCCTCGAAGGGTAAACGAATAAATAAACATGCATGATCGAGGCGTCTAAGCGACACCACATAAAGGGCTTATATTGAAAATAAATGACATACATGCCACGATCGGACGTCTGAGCGACATCGCAGAAAAGGGCTTATATCGAAAGTAAAATAACAAGCGTGCCCGCGATCCGGACGTCGGAGCGACATCGCAGAAAGGGCTTATATCGAAAGTAAATAACAAGCGTGCCACAGTCGGACGTCTGAGCGACATCACGGAAAGGGCTTATATCAAAAGTAAACAACAAGTGTGCCATAGTCGGACGTCTGAGCGACATCACAGAAAGGGCTTATATTCAAAAGTAAATAACAATTGTGCCACAGTCGGACGTCTGAGCGGCATCGCAGAAAGGGCTTATATTCCATAATTCATGTCTGGTAAATTCACAAGGATATAATAGTCATAAGAAATATTCAACACACAATAATAGACGGGTTAGTCCATCCACAGGAATAAACATTTAACCGGACTTATCACTCATGTGGTTCACCGGAGTTTTTTTCACCGAGACTGACACTTGACGGAATAAGTTGAACACAATACTTGGACTTGGATAAGATGATTCAAAGGATTTTTGACTCTGCAGAGTTTGTACTAATTATCCACAGCCAACGGATTTCCGTAGTCACGAGGACTAGTTTCGTTTACGGTATTTCGGTAGAAACACATCTAACCAATACACACCCATCCCACCTCACGATTCCAGGAATCACCCTAGACAGCGTTCAAGAAAAACTTTGAGACGGGGAGATCACAGTCTCGAGTAGCATGGGATCAAATTTATATACGCGCGCTCTAAGGGGTGCCCCCCTCTCGGTCCCAAACGGAAACACCCATGCCCCCTGACCGGATGACGGGCTTTAATCGAGCCATGGAACCCTCATCCCGGCCTCTCTATTTGGTGTGTACCAGGAAAGCGGTTTGCAACTTACTAAGCCATATCCCTTGTGGAAAACATGTGGTAGTACGGGAAGGGAAATGGATGGAAACATGACTTGATTCACGTTGACACTAAAGTCAAAAGGTCCGCTTAAGGCGGCATGCTACAACACTGCCATCTTACCCATTCTCATGCCATCACATGGCCATGCAAACTCACATCCAACAACTTAAGGATTATCGAAACTCACTTGCCTCAACTTTACATGAAATATGACATTCATCGAGATGCTCATAAATATGCCATGAACTACTTAATGCAAACATGCCAAAGACACTCATCATATCAAAAGTTCAAACATGCTTGCCTGGTTCGGAGTAGTCGGAGCCTAGCTCGGTGAAGTTCGCGGTTCCGTCACCTCCTCCGGTATCTACGGTATAAGAAAATACGTACTTATCGTAAATACCGTGAGTGCACAGAAAAGTGTTCCAAATATTTTTCAAATAAATATGATAAAAAACTAGACAAAATTTTAAAGAGGACAGAAAAAGAATCAATCAATAATCCTCTTATGTTTAAAAGTTATAAGGGTTTTAATCCAGGGACCTCTTTGTAATGAAACAGAAACTTCTCAGGGGGCTGAACAGAAAAGACCAAAAAAACGCTTCAGACTGAAAGCGTATTTGCCCGAATACGTTTTCAGAAAACGGCTCGTTTAAAAGAAAAGAGAGGCTGACAGGCGGGTCCCATCCATCAGGTTTGAAATTTCAAACGGGGAAGAACAGAGCCCGCCGGCGCCAGAGAGCTGCAGTGGTCGCCGGCGGCGATCCACGGCGAGGCACGGGAATCGGGTGGTACCTACGTGTTCAGCGTGTCTTTCCGCGTCGGTGGGTGGTGGTGGTGGTCGTCGGCGAGCACCACGTCGACGGCGATCCTTGCTCCGGCGGACGGCGGCTGAGGTGGAGTTGGATCTCGTCGGGGAGGGCTGCGAAGGTCGAATTGAAGCCGGGGTTAGACCACTGGGTTCCCGAGGAGGCTACTAGCGAGATTTGGGCGGCGGGGATAGCCTCACCGGAGTGATTCGAGCCGGTGGCCGAGGCGGATCGGGGCGGCCAGAGTTGGGGGAGGAGACCTCCTCGAGGTCCTCCTAGTGGCTTGGCGGGGTGTTGGTGGGGTGCAGGGGTGGTGCATGCTCGAGAGCAAGCTCGGGGCCCCTTTTTATAGGCGATCCGAGGCAGTGGCCGTGAACGGAGATCTCCGGCGATGGTTACGGCGGCGCAGTGCTTTGTCGGGGAGTTTAGGGAGTGGGGCGTCAATGTGGAGGTTCATCGGTCCCATTTAGGTGCTAACCAAGTTTGGATTAGGCTCTCTGGGTGGCTTCGATGGAGCAGGCGTGAGCCCGTCGGCGGCGAAGGCGCCCTGTGCTTGCCGAACCGCAGCAGCGATCTTGCGCGGTCGTTGGCATGCATGAGGCCACGCGGAGGGCTAGGGGCGTTAGGCGGCGAGCAGCGTCGCCGGCCAGCCGCTCCGTTAGCCGCCACGGTGGCTCTGCCACCGCGAGGCTGCCCGGCGTTAGCGATGCTCACCGCCACCGACACATGTGTCCGTCCGAGAGGCGTCACGGTGCTCTGGTCAAGGGAAGGTCAGGCGCAACGCGCCAGTCGCCTGGTGATCGATGACAACTCTCGATGAAAACGACACTGCAAACTCAAACTCTGAACTTTACGAAAGTGTACTGGGAGCAGTCTTAGGCCAAGTGTTCGATGAAATGATTTTGGCATGTGGGGAATTTTCCTTGAGCTGATTTTTGGTGGGGCGGCCTCTCATTGCATCCGGGGGCTGCCTGAATTTTGGTAGAATTTTTGGGGAAGAGGAAATATGAATTTCACCAAATTTGACAAATCTGGTCCAAACTTGCAGAGGATGAAACTTGAAAATTTTGAAAATTTTGAAAAGAGGAAGAGTGGATCATGATGGATCTAGGTTGGGGGTGCTAAAGACTATCCAGAGGAGTTGGTTTGAGATCAAAACTCAAAGGGAATTAGGTACTTGCTTTGTAAATCACCTAGGCTTAAAATAAATGACATAATTGTTTTGGGAAATAAAATAAATGAAATAAAATCCGAAAATGGGTTGGACTTGTTGGAACAGAAAGTTTAGATTGCTCCAAAGAGGAAGGAGGGGTTTTGGGAGGTTTTACCACATGAGGTATGGTAAAACCATGGGTGGTTTCAAAATGAAAGAAGCCCCAAAACTCATAGGGTTTCTTTTTAAGAGAAATTTTTTGCCAAGAAAATATATTTGAGGAGGGAACAATCAGAAGGAAGGTTCTCATTAACCAAACACCAGGGTTGAAGAAGATACAAAAAATAAAATCCTTGCCAAGGGAAATTTTTTTTGAGAGAGAAGTTTTTGGAAGAATTTAAATGACCTTCTTCAAATCCAACAAAATTTTCGTTGAAAACCAAATAATTTTTTTTGAGTGTCACAGATTCTCACGGGAGCGTCGCGGTTGAGCGATCCGTTCGGCAACACAACTTCTCTCCCACTAGCACTGGCCTGGGCTGGCAGCCCATTTGGGCTGGATATGGCCCGACTTGGGAGGAAATCACTCGATGCCCACTGGATATGTCGCCCATGAAATAAGAGTTGAGCAGTAGGCTCACTTGGCGGTGGCATCCCTATGTAAATTTGACCCAAGTCCAACTCTTCAAGAAGCTGGGAGCCCGGAATGACCAGCTCCACAACTCCTGAAAAAATGCACTACACTCCGCGCCGTCCTTTCTCGCTAAACTCCAGGAGCTGGAGTGTTCGGTCAAAATCCAGAGTTGGAGTAGAAGGAGCCAGGAGATTGAGGGCTCCCGAACACACTCTTTGCATGCACCACTTGACTTGTTGTGGAGCTCCTCCTTGTCCTTAAGTGACATCTCATGAGCAACAATCCTTCCAATGACTTCTGTGGGCTTGAGATCTTTGTAATTGGGCATCATTTGTATCAATGTGCACACAGTTCCATATTTCCATCCAAGGCTCTAATGATCTTCTTGATGATGAACTTATCAATCATCTCTTCAATTCCTAAGCTAGAAATCTCATTTGTGATGAGAGCAAGCCTAGAGTACGTTTCGACAACTCCTTCACCATCCTTCATCTTGAACTTATCAAGTTGACTTAGCACATCCAACTTGGATTCCTTGATGGACTCGGTACCCTCGTGCATATCAACCACAGTATCCCAACTTTCCTTTGCATTCTCGAGGCGGCTAATCTTATTGAACTCCTTGGGGCACAAACCATTGAAGAGAATGTCACATGCTTGAGCGTTGTATTGCAACATATTCAATTCTTCCATGGTTGCTTCACAATTCGGTTCTTTACCATCCTCAAAGAATTATCCTTGCAAGCCAACACGAAAAATATCCCAAACAACGGGGATATGACCAATAATATGCATTTGCATCTTATGTTTCCAACTAGCAAAGTTTGTGTAACATCCCAAATTTTCAATTTGGAATGTTATACCTTAGATCATCACTGCATATCATATTTTATTGCATTTTTGCTTGATCCTAGAAATTCTGCGCAACTCAAGGACCCACGGAGAGAGTTGGGGATTTCGTTATTTTCATATTTGGGTTTTCTCAAATTTTGAAAAGAGGATCGTTTGATTTTAATTATCTTCTCTTCAAATATTTCTTTTATGAAAATAAATGAGAGGGGATAAAATGACTTCCCTAAAATAAAGAAATATTGGAGATTTAATATTAAAATCAAATAAGATATTTATTCGGAGTTTTATCGCTATTTTATTTGAATTAGGAAAGATATGCGTTTTTCGAAATTGCATTAGAGGCCCAAATAAATGTTCACCTTGTCCGGTATATTTTAGAGGACGGGGAAAATTTATTTCAAGATTTTTGGAGTCTGTTTAGTATTTCTTTTCTTTGTTTTTCTGCGCAAAATTATTTTGAAAAGAAAGTCAACTGACTTACCGGGCCGTGTCCGACCTGGACACTGCGCCTAGGCGGCTTTATAAGCCGAGGCCCACGACCCCGAGGCCCAAGTCGCCCGCCACTTGAAATCGTAGCCCGCCGCCCTTGTGCCGCCCGCCGATCCAGCGCCGCCGCCGCCTTGTTGACCAGCAGAGCGCCGCCGCCGCCTCGCCGCCGATCCCGCCGCCGCCGCCCGACCCCGCCGCCGGAGCCGCCCGTCGCCACCTCGCTGACCCTGCCGCTGGAGGTAGCCGCCGCCGCCGTCGGTTTTCACAAGAAAACCAATCGGTTTTTTTTGAAACCTAGGTCCCTTTTTTTATTTTAGAACGGTTTTTTTCCGGTTTCGTTATTTAGCGAACGTCCATTCATACGTTCGTTTTAACGAACGGTTTTCACCGGCTAACCGCAGACAGTGAACGTTAGTTCGTTAGCCTGTTCGTCAGTTTTCTTTTTCCAGGGTTTTTCCGCGATTATTTTAGATTGCGATTTCTGACCCGATTTTCGTTCTAGTATAACTTTTCGCTCGTTTATCGGAATCAGGCTATTCAAGCGCCTAGATCTTCATCTCGAAGCCCTCTTTTGGTTTAACCAACTTTAACAAGATTTTGCTACTGTAAAATTTGACTTTAGTCCAGATTAGTAATTGGGTCTTGTTTCTTTTGCAGTTTGAGTTTTGTTGCTTCGTTCGATTTGATTCTTTTTGCAAACCGTAGTTCTTAAGTTGAACTTTCTGGTTAGATCTCTTATTTGGAGTTTTACCCGTGCTTCTAGTTGAGTGCTTATTGTATGCTTGTTTGTTTGCGATAGAGTACCCGGAGTGCGAAGCGTGCTACTACGAGTCTCTAGGTTCGCGGATCATCAGCAAGGCAAGTAACACTTTGATCATACCTCTTTACTACCCAGTTTTATTGCATTATATCAATCCTCAAACAATTGCATGGTTAGGATCTGATTAAATTGTGGGTTTTGGGAAGTAGATGAGGTCGTACCTATTCACCTGTTTATTATCAAACCCTTGGGAGTTATTTCTACGTTTCTTATATTGCTATGCTATGCTCGTAGACGTGGATTGGGTTTGAGTGTATTTCATGACAGATGTGAGCTTGTTAACTAATGGTTCAACTTAAGGTGGCGACTTAAACTCACATCTGGGTGGATTGCTTGTGGGCACCTGGAGAATCCAGTGTTGTCCTAGGATATCCTGGAGGACCCGTGTGATCATCCTATGGCTCGCCACCCAGGTTCAAAGGGATCATAAGATTATTCATGCTAGAAACTTCCGTGTGCAGCCACAAGCTATTATGGGCTCTAGCATAGTTGCGTAAGTTGCGTGAAGCTCTTGAAGAGGTAGACTAGCAGATGTAGTAGGTTGTAGGTGGTACTGTATACCCAAAGTAGAGAGTTAATGCTTCAGAAAGAATGTGTCTCGAATCTCCGACCATGGATGTATTCGAGTCTTGTGGGGAAAAGTGCGCAAACCTCTGTAGAGTGTACAAACTAATCATGATTAGCCGTGTCCCTGGTTATGGACATCTTGAGTATCTAGATCTTGGATTATCATGTGGATCTCATCACTTTTAATATAATTTGATTGGGTTTAATGATGATGTTTAATTGGGATTGAGCTGGAGGAACCTTCTCAATGTTTCACAACCACCATGATAGTTAAATAAAATTTATTCCTTTGTTGTAGGAAAAAATTGGCTTTTTACAAAACATATTAACCATATAGCCTCCACCAGCCAGATATGCATGTAGTGATAGCATTTATTCTGTTCATTACTCTTTTGTGTTACATTGCCAGCATATTCCATGTGCTGACCCGTTTTCGGGCTGCAACGTATCATGTTGCAGACTTTTCAGACGACGAGTAAGGAGCCATAGGTCGTTGTCTTTCACTCAGTGATGCCGTTGGAGTTGATGGACTCACTTCATCTTCCGAGCCTTCCGCTGTTATCGTTTTAGATGGCCTTAAGCCATATTTATTGTAATAAGTTCTCTTTGAGACCTTCGATGTAATAAGTGTGTGATTGCTACTCTGCTATAAATCCTTCGAGTACTGTGTGTGTCAGGATTACCTATCCAGGCAGGAACTGCCCGAGGACCAAAATGAGGCACGCTGCATAGTGCGGCGGTCTAAAGCCTACAAGGTCCACGAGGGATAGCTTTATAAGAAAAGCACTATCGGAGTCCTTCAAAGGTGCATCTTGCTACGTCTTGAGCTTGTGTTGGTTTTCCTCGAAGAGGAGAGGGTGATGCAGAAAGTGTAGCGTAAGTATTTCCCTCAGCTTTTGAGAACCAAGGTATCAATCCATTAGGAGGCTCCTCAAAAGTCCCACGCACCTACACAAACAAACTGAGAACTCGCAACCAACGCAATAAAGGGGTTGTCAATCCCTTCACGGCCACTTGCGAAAGTGAGATCTAATAAAGATAGTATGATAAGGTAAATATATTTTTGGTATTTTATAATATAGATGCAAAAAGTAAAGATGCAAATAAAAGTAGATTGAAAGCAAATATGATAAGAGATAGACCCTGGGGCCATAGGTTTCACTACAGGCTTCTCTCAAGATAGCATAAGTATTACGGTGGGTGAACAAATTCTTTGTCGAGCAATTGATAGAAAAGCGCATAGTTATGAGATTATCTAGGAATGATCATGTATATAGGCATCATGTCCATAACAAGTAGACCGACTCCTGCCGCATCTACTACTATTACTCCACACATCGACCGCTATCCAAAGACGCATCTAGAGTATTAAGTTCATAAGAATGTAGTAACGCATTAAGCAAGATGACATGATGTAGAGGGATAAACTCATGCAATATGATATAAACCCCATCTTGTTATCCTCAATGGCAACAATACAATACGTGCCTTGCAAACCTTTACATCCTTTGGTAAGGACACCGCAAGATTGAACCCAAAGCTAAGAACTTCTCCCATGGCAAGAAAAACCAATCTAGTAGGCCAAACTAAACTGATAATTCGAAGACACTTGCAAAGATAACTTAATCATACATAAAAGAATTCAGAGAAGATACAAATATTATTCATAGATAAACTTGATCATAAACCCACAATTCATCGGATCTCGACAAACACACCGCAAAAACAGATTACATCGAATAGATCTCCACAAGAGAGGGGGAGAACATTGTATTGAGATCCAAAAAGAGAGAAGAAGCCATCTAGCTAATAGCTATGGACCCGTAGGTCTGTGGTAAACTACTCACGACTCATCGGAGGGGCTATGGTGTTGATGTCGAAGCCCTCCATGGTTGATTCCCCCTCCGGCAGAGTGCCGACGAAGGCTCCAAGATGGGATCTCGCGGATATAGAAGGTTACGACCGTGGAAATTGTGTTTCGTGGTGCCCCTGGATGTTTTCGAGTGCACGAGGTATATATAGGAGGAAGAAGGACGCCGGTGGCCGCCCGAGGGGCCCACGAGACAGGGGGCGCGCCCTATAGGGGGGGCGCCCTCCTATCTCGTGGCTTCCTCGGAAGCTTCTTGACTTGCACTCCAAGTCCTCTGGATCACGTTCGTTCCAAAAATCACGCTCCCGAAGGTTTCATTCCGTTTGGACTCTGTTTGATATTCCTTTTATTCAAAATACCGAAATAGGCAAAAAAAAACAACAATATGGGTTGGGCCTTCGGTTAGTAGGTTAGTCCCAAAAATGATATAAATGTGTAAAATAAATCCCATAAACATCCAAAAGGGGTAGTATAATAGCATGGAACAATCAAAATTATAGATACGTTGGAGACGTATCACATCTCCGAAGAGGAAGGGCGAAAGGTTTTGGCATAAATCCATGCTAGACTCGGCGGCCACCACGCCACAGCCCAGGCCCTTGTAAGCAAGGCCTTCCGTACAGGTTTCTATTGGCCGACGGCCCGAGCAGACGCACAGGACCTTGTTCAATATTGCGTCGGTTGCCAACTTTTTGCAAACCAAAGCCATATGCCGCCTACCGCTCTCCAAACAATCCCCATTACTTGGCTCTTTGCGGTCTGGGGGCTTGATATGGTCGGACCCCTCAAAGGGGGAACCCATAAGAAAAAAATACCTATTGGTCATGGTGGACAAATTCACCAAATGGATAGAAGCCAAACTAGTCAAAACGGCTGAATCCGGACTGGTGATAGACTTCATATCTGGGGTTGTACACCATTATGGCATCCCCCACAACATCATCACCGACAACAGGCTCGAACTTTACAGCCGACAGGTAAAACTTTGGTGCAGCAACATGGGCATCAAGCTCGATTATGCTTCTGTCTATCACCCGCAAACTAACGGTCAAGTCGAGCGAGCAAATGGTCTTATCATGAGCGGCATTAAACCCAGATTAGTGCGGTCCTTAAAGGAATCAAACACGCACTGGGTAGAGGAGCTTGACTCCGTACTATGGGGGCTGCGAACCATGCTGAATCGCACTACCGGATACACAGCATTCTTTATGGTGTACGGCGCAGAGGCGGTACTGCCCTGCGACATAATTCATGACTCACCTCGAGTGCACATGTATGAAGAAAAAGAGGCCGAGCTCGATCGGCAGGACAGTTTGGACATCCCTGGAGGAGTAGCGTGACGTGGCAAAAGCCCGTTCTGCATTCTATCAGCAACAGGCGCGAAGGTATCAAAGCAGAGAAGTATGGGCCAAAGCTTATAACGTTGGCGAACTTGTTGTACGCCTACCGGAGAAGAAAAAGAACAAGCTCAAGCCCAAATGGGAAGGTCCCTTCATTATTGACCAGGTTCTGAATGGTGGAGCGTACCGTCTGCGAGATGCATCGGATAATTGATGAGCCAAACCCATGGAACGCAGCCAGACTCTGAAGGTTCTAGGCCTAGTGCCAGACTCTATGTTTGTCTCCTTACCTCCATCAATTTTTTACATATCCGTTATCTGTCTTTTCTCTCTTTCTCTCTTCTTTTTTTCCTTTTCTTCAAGGCTTTAAAAGGATAAATTGTGTCTTGACTACACAATCTTCGACGCGCTAGCCGCGCTCATTATACCTGGGGTCTTCTTATACAAAATCTTAATATAACTATTTTCCGGGCTTTATGCCCCACACATGTGTTATTCTTCCACATGTACCTTTTTTCGCCATTGTATGCATCGATATGACTTAAGTTTTGGCCAAGATGGGTTGCCTGGCTCTTGTGTTTATGCCGTACGTTCCCGTTAATTTGGCTAGGGCATAAGGGGAGAACCTCTGCGATTGTTATTGCCGGGTCAGCCGGATGTGTACCTCAGACTGGGTGAAGCCGAAAGCTAGCGTTCTTAAGGGAATACTCGGTCGGTGAACGAAATATGACTTTTATTTATTTTAATACATGCCCCTAGATGTTTATTGCTTGCGTCTCTTTTTGCAGTTTAGACATGCACATTAGGGCATGCGTACCCAGGGAGAGGAACCCTTAATGGAACTATTCTCCGTAGAAGATGTTTCTTATTATCCATGTAATATAACATAGCTAGTTGGGTACTTGTCTGTTCAAGCACTTATGACCCCTACGCCTGGTTTCCACGCTGCACCCGGTTTTTACATAACTGGCGGGTATTCAGATACACTCCGGACTATCGTGTCCAGAGGTCAAAGTGAAAAAGGTCCGCCATGACAAATGATTTACAATCCGGCTAGGGACAATATATGTCACTTGAAGTACCACAATCACTTAGGTGACTAAATTCTTCTTCTATACCATCCAACGGGTTGTCTAGCCTACAATCCTGTTGGGAATACTTTATGACTAATTCTACTTGGTCATACACCAAACCGACGAGGATCTCTTTCCCATCGGGCCCCACAGTGTCGACCTCGGCCATGTGGTGCAGGTCAGCTTTGGTATATCGCGTCTTCACCATGGCCCAGGATTCCCTTGCACCATGTCGGCAGGCTAATATCTTCCATAATCGGAAGCGCCGCCACGCTCCCTTGAGCTTCTCTATAAGCTCCCCCATGCCTCCTGGCGGGGAAGCGGATGGCCATAAGGCTTGGGCAATACCCTGCATCACCTGCCGAACTTGTTTGTGCAGTTGTGAGAGCTCTGGTAGAAGATCACCCGCAGACCCAGGCATCTCCTCCGCGGGACGACCCGTCAGCATACCTGCAGACATAACTACATTAGCGGCTTCTTCACGAACTCTTCCAAAAGTTCATTCAAGCACTTACTGAAAATGTCGCGTCGAAGCCGCTTATTCTCCTTCACGGAGTCCACAAGCTGGGCTCGAACATATTTCAGTTCCACGCCCAGTTGGATATTGGCATCTTGGAGATCATTTTTCTCCTGCCTAACCCGCATAAACACGCGCTCGCCAGCATTTAGCTGTCGATTAGCACGTTGCGCATCCCCCGGCACGGCCTCCGGATTCACTCCGGAGTCATCTGCAACATCTATTGTTAGATTTTGCATGCATGCGGCATACTATCTGGTACCTGTCATTCTTTGCAATGGAAACAAGTGTTACCAGAGGGGGCCTTCTCGGACTCCTTCAACGCGGCAACTGCGGCATGTAGCTGGGCTTTGCACTCTTCCAGCTCTTGAGACAATTGGGTATTCTTCTCTGTAAGAACCTGCACAAATAATGATCCTTAAATCAGTTGTGTCAACTATTTCAAGTCTCAGGGGCTACTGATATATATAATCATCAGATTTTCTTACCCGTATATCCTTTACATACTAGCCCATGGCTCTGGCAAGACCATTTTGAGCGGCACGGATATACACATCTCCTGAGTTGAAGGCATCAAACGTCTCTTGGAAGAAACAAGCATCACGGAGTACGGCCCGGCGACGCCTGTGATTCATGGCGCTCTCCACTTCGGAATTTGTAGCGGATAATCTATCCGCATCCTCTGTAGGAGGAGCATCCGGCGTTCGCCCCGTGTTAGCTTCCGCCTCTATGTCCGGCCCTGGAGCCCGACTGGTGGAGGCGTGATCGGCAACCTCTTCGAACATAGTCCTTCGAGCGTTTTTCCTACTAGGAAACATGGACGTTATTATATATTAAAAGACGACAACCACGGAGCGAGGTTTTGTATCATACCTCTACGACGGCGTCTCAGTCTTGACCGCCTTCCTTTTTAGCCTACCCGGCTTCGATGCCCCTTGTTGGCGAGTCACTGCGGGTTCGGCATGGCCTCCCGAGGGCCTTCCCTGTAAGATAGCATATGTGTACGGTAGGTGAAGTGCAAAAAATAGGATCCTTCTTGGAAGTTGGGACTCCGGTTTTACTTACATGCGATGCAGGGAGTAGCCCAGGATAGTCGGCTATGATGGCCACGGAGGCATCATCGCAGCTCAATTGATAGAATGTCATGTCGATCAGCTCCACAAATATGTCCGGATCCTCTTGAGTCCGGGTCGACGTCCAGTCGGGGTCCTCCGGTTGTGGAGGCGGGCTGTTGACCTCCCTTACAGCTTTTCGCAGTTCCTGCCATGAAACGGCAAGGTAAGTACTTATGACGAAGAATGCGGGAACGATGGGAGTAAAAAGTGACAACTCACCCAGCTTGGAGGGTTGTACATGGAGAATCCATCCCGTGGCTTAATGCGGATGAACTCCTCTTCCTCTCCCTTGTACAAATCGGACAATTTTTTTGCTAGAGTAGCAACTGAGTCCGGTCCCTTACGCCCGCAGCGGGTGGCATCATCTTCCCTGTTAAAGTGCCACATGGGGTGCCCTCTATATTGAAGTGGTTGTACCCCCCGCATTATACATATTGACATATCCTCGATTATTGTTAGTCCTGATTGAGCAAGCATTTTTATCCGGCCCATCAGGTAAAGGACTTCTCCGTTATCTTCCTCCTGAGGGCTCCGAGGGCGCCAGCTGCGGCGTTTCTTCAGGGGAGCGTTGTCGAACTCAGGGAGGCCCATCCGAATAGGGTCCGGAAGGGGGACGTCCTCCATATAAAACCACTCCGAAGGCCAGTCCTCGGATGTCTTCTTCGGAGTACCGGACAGGTATCCGGTCACGGCGATGTGCCATATTTCGGCTCCGCCCACTTGATACTGATGACCCCTCACGTATGCAGTGCGAGGCAGAATAGCCTCTTCCATAGCTCGAAATGAGCTTCGCAGCCCAGAAACAACTCACAAAGGGTGACATAGCCAACAATGTGTAATATGGAGGCGGGAGTGAAATTATGCAGCTGGAGGCCATAGAACTCCAGGAGCCCGCGGAGGAACGGATGAATTGGAAATCCAAGCCCTCTTAATAAGTAAGGGATGAGGCATACCCGCTCCCCCATGGATGGGCTGGGAAAGGTCTCCGCTTGCTCGCCGCCGTTATAAGTGACGAGCCCGGCTCGAACGGGGACCATATATGCTGGAGGGAGAAATCCCTGGGTCTGCAACTCTACTAATTGGCTGTGGGGGACGGAACACTTCTTCCAATTGCCGGGCTTAGGGCTACGGGAGCGAGAGGAGGAGCTGCGACGATCGGCCATGTTGGAATGGATTTTTTTCCGGGCGCGCTCCGATGGATACTCGCTGTGGGAGGATGGTGTGAGCTGGATCTGAGAATCCCCGTCTCTTTAATAGATGATTTAGCCACATGGCTAGGGTGGCAATTGTAAAAATGCCACGACTTCTCGCATTCGCTCGACGCGTGGAGAATATCCATTATTAGGCGCGGAAGCCAAGGAGTGCAACATTTATGGGAAGCCAGACACTACTCAAACAAGTATTCAGAATTTGAAGAACCCGCCTTGCAATGCCGAAGACAATCTGCGTGCCGGACTCATCGCCATTGAAGCCTGGTTTGGGAACTACTGAGGGAGTCCTGGATTAGGGGGTCCTCGGACAGCCGGACTATATCCTTTTGCCGGACTGTTGGACTATGAAGATAAAAGATTGAAGACTTCGTCCCGTCTCTGGATGGGACTCTCCTTGGAGTGGAAGGAAGGCTTGGCAATAAGGATATGTAGATCTCCTCCCTTGTAACCGATTCTATGTAGCCCTAGCCCCCTCCGGTGTCTATATAAATCAGAGGGTTTAGTCTATAGGACAACAACAACCATACCATAGGCTAGCTTCTAGGGTTTAGCCTCTACGATCTCATGATAGATCAACTCTTGTAATACTCATATCATCAAGATCAATCAAGTAGGATGTAGGGTATTACCTCCATCGAGAGGGCCTGAACCTGGGTAAACATTGTGCCCCCTGTCTCCTGTTACCATCCGCCTTAGACGCACAGTTTGGGACCCCCTACCCGAGATCCACCGGTTTTGACACCGACAATGATCCTAAAGGCTTTACTTGGCACAAACATTAAAACATAAAAACACAATCATAATAGAAGTATATAATTGCATATTTATTGATAATAGACAGAAAAACAAAATTTTAAACATAACTATTGGGTTGCCTCCCAACAAGCGCTATCGTTTTACGCTCCTAGCTAGGCATAATGCATAGATTCAAGTATTGTCATCTTTGGATTTTTGATCCATACGTTGCCGTCATGATTTATTCATATGGTGGCTTAATTCTAGTTCTAGGTAAGTGTTCCATCCCCTTTCCCAAGGGAAACTAAAATTTAATATTCCCTTCTTTCATATCAATCACGACACCTATAGTTCATAAAAACGGTCTAACAAGTATTATGGGACAAGACGGATTGCAATCAATATCTTGAACAATAAAATCTATGGGCACATAGTTCCTATTTTTAAGATAAGAACATCATTAATCCTCCCCAAAGGTTTTTTAATAGTAGAATCACCCAAGTGCAAATTAAGAGAAAATTCTTCCAACTTGGTAAAACCTAGCACATCACATAGAGATTTCGGAATTATGGAAACACTAGCACCCAAATCACATAAAGCAAAGCACTCATAATCTTTTATCTTGACTTTAATGGTGGGTTCCCATTCATCATATAATTTTCTAGGAATTGAAATCTCTAATTCCAACTTTTCTTCTAAAGCTTTCATCATTGCTTCTACAATATGTTTAATAAAAGCTTTGTTTTGTTCATAGGCATTGGGTGAATTTAACATGGATTGCAACAAATAAATACACTCAATTAAAGAGCAACTATCGTAATTAAAATCTTTGTAATCCAAAAGTGTGGGCACATCACTAGTTAAAGTTTTGACCTCTCCAAACGCACTTTTATCATTTTTTCAACAAGATTTTCACCCTTCGAATTATGGGGATGCCTTCTACCTAAATTTAACTCTTCTTCTGTAACTTTATCATCAAGTTTAATATTACTAAACAAGGAATCAATAGAATAAACACCAATCATTCTAATATCTTCATCATTATGGTGAAAGCAATCGGTAGAAAACGCTCTTTCTAAAAATTCTCTTTTAGGTCTAAGCATAGTGGTTCTTTTCTTACTTTCATCCATGGAAAGATATAAAGCTTTAATTGATTCATTGACATCAACTTTGGGTGGAAAATTTTTAATCTTGAGATTTTCTACGTCATGTGAAATTCTATCAATGATCCTAGACATATCATCAATCTTATTTAACTTTTGTACTATTGTAGCATTGAAATTTTTTTGAGCTTTGACAAATTCTTTAATATTACTCTCAAGATTAGAGGGGTTCCTGTTATTATTGTAAGAAGAATTACCATAGGAATTCCCATAATTATTAGAGGGATTTCCAGGAAAAGGCCTAGGATTAAAATTACCTCTATAAGAATTGTTATTAAAAAAATTTCACGAGACAAAATTCACATCTATGGGATCACTATTTTACTCAATCAAAATAGACAAAGGCACATAATTAAGATCAATAGGATCATTTTAACTAGAAACCAATTTCATAAGAGCATCAACTTTTTCACTCAAAGTACTAATTTCTTCAACCGAATTAACTTTTTACTAGTAGGTGCTATTTCGGTATTCCATTGTGGATAATTTGCCATAATATTATCAAAATATTTAGTGGCTTGACCCAAAGTAATTTCCATAAAAGTACCAGCTTCGGCGGAATCCAAAAGATTTCCAGAAACAAAGTTCAACCCTGCATAATATTTGTGTATAATCATCCAAAGATTTAAACCATGAGTAGGACAATTTCCTAGCATTAATTTCATCCTTTCCCAAGATTGCGCGACATGTTCATGCTCAAGTTGCTTAAAGTTCATGATTCTATTTCTAAGGGAAATAATTTTCGCGGGCAGGAAATACTTAGTAATAAAAGCATCTTTGCACCTATCCCAAGAATCGATACTATTACGAAGCCAAGAAGAAAACCAAAATTTTTGCACGATCCCGCAAAGAGAAAGGAAACAATTTTAATTTCACAATACCATTGTCCACATCTTTTTTCTTTTGCATATCACACAATTCTACGGAAGTGTTTAGATGGGACGCAGAACCGTCATTAGGAGTACCGGAAAATTGCTCTTTCATAACAAGATTCAACAAAGCGACCTTAATATCATAAGACTCCACACTAGCAGGGGAGGAGCAATTGGAGTACTAATAAAATCATTATTATTGGTGTTGTAAAAATCACACAATTTGGTATATTATTGAGACATCGTGACTACGCAAACAAGATCATACGCAAACAAAAGATCGAACGAGAGAAAGGCAAACGAAAAAGAAGGCAAATATTTTTGTGTTTTGTAAAAACATTTTAGAAGTGGATGAGATGAAACTAAGAGGCAAATGAGAAATAAAGTAAATTGCAAGGATATGAGATTTGTGGTTGGGTACCTGATAGATGTTGATGATGTCTCCCTGGCAATGGTGCCAAAAACTGGCAAGTTGGTGGGAGACTATCTTGACTTGATCCTCCCCGGCAACGGTGCCATAAATTCTTCATGATTGCTTGTATCTGTGTTGGTATTTCCCCGAAGAGGAGCGGATGATGCTGTACAACAATGGTAAGTATTTCCCTTAGTTATGAAACTAAGGTTATCAATCCAGTTGGAGAACCAAGCCACCTACACACAAATAATAAATACTTGCAACCCAACGCGTAAGAGGGGTTGTCAATCCCTCCTCGGTATTGAGATAGATAAAATTGTATGTGATTTGATAAATAGATCTGACAAAAACAAAAAATAAATAAATAAATAAAAGTGCAACAAGGTAGTTTTGGGTTTTTGGAATAATAGATCTGAAAATAATATGATAGTAAATAGACCCGGGGGCCATTGACTTCACTAGTGGCTTCTCTCGAGAAAATAACATACGGTGGGTAAACAAATTACTATTGGGAAATTTATAGAAAAGCATAATCATTACGATATCCAAGGCAATGATCATGTATATAGGCATCACGTCCAAGATTAGTAGACCGACTCCTGCCTTCATCTACTACTATTACTACACACATCGACCGATGTCCAGCATGCATCTAGTGTATTAAGTTCATGGGAAAACAGAGTAATGCAATAAGAACGATGACATGATGTAGACAAGATATATTCATGTAGGAATAGACCCCATCTTTTTATCCTTAATGGCAACGATACATACATGTCATGTCCCCTTTTGTCACTGGGATTGAGCATCGTAAGATCGAACCACTCACAAAGCACCTCTTCCCATGGCAAGAAAAATCGACCTAGTTGGCCTAACTAAACCAAAGATTGGAAGAAGAAATACAAGGCTATAAGCAATCATGCATATAAGAGATCAAAACTCAAATAATTTTGATGGATAAAATAGTTTGATCATAAACTCACAATTCACCGGATCCCAACAAACACA
This sequence comes from Aegilops bicornis, assembly GCA_021605145.1. Lineage (NCBI taxonomy): Eukaryota > Viridiplantae > Streptophyta > Magnoliopsida > Poales > Poaceae > Aegilops > Aegilops bicornis. The sequence goes on along the minus strand of CM038672.1, from coordinate 295,382,264 downwards.
CCACAAAAAGTCATTACATCAAATAGATCTCCAAGAACATCGAGGAGAACATTGTATTGAAGATCAAAGAGAGAGAAGAATCCATCTAGCTACTGCCTGTGGACCAGTAGGTCTGTGGTAAACTACTCACGCATCATCGAAGGAACACCAATGAGGATGATGAACCCCTCCATGATCATTTTCACCTCCGGCAAGGTGCCGGAATAGGGCTCTAGATTGGATCTCGTGGTTGTGGAACTTGCGGTGGATGGAATTGTTTTTTGTCGACTCCTGTAGGGTTTCTGGAATACCTGGGTATTTATAGAGGTGATAGGCGGTGTAAGAGATCACCATGGGCCCCACAAGGCACCAGGGCATGCCTGGGGCCTCTGGCGTGCCCTGGTGTCTTGTTGGCCACACGGGCCTCCTCTGGTACACCTCCTTGGCTCCCTGGGTCTCTTATGGGCAGAAAAAAATCTCTAAAAAGTTTTGTTGCATTTGGACTTCGTTTGATATGGATATTCTGTGAAGTAAAAAACAGGCAAAAAATAGCAACTGGCACTAGGCACTATGTCAATAGGTTAGTCCCCAAAAATGGTATAAAGTTGCTAGAAAATGAATGTAAAACATCCAATATTGATAATATAACAACATGGAACAATAAAAAATTATAGATACGTTGGGGACGTATCAATCTTCACGAAATAGGCGATTTCCTTGCCCTTACAAACTCCTTGGTTCAACTCCACAATCTCTTGGAGGCTCCCAAGTGACACCTAACCAATCTAAGGGCGACTGTCGGATTTTGGGTTCCGGCAAACCCTCTAGGTTCAAACTCTGGGGTGCACGCAGAGATCTCAGCCCCTACCTACCTGCACCTCGCCGCCACGCTAGGATCTAAACTACCAAAAGAACAACACAAGAGACACAAGGTTTATCTTTGGTTGGGCCACCATTCTGGTGTAACACCCTACTCTAGTGTGTGGTGTGGTGGATTGCCTCTTGGGCTGATGATGAAAAATACAAGGAAGAACAGCCTCGCGAGGGTGAGGTATTCTTGTGGCTAGGCTCTCGATCGGATTGGATCGAGCTAACATGAGATGTCCGGATCCTCTCTCTTCTCTCTACTATGGTGGATAGCTCTACTTATAGGTAGAGGCCCTGGGCCTCTTCCCAAATATTGAGCGGGAAGGGCGCCAACAATTGGCCATTTTGAAGGGGAACATCTAGTACACTTATCTGACTAAAGTTGGTCCTCGCCTGTCAAAGGCTTTGGTGGTGACGACGGCTTGGGCTCCGCGATGACCTCCTTCCTGCCGTTGCGACGGTCTTGGTCTTGTTGCACCGAAACGGGTGCCTTTGCTTGATGCTCTCACCTACGCTTGCCTCCTTTGCACCAAAGAGGAAATGAGGACACTGCGTGGGCTGGCGCCCGCCTGGCGCCCTTGATCGTCATGGCTTGTGTCATGGGCACCTCGTGAGGTACCCCGCCTTGATCTCTCCGCCTCCTCGCGAGCCAGCCTGACGAGGCCGTGCACGAGGAAGCTTCTGTCGTCCGCCCAGCAGGCTTGGCCCCTCGCGAGGGTCTTGAGCTTGTCTTGATGAAGATGGGCCGCCTTGGCCACCCCTTGAGCCACGCCGCGGGCGCAGGCGAGCAAGTCTGGGTACCCCGTTCCCGAGCAGCCCGGCTCCCGGGCCCAAGGCGCGCCTGGACTTGGCCTAGCGGAGAAGCAAGGAGGCAAGTGCAAAATACCGCGGGCCCTAACAGCCTGCGGTCTCGGGCGCCGCGTGGCGGTTGACCGGACGTGGGTGTTTCCACTTCTCCATGACGCCTCGACAACTGCATGAATTGACAAGTCCCTGTATGCGAAGCGGGTCATGAGTACCCGCGGTCGTGGAGGTCGACGGTTGGCCTTCCCCAGCTATAAGTACAGAACGGCGCATGCCCTTCCAGCCCATCTCTTCTTGCTTCTCCTTCTTCTCCATGGCTCCACTGAAGATGTTCTCGGCCGCGGAGAAAGGAAAGGCCCACCAGGTAGGGCCTGACTCTCCCCCGGCCAAGTGCGGTCGTGGCCGTCCTCGCAAGCACCCTGTGGCTCCCGTAGCGGCTTCCCGCGGCCATGGAGGCGATCTCCTGCGTGGCGACGGGCGTCAGGCCGTTGATGCAGGGTGCGCCACGACCGCGCGACCCCCTAGGCCATGCCTCCGCTCGGCGGAGGTGCTGCCGGAGTTTGTCGTGTGGTCGGTGGAGCCGACCAGCACCCGGCTCCGGCTTCCCCGCTTCTTCTTAGGTGAACTTCCGGCCGGCGCCCCGGGCGGCCTCTGGCTCCAGGCGGACGGTTGCTGCAGCCGGGCCTCCCGGGCTTCGCTGGAGGTCTCCGCAGCCGGGAGTGTGGCCTTGACCCGCGGCTGGCAAACGTTTGCGCGTGCGCGTGGTCTGAGCCGGCGGTGCACCCTGCACTTCAAGTTCGACGGCGATGCCACCCTCTACGTGAGGGTGTTCGGGGAAGATGGTTGCCGCGCTAGGTGCTGCCCCGAGGACGACGACCGCGGCCTTGGGCCTAGCCCCGGCGACGATGAAGATGACAGCGCGCGCGTGATCGGCGGCGCTGTGGGTTCGTCGAGCTTTGGCATCTCTTCTTCGGACAGCGGCTCCTCCAGCGGTGGCCGCGACAAGCCCCCGCGCCGCCGCGCCCGCCTGGAGGGAGGTTGCGGGTCTGCCTACTGTCGCGCCTCGGTGAAGCATGAGAGGGACTCCGCCTGAGCTCCGGAGACAGTTCGAGCTCTCGCCTCGAGTTGGTGTCGGGCGAGTCGCGCCCGTTTTGTTCTTTTCCTTTTCCTGCACAAGGAGACAGTAGGGTAGGGCCCCGCGGGGGCGTGCTTGGACTATTGATGTTAATTATCATACTGTTCCCGCTATTTCTATGTTAGGCTTCTGTGCCACACGCCTGCGCATAGAAATTACTTAGCTTGGGGGCGACCTATTGCGGTCCTCGCCTCCCGAGGCCGAGGCCTCGTCGAACGCTTCATGCCCTACAAAGATTAGCCAAGAGAGGTAGCTTCCGGCCTCAGCCGTGGAGGCGACCGACCTAGGTCCGATGTTCATGTCGCGGTGCCCGTGGGGCATGGACTGGAGGGGCGCTCCCGAAGTGGATCCGGCTGGGGAAGCCTCAAACAACAGGGGCAGAAAACACTCGCGAGGGTGCCCGCGTTGCTCCCTCATGACTTCGCCATGAGCGCAATTGAGGCAGGAGAGCAAAGAAGGCAAAGAGTCTCAAGCCAAAGACGGCAACCATTTCAATAAAACTTCAAATGGGAACGAACAAGCCAACTGCAGAAAGCAAACGAAGAAAACCCACGTCCGGCACCTAATCTAGTCTTTGACGTCTTCTCACCAGCGCGGAGCTAAGTGCTGCCACTGGGCGTGGGAGGGAGCCCCAGGGCCTGAGGCCGGCGCTCCTGAGACTCCGGGGCGTGTACAGCCCCAACTCATTATTACGTGAGAGTGTCACGGGCGACGAGCTTCACAGGCATTGGCCTTCTTCACAGGCTCCGGGCCTTTCTTAGAAAAATAAGCTTCGTAGGCGTTTGCCTTCTTCGCAGGCGCCGAGCTTTTCGTAGAAAGATAAGCTTCACAGCGTTTGCCTTCTTCACAGGCACCGGGCCTTTTCCAAAACGCAATGCTTCACAGGCATTCGCCTTCTTCACAGGCATTGGGCCTTTTCCAAAACACAACGCTTCACAGGCATTCGCCTTCTTCACAGGCACCGGGCCTTTTCCAGAACGCAACGCTTCACAGGCATTCGCCTTCTTCACAGGCACCGGGCCTTTTCCAGAACGCAACGCTTCACAGGCACCGGGCCTTTTTAGGGGTAAAACCTCCGGAGGTGCTGGATGTTCCACGCGTTCTTGACGGGCACCCCTCCCCGAAGTCTCAAGCGGCGGGCCGGGTGCAGAAACATGAACAACCTTGAACGGGCCTCCCACATGGGGGATAGCTTATGTAGTCCTTCCCGGAGAGAACCCGCTTTGAGCACGAGGTCCCCTACCTCAAGAGTCCTGGGGGCGGATGTTGCGGCGATGGTATCGCCCGCGGCGCTTGTTGGTACTCTTGCCGCTCGTGGCGCGGCTTCCCGACGGTGCTCCTCCCCAAAGACGAGGTCCGTCCCCGCATGGCGTCTGCTGCGCCTCGTCGAACGCCAGACCACGTGCGGAACAACGTCGACCTCGTGAGGGAGGACTGCTTCAGCTCCATAGACCAGGAAGAACGGGGTCTCGCCGATCGGCTTGGTCATGATGCGTCGCGGATGGACCACAATATTGGATCAAGCTCATCGTACCAGCCTCTGCCGCAGGCCTCCAGCTTCTTCTTGAATGTCCTGGTTTTGAGGCCCCTCAGGACCTCTGCGTTGGCCCGCTCGGCCTGACCGTTGCTCCGCGGGTGCGCTACCGAAGCGTAGCATACCTGCGTCCCAAGGTTAGCACAATATGTTTTGAAGAGGTTACTGGTGAACTGCGAACCGTTGTCGGTGATGATGCGGTTCGGCACCCCGAACCGGCTCACGATGCCCTTGATGAACTTGACCGCAGAACCCGCGGGGATGGTGCGAACGGCTTCCACTTCAGCCCACTTGGTGAACTTGTCCACGGCGACGTAGAGGTAATGATAGCCTCCTGGCGCCCGAGGGAACGGGCCCAGGATATCCAGCTCCCAGACTGCGAATGGCCACGAGAGGGGTATAGTTTGCAGACCTCCCGCTGGCTGATGGATCTGCTTGGCATGGAATTGGCAGGCCTTGCAAGCCTTCACCAGTTCCACGGCATCATTGAGTGCAGTGGGCCAATAGAACCCGCTGCAGAACGCCTTGCCAACGAGGGTCCGTGATGACGAATGGTGCCCACAGTCTCCACCGTGTATGTCCGCCAGCAGCTCCTTCCCTTGCTCCCTGGAGATGCACCGCAGGGACACATCATTCGGTCGCTTCCGATAGAGCTCTCCATCCCTGATGCAGTACGCCGTGGCTTGCTGCGCCACGCGCTCCGCTTCCTCCTCCTTTTCCGGCAAGGTTCCTTGCGTCAGGTAGCTCCGGAGCTCTGTGATCCAGCATCCCTCCTAAGGATCCAGCGTTAGGAGCAGACGCGCTCCCGAGGCCGGGCCACAGACCGGTGCTCCCGAGGCAGGTGGCTGGGGGAGCTCTTCCCGAGGCTGCACTGTGCTTGACAGCGATGGCGTTGCCGAGGGCTTGAAGATCCGTTCCTCAAAGACGCCGGGCTCCTGAGGTAGCCGCCTGGATGCCCGTTTGGCGATGTCATCAGCCTCCTGATTGGTGCCACGAGGCACATGCTGCAACACCAGCCCCCAGAATTGCTTCTCCATCTTGCGGACCTCTACGAGGTAGGCTTCCATGTGCTCATCCCTTGGCTCATATACTTTGTTGGAGAAGTTGATAAGGAGTTGTGAATCACCCTTGATGGTAAGGCGCTTCACTCCCAGGGCAGACGCAGCCTTCGGGCCTGCTATCAAGCCCTCGTATTCCGCTATGTTGTTGGAGACCTTTTCCCCGTACTGGAAACAGAGCTGCACGGCGTAGTAGAGCTTGTCTTGAGTAGGAGATATAAGCACTGCGACAGCTCCCACGCCGTGTCTGGAGAACGCCTCGTCGAAGTACATGATCCAACCGTCCGGTGCCTCGCTTCCCGGGGAGAGGGACCGATCCTCGCCAGCCTTGAGGCCTGGCGCCTCCGTCCATTCCGCCATGAAGTCCGCTAAGCGCGGCTCCTTGATGACTCTGGTGGTGCTGAATTCCAGGTGAAACGCTTGCAACTCGATGTTCCACTCAGCGACTCTTCCGGCTGAGTTGGGGCTCCTGAGCACCCTTTTCCAAGGGGTACGCCGAGGCGACCTTGATGGATGGCCACGAAAATAGTGCCGCAGCTAGCGCGAAGCCACCAAGAGCGCGAGGAGGAGTTTCTGGGGCATGGGGTACCGCGCCCTCGCGTCCCGCAACACTGTGCTGACGAAGTATACGGGGTGTTCGAGGAGGTTGGGAGTGTTGGTGTCGTTGGCATCCTCCGGAGGCCGTGGCGCCTCTTGAGGCAACGGAGCCCCAAGTGGCTGATCGTCAGGGGGAGGGGTCTCTTCTGTCCCGAGTGCGCTTCCCCGTGGCGGCTGATCCTCCTCGGCTGTGGTAGTGGTCTCTGTGAGGCCCCCTTGATCCTGCTTCGCCTTGACCCGGGCAGCTGCCGCGGCTTTGGTCCGTCGCTCCTCCCTAACCGCCACCAGGGCTGCGCTGGCAGAGTAGGGAGTGGATGCAAGGTAGAGCACCAGTGTCTCTTGGGGGCGCGGAGCCACCATCACCAGGGGGCTGGTTAAGTACCTCTTGAGGTCTTGGAACGCCTTGTCGGCTTCTTCAGTCCATTCAAAGGGGCCCTTTTTCTTCATTAGCTTGAAGAAGGGTAGCGCTCGCTCCCCCAACTTGGAGATGAAACGTCCTAAGCGTGGTTCTGCGCCCAGTGAGCTTCTGCATTTCTCGAGGGTTTTGGCGGGCTCATGTCCTCAAGCGCCTTGACCTTTTTCAGGTTAGCCTCGATGCCCCAATGGGACACGAGGAAGCCCAAGAGCTTGCCCGAGGGGACCCCAAACACACACTTCTCCGGGTTGAGCCGCAGGTTCACTGCGTCGAGGCTTGCGAAGGTTTCCTCCAGGTCTTGTATAACGGTTTTGGCCTCCCGAGACTTCACCACAATGTCATCGACGTAAGCCTCAACATTCCTCCCGAGCTACGGACCCAAGGTGATATGCATCAGCCGCTGAAAGGTCGCTCCTGCGTTGCGCAACACGAACGGCATGCATGTGTAGCAGTACACTCCACACGGGGTTAAGAAGGCCGTTTTTTCCACGTCTTCTCCCGCCATCTTGATCTGGTGGTAGCCGGAGAAGGCATCTAGAAAACATAACAGGTCGCACTCGGTGGTGGAATCGACGATCTGATCGATATGGGGGAGCGGGAATGGATCCTGCGGGCAGGCTTTGTTGAGGTTGGTGAAGTCGACACACATGTGTTTCTCCCCCCCCCCCTTCTTTGGCACGACAACCGGGTTATTCAACCAATCTGGGTATCGGACCTCGCGAATGACCCCTGCAGCTTCTAGTTTGCGGGTCTCTTGGACGATGAAAGCCTGCTTTTCAGTGGATTGCCGTCTTGCTTTCTGCTTCACGGGGCGTACGTTGGGGCACACGTTGAGGTGGTGCTCGATTACGCCTCTCGGGATCCCTGCCAATTGATCTAGCTCCCATGCGAATACCCTCTTGTTCGCTCGAAGGAACTTGACCAGGGCCCCCTCCTGCTCGGGCTCGAGGTTGGCGCCTATGGTGAAGGTGGCGTTAGTGGACCCGTCCTCGTCGACCAGTATCTGCTTGGTTTCTGCCTTGTCTTGGGTGAACAACTGCTTCTTCTTGGCCGGCGTAGCCCCCTTGGGCTCAGGGGCGTCTGAGCCGGCGGGCTGGACTCCCGTCGTAGTCTTGAAGACGAGCTTGAGTACTTGCAACGCATCCCCGGTGTCTCCGGACACGGTGAGGACGCCGTTGCTCCCTGGCATCTTCATGAGGTTGTACGCCGGGTGAGTCGCGACCATGAATTTGGCTAGTGTTGGGTAGCCGAGGATGGCGTTGTATGGGAGGCTGATGGGGGCGATGTCGAAGTCGATTAGCTCTGTACGGAAGTTGTCATAGGTGCCGAAGGTCATCAGAAGATGGATATGCCCCAGGGAGCCGGTTGAACCGCCTCCGACGCCCAAGAAGGGCCCGCTAGGTTGAAGCCGCTCTGGCGGTATGTGGAGGAGGCTGAAGGCTTCAACCGAGAGCATGCTGAGGCCCGCGCCCCGTCGATGAGGGTCCTGGTAACGGCCACCTGGCAGATGGTGGGGGTGCACAGCATTGGGAGCGCGCCCGAGCGGGCTGAGTTGGAGGGGTGGTCCTCGAGCTGAAGGCCGATCGGCCTTGGGCGCCGACCGACCTGGGAGCCTCGCCATGAGGCAGCGCCGATCTGGCGGACGAATGGCTTGACGTGGCGGCCTGAAGGTGGCGCCTGCGAGCCGCCCAGGAGAGCTGCGACGACCAGGGGCACTGGCTCAGCATGCTGGGCGAAGAAGAGGTTGCACAACTCCTCCCAAGAGGCCACGGAAGCCGCTGGCAGGTGGAGCAGCCACATGCGCGGGGCGCCGGTGAGGGCCATGGGAAGCCAGTTAGCCATGACCCTGTCATCGCCTCCTGCTTCGAGGACAGCCTACTCGTATGCCAGCAGGAAGACCAGTGGATCAGTCGTGCCGTTATAACGCGGCGGCGTCTCCGGCTTGAACTTGTTCGGCCACCGCACCTGTCGCATGGCTGGGGCCAAGGCTCGAGCCTCGGCCCCTCGCTACCGAGCTGGCGGCGGAGTGGGCGGCTGCTCATCGTAGGGCTAATCGCGATGTCGGCGGAGAGCGGGTCGGCGGAAGGAGCTCAAGCACCTACCTGGCGCGCCAAATGTCGGATTTCGGGTTCCGCAAACCCTCTAGGTTCGAACTCTGGGGTGCACGCGGAGATCTCACCCCCTACCTACCTGCACCTCGCCGCCTTGCTAGGATCTAAACTACCAAAATAACAACACAAGAGACACAAGGTTTTATACTGGTTCGGGCCACCATTGTGGTGTAACACCCTACTCCAATGTGTGGTGTGGTGGATTGCCTCTTGGGCTGATGATGAACAATATAAGGAAGAACAGCCTCGTGAGGGTGAGGTGTTCTTGTAGCTAGGCTCTCGATCGGATTGGATCAAGCTAAGATGAGATGTCCGGATCCTCTCTCTTCTCTCTACTGTGGTGGCTAGCTCTACTTATAGGTAGAGGCCCTGGGCCTCTTCCCAAATATTGAGAGGGAAGGGCACCAACAATTGGCCATTTTGAAGGGGAACATCTAGTACACTTATCCTGACTAAAGTTGGTCCTCGCCTGTCAAAGGCTCTGGTGGTGACGCCGGCTTGGGCTCCACGATGACCTCCTTGCTGCCGTTGCGATGGTCTTGGTCTTGTTGCACCGAAACGGGTGCCTTTGCTTGATGCTCTTGCCTGCGCTTGCCTCCTTTACACCAAAGAGGAAATGAGGACACTGCGCAGGCTGGCGCCCGCCTGGCGCCCTTGATCGTCATGGCTTGCGTCATGGGCACCTCATGAGGTACCCCGCCTTGATCTCTCCGCCTCCTCGCGAGCCAGCCTGACGAGGCCGTGCCTGAGGAAGCTTCCTGTCATCCGCCCCACAAGGCTTGGCCCCTCGTGAGGGTCTTGAGCTTGTGCTGATGAAGATGGGCCGCACTGGGCCACCCCTTGAGCCACGCCGCAGGCCGCAGGCAGGCAAGTCTGGGTACCACCGTTCCCAGAACGCCGACAGAGACACCACTCTCCAATAGGTAATATATGTGTAGTTGATGAGGAACTCCTTGTTCTTGTGCTTGAAATGATAGTCTCCCCAACACTCAATCACTCTCTCACAAATTTGGCTTTGGTGGGAGAGGGGATTGAATGGAAAGCAACTTTGGGAAGGCTAGAAATCAAGATTCAAATGGTAGGATTGGAATCTCTTGATCTCAACACATGGAAGTGAAGTTTTGTTCTGATGGCTCTCTTTTAGAGTAAGTGGGGTTGAGGAGCATATACATGCTTCACCCAAAAATCCAGCACTTACAAGCTTTTGACCCAACTTGGTGACATCAGACCAAAATCTTGGTGAGAGCAACTAGTGTAAAATATTCAAACGTTGGAAGTCTCGGTGAGACCGAATCAGAACATCTCGGAGCGACCGAAGTGCACTAGCTAGGGAAAGACCTCGTTTTAGTAGTTCCGATAGTTTCATCTTGGCAATTCCAAAATGAAGCAACTTCATCATAGAAACTTTGTCACGCCATCTCAGTGAGACTGAGATCCATATCGGTAGAACCAAAATGCTAGGGTTTGGCTTAGGTAGTGTATGTGATTAACTCAGTGAATCTGGGATAGGCAATTTGGTTTGGACCGAGATGACACTTTAGGGTTTTGGACACATGTGATGTGGATAAAGTGGTTGAGGGTTTTGGAGCAATATCACTAAGCACTTGAGCAATAAACTCATCCATAGTACCCCACCCCCTTCTAATAGGATTGGATTTCCTATAGGACTCAATGTGATCTTGGACCACTTAACCAAAAATGATGAGTCTGGGAGCTTTTTTGATTCTTGTCCTTAGCATTTTGAGGGGTCCACAAGCACTAGTCCTTGCCATGCCAATCATTGTCTTCTCTGAAATCTATTATCAATGAGCATTAGATCAATGACTTATATGTTGTTATTAATTACGGAAACCACCCAGGGATTAGTTACACTTTCAATATGTCAAAGAGAAAAAGGTAGTTTCAAGTGGACAATAGGGCTTCTAAACGTGCCCGGCTTATATTTACAACATCTTGTAGTCATCTTCAAGTAGAGTTTATGACTAATGATGGTCATTTTATAGATCTCACCGATCCATTTGATTGTTAATTACTGCCAAAAATAGTGTTGGAGTTAGATGCTATTGCCCTTTTCAACAACATCTAACAATGGTCATCTCGTAGTTCTTCCTTTGTCTAAACCTGATGAACAACTATGACGCTTTTGTATAGTTTGTAAGCTGGAGTTAGATGTTATTGCCCTTTTCAACTCAGCTGTGGCTCTCATATTTTCTTTGAAATAAGGCAAATGGTTGGCCATTTCTTTAATTAAGAAGAAACATTGTAACAAATTCCAGCCGAGGGAAATGACATCACTCTCACCAGCTCTTGAGCTCATTGTACATTGCAGGATGCAAGTGCTTAGTGCCCGCTAGCACCCACAAACTTATTTTGAGCTAGCACACCAAATGGGTTGTAATTCTAAATAAGAAAGGCTGCATGGCGATGACCTGTTTGGAATCTTACATTTGGGACCCACGAGGAAAAAGCCCATCCAAGGTTCTTTCGACTCAGTCAATAAACGATTCTGCCTGCCATATAGCCGTTGGATTGATGTCGGTGTCAAAACCGGCCGATCTCAGGTAGGAGGTCCCGAACTATGCGTCTGAGGATCAAAGGTAAAAGGAGGCAGGGGACACGATGTTTACCCAGGTTCGGGCCCTCTTAATGGAGGTAATACCCTATTTCCTGCTTGATTGACTTTGATGACTATAGGGGTTACAAGAGTTGATCTAAGTCGAGATTGTAATGGCTAAACCCTAGTTGTCTAGCCTGTATGATTATGATCGCCTCTACGGACTAAACCCTCAGGTTTATATAGACACCGGAGGGGGCCAGGGTTATACAAAGTCGGTTTACAGAGTAAGGAAACTATGCGGCTAACCGCCAAGCTTGCCATCCATGCCAAGGAGAGTCCCATCCGGACACGGGGAAAAGCCCTCATCTTGTATCTTCACGGCCCATTAGTCTGGCCCATGTCACATAGCCCGACCATCCGAGGACCCCTTAATCCGGGACTCCCTCAGTAGCCCCCGAACTTGCCTTCAATGACGTTGTAGTATCCAGTTTTATGTCTTCGGCATTGCAAGGAGGGTTCTCCATCCTACTTCGGATTGACGATAGTTCGGCTACACATTAAATACCATTTTCCATTGATTCTTCGCTGCCGTCACCTCAGCTTCCATGTGTCAAATGAATGTGAACAGTCTAGGTGTTTTTTTACAAATAACCCCTTGACCTTTGATACATCTCCAACGTATCTATAATTTATGAAGTATTCATGCCATGTTTACAATAGTTTTATATGATTTTGGTATGATTTGATTAGAACTAACCCAGACTGATGCTGCTTTCAGCAGAACTACCGTGGTGTTGTTTTTGTGCAGAGATAAAAGTTCTTGGAATGCAATGAAAATCAACGGAGAATTTTTCTGGAAAATATAAAAAATACTGGAATGAAGAGTTACCGGAGGGGAGGCTCGTAGGCCCACGAGGGTGGAGAGCACGCCCACCCCCTAGGGCGTGCCCTTGTGCCTCGTGGACTTCTTGTGGGGCCCCCCTGACTTGTTCTCGATGCCAACATCTCCTATAAATACCCAAACCTCCAGAAAATAACCTAGATCGGAAGTTCCAATGCCGCAAGCCTCTGTAGCCATGAGAAATCAATCTAGGCCCTCCCCGACACCCTGCTGGAGGGGGCCATCATCACCGGAGGCCATGGAGGAGGATCCCGGAGGGGACATCATCGCCATGAAGGCCAAGGACCAGAGGGAGAACCTCTCCCCATCCAGGGGGAGGCCATGGAGGAGGAAGCACCAGGGGGAGAACCTCTCCTCCTCTCTCTCGGTGGCGCTGGAGTGCCATCCTGAGGGGAATCATCGCGACGGTGATCGTCTTCATCAACATCACCATCATCATCACCATCCTCATCTATTTTACGCGGTCCACTCTCCCGCACCCCGATGTAATCCCTACTTGAACATGATGCTTTATGCCACATATTATGATCCAATGATGTGTTGCCATCCTATGATGTTTTGAGTAGATATCCTTTTTCTTTGGGTTGATTGATGATCTAGATTGGTATGAGTTGTATGTTTTATTTTGGTGCTGTCCTATTGTGCCCTCCGTGTCGCGCAAGCGTGAGGGATTCCTGTTGTAGGGTGTTGCAATACGTTCATGATTCTCTTATAGTGGGTTGCTTGAGTGACAGAAGCATAAACCCGAGTAAGCGGGTTGTTGCGTATGGGATAAAGGGGACTTGACATGTTAATGCTATGGTTGGGTTTTACCTTAATGATCTTTAGTAGTTGCGGATGCTTGCTAGAGTTCCAATCATAAGTGCAGATGATCTAAGAAGAGAAAGTATGTTAGCTTATGCCTCTCCCTCATATGAAATTGCAATGACGACTACCGGTCTTGTTAACAATTGCCTAGGACAATTCTGCACACCGATCCATCATTATTACACACTTGCTATTTATAATATTTAGAAATATATTCTAACTTTATGAAAACAGCACCTACTTATACATTTTAGCTCTCCGATATCATGCAAAGTTATCCTCTTCATACCCACAATGTAGTTTTATTTCTCGTTTCTAGTTGGAAGCAAGCGTTAGATTGTCGTGAAATTAAATGTCGATTGGCGAGATAGGACTTGAGAGAATATTGATCTTACCTTTATCTCCTTGTGGGTTCGACACTCCATACTTATCACTTTCACCTTTGGGAATTGTTACGATGATTCCCTGCACTTGGGGATTATCAAGCTTTTTTCTGGCGCCGTTGGTGGGGAGCAATAGCGTGGGGTTGATATTTTCGTGTATGCTTGTTTGCTTTCTTCACTAAGTAGTTTTTGTTTTCCCTTTTTATTGTTGCTTAGTTGTGGGTGAAACATCCAAATTTTTTTTAAAAGAATGAAAATACAATTTTTTTTTACTTGCCTCTCTTGCCTAAAAAGTTTTTCAATAAGAGAAGTGATTGGAAGGTTATGCATTGGAGAAGTGAGGGTCGACCTTGAACACTTGTGTTCATGCTCATGGAAACAATGTAAAATTTTTCATGAAAGTTTCTCTGAAAATAATCATCCCCGTGTATATATCCATTGTATTATAAAAATAATGTGCCAAGCTTTGGTTTTAGAATGATTAGATTGCTTCTTTACTATGTGCAGTACAAAACAGAAACTTTGGCTGTAGCGCGTGAATTTACATTTTTTACTGGAAAACCAAATGGGTCCAAAACTTTTTGCACATTACTTATGTACAAATTTTCTAAAGTTTCATATTTTGTTAGAATATTTTGGAGTTACTGAAGTTTACTAAACTTCCCGATTACTACAGACTGTCCTGTTTTTGACAGATTCTGTTTTCTATGTGTTGATCGCTTATTTTGATGAATCTATGGGTAGTATCGGGGGGTATGAACCTTGGTGAAGTTGGAATACAGTATATATAGTTCTAATATGAAATTGTAATAAGTTTCCAACAGTACCTAAAGGTAGTGATTTGCTTTATTATACTAACGGATCTCACAAAGTTTTTGTTAAAGTTCTGTGTGGATGAAGTGTTCGAAGATCGAGGAGCTATCAATATGAGAAGAATAAAGAGAGGCAAGAGTTCAAGATTGGGGATGCCCAAGGCACCCCAAGTAAATATTTCAAAGATACTCAAGCATCTAAGCTTGGGGATGCCCAGTTGGCATCCCATCTTTCTTCTTCAACAATTATCGGTATACCTCGGTTTTTGTTTTGTTCACATGATTTGTGTCCTTTGTGTTTTTATTTTTCTTTAAGAACCATGCTAGTATGATATATCCCTTCATAAATTTATAGAATGATTCATGTGCTTCACTTATATCTTTTGTGTATGACCTTATAGAATGCTCTTTGCGCTTCACTTAAATCTTTTGAGTATGGTTTTATAGAATGTGCTTCATTATATATTTTGAGCTTGGATATTGGCTAGTCTATATTAATTGTAGAATGCTCCATGAACTTCACTTATATCTTTTGGAGTATGAATAATACTATAATCTAAAGTGGGGTTGGAAGAGTGTCAACTTTAGTTAGTAATGATTCCACTATTTCAGAAGAGGTTCCAATTGATTATGAGAACAAAGTTGCTATCTATGATAATTATTGTGATGACATGTATGCTATAAATAATAATGTTAACCATGAAACTTGTCATCATGATTTTAATTTTCAATTGGATTATACCTCACATGACCGTTATTCTGTTGAGTTTGCTCCCATTATTCCGAATGAGAAGAATTTTGCTTATGTGGAGAGTAGAAAAAATTCTATGCTTGTAGATCATGAAAAGAATGCCTTATGCGATGGTTATATTGTTGAATTCATTCATGATGATACTGAAAATTATTATGAGGGAGGAATACATGCTTGTAGGAGTTGTAATAATATCAAGTTTCCTCCCTATGTGCTTAAAGTTTTGAAGTTATACTTGTTTTGCCTTCCTATGCTAGTTGATTCTTGTTCCTATAAATTATGTGCTCACAAAATCCCTAGACATAGGAAGTGGGTTTGATTTAAATGTTCTAGTCATATTCTTCATGATGCTCTCTTTATGTTTCAATTCTTATCTTTTATGTGAGCATCATTGAAATCATCATGCCTAGCTAAAAGGCATTAAAGAAAAGCGCTTGTTGGGAGACAACCCAATATTTACCCTTACTGTTTTTGTGTGTTTACATGATTAAGCTACTGTAGTAATCATGTTTTATATATTTTGTTTCAATAAAGTGCCAAGTAAGACCTTTGGGAAGACTTGGGTGAAAGTTAATGTGATCTTGCTGTAAAAAAACAAAAACTTTGCGCTCACAAGATTAGCTGTCAATTTTTACAGAAGAGTGCTTTTGAGTTGATTCTTTTTGCAGAGGATTAATAGAAAAATTCCTCACGTCCACCAGTTTATTTTATAATTTTTAGAGTAGCAGAAGTATGGTTGCTGTTCAGATCATTACAGACTGTTCTGTTTCTGACAGATTCTGTTTTCATTGCATAGTTTGCTTGTTTTCTAGTTTCTATGGCTTATATTTCTCAATATAAATTGTAGAAATGATAGACAGTAGGCATTGTGTGAGAACAATTATGAACCTTGTCTTTGACAGTACCATAGTGAATGGTTTACTCTTTATCATACTAACCTATCTCATGAAGTTCCGTTAAGTTTTGTGTGATTGAAGTTTTCAAGCTTTGGGTGAGATATTGATATGAGGAGAATAAGGAGTGGAAAGACCCTAAGCTTGGGGATTCCCAAGGAACCCCAAGGTAATATTCAAGGAAGACTCAAGCGCCTAAGCTTGGGGATGCCCCGGAGGGCATCCCCTCTTTCGTCTTCAAAACTATCGGTATACCTTACTCGAAGCTATATTTTTATTCGTCACATGATATGTGTTTTGCTTGGAGTGTATTTTCAATTCTACTTGCTGTTTGAATAAAATCATTGGATCTGAAATCTTGAATGAAAAAGTATCCTCCCCTGGCTAGTTAATTATTTGACTACTCGGTGTTCTTCACTTATATCTTTTTGGAGTAGTTTGTCATTTACTCACGTGCTTCACGTATATCCTATGAGTAAATGGTTGAATGAATTGAATATCATAAATCTGAATTTATATACGTTTCATATGCTTATAACATGGGGAGTAATGACTTCACACATAATAAGTATAGGTAGTAAACTTATTGAAAGTTAGCAAACACAGAATTGGTCACTTGAACAATTCATGAAAGAATATTAAAGGAAGTGAGATTTCACATATAAATACACTATCTTGGACATCTTTTGTAATTGTGAGCACTCAGTAAAATATGACATGCTAAAAGGTTGATGTTGGACAAGGAAGACAACTTAATGGGTTATGTTTTCCTATATCCGAAACGTTATATTGTCTTGGATCATCCAACATGTTGAGCTTGCCTTTCCCTCTCATGCTAGCCAAATTCTTTGCACCAAGTAGAATTACTACTTGGGCTTCCAAACATCCCTTAAACCAGTTTTGCCATGAGAGTCCACCATACCTACCTATGGATTGAGTAAGATCCTTCAAGTAAGTTTTCATCGGTGCATGCAATAAAAATTGCTCTCTAAATATGTATGATCTATTAGTGCGAAGAAAATAAGCTTTATACGAACTTGTGATAGGGAAGAAATAAAAGAGACGGACTGCATAATAAAGGTCTTTATCACAAGCGGCAATATAAAGTGACATTCTTTTGCATTAAGATTCTGTGCATCCAACCATAAAAGCGCATGACAACCTTTCCTTTCCTCTGCGAAGGGCCTATCTTTTACTTTTTATCTTCTACCCTTATACAAGAGTCATGGTGATCTTCACCTTTCCTTTTTACACTTTTTCTTTTGGCAAGCACTTTGTGTTGGAGCGATCCAGATATATATATCCACTTGGATGTAGGTTTTCATAAATTCTTATTGTTGACATTACCCTTGAGGTAAAAGTTTGGGAGGCGAAACTATAAGCCCCTATCTTTCTCTGTGTCCGATTAAAACTTTGAACCCATAAATATCACATGAATGTTAGCAATTGTGAAAGATTAAATGATAGTTGAGTATGTGGAGTTTGCTGAATCAGAGCTCTTACATAGACCCTTCCCGAAAATAAGATGAACTATAATTGTTTGATGACTAAGATCATGATTTGTTAGTTTTCAAGAAAGTTTATGATCTATACTTTAACATGTGAATAGCTCGTTACATGATCATGAGAAGTTTCATGAGTTGAGCTACTGTTATGTTATATAATGATGCTAGAAAAAGTGATTGGAACTATCATTGATCAAATCTATGCACTTGCTAGCATTCACACTTCATAAATTATTTCTTTTATCATTTACCTACTCGAGGGCGAGCAGGAATTAAGCTTGGGGATGCTGATACGCCTCCAACGTATCTATAATTCATGAACTATTCATGCCATGTTTACAATAGTTTTATATGATTTTGGTATGATTTGATTAGAACTAACCTGGACTGACGTTGTTTTCAGCAGAACTACGGTGGTGTTGTTTTTGTGTAGAAATAAAAGTTCTCGAAATGCAATGAAAATCAACGGAGAATTTTTCTAGAAAATATAAAAAATACTGGAACGGATAGTTACTCGAGGGGAGGCCCGTGGGCCCACGAGGGTGGAGGGCGCGCCCACCCCCCTAGGGCGCACCCCTGTGCCTTGTGGACTTCCCGTAGGGCCCCCTGACTTGTTCTCGACGCCAACCTCTCCTATAAATACCCAAACCTCTAGAAAATAACCTAGATCGGAAGTTCCCCGCCGCAAGCCTCTGTAGCCACGAGAAATCAAACTAGGCCCTCTCTGGCACCCTGCCGGAGGGGGCCACCATCACCGGAGGCCATGGAGGAGGATCCCGGAGGGGCCACCTTCGCCATGAAGGCCAAGGACCAGAGGGAGAACCTCTCCCCATCTAGGGGGGAGGCCATGGAGGAGTAAGTACAAGGGGGATAACCTCTCCTCCTCTCTTTTGGTGGCCCTGGAGTGCTATCGGGAGGGGAATCTTCGCGGCGTCAACATCACCATCGTCATCTATTTTACGCGGTCCACTCTCCCGCACCCCGCTGTAATCCCTACTTGAACATGGTGCTTTATGCCACATATTATGATCCAATTATGTGTTGCCATCCTATGATGTTTTGAGTAGATATCCTTTGTCTTTGGGTTGATTGATGATCTAGATTGGTATGATTTGTATGTTTTATTTTGGTGTTGTCCTATTGTGCCCTCCGTTTCGCGCAAGTGTGAGGGATTCCTGCTGTAGGGTGTTGCAATACGTTCATGATTCGCTTATAGTGGGTTGCTTGAGTGACAGAAGCATAAACCCGAGTAAGGGGGTTGTTGCGTATGGGATAAAGGGGACTCGATATGTTAATGCTATGGTTGGGTTTTACCTTAATGATCTCTAGTAGTCGCGAATGCTTGCTAGAGTTCCAATCATAATTGCATGTGATCCAAGAAGAGAAAGTATGTGATAGAGGCAAAGGTGTCCTGTCTTTCGATGAGATGGTGGCTATCGTTTTGGAGGAAGTCGACTTTGACGATCCGACTTCGAACGTGCCAGGACATCGCGCCTTAGCAATCGCTAAATCAACTCTGAGAGGTTATCAACCTGACCATGAAGGTCTGTTTCCTGCAGGCAAACGAAGAACAAGCAAGAAACTAAGATTGCAGTCTGGATATTGCAAATATAAGAGGAAAGCTTTATTGATCAAGGTGGGGTTCTGTGATGCCTTTGTCTGGTCGTTGAACACAAACGAAGAACGCGAAGTTGCAGCTATGGCGAACTTTAATCTAAACAAAACCCAAAGTCTAAACGATGCCCTAAGGGCGGTATATATGGAGGAAGAGGGGGGGGGGGGGATTTCGTGGCCCTTGGAGGAGGGGTCCTAAACCATCCCTAACTCTTGTTTCCCCACACATACGGACTCTAAAAACAACCTACACTCAAGTATTTCGAAATTACATGGGCCTTCCCCAATAATAAGGTGATGCAACACCTATAATAGCCTCTGGACGAAATTTATGAAGTGGCATATTGTATATTTCGTCCAAGGCTTCACACACTCATTATGGTGTCTTCAAAGTCCCGAAATCATCACTTGTAACTCCGTTCTTGTTCCCCTTACGCATGCCATCATCTCCATGCTTGATCTTGCTCCAATGATCATCCTTCTTGTCCAAGCTAGGCCCTTCATTTGTAAGCAAGACAAATGTATCCAATTTAGGCAACATCATATTCTCATGAACATTAGAATCATTACC
Source organism: Aegilops bicornis (assembly GCA_021605145.1). Taxonomy (NCBI): domain Eukaryota; kingdom Viridiplantae; phylum Streptophyta; class Magnoliopsida; order Poales; family Poaceae; genus Aegilops; species Aegilops bicornis. Next base: position 295,362,970 of record CM038672.1, on the reverse strand, counting down.
AAGAAACGAAAGTACCTGGTAATTTAATTGGCGTGCGCGAGCTCTAGTAATTGGTCCTGTATGTGTATCAGTAGCGGCTGTGGGTGTAACTTTGTTAGTGATGTCCTCATCATCCTCCCCTTCTTGAATTGAAGTCGTCCTCAACAGAAGCTCATCTTCCTCACCCAAGTAAGACTTCAAATCTGCAATGTTAAAAGTCGGACTAACCCCAAAATCTGCAGGCAACTCAAGTTTATATGCATTATCATTTATTTTTTCTAACACCTTAAAAGAACCATCAGCACGTGGCATTAGCTTTGACTTGCGCAAATTAGGAAACCTATCCTTACACAAATGTAACCAAACAAGATCTCCAGGTGCAAAGACAACATGTTTTCTACCCTTATCTCCAACAAGTTTATATTTAGCATTCATGCACTCAATATTTTCCTTAGTTAACTCATGCATCTTTAAGATCAATTCAGCATGTTGTTTAGCATCAAAATTAACCTTCTCCGAAGATGGAAGAGGCAACAAATCAATAGGTGCACGAGGTAGGAAACCATACACAATTTCAAAAGGGCACATCTTAGTAGTAGAATGCAGCGACCGAATATAAGAAAATTCAATATGAGGCAAGCATTCTTCGCACATTATCTTGTTATTCTTCAAAACGACCCTAAGCATGGTAGACAATGTTCTATTGACTACTTCAGTTTGTCCATCAGTTTGGGGATGACATGTAGTACCAAAGAGCAGTTTAGTCCCCAACTTAGCCCATAAACATCTCCAAAAGTGGCTAAGAAATTTAGTATCATGATCTGAAACAATAGTATTTGTCACACCATGCAAGCGAATAATTTCACGAAAGAACAAATCAGCAACATTAACAGCATCATCGCTTTTATGACATGGTATACAGTGTGCCATTTTCGAGAACCTATCCACGACAAAAAATATGCTATCCCTCCCCTTCTTTGTTCGAGGTAAACCTAAAACAAAGTGCATAGATATATCCTCCCAAGGAACACTAGGTACAGGTAAAGGCATATATAAACCATGAGTATTGAGTCGTGACTTAGCTTTTTGACATGTAGTGCATCGAGCAACAAAACGCTCAACATCTCATCTCATCTTTGGCCAAAACAAATGTGTAGCAAGTATATCTTCCGTCTTCTTCACGCCAAAGTGTCCCATTAATCCTCCTCCACGTGCCTCCTGCAACAACAAAAGACGAACGCAGCTAGCTGGAATGCATAGCTTGTTAGCATGAAACACAAATCCATCGTTAATGACGAACTTGTTCCAAGTTCTCCCTTCCTTACAATTCTGCAATACATCTTTAAATTCAGAATCATGCACATATTTATCTTTGATGGTCTCCAAACCAAATATTTTAAAGTCAAGTTGTGAAAGCATAGTATAACGACGAGACAATGCATTAGCAATAACATTTACTTTACCCTTCTTGTGTTTAATGACATAAGGAAAGTCTCAATGAATTCAACCCATTTAGCATGTCTACGGTTCAATTTTGCTTGACTTTTAATGTCTTTCAAAGATTCATGATCAGAATGTATAACAAATTCCTTGGGCCATAAATAATGTTGCCATGTTTCTAAGGTCCGAACAAGAGCATATAATTCTTTATCATAAGTAAAATAGTTCAGACTAGGCCCACTCAATTTTTCAGAAAAGTATGCAATGGGTTGGCCATATTGTAATAACACACCTCCTAATCCAATTTCACTAGCATCACATTCAAGCTCAAAAGTCTTATTAAAATCAGGAAGTTGGAGTAAAGGAGCATGTGTCAACTTATCTTTCAATACCGTGAAGGCTTCTTCCTGTGCGGTACCCCAAACAAAAGGCACATCCTTCTTTGTAAGCTCGTTGAGAGGTGCAGCAATGGTGCTGAAATCTCTCACAAAATGCCTATAGAAACCAGCGAGGCCGAGGAAACTCCTCACTTGTGTGACTGTTTTGGGCTGCGGCCAACTCTCAGTAGCTTCAATCTTGGCTTTATCAACTTCAATTCCCCATGGAGTAACAACATAGTCAATAAAAGATACTCGGTCGGTGCAAAAGGTGCACTTTCCAAGGTTACCAAACAAACGTGCATCACGTAGAGCAATAAAAACAGCACGTTAATGTTCCTCCTAAGATTTACTATAAATCAGTATATCATCAAAATAGACTACCACAAATCATCCAATAAAAGCACGTAAAACTTCGTTCATTAATCTCATGAAAGTACTAGGTGCATTAGTTAACCCAAAAGTCATGACTAACCACTCATATAAACCAAACTTAGTTTTAAATGCAGTTTTCCATTCATCTCCCAATTTCATACGAATTTGATGGTATCCACTACGCAAATCAACTTTGGAGAAAATTGTAGAGCCACTCAATTCATCAAGCATATCATCTAGCCTAGGAATAGGATGAAGATAATGAATAGTAATATTATTAATGCCTCTACAATCAACACACATACGCGATGTACCATCCTTTTTTGGCACTAGAATAATAGGAACAACACAAGGACTAAGGGATTCGCAAATATAACCTTTGTTGAGCAGCTCGTGGACTTGACGCATAATCTCCTTCGTCTCCTCTGGATTGGTAAAGTATGGTGCACGGTTGGGTAACGAAGCACCGGGAATTAAGTCAATCTGATGCTCAATCCCTCGAATATGTGGTAATCCCGGTGGCACGCCTTGTGGAAAGACGTCAGCGAACTCCTACAAAATGTTAGTAACAGAAGGAGACAAAGAGGAAGGCACGTCCTCGAATGAAAATAATGCCTCTTTGCACACAAAAGCATAGCAAACAGATTTGCTGAAATCTAGATCATCAATATCAGATTTGGTGGCAAGTAAACATGCACTTTTCAGTTTAATTTAAGAAACAACACTAGATGGTTTATTATTAGGCTTCATTTGTTGCTCCAATTCTTTTGCCACATCTGATTTTCACTCTTGTTGTGCTCCTGTTTTGCTTTATTAGTATTAATATCATCTTTCAAAATGGAATCAGGAGTCATAGGAAGCAAAGTAATATTTTTATCCTTATGAACAAGGGTATACTGATTGTTCCTACCATGGTGTACATAATTTTATCAAATTGCCATGGTCTACCAAGTAATAAGGAACATGTTTGCATGGGTACCACATCACAATCAACATAATCAGCATATGTAGAGATACTAAAGTGCACACGAACAGTGCGTGTTACCTTAACCTTGCCGCTGTTATTAAACCATTGGATATAGTAAGGATGTGGATGTGGTCTTGTGGTGACAGATAGCTTCTCCACCATCTCCATGCTAGCCAAGTTGTTGCAGCTCCCTCCATCTATGATGACGCGAACAGAACGTTCCTTCACCACTCCCTTTGTATGGAACAAATTATGCCTCTGATTTTGCTCAGCTTGTGTGACCTACACACTTAAAAAACGTTGAGCAACTAAATATTCATACCTGTCAGCGTCTTCAGGAGCCATGTATTGCGTCTCATTTTTAGAATCATCTCCACCGTGTTCTTCATGTGTAATAAGAGCCAAAGTCTCCTCGTCATAGTCACTAGCAGACTCATAACCACCATCCTCAGTAGCAATCATCACACACTGAGATTTGCATTCTCTCGCATAATGACCTCTTCCCTTACAACGCCGACAAATAATATCACTTGTGTGCCCTGTTGATGCCACGGAAGAAAAAGAGCTCTGTACAGGCCCGACAGGTGTGCTCTTGGCATATAGTGGTGGTTGTGCCTGCTTTCTTGTATCACGGCTGGAGGTGGCCACTGATGGAGGTGTCGGTGTAGTAGAATGTCTGGAAGTATAGGATGCACGCGGTGTCCATGATGAAGGTCGACCTGCAGAAAAGTTAGTCCGCGCCAATGCCTGTCGATCCTGCACTTCACGTTCAGCTTTACAAGCAAGATGGAATAAACGAGTGATATTATTATACTCCTTATACTCTAGAATAGTATGAATCTGTCTATTTAATCCACCCATAAAACGTGCAAGCATAGCTTCATTCTCCTCAACAATACCACATCTAATCATGCCAGTTTGTAATTCCTGATAATATTCTTCTACATAATTTTTTCCTTGTCTTAAGCGCTGCAATTTTTGAAGTAATTCACGTTGATAATAAGGTGGAACCCAACGAGTACGCATAGCAGTTTTCAAAGCAGCCCAAGTAGCTAGAATGGGATACAATCTACAATGTTCAGACCACCAAACACATGCAAAACTAGTGAAAGCACAAACAGCAGCAGGAACACGTCTCTTCTCAAGATATTGTAAACATGTAAACCGTTGTTCAGTTTCTAACTCCCAAGTAAGATATATATCAGGAACATATCTACCCTCAAATGGTGGAATATTCAATTTTAGTTTAGGAAGATGGTCATGAGCTTGTACCTCAGGTGGTGCAGCCCTACCGTTGCAATGATATGCGTGAGGACGACTTGGTGGTGGTGGGGCTAGTGGTTGCACGTAGTTCTGATTTTGATCAACCTCATCCTCGTAATGGTCCTCCACCTCTGCAGTAGCAACAGGAGCTACAGAAGCATCAACAGTATGTACAACGGCCCAGAAGTTTGACCAGGCTCAAGGGGAACGCGTTGTGCTCGTCCCACTTGATTTGGAAGGCGATGTTGTTGTTGTTGTTGTTGTTGTTGTTGTTGTTGTTGTTGTTGTTGTTGTTGTTGTTGTTGTTGTTGTTGTTGTTGTTGTTGTTGTTGTTGTTGTTGTTGTTGTTGTTGTTGTTGTTGTTGTTGTTGTTGTTGTTGTTGTTGTTGTTGTTGTTGTTGTTGTTGTTGTTGTTGTTGTTCTTTGTTGTTGTTCTTCTTCTTTATTCTTTCTTCTTTATTCTTCTTCTTTATTCTTTGTTGTTGTTGTTGTTGTTGTTGTTGTTGTTGTTGTTGTTGTTGTTGTTGTTGTTGTTGTTGTTGTTGTTGTTGTTGTTGTTGTTGTTGTTGTTGTTGTTGTTGTTGTTGTTGTTGTTGTTATTCTTCTTCTTTATTCTTTCTTCTTTATTCTTCTTATTCTTTGTTGTTGTTGTTGTTGTTGTTGTTGTTGTTGTTGTTGTTGTTGTTGTTGTTGTTGTTGTTGTTGTTGTTGTTGTTGTTGTTGTTGTTGTTGTTGTTGTTGTTGTTGTTGTTGTTGTTGTTGTTGTTGTTGTTGTTGTTGTTGTTGTTGTTGTTGTTGTTGTTGTTGTTGTTGTTGTTGTTGTTGTTGTTGTTGTTGTTGTTGTTGTTGTTGTTGTTGTTGTTGTTGTTGTTGTTGTTGTTGTTGTTGTTGCTGTTGTTGTTGTTGTTGTTGTTGTTGTTGTTCTTTGTTGTTGTTCTTTGTTGTTATTCTTTGTTGTTGTTGTTGTTGTTGTTGTTGTTGTTGTTGTTGTTGTTGTTGTTGTTGTTGTTGTTGTTGTTGTTGTTGTTGTTGTTGTTGTTGTTGTTGTTGTTGTTGTTGTTGTTGTTGTTGTTGTTGTTGTTGTTGTTGTTGTTGTTGTTGTTGTTGTTGTTGTTGTTGTTGTTGTTGTTGTTGTTGGTGGTCTTTGTTGGTCTTTCTTCTTTCTTTATTCTTTATTCTTCTTCTTCTTATTCTTGTTGTTGTTGTTGTTGTTGTTGTTGTTGTTGTTGTTGTTGTTGTTGTTGTTGTTGTTGTTGTTGTTGTTGTTGTTGTTGTTGTTGTTGTTGTTGTTGTTGTTGTTGTTGTTGTTGTTGTTGTTGTTGTTGTTGTTGTTGTTGTTGTTGTTGTTGTTGTTGTTGTTGTTGTTGTTGTTGGTCTTTGTTGGTCTTTCTTCTTCTTTATTCTTTATTCTTCTTCTTTATTCTTCATTATTGTTGTTGTTGTTGTTGTTGTTGTTGTTGTTGTTGTTGTTGTTGTTGTTGTTGTTGTTGTTGTTGTTGTTGTTGTTGTTGTTGTTGTTGTTGTTGTTGTTGTTGTTGTTGTTGTTGTTGTTGTTGTTGTTGTTGTTGTTGTTGTTGTTCTTTGTTGTTGTTGTTGTCTTTCTTTATTCTTCTTTATTCTTCTTTATTCTTTGGTGTTGTTGTTGTTGTTGTTGTTGTTGTTGTTGTTGTTGTTGTTGTTGTTGTTGTTGTTGTTGTTGTTGTTGTTGTTGTTGTTGTTGTTGTTGTTGTTGTTGTTGTTTTTTGTTGTTGTTGTTGTTGTTGTTGTTGTTGTTGTTGTTGTTGTTGTTGTTGTTGTTGTTGTTGTTGTTGTTGTTGTTGTTGTTGTTGTTGTTGTTGTTGTTGTTGTTGTTGTTGTTGTTTTTGGTGTTGTTCTTGTTGTTATTCTTCTTCTTTGTCATTCTTTCTTCTTTATTCTTCTTATTCTTCTTTGTTGTTGTTATTCTTTATTCTTTGTTGTTGTTGTTGTTATTCTTGTTGTTGTTGTCTTTGTTGTTGTTGTTGTTGTTGTTGTTGTTGTTGTTGTTGTTGTTGTTGTTGTTGTTGTTGTTGTTGTTGTTGTTGTTGTTGTTGTTGTTGTTGTTGTTGTTGTTGTTGTTGTTGTTGTTGTTGTTGTTGTTGTTGTTGTTGTTGTTGTTGTTGTTGTTGTTGTTGTTCTTTGTTGTTGTTGTTGTTGTTGGTTGTTGTTGTTGTTTTTGTTGTTGTTGTGGTTGTTGTTGTTGTTGTTGTTGTTGTTGTTGTTGTTGTTGTTGTTGTTGTTGTTGTTGTTGTTGTTGTTGTTGTTGTTGTTGTTGTTGTTGTTGTTCTTTGTTGGTCTGTTGGTCTTTCTTCTTTATTCTTCTTCTTTATTCTTTATTGTTGTTGTTGTTGTTGTTGTTGTTGTTGTTGTTGTTGTTGTTGTTGTTGTTGTTGTTGTTGTTGTTGTTGTTGTTGTTGTTGTTGTAGATGTGCGACAAGTGCAGCGGGCGGTGGTTGTGGAAGACGCCATGAGCAACTCGTTAAACTTGTTATTGAGCTTTTTTGAATGCCTTCTCAATGCCATCTATCTTCTCCATGGCCTATTCAAATCTATTAAGCACATCTTCCACCTCTCCACAAATCATTTGCTGAAACTTATCATGTAACTCCTTGTTCGTCATGTTCTCCCAGTCAGTCTCGTTGGCTTGTGATCCTGCCATGGTTAGCAGCAATAGAAACACACAAGAATATGATCCTACAGTCTAATAGGAAGTGGTGCTGGTGTGTCACAAATCCTCAAGCGAATCTCAAAATCTTACCAGTTCTTGCCAAGCAGCAGGTGGTGATCGGCAACCATTGTAGTCAAAACTCTCAAAAGCTTGGATAGAGCGATTGCCAGGGAGAGTCAAACGCATGACGTAGATGTATGTGGAGCAGTGAAGGCTTATAATATGGTAGCAAAAAGGGTCAGCAATAATCAATTCAGAGATGCAAAGTTGAATAAACGTTCAACGATGGTACTGTGCTGGTCCTAGGCTAGACCGTGCTAGAGACGCGAGCCTAGAACACAAACAAAATCACGGCGCTCCACGTAAACAAGGGAGGAGCACACTCTGAATTTGTTTCTCTTTTTTTTGGACTTTTTTGTCCTCATTTTTTTGCTCCGCAACAATTTTTTCGAAAAAGTCTACAAATGGCCTAAAAACTGCCTAGCCAGAATTTTCCAGACTTAGTTTTTTTTAAACTGGAACTATTTTTCTACTGCAGGTAGCACATAATTTCGGGAGTCCGACTTGGTCACGACTTGGAGTATGGCGTGATCTAGAAATCGAAAACAAAGCAACAATTACTGGACTCGGACTAGGACTGGTGGCGGAGATGAATCTGGTGGAAACTCGGACTGGTGGCGGATATATGCAGGGTGGTGGAACACAGACTGGTGGCGAATCTATGATGGAGGTGGACTCGGATTAGCGTGATGGCGGTGGATATGTGGTACATGGCAGCGGCGATGACGATGGTGATATATGGCAGCGGTGATGACGATGGTGGTATATGGCAGCGGTGATGAAGATGGTGGTATATGGCAGCGGTGATGACGATGGTGGTATATTGCAACGGTGACGATAGTGGTGCGGCGGCGGCGTGACAACTTGTGAACAGAACTCGAAACTCTAAAGGACTAGACGCTAAGACCAGCAACTTGACACGATGATGCAACCGCAAATTCAACAAAGCAAATACAGAAAAGATTATGCAAAGGCTTAGATTGGTTCGGACGAGATGAACTAACCCTATTTTTTTGGCTTTTTCATGGACTATAGGTATGAAGAACAGACTCGATCCAAACTACGAAAAACTATAAAATCTCACCGAGCAACCTGGAAATCTGATACCACTTGATAGAGGCAAAGGTGTCCCGTCTTTTGATGAGATGGTGGCTATCGTTTTGGAGGAAGTCAACTTTGACGATCCGACTACGAATGTGCGAGGACATCGTGCCTTAGCAATCGCTAAACCAACTCCGAGAGGTTATTGACCATGCCGGAGCACGATCAACCTGACCACGAAGGTCCGTTTCCTGCAGGCAAATGAATAACAAGCAAGAAACTAAGATTGCAATCTGGATATTGCGAATATAAGAGGAAAGCTTTATTTATCATGGTGGGGTTCTGTGACGCCTTTGTCTGGTCACTGAACACAAACGAAGAACGTGAAGTTGCAGCTATGGCGAACTTTAATCTAAACAAAACCCAAAGTCTAAATGACGCCCTAAGGGCTGTATATATGGAGAAAGAGGTGGGGAATTTCGTGGCCCTTGGAGGAGGTGTCTGAAACCATCCCTAACACTTGTTTCCCCACACATACGGACTCTAAAAACAGCCTATACTCAAGTATTTAGAAATTACATGGGCCTGGCCCAATAATAAGGTGACGCAGCACCTATAATAGCGTCTGGACGAAATTTATGAAGTGGCATCTTGTATATTTCGTCAAAGGTTTCACGCACTCATTATGGTGGCTTCAAAATCCTGAAATCATCACTTGTAACTCCGTTCTTGTTCCCCTTGCGCATGCCATCATCTCCATGCTTGATCTTGCTCCAATGATCATCCTTCTTGTCCAAGCTAGGCCTAAGCAACACAAATGTATCCAATTTAGGCAGCATCATATTCTCATGACATTAGAATCATTACCAAGAAACAAAAGTACCTGGTAATTTAATTGGCGTGCGCGAGCTCTAGTAATTGGTCCTGTATGTGTATCAGTAGGGGCTGTGGGTGTAACTTTGTTATTGATGTCCTCATCAGTATGTTAGCTTATGCCTCTCCCTCATATGAAATTGCAATGACGACCGGTCTTGTTAACAATTGCCTAGGACAATTCTGCAAACCGATCCATCATTATTCCACACTCGCTATTTATAATATTTAGGAATATATTCTAACTTTATGATAACATCACCTACTTTTATATTTTAGCTCTCCGATATCATGCAAAGTTATCCTCTTCATACCCACAACATAGTTTTATTTCTCGTTTCTAGTTGGAAGCAAACGTTCGGTGTATGTAGAGTCGTATCGGTGGCAGATAGGACTTGAGAGAATATTGATCTTACCTTTAGCTCCTTGTGGGTTCGACACTCCATACTTATCACTTCCACCTTTGGGCATTGCTACGATGATTCACTGCACTTGGGGATTATCAACCATGCGGGCTAAGCGCCTATTTAAATAGGTCAGATCTCAGAGACCATTCCACACCCCGCAGAAATCCTTAGAACTCACCATAAAAAAAATCGCCCAAGCATGGCTAGCGCTCCTGGTCTTCCTCGCGCCCCAATGTCCCTCGGAAAGGCGACTAGGAAAGTTGTTCGGTATGCCATGTACATCTGAGCAAACTTCAGACGTAGGGATACCTTCCGCCCATGGATCTAGTCCCCGTTCGGGCTGGATTAACCGCCATCGATGGCGAAGCCCAGGCGGAAAATTTCCCCAATCCTTCTAAAGAGGAGCGGTTGAGCTTTGTCTCCTTCCTCTTGAGAGGCGTAGGATTCCCTATTCATCCTTTCCTCAGAGGTCTATTGGAGTATTATGGCCTTCAACTGCACAATCTGACGCCGGGCTCCATTCTGCATATCGCGGGTTTCGTTGCTCTCTGTGAACTGTTCCTGGGCTGCGAGGCCCATTTCGAGCTATGGCGGAAATTTTTCTGCCTCGTCCCGTGCTACCAAAAGGGATCTATATTCTAGGAGGGCAGTGTCGGTGTCAAAACCGGCGGATCTCGGGTAGGGGGTCCCGAACTGTGCGTCTAGGATCGATGGTAACAGGATAAGGGGGACACAATGTTTACCCAGGTTCGGGCCCTCTCTATGGAGGTAATACCCTACTTCCTGCTTGATTGATCTTGATGAATATGAGTATTACAAGAGTTGATCTACCACGAGATCGTAATGGCTAAACCCTAAAAGTCTAGCCTGTATGACTATGGTAATGAGTATTATTCGATCCGGACTAAGCCCTCCGGTTTATATAGACACCGGGAGGATCTAGGGTTACATAAGGTCGGTCACAGAGAAAGAAAATCTTCATATTTGATTGCCAAGCTTGCCTTCCACGCCTAGAGTCCCATCCGGACACTGGTGAAAGTCTTCGGTCTTCGTATCTTCACGACCCATCAGTCCGGCCCATGGCTAACAGGCCGGACGCCCGAGGACCCCTTAGTCCAGGACTCCCTCAGTAGCCCCTGAACCAGGCTTCAATGACGAGGTGTCCGGCGCGCAGATTTTCTTCGGCATTGCAAGGCGGGTTCTTCCTCCGATGACTTCAAAGTGATGTATCCGGCCTTCAATTTAATGTCGTACCCGTCGGCTTCTGTGCGTCAATAGCTTCAGCTTCCACGTGTCGAGCAAATGCGAGAGGTCAGAGTATATTTGCATATAACACCCTAGTCACGAAAAGAGCGTCTATTTAAAGAGACCGGATCCCAGATCCATTTGGCACCACGCGGAAAAAATTGTCAGAGACTGCCAGAAAAGACCATCCCAACATGGCGAGTGCACCCAGCTCTTCCTCCCGTCCCTACAGCCCAGAAAAAGGCGAGTGGGAGAGGTGCTCCATATCCCATGGTCAGCTGGTGAAGCTGCAAACACATGGATTTCTTCCCCCGTAGATCTAGTCCCTGTTCGAGCAGGATTGACCGTCTTCAATGGCGGGGCTCAGGCTGAAGATTTCCCCAATCCATCCGGGGGGAACGAGTGTGCTTTGTCCCTTATCTGCTAAGAGGTGTCGGATTTCCAATTCACCCATTCCTCCGCGGGCTTCTAGAGTATTATGGCCTCCAACTGCACAACTTTACTCCGGCCTCCATCCTGCATATCACAGGCTATGTTCCCCTTTGCTAGCTATTCCTGGGTTGTGAGGCCCATTTTGAATTGTGGAGAAAGTTATTCTGTCTCGTCCCGTGCAACCACGAGGGATCAATATTTGAAGTGGGCGGAGCTGAAATATGGCGCATCGCCGAGACCGGATACCTATCCGGCACACCAAAGAAGGCATCCGAAGAGTGGCCGTCCGAATGGTTCTATATTCAGGACATCGCGCTCCCACACCTAGTTCGGAGGGGTCTCCCCGAGTTCGCAAGAGTTCTTTTGAAGAAACGCCACAGCTGGCGCCCCCAGAGTCTTGAGGAAAACGATAGCGCAGAAGTTCGTCAACTCATGGGCAAGATAAAGACGCTCGCCCAGTCCGGATTATCAATAGCCGAGGTAATGGCGACTTCGATAGTGCGGGGGGTTCAGCCACTCCAATATCGAGAGCTTCCCATGTGGCACTACAATGGGGAAGATAACGCCTCCCGCTGCGGCAGGAAGGGTCTGGACACCCCCGCCGCTCTGGCCAAAATATTGGCCGGACTGTACAAAGGGGAGGAGGAGGAGTTCCTTCATATCAAGCGCAGAGATGGATATTCCATGTACAATCCTCCTAGCTGGGTAAGTCTTGACCCCTCTGCCCTGTTCTGCTTACTCCCCTCCACAAGTCATCTTTTAATGAATTTGTAATCCGCCTGTTTATTATAGCATTGGCGAAAGGTCTCCGAGGGACTTTATAGCCCCGCCCCCAGCCAGAGGACCACAACCGGGACCTTGACCCTGGATTCGAGGAGGATCCAGATATATTCGTGACGCTCATGGACGGGACATTTTACCAGGCGAGCTACGATGGCACGGAGGTGGCCATCATCGTCGACTACCCGGGTCTTCTTCCCGCCTCCCACGTAAGTAATCGGGAGGCATTTTCCCCGAAGGGGTTTCCTCGTTCCGCCTCACCAACCGCACTGTCTCGTGCACCAAAGGGGAGGCATTCGACGTGTCGCGTTACCCCAGGAGCGATGCCGAAGAGAGCGGCTCCAACACTGGGCAAGCCTTCAAAGAGGAAGGCAAACGAAGACACGGTCGGGCCCTCATCGAAGAGGTGTGGGTTTGTAAATATGTCTTTAGCATTTGCATCTAACTGAGACTTGCGTGTTCGTCCTGTATCAGGAAAGGAGTTCGCCAGACTGTATCCAGGGATCCGGCCAGATATACTCCCGACAGCCGGGATCCGGTCCCGGCCGAAGAGACAAGGGCCGATATGGGAGTGGCGCCGGACTGTCCTTCGGCTGAGGACTCAGAAGATATGTCCGTCACCAACTCTGAAGTGGAGAGTGCCATGAATCATCGGCACCGGAGGACCGTTTTACGCGACCCTCGCTTCTCGGAAGAGGCGTTCAATGCCTTCAGCTCGGCTGATGCATACATCCGAGCTGCTCTAAATGGGCTTGGTAGAGCCACAGAGCAACATTTAAAAGATGTGCAGGTAAATTTCATCGTATGCGGAATATGATAACCATATGCCAGTAGCCCCCGAGACTTAAAGTAGTTGGTACAACTGATTTGAGGATCGTTGTATGACCAAGTTCTTACGGAGAAGAATGACCTACTAGCTCAAGAGCTAGAAAGGTGCCGGACACAGCTAATCTGTTACCGCCCGAATCGAGAAATCCTGTATATGCGTCACACTGTAATATTCCCCGCCATCGAGAAAATATAAGTATATGTCAGTAATGCTAACAGTATTGCATATAGCATGACATAATTGTCACAGGAATTCAAGGAGGCAGTGTAAGTCGCGCAAGCGAATGAACAAGAAGCCAAAAGGCTACATGTTGCGGGCGAACGTGTGCTGAAATAGGTCATTGATGAGAAAAATCAACTCTAGGATTCCAAGACCCACCTGGGCGAAGAGCTGAAGGATGTGCGTGCCCAGCTAGCCGACTCCGTGAAGAAAAATAAGAGGCTGCGAGGCGGCATATTTAGTATGTGTTCAAACTTATCACCGTGTAATTCGGCGAGGAAAGGAACTGGCAAAACAATGTCTGTAGGTATGCTGACTGGCCGCCCCGAGGGGGAGATGTCCGGATCTTCGGGCGATCTACTACAAGAGTTGACGCAAATGCACGAGTAAGCGCGGCAGGTGATGCGAAGTGTTGCCAAGTCCTTATGGCCATCCGCCTCCCCTCCAGGAAGTATGGGAGAGCTTATACAGCTATTCAAGGGAGCGCGGCGGCCTTTCCGGTTATGGAAAATATCAGGCTGCCGGGAAGGTGCAAGAGAAGCCTGGGCCATGGTGAAAACACGGTATACCAAGCTTGATCCGAATCATATGGCCCGGGTCGCGCCTCTAGGGTCAGACGGGAAGGAAATCCCCGTGAGTTTGGTGTATAACCAAGTAGAAGTAGCCGCCAAGTATTCCCAACAGGATTGCAAATTGGACAGCCTGCTGGACGGCATAGAACAGGAAGTTTTTGAGTCTTAAATGACTATGTACTTTCCTTGGCCTATGTAACTCTAGCTGAATTGTAAAACGCTTGTCATGGCATACCTTTTCGCTTCGACCTCTAGACCCGAGGGTGCTGAGTGTTTCCGAATACCACAGCGGCCGAGTAGACCGGGGTATGCGTGGAAACTAGGCGTAGGGGTCATAGTTGCTTGAACAGACAAGTATCCCACTAGTTATGTTTACATTAAAATGTTAAGAAACATCTTCCAGAGAGAATAGTTCCGTTAAGGGTTCCTTTCCCTGGGTGTACATGCGTTAACGTGCATGTCCGAACTGTGATTGAAAAATCACAGTATATCTGACTTCTGGGGGTTCACGATGGAGTGAGTGCAAGAACATCTTTAGTTCACCGACCGAATATTCCCTTAAGAATGCTAGCTTTCGGCTTCACCCAGTTTGAGGTACACATCCGGATGACCCGACTGTAACAACCGCAGAGGTGCTCCCTTTATGCCCTAGCCGAACTAACGGGAACGTGGGGCATACGCACAGGAGCCAGGCAACCCAGCTTGGCCAAAACTTAATTCATATCGATGCATATAATGGCGAAGAAAAGGTACATATTGGGAAAACACACATATGTGATGAGGTTGATGCTCAGAAAATAACAATAATAAGCTTCTGTCAAAGAAGCCCCTAGGTATGATTGACGTACATATTAGGGGATGTACATGTCGAAGGTGTACGGTTTAATCGCAGAAAAAGCTTTAAAGCTAAAAAAAGGAAAATGCGAAAAGAGAGAAAAAAGTAATGGAAACAATGGGGAGGAGGAGACGAACAAAGAGTTCCGCGCTTAGGCGTAGAATCTTCATAGTCTGGCCGCGTTCCATGGGTTTGGGTCTAGGCGATTGTCGGACGCATCATGCAGGCGGTATGCTCCTCCGGCGAGAACTTCATCAATGATGAAGGGACCCTCCCACTTGGGCTTGATTTTGTCCTTTTTCTTCTCCGGTAGGCGTAGAACAAGTTCGCCAACATTATAAGTCTTGGCCCGCACTTCTCTGCTTTGATACCTGCGAGCCTGCTGTTGATAAAATGCGGAACGGGCTTTTGCAACATCGCGCTCCTCCTCCAGGGCGTCTAGGCTGTCCTGCCGATCAAGCTCGGCCTCTCTCTCTTCGTACATGTGCACCCGGGGTGAGTCATGAATAATGTCGCAGGGCAGCGCAGCCTCTACGTCAAAAAAATAAAAAGAAACACCATGAAAAAATGTGTGCATCCATTAGTGCGGTTGGGCGTGGTCCGCAGCCCCCAGAGTACGGAGTCAAGGTCCTCAACCTAGTGCTTGTCTGATTCTTTCAAAGACCGTACTAGTCTGGGTTTGATGCCGCTCATAATAAGACCATTAGCCCGTTCGACTTGACCGTTTCTTTGCGGGTGATAGATGGAGGCATAATCAAGCTTAATGCCTAGATTGGCGCACCAATTTTTCACCTCGCCGGCTGTAAAGTTGGAGCCGTTATCGGGGATGATGCTGTGTGGAACACCATAACGATGTACAACGCCGGATATAAAGTCTATCACTGGTCCGGCTTCGGCCGTTTTAACTGGTTTGGCCTCTATCCATTTGTTGAATTTATCCACCATGAGCAGCAAATATTTTTTCTTATGGCTTCCTTTAAGGGGTCTGACCATATCAAGCCCCCAGGCCGCAAAAGGCCAAGTAATGGGGATTGTTTGCAGAGCGGTGGGTGGCATATGCCTCTGGTTGGTGAAAAGTTGGCATCCTACGCAATGTTGGACAAGGTCCTGTGCGTCTGCTCGGGCCGTCGGCCAATAAAAACCTGTGCGGAAGGCCTTGCTAACGAGGGCCCGAGACCGGCATGAATTTCAACCAGGAGCTGCCGTCCCTCTTCCTCAGAGATACATCTTTGAAGGACTCTGATAGCGCTTTTCTTGTAGAGCTCTCCGTCGTGAACCTTGTAGGCCTTCGAACGCCGGACAATGCGGTGGGCCTCATTCTGGTCCTCTGGGAGTTCTTGCCTATTAAAGTAGGCCAAGAAGGGTTCGGTCCATGGGGCAATGACTGCCATGATTAGGTGGGCCGATGCTGTTATCTCGGTGGCAGAGCCCCTGATGATGTCAGTGTGTTCGGAATCTGGGGATGTGGTCGGGTCCGGACTGGTATTGCCGCTCTCCCCTTGCCACACCATGGAAGGCTTGAAAAGCCTTTCCAGAAAGATATTAGGTGGTCCGGGGTCGCGCTTGGCGCCAATGCGAGAAAGGATGTCCGCTGTTTGATTGCTTTCCCGAGCCACATGATGGAACTCAAGCCCCTCGAATAGAGCTGACATTTTGAGAACGACATTACGATAAGCTGCCATATTTGGATCTTTGGCGTCAAAGTCTCCATTTATTTGAGATATTGCGAGGTTTGAGTCCCCGCACACTTCCAGGCGTTGTATGCCCATGGAGACGGCCATCCAAAGTCCATGCAATAGGGCCTCATATTCGGCTACGTTGTTGGAGTCTGTATATAGTATTTGGAGTACGTACTGAACTACGTCTCCAATGGGCGGCGTTAACACAACACCCGCTCCTAACCCTGCCAGCATTTTGGAACCATTGAAATACATGACCCAGTTGGAATACGTGCCGTACTCTTTAGGGAGTTCGGCCTCAGTCCATTTGGCGATGAAGTCAGCCAGTACTTGGGATTTAATGGCTCGACGCGGTTTGTATGTTATGTCAAATGGAAGTAGCTCAATGGCCCATTTGGCAATCCAGCCCGTAGCATCACGGTTGTCTATTATGTCGTTGAGTGGCACTTCGGAAGCCACCGTGATCGAACACTCCTGAAAGTAGTGTCGTAGCTTCTGGGACGACATGAAGACCGCGTATGCCATCTTTTGGTAATGAGGGTACCGGGATTTGCATGGTGTGAGGACAGTGGACACGTAGTATACTGGCTTCTGAAGTGGGAACTCGTGTCCGTCCTATTCTTGCTCGATGACGAGCACGGTGCTCACCACCTATTGTGTTGCTGATATGTATAATAACATGGGTTCGCCGATGTTTGGCGCGGCCAGGATTGGGTTGCTTGCCAAAAGGGCCTTTATTTCCTCCAGTCCGGCCGTTGCCGCGTCCGTCCACTCGAAGTGGTCGGTGCGTCGGAGGAGGCGGTAGAGTGGCAAGGCTTTTTCTCCCAATCTGGAGATAAAGCGGCTTAAAGATGCCACGCATCCCGCAAGCTTTTGGACCTGTTTACGGTCTGTTGGCGTAGCCAATTGTGAGAAAGCTCAGATTTTGGCTGGATTAGCCTCAATTCCTCTATTGGAAATAATGAAGCCCAGCAATTTTACGGCGGGGACACCGAAAACACATTTTTCCGGATTGAGCTTGATGTCATATGCACGGAGGTTGTCAAACGTGGGACGTAGATTGTCTATTAGTGACTCGACGTGCCTAGTTTTGATGACGACATCATCCACATATGCTTCAACTGTCTTGCTGATCTGTTTCTCCAAGCATGTTTGAATCATGCGTTGGTAAGTGGCGCCAGCATTTTTGAGCCCGAAAGGCATAGTGTTGAAGCAGAAAGGCCCATATGGGGAAATGAATGCCGTTGCGGCTTGATCGGAATCCTTCATTTTGATTTGATGGTATCCGGAATATGCGTCAAGGAAGCATAGTAAGTCGTGTCTTGTGGTAGCATCAATGATCTGGTCGATGCCGGGGAGGGGGAAGGGATCCTTAGGACATGTCTTATTGAAGTCTTTCAAATCGACGCACAGGCGCCAGGATTTATCCTTCTTGGGCACCATCACCAGGTTTGCTAGCCAGTCCGGGTGTTTTATTTCTCTAATGAATCCGGCCTCGATTAGATTGGCCAGCTCCTCCCCCATAGCTTGACGTTTAGGTTTAGAAAAGCGTCGCAATGCTTGCTTGACTAGTTTGTATCCCTTCAGGATATTAAGGCTGTGTTCAGCCAGCCTGCGTGGGATTCCTGGCATATCTGAAGGGTGCAAGGCGAATATGTCCCAGTTCTCGCACAGGAACTCTCATAGCACGGCATCGACCATTGGGTCAAGTTGTGCTCCGATGGACGCTGTTTTCTTCGGGTCCATGTGGTGGACTTGAAATTTGGTTATTTCATCTGCTGGTTTGAAAGAGGTGGATTTGGGTCGCTTGTCTAGTATTATGTCATCCCTATCCACAGTGGAGCACAGTGTGGTTAGCTCTTCGGCTTCGAGGGCTTCAAACAGTGCCACGAGGGCCAGGGATGCCGTTTTATTTTCGGCGTGCAGTGCTATGTACGGATCACTGGTGAGAGTGATGGTCCCGTTGGGCCTAGGCATATTGAGCTTCATGTACCCGTAATGAGGTATGGCTTGGAAGCGTGTGAATGCGTCCCGCCCTAGTAGGGCGTGATATCCGCTGTTGAAAGGGGCCACTTGGAAGGTTACTTCTTCGGACTGATAATTCTCCGGCGTGCCGAATACCACGTCGAGCATGATTTTTCCCGCGCATCGTGCCTCCCAACTAGGAATGATTCCCCGGAAGGTCGTGCTACTTTTCTCAATACGGCTCCTATCTATTTCCATTTTTATGAGTGTGTCCTCGTAAATGAGGTTCAGTCCGCTACCGCCGTCCATGAGCACTTTGGTGAGCCGGAAGCCGTCCACGATTGGACTGAGGACCAAAGTGGCTGGTGCCCGTACTGTCCTGAATTTTGGTTCGTCATCGGCGTTGAAAGTTATGGCCGTGTCGTTCCAGGGGTTTATTGCTGCGACTTGGCATACTTCAGCGAGGTCGCGGAGTGCCCTTTTGCGTTGATTTTTTGAAGTAAAGGTCTCGAAGACCGTCAATACTCTGAGGTCATCGTCTTTCGGGGGGTGTTGTTCTGGGGTATTCCTGTTGAGGAGATCTTTGCCGCTCTTGGCCACTTGCCGGAGTATCCAACATGCCCTAAGGCTGTGGGTTGGTATGGTGTCCGGTGTTGTATGTATCTTGCATGGCCTGTCGAGCCATCCCTCCAGAACAGTTCCGCGCCCCGTAATGGGCTTTGATTTCTTTACTATTGGATCAGGCACCCAATCAGGGTGCATCCTTATTGCCTTGGCGAGGGGTTGAGTTCAAGACGGTGGTTCCCAACGAGCTGCCTGAGTTTTCCAGGTGCTTTCCATTGCGCAGTACTTCCGTACTATGTTTGCCAAGTCAGCGAAGTGTACTACGCGATGGTGATTGATGGCATTGAGGATTCCTTCGTCCGTGCAATTGTTGCAGAATGCTGAGATCGCGTCTTCATCACGGCAATCTTTAATCTTGTCTTTGACAAGGAGGAATCTGGCCTAGAAGTGGTGGACCATTTCCTGAGACTGTTGTTTTATGTTCGTGAGAGCGTTTATCTCTGGGTGGTTGGGTGGATTTAAATCCGAACTCTGGCCCAACTTTGGATCCGAAGTTTGAAGATCTTCCGGAATTAACAGTTCGGGCTCCGGGATATCAATTGACCTTTTGGGCCAGCCGTCCGATCCTATGTTTAGAGGACAAGGCGCGTCTTTCTGTCGGTAGGTGTCCGGCTCTTCGAGACCAGAGATCCGAACATAGTTCATCCTCAACATAGAGGAAGAGTTGTCATGCTCCTCGACTACCGCTATCTGGTGGGTGATCGGGGGAGTTTTAATTTCTCTCTAGTCGGGTTTAAGCCCAATCCGATCATAGTCTGTAGCAACTCCCAAGGCGGCAATGCGATCTAGGAGTTTGTTTAAAGACGATAGCTCCGTCAGATCCATATGTTTGGAGTATTCAGGATCAACACGGAGGCAATTTTTGATGATTCGGGAGGTCATCGTCGGCTTAAGGGCCGGATAGGCGGTCATGACAAAGCCGCCCAGCCGGAGGGTTTGGCCTAGGGCCAGGGTTCCTCCAGAGGTGATATTTTCCTTGACGACAAGGCGAGCCATCAACCCTTTTGGCGATGACACAGTGGAACTATCAATGAAAGTGCCAATGTCGGTGTCAAAACCGGCGGATCTCAGGTAGGAGGTCCCGAACTGTGCATCTAGGATCGATGGTAACACGAGACAGGGGACACAATGTTTACCCAGGTTCGGGCCCTCTCTATGGAGGTAATACCCTACTTCGTGCTTGATTGATCTTGATGAATATGAGTATTACAAGAGTTGATCTACCACGAGATCGTAATGGTTAAACCCTAAAAGTCTAGCCTGTATGACTATGGTAATTAATATTATTTGATCTGGACTAAGCCCTCCGGTTTATATAGACACCGGGAGGATCTAGGGTTACATAAGGTCGGTAACACAGAAAAGGAAATATTCATATTTGATTGCCAAGCTTGCCTTCCACGCCAAGGAGAGTCCCATCCGGACACGGGTGAGAGTCTTCGGTCTTCGTATCTTCACGGCCCATCAGTTCGGCCCATGGCTAACAGGCCGGACGCCCGAGGACCCCTTAGTCCAGGACTCACTCAGGCGGAGCCGAAGTATGGCGCATAGCCGGGACTGGATACCCGTTCGGCACTCCGAAGAAGGCATCCGAAGAGTGGCCCTCGGAGTGGTTTTATATTGAAGACGTCATTCTTCCAGACCCAATCCTGTGTGGTCTTCCCGAATTCTCCAGTGCCCCTTCAAAGAAGCGCGCCAGCTGGCGCCCCCGAAGCCTCGAAGAAGAAGACAGTGCGGAGGTTTCAAGACTAGCAAGCAAGATCAGAGTACTTGCCAACTCCGGACTGTCTATAATTGAGGTAATGGCAATTTCAATAACCCGATGCATTCAGCCGCTCCAATCTAGAGGTCTTCCCATGTGGAATAATAATGGGGAGGATGATGCGTCTCGTTGCCTGCACAAAGGTCCACACAATTTTGCCGCCCTGGCCGCCATCTTAGCTGACCTGTACAAAGGGGAAAAGGAAGACCTCGCTCGTTTGACATGTCGGGAAGGCTTTTCCATGTACAACCCCATCCCCTGGGTGAGTTTTTTGAATTATTGGCCTTACACAACCTTTTTCCTGAGTTTATGTTAGTCAAATTCAATCCGGCTGCTTTTGACAGGAATGGAGAAAGATCGTCGAGGGGATTTACAGCCCCGCTCTGCAGCCGGAGGACCATATTCGGGACCTAGATCCCGGATATGAAGAAGATCTGGACATATTCATAGAGATTAATGAGGGAGTTTTTTATCAGGCGAGCTAAGACGAAACGAAAGTAGCCATTACAACTGATTACCCGAACTTCTCCCCTCCACCCACGTAAGTACTCAGGAGACGTCTTCTCCAAAAGAGTTTTCCCGTTGCGCCTCACCGACCACACTGTCTCATGCTCCGAAAGGGCGGCGCTCGTCTCGCCGAGCTGTATCAAAGGTGTCTTCCAAGAATGTGACACATGCACATAGCAAGTCTTTGAAAAGAAAGGCGAACGGTGACAATACCGGGCCCCCACTGAGGGAGTCCTGGACTAAGGGGTCCTCGGGTGTCCGACCTATTATTCATGGGCCGGACTGGTGGGCTGTGAAGACATGAAGGCTGAAGACTCTACCCATGTCCTGTAACATCCCAAATTTTCAATTTGGAATGTTATACATTAGATCATCAACTTCATATCATATTTTATTGCTTTTTGGCTTGATCCTAGAAATTCTATGCAACTCAAGGACCCACGAAGAGAGTTGGGAATTTCGTTATTTTCATATTTGAGTTTTCTCGAATTTTGAAAAGAGGATCGTTTGATTTTAATTATTTTCTCTTCATAAATATTTCCTTTATAAAAATAAAAAGAGAGAGCATAAAATGACTTCCTCAAAATAAAGAAATATTGGATATTTAATATTAAAATCGAATAAGATTTTTATTCCGAGTTTTATCGCTATTTTATTTGAATTAGGAAAAATATGCATTTTTCAAAATTGCATTAGATTCCCAAATAAATGTTCACCTTGTCCGG
Source organism: Aegilops bicornis (assembly GCA_021605145.1). Lineage (NCBI taxonomy): Eukaryota > Viridiplantae > Streptophyta > Magnoliopsida > Poales > Poaceae > Aegilops > Aegilops bicornis. The sequence goes on along the minus strand of CM038672.1, from coordinate 295,341,328 downwards.
TAGATTTTTAGAGGATAGGGAAAATTTATTTCGGGATTTTTGGAGTCAGTTTATTATTTCTTTTATTCGTTTTTCTGCACGGAATAATTAAAAAAAGCTGACCTTGGGCCGATCACTTGAACTCCGCCCAGGCGGGGAGGGCTTTATAAGCTGCGAGGCCCAGCCGCCACCGCAGCCCACCCGCAAACCCTAGCCCCACCCCGATCCGCCACGCCGCCCGCCTTGCCGCCTGCCCGAGCCCCCGCCGCCAGCCGAGCCGCCGCCCGACCTTGCTGGAGGAGCCACCCACCGCCGCCATCGTTCCGCCCGCCGCCGTCGCCTCGGTTTTCACGAGAAAATTGATCGATTTTTTTGAAAACCCTAGATCCGTTTTTATAGTTTCGGTTCAGTTTTGTTATTTAGCGGAAGTTCGTCCGTACGTTCGTTTTAACGAACGGTTTTAACGTTCGTTCGTTAGTCTGTTCGCCAGTTTTTCTTTTTCTCGGATTTTCCGCGATTATTTTCGGTCGCGATTTCTGATCCGATTTTTGTTTTAGTTTAACTTTTCGCTCGTTTATCGGAATCAGGCGATTCAAGCTGGAGTTTCGTCTCGAAACCCTCTTTCTGTTTAACCAACTTAAACAAGTTTTCGCTACTGTAAAAATTGACTTTAGTCCAGATTAGTAAACGAAGCTTGTATCTTTCGCAGTTTGAGTTTCGTTGTTTCGTTTGATTTGATTGTTTTTGCAAACCGGAGTTCTTAGGTTGAACTTTCTGGTTAGATATTTTATTTGAGTTCTACCCGTACGTTGTAGCCTTATTGCTTATTGTATGTTTGTTTGTTTGCGATAGAGTACCCGGAGTGCGAAGCGTGCTACTACGAGTCTCTAGGTTTCGCGGATCATCAGCAAGGCAAGTAACACTTTGATCATACCTCTTTACTACCCAGTTTTATTCATTAGATCAATCCACAAACAATTGCATGGTTAGGATCTAATTTAAATTGTGGGTTTTGGAAGTAGATGAGGTTGTACCTATTCACCTGTTTATAATCAAACCTATGGGAGTTACTTCTACGTTGCTTATATTGCCATGCCATGCTCATAGACGCGGTTTGGGTTTGAGAGTATTCATGACATATGTGAGTATTGTTAGGTAATGGTTAACTTAAGGTGGCAACTTTAATACACATCTGGGTGGATTGAGGCACCTGCAGAACCCAGTGATTGCCTGTATTTTTGGAAATCCCGGGGTACCGTGTGATTCTCCTATGGACTGCCACCCAGGCTCAAAGGGAACATGAGATTATTCACGCTAGAAACTTCCTTGTGCAGCCACAAGCCATTATGGGCTCTGGCATAGTTGAGTATGTTGTGTGACCTCTTTCAGTGGTAGGCTAGCAAATGTAGGGGATGTAGGTGGTACTGTCTACCCAGAGTAAAGAGTTAACGCTTCTGAAAGACTGTGTCTCGGTCATCCGTTTCTCAAACACCATGTAGTGCGATAAATCCAACGGAGGAGATCGAGTCTTGTGGGGAAAAGTGCGCAAACCTCTGTAGATTGTACAAACTAATCATGGTTAGCCGTGTCCCCGGTTATGGACGTCTTGAGTATCTGGTTCTTGGATTATCATGTGGACCTCATCACTCTTAGTTATAAAATTTGATTGGGTTATTAATTACTTTGAATTGGGATTGAGATGGGGTTTACCATTCTCAATGTTTAACAACCACCATGATAGTTAAATAAAATTCATTCCTTTGTTGTAGGAAAAAATTGGCTTTTCGCAAAACATATTAACCATACAGCCTCCATCAGCCATATATGCATGTAGTGATAGCATTATTCTGTTTATTACTCTTTGGTGTTATATTGCCAGCATATTCCATGTGCTGGCCCGTTTTCGGGCCGCAACGTATCATGTTGCAGACTTTTTCGCATTTACGCAGTAAGGTGCCTTAGGTCGTGGTCTTTCACTCAGTGATGCCGTTGGAGTTGATGGACTCACTTTATCTTCCAAGCCTTCTGCTGTTATCATATTAGATGGCCTTAAGCCATATTATTTATTAATAAGTTCTCTTTTGAGACATTCGATGTAATAAGTGTGTGATTGCTACTCCGTTATAAATCCATCAAGGACTGTGCGTGTCAGCATTACCGATCCATGGATGATACTGATGCACCGAGATCAGACTGGTTGAGGTCTGGTCGCTACATGTCCGGATTGGACTCTCCTTGGCATGGAAGGCAAGCTTGGCGATCAACTATGAAGATTCCTTCCTATGTAACCGACTCTGTGTAACCCTAGATTCACCCGGTGTCTATATAAACCGGAGGGCGTAGTTCAGAAAGGATATACTCATTACCATAGTCATACAGGCTAGACTTCTAGGGTTTAACCATTACGCTCTCGTGGTAGATCAACTCTTGTAACACTCATATTCATCAAGATCAATCAAGCAGGAAGTAGGGTATTACCTCCATAGAGAGGGCCCGAACCTGGCTAAACATCGTGTCCACTGTCTCCTGTAACCATCGATCCTAGACGCACAGTTCGGGACCCCCTACCCGAGATCCACCGATTTTGACACCGACATTGGTTCTTTCATTGAGAGTTCTACTGTGCCGTCGACGAAAGGTTCGATGGCCCCTTCAATCGTCGATGGTGACATCATCCAAGGAGAAACCTTCCTCCCCGGACAAATCTTCGTGTTCGGCGGCTTCGTACTGCGGGCCAATTCGCTTGGCCATCTGGAGCAGATTGATAGGTACGCCCCTGGCCATCAGGTCAGATTCGGAAGCTTGAACTATGTCGCGGACACCCGTGGAGACCTGATCTTCGACGGATTCGAGACCATGATGATCGCTCCCCCTCGCTCCGATGAACATGAGCTAAATCTATCATCGGATCACACCCATGATATGGTTCCTGTTGCTGCAACGGCCTTAGAACCAGGGCAGATCGTGCCATCCGAGGCCATAGAGTCCCGGCGCTGGAGCCGCACACAAACTTGACACCCTGCAATATTTGCGTCGACGAAACTCCGGACTCGTCTCCGGCTATAAGTTCCGGACCATGTACGCCTGCGGACACCGAGCTGGATCGGTTATCGATTTTCGAATTCAACGCCACAGACATCTTCCAGCACTCACCTTCGGGTGACGTGCTAAACTCTTTAAAGAATTTGTCCTTGGAGAAGGACTCACTGCCGAACTATGTTCGATTCGAGCTAGAAGCTGACGATGGGGAATTTTGCTTCCCACCCGCCACACACTTCATAGCCACTGTCGATGACCTAACCGACGTGCTTGATTATGGATCCGAAGACATCGACGATATGGACGACGATGCCGACAAGGAGCAAGGCCAAGACCAGCCATTCACTGGACGTTGAACGGCCACCTCTTCGTACGATGTGTACATGGTTGACACGCCTAAAAAAGCTAGCGACGATGACAAAGAAGATCCAGTTGTGAACAAGCCTTCTGAGACACAGTCCAAGCGCCAACGCCCTAAACGCTGTTCTAAGCCTCGTCGCTCAAAAGATGGCAACACTGGCAGCGGAGAAAATAGTACTCCGGGAGATGCCGAAAACAATAAAGACCCTGTTGGAGTAGCATCTGAACATGAGGAACAAGACAACGGGCAAGTTAACCCTGATAAACAGGCCATGCCCAATGACCCGGATGATGATAGTTATCGTCCAGTCTCCGAGGATGAGGAGAGCCTTGGCAGCGAGGATTTCATCGTGTCTGAGGCACCCCTCGAGCAGGAGCGCTTCAAGCGCCAGCTAATAGCTACTACAAGAAGCCTGAAGAAAAAGCAGCAGCAGCTCCAAGCCGATCAAGACCTACTCATTGACAGATGGACCGATGTCCTGGCAGCCGAAGAATACGGCCTTAAGCGCCCAGCCAAGAGTTACCCGAAGCGCAGACTGCTACCTCAGTTCGATGAGGAGGCACCAGACCCCATACCTCCCCTGCGCAATGTGGACCGGCCACCCCGCGGTCGGGATAAAACGACAATTCAGGCCGAACAACAGCCCGCCCCACCGCCTCGTAAAAACAAAGATAGAACAGCTCGGGACCATACATATGACCTTCGGCAGGACCTGGACAGTAGAGCAGGACACACCCGATCAATCTACGGATTGCGAGGACGCTTCCCGACTCGGGATGACGGCTACCTATTCGGACGTGACAAACCTAGTCACGCTCGGGCCGATAACCGCAGACGGACTTCATCTAAGGTTCGCCGTGACGCGGCCCGATATAGAGGCGCCGCATACCCCCTCTACTTCACAGATGAAGTACTGGATCATGAATTTACCGAGGGGTTCAAGCCTGTCAATATCGAATCATACGACGGAACAACCGATCCCGCAGTATGGATCGAGGATTTTATTGTACACATTCATATGGCCCAAGGAGACGACCTCTACGCCATCAAATACCTCCCACTAAAACTAAAACGGCCAGCTCGACACTGGTTAAATAGCCTGCCCGAAAACTCCATCGGCAGTAGGGAGGACTTGGAAGAAGCTTTTCTTGACAACTTCCAAGGTACTTATGTCCGGCCACCAGACGCTGACGACTTAAGTCATATAGTTCAACAACCTGGAGAATCAGCCAGAAAATTCTGGCTAGGTTCCTAACCAAAAAGAACCAGCTCGTTGACTGTCCGGATGCCGAAGCCCTAGCGGCCTTCGAACACAACATCCGCGACGAATGGCTTGCCCGCCACCTCGGCCAAGAAAAGACGAAGTCTATGGCAGCCCTCATGGCACTTATGACCCGCTTTTGCGCGGGTGAGGATAGTTGGCTAGCTCGTAGTACAAACACAGCCAACGAGGCAAGCCCCTCTGAGGCCAAAAACAACACCGGTAAGCTCTGGCACAATAAACATAAACGCCGAGGTAATGGCGATAACACCGATGACACGGCAGTTCACGCCGGATTCAGTGGCTCCAAGTCTGGAGCGGAAGAAGCCTTATAAAAGGAACAGCGAGGGACCATCCAGCTTGGACCGCATACTCGATCGTCCGTGCCAGATACATGGCACCCCAGACAAAGACGCCTATCATACCAACAGAGATTGCCGGGTCTTCAAGCAAGCCAGCAACTCAAATGCCGAAAGCAAGAAAACGGGATCGCAAAGCGAGGACGACGACGAAGAGCCCCGGCAGCCGAACACTGGAGGACAGAAAAAGTTTCCCCCTCAAGTCAAAACGGTGAAAATGATATACGCTACACACATCCCCAAAAGGGAGCGCAAGCGCGCACTCAGGGACATTTATGCGGTAGCGCCAGTCGTCCCAAAATTCAATCCACAGTCGTCATTCCCGATCACCTTTGATCGTCGAGATCATCCAACTAGTATCCGTCATGGCGGTTCGGCTGCACTGGTCCTTGACCCAATCATCGACGGATTTCACCTCACACGATTCCTAATGGACGGGGGTATCAGCCTCAACCTGCTCTATCAGGATGCAATGCGCAAAATGGGCATTAATCCCTCACGAATCAAACCTACAAAGACCACCTTTAAAGGAGTCATACCAGGCGTAGAGGCCCGTTGCACGGGCTCAATCACGCTGGAGGTGGTCACCAGTTCTCCGGACAACTTCCGAAGCAAAGAGTTAACCTTCAATATCATCCCCTTCTGCAGCGGCTACCACGCACTGCTCGGACGAACCGCGTTTGCTAGATTCAATGCGGTGCCACACTATTCTTATCTCAAGCTCAAGATGCCCGGTCCACGCGGCGTCATAACAGTCAATGGAAATACGGAACGTTGCCTCCGTACAGAGGAGCACACAGCCCCCTAGCAGCAGAAGCACAGAGCGGCCTTCTCAAGAAGAACCATAATCCGGCTGCCGAGCCCCTGAACACCGTTAAGAAGGTCCGGACTACGCTACAACAGGACAGCTCGGCTCATCAAGAGCTCGATTAGCAATCCGGACTCCGCCCCAGCCCCCTTCATGCAGTTGCCTTCATACCACACGTACATAACTACGCACTTAAAACCCCATGGTGCTGACGGAGGCATAACTAGCTCACGATCCACAGTGCGGCTCAACCGACCCTGGGAATCGCACACCTTTACTTTTCCTTTTCATTTCGGGTTTTTTCTTTTCAAGGTCTATTCGGACGACCCGCGTGCAGAACACACCAAGGAGGCAAGAAGCTCTGGCGTACAAGGGAATCCCCTGGTGGTCTCTGCTAACGATTGCTATCCCTGTTTTACATACCTGTACGCAGCTTGCCCTTGGTCTTGGCACAATAAATAGCCTTACTTGCTTATCGCATTACTTGTACAAATACGCCTCGACGTATTAATAACACCACAATGGTAAATGAATGTTAGCGTCAGCTTATTATTATTTTTTCCGTCTCCCTACCTTTGTATTTATTACTCATTGCACACGTACATTTTGGTACGTATTATTGCGCCAGGGGCTTCATCACGCCCACATAACGGTAATAAAAGTATGAACACTTTTACAGTACAGTTCGGCACCCCGAACTTATATCATTATATGCATCGGCTCCGAATCATGTCTTTGGTCAATAGTTGGGTTGCCCGGCTCTTGTGCTTGCTACCTTACTTCCGCTATATCGGGTAGGTAGTAAAGGGAGAACTACTGCGATTGTGTCCCGGTTCTTCCGGACGAGCACCTCAGTAGAGAAAGCCGAAAACTGACTGTCATGATGCGGCAAGAGCTGGTCAGTTGTTCGAGAGGTCCCAAATTGTTAGAGATTTTCTCCGCTTCATGCAAGGAATCGGTTTCCCCGATTAGGCGTGTGTTACGCCCCTAGTTTGGCCTTCCGAATACCAGGGGCTTTGCCGAATTTCTTATTGTCAAACTCCTCTGGCTAAGTGAGGGCGGTAAAGGCCACATAGTCCGATTTCCTTGTTCGTTGCGCTAAACACCTCCTTTAAGGACCAGAATGTGGAGTAAAGAGTGTTTAGATTTATCCCAAACACCTGTTGGGGAACGTAGCAGAAATTCAAAATTTTCCTACGTGTCACCAAGATCTATCTATGGAGAAACTAGCAACGAGGGGAAGGAGAGTGCATCTACATACCCTTGTAGATCGCTAAGCGGAAGCGTTCATGTGAACGGGGTTGATGGAGTCGCATTGCCGTGATTCAAATCACCGGAGATCCTAGTGCCGAGCAGACGGCACCTCCGCGTTCAACACACGTACAGCCCGGTGACGCCTCCCACGCCTTGATCCAGCAAGGAGAGAGGGAGAGGTTGAGGAAGACTCCATCCAGCAGCAGCACAACGGCGTGGTGGTGGTGGAGGAGCGTGGCAATCTTGCAGGCTTCGCCAAGCATCACAAGAGAGGAGGAGGAGGAAGAAGAGGCGCGGGGCTGCACCAACGAGAGATGGAATCGCGTGTATTGGGCAGCCCCTAGGCCTCATATATATAGGGGAAGGGAGGAGGGTGCGCCTCTAGGGTTCCCACCCCTAGAGGCGGCAGCCCCAAAACCCATCTATGGGTGGCGGCCTGGCGGGGAGGAGAGGGAGGCGCAGGAGTATGGGCCTTGGGGCCCATCTCGCCTTAGGGTTTGCCCCTCTCCCTTCTAGCCGCATGGGCCATGGTGGGAGGCGCCTAGCCCACCTAGGGGCTGGTGCCCTCTCATACTTGGGCCATGTATGCCTCTGGAGCATGTGGCCCCACTTGGTGGACCCCCGGGACCCTCCCGGTGGTCCCGGTACGTTACCGATAAACCCCGAAACTTTTCCGGTGACCAAAACAGGACTTCCAATATATAAATCTTTACCTCTGGACCATTCCGGAACTCCTCGTGACGTCCGGGATCTCATCCGGACTCGAACAACATTCGTAACCACATACAAACTTCCTTTATAACCCTAGCGTCGCCATCGAACCTTAAGTGTGTAGACCCTACGGGTTCGGGAGACATGTAGACATGACCGAGACGTTCTCCGGTCAATAAACAACAGCGGATCTGGATACCCATGTTGGCTCCCACATGTTCCACGATGATCTCATCGGATGAACCACGATGTCAAGGACTCAATCAATCCCGTATACAATTCCCTTTGTCTAGCGGTATTGTACTTGCCCGAGATTCGATCGTCGGTATCCTGATACCTTGTTCAATCTCGTTACCGGCAAGTCTCTTTACTCGTTCCGTAACACATCATCCCGTGATCAACCCCTTGGTCACATTGTGCACATTATGATGATGTCTTACCGAGTGGGCCCAGAGATACCTCTCCGTTTACACGGAGTGACAAATCCCAATCTCGATTCGTGCCAACCCAATGTACACTTTCGGAGATACCGTAATGCACCTTTATAGTCACCCGATTACGTTGTGACGCTTTGGTACACCCAAAGCATTCCTACAGATCCGGAGTTGCACAATCTCATGGTCTAAGGAAAAAATACTTGACATTAGAAAAGCTTTAGCATACGAACTACGATCTTTGTGCTAGGCTTAGGATTGGGTCTTGTCCATCACATCATTCTACTAATGATGTGATCCCGTTATCAATGACATCATATGTCCATGGTTAGGAAACCGTAACCATCTATTGATCAACGAGCTAGTCAATAGAGGCTTACTAGGGACACGGTGTTGTCTATGTATCCACACATGTATCTCAGTTTCCTACCAATACAATTATAGCATGGATAATAAACGATTATCATGAACAAGGAAATATAATAATAACTAATTTATTATTGCCTCTAGGGCATATTTCCAACAGTCTCCCACTTGCACTAGAGTCAATAATCTAGTTCACATCGCCATGTGATTAACACTCACAGGTCACATCGCCATGTGACCAACATCCAAAGAGTTTACTAGTGTCATTAAACTAGTTCACATCATCATGTGATTAAGACTCAATGAGTTCTAGGGTTTGATCATGTTTTACTTGTGAGAGAGGTTTTAGTCAATGGGTCTGCAATATTCAGATCCGTATGTACTTTGCAATTCTCTATGTCATATTGTAAATGCTGCTTCCACGCTCCACTTGAAACTATTCCAAATGGTTTCTCCACTATACGTATCCGGTTTGCTACTCAGAGTCACTCGGATAGGTGTTAAAGCTTGCATCGACGTAACCCTTTACGCCAAACTCTTTATCACCTCCATAATCGAGAAACATGTCCTTATTTACTCCAAGGACAATTTTGATCATTGTCCAATGATCCATTCCTGGATCATTCTTGTACCCTTGACTGACTCATGGCAAGGCACACTTCCGGTCGCGGTACACAAGATAGCATACTATAGAGCCTACGTCTCAAGCATAGGGCACGACCTTCGTCCTTTCTCTCTCTTTTGCCGTGGTCGAGCTTTAACTCTTAACTTCATACCTTACAACTCAGGCAAGAACTCCTTCTTTGGTGATCCATCTTGAACACCTTCAAGATTATGTCAAGGTATGTGCTCATTTGAAAGTATTATTAATCATTTTGATCTATCTTATAGATCTTGATGCTTATTGTTCAAGTAGCCTAATCCAGGTTTTCCATTGAAAAACACTTTTCAAATAACCCTATATGCTTTCCAGAAATTCTACATCATTTCTGATCATCAATATGTCAACAACATATACTTATCAGAAATTCTATAGCGCTCCCACTCACTTCTTTGGAAATACAAGTTTCTCATAAACTTTATATAAACCCAAAATCTTTGATCATCTCATCAAAGCGTACATTCCAACTCCGAGATGCTTACTCCAGTCCTTAGAAGGATCATTGAGCCAGCATACCTTTTAGCATCCTTAGGATCGACAAAACTTTCGATTGTATCACATACAACCTTTCCTTACGAAGACTGGTAAGGAAACTCGTTTTGACATCCATCTGCTAGATTTCATAAATGCAGCTAATGCTAACATGATTCCGACGGACTTTAAGCATCGCTACGGATGAGAAAATCTCATCGTAGTCAACTCCTTGAACTTGTGAAAAAACCTTCGCCACAAGTCGAGCTTCACAGACGGTCACATTACCGTTCACGTCCGTCTTCTTCTTAAAGATCCATTTATCACAATGGCTTGCCGATCAACGGGCAAGTCCACCAAACTCCATGCTTTGTTCTGATACATGGATCCTGTCTCGGATTTCATGGCTTCTAACCATTCGTTGGAATCCGGGCCCACCATCGCTTCTCCATAGCTCGTAGGTTCATTGTTGTCTAGCAACATGACCTTCAAGACAGGATTACCGTACCACTCCAAGCGATGCTGCGTCCTTGTCGCCCCTACGAGGTTCGGTAGTGACTTGATCCAAGTTTCATGATCACTATCATAAGTTTCTACTTCAATTGGTGTAGGTGCCACAGGAACAACTTCCTGTGCCCTGCTACACACTAGTTGAAGTGATGGTTCATTAACCTCATCAAGTCTCCACCATCCTCCCACTCAACTTTCCGAGACAAACTTTTCCTCGAGAAAGGACCCGATTCAAGAAACAATCCTTATTGCTTTCGGATCTGAATTAGGAGGTATACCCAACCGTTTTGGGTGTCCTATGAAGATGCATTTTATCCGCTTTGGGTTCGAGCTTATCAACCTGAAACTTTTTCACATAAGCGTCGCAGCTCCAAACCTTTAAGAAACGACAACTTAGGTTTCTCCAAACGGTGTCGTCTCAACGGAATTACGTGGTGCCCCATTAAAGTGAGTGCGGTTGTCTCTAATGCCTAACCCATGAACGATAGTGGTAATTCGATAAGCGATATCATGGTACGCACCATATCCAATAGAGTGCAACTATGATGTTCGGACACACCATCACACTATGGTGTTCGAGGCGGTATTAATTGTGAAACAATTTGCACAATGTCTTAATTGTGTGCCAAAACTCGTAACTCAGATATTCATCTCTATGATCATATCATAGACATTCTATCCTCTTGTCACGAAGATCTTAAACTTCACTCTGAAATTACTTGAACCATTCAATAATTCAGACTTGTGTTTCATCAAGTAAATATACTCAACATCTACTCGAATCATCTCGTGAAGTAAGAACATAACGATATTCATCAGATGCTTCAAAGACTCATTGGACTGCACACATCAAAATGTGTTACTTCCAACAAGTTGCTATCTAGTTCCATCTTACTGAAACCGAGGCTTTTCACCATCTTGTCCATGTGGTATGTTTTGCATATCTCAAGTGATTCAAAATCAAGTGAGTCTAAACGATCCATCTGCATGGAGTTTCTTCATGCGTATGCACCAATAGACATGGTTCGTGATGTCTCAAACTTTTCAAAAAGCGAGTGAGTCCAAAGATCCATCAACATGGAGCTTCTTCATGCGTTTATACCAATATGACTTACATGGCAATGCCACAAGTAAGTGGTACTATCATTACTATCTTATATCTTTTGGCATGAAAATGTGTATCACTACGATCGAGATTCAATAAACCATTCCTTTAGGTGCAAGACCATTGAAGGTGTTATTCAAATAAATAGAGTAACCATTATTCTCCTTAAATGAATAACCGTATTGCGATAGATATAATCCAATCATGTCTATGCTCAACGCAAACACCAAATGACAATTATTCAGGTTTAATACTAATCTTGATGGTAGAGGGAGCGTGCGATGTTTGATCACATCAAACTTGGAAACACTTCCAAGACATATCGTCAGCTCACCTTTAGCTAGTCTCCGTTTATTCCGTAGCTCTTTTATTTCGAGTTACTAACACTTAGCAACCGAACCGGTATATTAATACCCTGGTGCTACTAGGAGTACTAGTAAAGTACACATTAACATAATGTATATCCAATATACTTCTATCGACCTTGCCAAACCTTCTCATCTACCAAGTATCTAGGGTAATGCTGCTCCAAAGGGCTGTTCCCCTTATTACGTAAGCACTTAGTCTCGGGTTTGGGTTCAACCTTGGGTTTCTTCACTAGAGCAGCAACTGTTTTGCCGTTTCATGAAGTATCCCTTGTTGCCCTTGCCCTTCTTGAAACTAGTGGTTTTACCAACCATCAACAATTGATGCTCCTTCTTGATTCCTACTTTCGCGGTGTCAAACATTGCGAATATCTCAAGGATCATCATATTTATCCCTGATTTGTTATAGTTCATCACGAAGCTCTAGCAGCTTGGTGGCAATGACTTTGGAGAAACATCACTATCTCATCTGGAAGATCAACTCCCACTCGATACAAGTGATTGTTGTACTCAGACGATCTGAGCACAATCTCAACGATTGAGCTTTTCTCCGTTAGTTTGCAGGCTAAGAAAATTGTCGGAGGTCTTGTACCTCTTGACGTGGGCACGAGCCTGAAATCCCAATTTCAGCCCTCGAAACATCTCATATGTTCCATGACGTTTGAAAAACGTCTTTGGTGCCTCAACTCTAAACCGCTTAACCGAACTATCACGTAGTTATCAAAACATGTATGTCCGATGTTCGCAACATCCACGTATTTACGGCGATTGGGGTTCAGCACACTAAGCGGTGCATTAAGGACATAAGCTTTCTTTTGTCCGCATAATCGCCATCGTCAACTTTCAACTATATTTTCTCTAGGAACATATCTAAACAGGTGGAACTAAAGCGCGAGCTTACGACATAATTTGCAAAAGGTCTTTTGACTATGTTCAAGATAATTAAGTTCATCTTATGAACTCCCACTCAGATAGACATCCCTCTGGTCATCTAAGTGATTACATGATCCGGGTCAACTAGGCCGTGTCCGATCATCACGTGAGACGGACTAGTCATCATCGGTGAACATCTTCATGTTGATCGTATCTACTATACGACTCATGCTCGACCTTTCGGTCTCGTGTTCCGAGGCCATGTCTGTACATGCTAGGCTCGTCAAGTTAACCCTAAGTGTTTCACGTGTGTAAATCTGTCTTACACCCGTTGTATGTGAACGTAAGAATCCATCACACCCGATCATCACGTGGTGCTTAGAAGCGGCGAACTTTAGCAACGGTGCACGCTTAGGGAGAACACTTCTTGAAATTGTTGTAAGGGATCATCTTATTTACTACCGTCGTTCTAAGTAAACAAGATGCATAAACATAATAAACATCACATGCAATTATATAGTAGTGACATGATATGGCCAATATCATATAGCTCCATTGATCTCCATCTTCGGGCTCCATGATCATCATCGTCACCGGCATGACACCATGATCTCCATCATCATGATCTCCATCATCGTGTCTTCATGAAGTTGTCTCGCCAACTATTTCTTCTACTACTATGGCTACCGGTTAGCAATAAAGTAAAGTAATTACATGGCGTTGTTTAATGACACGTAGGTCATACAATAAATAAAGACAACTCCTATGGCTCTGCCGGTTGTCATACTCATCGACATGCAAGTCGTGAATCCTATTACAAGAACATGATCAATCTCATACATCACATATCATTCATCACATTCTTCTTGGCCATATCATATCACATAGCATACCCGCAAAAACAAGTTAGACGTCCTCTAATTGTTGTTTGCATGTTTTACGTGGCTGCTATGGGTTTCTAGCAAGAACGTTTCTTACCTACGCAAAACCACAACGTGATATGCCAATTGCTATTTACCCTTCATAAGGACCCTTTTCATCGAATCCGTTCCGACTAAAGTGGGAGAGATTGGCACCCGCTAGCCACCTTATGCACCAAGTGCATGTCAGTCGGTGGAACCTGTCTCACGTAAGAGTACGTGTAAGGTCGGTCCGGCCGCTTCATCCCACAATACCGTCGAAACAAGATTGGACTAGTAACGGTAAGCATATTGAACAAAATCAACGCCCACAACTACTTTGTGTTCTACTCGTGCAAAGAATCTACGCAATAGACCTAGCTCATGATGCCACCGTTGGGGAACGTAGCAGAAATTCAAAATTTTCCTACGTGTCACCAAGATCTATCTATGGAGAAACTAGCAACGAGGGGAAGGAGAGTGCATCTACATACCCTTGTAGATCGCTAAGCGGAAGCGTTCATGTGAACGGGGTTGATGGAGTCGCACTCGTCGTGATTCAAATCACCGGAGATCCTAGTGCCGAGCGGACGGCACCTCCGCGTTCAACACACGTACAGCCCGGTGACGTCTCCCACGCCTTGATCCAGCAAGGAGAGAGGGAGAGGTTTGAGGAAGACTCCATCCAGCAGCAGCACAACGGCGTGGTGGTGATGGAGGAGCGTGGCAATCTTGCAAGGCTTCGCCAAGCACCACAAGAGAGGAGGAGGAGGAAGAAGAGACGCAGGGCTGCACCAACGAGAGATCGAATCGCGTGTATTGGGCAGCCCCTAGGCCTCATATATATAGGGGAAGGGGAGGAGGGTGCGCCCCCTCTAGGGTTCCCACCCCTAGAGGGGCGGCAGCCCCAAAACCCATCTATGGGTGGCGGCCACAAGGGGGGAGGAGAGGGAGGCGCAGGGAGTATGGGCCTTAGGGCCCATCTGCCCTTAGGGTTTGCCCCCTCTCCCCTTCTAGCCGCATGGGCCATGGTGGGAGGCGCCCTAGCCCACCTAGGGGCTGGTGCCCTCTCATACTTGGCCCATGTATGCCTCTGGAGCATGTGGCCCCACTTGGTGGACCCCCGGGACCCTCCCGGTGGTCCCAGATGCGTTACCGATAAACCCGAAACTTTTCCGGTGACCAAAACAAGACTTCCCATATATAAATCTTTACCTCTCGACCATTCTCGAACTCCTCGTGACGTCCGAGATCTCTTCCGGACTCGAACAACATTCGGTAACCACATACAAACTTCCTTTATAACCCTAGCGTCATCGAACCTTAAGTGTGTAGACCCTACGGGTTCGGGAGACATGTAGACATGACCGAGACGTTCTCCGGTCAATAACCAACAGCGGGATCTGGATACCCATGTTGGCTCCCACATGTTCCACGATGATCTCATCGGATGAACCACGATGTCAAGGACTCAATCAATCCCGTATACAATTCCCTTTGTCTAGCGGTATTGTACTTGCCCGAGATTCGATCGTCGGTATCCTGATACCTTGTTCAATCTCATTACCGGCAAGTCTCATTACTCGTTCCGTAACACATCATCCCGTGATCAACCCCTTGGTCACATTGTGCACATTATGATGATGTCTTACCGAGTGGGCCCAGAGATACCTCTCCGTTTACACGGAGTGACAAATCCCAACCTCGATTCGTGCCAACCCAATGCACACTTTCGGAGATACCTGTAATGCACCTTTATAGTCACCCGATTACGTTGTGACGTTTGGTACACCCAAAGCATTCCTACAGTATCCGGAGTTGCACAATCTCATGGTCTAAGGAAAAAATACTTGACATTAGAAAAGCTTTAGCATACGAACTACGATCTTTGTGCTAGGCTTAGGATTGGGTCTTGTCCATCACATCATTCTACTAATGATGTGATCCCGTTATCAATGACATCCAATGTCCATGGTTAGGAAACCGTAACCATCTATTGATCAACGAGCTAGTCAATAGAGGCTTACTAGGGACATGGTGTTGTCTATGTATCCACACATGTATCTGAGTTTCCTATCAATACAATTATAGCATGGATAATAAACGATTATCATGAACAAGGAAATATAATAATAACTAATTTATTATTGCCTATAGGGCATATTTCCAACAACAGCCCCATACTACCTACATGGGGGCAGAAGCCGACGACTCGTCAACCCTCAGATTTCATAAATGGCCGCACAGGAGGTAAAATTTAAATCGCAAGCACTATATTACACAACATCATTGTTCCATATTACAAGACAGGATAATACGAATGTTTTCATGGGAATATAACATCCTTCGAACATTGCTCCGCCACAAGGCGGTATCCCTCCAGGACACTATCAAAATAAAGCTCGGGTCGACGATGCTCCTTGCCCTCCGGCGGCCCCTCGGTCATCGGCTTCTTGGCATCCAGCTTCGCCCAATGTGTCTTGACGCGGGCAAATGCCATCCATGCACCCTCAATGCAAACCGACCGCTTCACGGCTTCGAGCCGCAGACAAGCACTCACAAGCCGCTTCACAAGTCCGAAGTAGCTGCTAGGTATGGGCTCGGCAGGCCACAGCTGGACTATTAGGTTCCTCATGGCTAGCTCTGCCGACCTATGCAGCTCGACCAGCTGTTTCAGCTGGTCGCTAAAGGGCATCGGATGTTCGGGTCCAAGATGTTGAGACCAGAATAGCTTCTCCGTAGACATCCCCTCTTCGGCTTGATAAAACTCAGCAGCATCTGATATGCTGCGCGGCAGATTCGTGAACGCCCTGGAAAACCCAAATTCGGGTCATTACAAGGAATGTTTCCTTTGCCTACTGGCTTTGCAAAGCAAAAGACTTACCCGCCATAATCTTCTTGGCCGCCTGAATTTCTTGGAGGGTGCTCTAGGCTTCGGCTCGGGCATCCTGTGTGCTCTGACGGGCCTTCACAAGTTCGGACTCTTGCGTCTTAAAATTGCGCTCCAAGGACTCGAGCTTCTCGACGTCGTCCTGGAGCTCTTGCTGGGCCTTGCTAACCGGGGCCTCGTGCTTCTCGCGCGCGGCGCGTTCCTTGGACGCTTTTTCCTCGGCCTCGACTAACGCCTTCTTGAGGGCCGCCACCTCGCTCGTGGCCCCTAATAAAATTCATGACACTTTAGTCAGCTTGAACAATTTATTCTTCAATATACCCGTAGGTTACTGCATACCTTGGCTATCCTCCAGCTGCCTCTTCAAGAGCCCGAGCTCTTCCTTGGCCCGCTCCCGTTTCTGCTTCAGTCCAGAGACCTCCACGGTTTGAGCGGTAGCAGCCCGCAATGATGCCTGCTTTTTCACATAGACACCTTTTTGTTACTCTTGCGATAATTATTTTTGATCCTGTGTTTGGCTTTTTCTTGAGGGACACCGAACAGAGCATCAGGGGCTACTGTTTACGCTGTGATATTCCTCTTACAATTACATTACTCATCTCAAAGCCTGCTAGAAGGCTAGTCCAGGCCTCGGTCAGTCCGTTTTTGGTGGACTGAACCCTTTCAATCACCGTACCCATATGGGCACGGTGCTCATCCACAATGGAGGCACCTTGCAGCGCCTCCAGTAGACGATCCGGCGCCTCCAGTTGGACAGAGGTCACCGGTAGTTCACCCCCTCCTTTTGGGAAGGGCCGTTTGCCGGACTCCGGAGCCGTATAGGTCTCCGGTATAGAATCTGGTTGAGGGGCGAGTAGAACTTGGCCCGCACAGTCCGTCTCCATAGGGCCTTTTTCCGCCATATATCTGGCGGCCCGGGAGTCATCCTGGGGCGCCACCTTGACGATCTCCGGAGCCTTCCCCCTGCCTGAGGAGGCCCTTTGGGACACCTCCTCTTCTTCACCCTTGGCCGAAGGGGAGCAGGCTGACGACGGTGACATACAGACCCTCTCCTTTGGGTCCAGCTAACATTCTGATGAAGATCGCGGAGAACTGTCCCGAGCCAGACTGCAATAACACGATTCAATCATATCAAATATTGCAAGGTGGAAAGGACAGGCGTTCGGGCGTGCATAAAGATTTTTGATGCTTACGTTGCGGCCTGAGGCTTGTCCCGGGAAGGCCGCGCCAGACTGCTATCGACATCCCACGCGGAGTTATCCACGGGGAAGCCTTTCCCCCTCTTGGGTGCCCCCGCCTCCAGATTCATGGAGGCCGTTCTCTTCTTTCTCCCCACCTCGGGTAGGGAGTCATCTTCCTCCTCCTCGTCATCATCCTCGACGGACGAAGAGCGAGTCTCGTCTTCGGACATCACGTCCGGGGTGCCTTTTCAGCGAGGGCCCTTCCGGGCCCCTTTTGCCACTTTCTTGGCCGTCTTCTCCGGCACCTCATAAGGTGCTGGAAATAGCATTTTCGTCAGTAATGGAAATTCGGGGTCTTCGGGCAGTGGAGCTGGACAGTTAATCCCCCCTGCTACCTCGATCCAGGCCTGAAAACGTGGATAGGAAGGCTCAGGATTTTTCTCAAAATATGCTAGTAAAGGGTATGCCTTGAAAACATGAAACAACTTACGGAATTAGCCCGGTGTTTTAAACTGAGCCCGCGATCCTCGGTCGTAGGCGGTGGCGTCTCACCGGCCTTGAAGAGCACTTTCCAGATGTCTACATGCGTCGTGCCGAAGAGCTCTAGTAGCGTCTGGTGCTTGGCTGGATCGTACTCCCACAGATAGCAAGTCCGGCATTGGCATGGAAGAACCTGACGAATGATCATGACCTGGATCACGTTGACGAGCTTGATTTTCCTGTCTATCATGTTCTGGACGCATGTCTGGAGCCCAGTCAGCTCTCTCGAGGGACCCCAGGTTAGGCCCCTCTCTTGCCAGGAGGTGAGCCGCATCGGGATTCCAGATCGGAATTTGGGGGCCGCCGCCCGGTTAGGGTCGCGCGGCTCGGTGATGTAGAACCACCCCGATTGCCACCCCTTCACTGTTTCCGCAAAAGAGCCTTCGGGCCAGGTAACATTGGGCATCTTACCCACCATGGCGCCTCCGCACTCTGCCTGTTGGCCGCCCACCACTTTCGGCTTCACGTTAAAGGTCTTCAGCCGTAGGCCGAAATGAGGTGGGATGCGGAGGAAGGCCTCGCACACGACAATGAATGTCGTGATGTTGAGAATGAAATTGGGGGCTAAGTCATGAAAGTCTAGCCCATAGTAAAACATCAGTCCACGGACGAATGGGTGGAGAGGGAATCCCAGCCCGCGGACAAAGTGTGCGAGAAACACAACCCTCTCATGGGGCTCTGGAGTGGGGACGATTTGCCCATTGGCCGGGAGTCAGTGAGAAATCTCCTTGGCCAGGTATCCGGTCTCCCGAAGCTCCATGATGTCCTTCTTAACAGAGGAGGCCGTCCACTTGCCTCTTGCTCCGGATCCGGACATGTTTGGAGTGCTTTCTCGAGTGAGGAAAAGCCAAAGCTTGGGCACTGGAGCTCAAGGACGGAAGGACTGGAGGAGAGAAAGGGTGTGGGTTACGGAGGGGAATCCTTATCCCCTTATAAAGGCTGCGAATATCAAGCGCCTCCCCACTCGCCGTAAACTCGCCTATTCCCAAGGGCCGAGCAAACGGCACGGTTGGATTGCCCACGCCCGCATTGATGAGAATCCCGCAATAAGGGGACACGATCTCTGCTGTGACAAGATGTGCCGATGGCAACCGCATCTTGGAACATGGAGTGACAGACGAAAAACGGTTTGAAATTATGACCGGACAGATGCAATGTCATGTTGTAAAAAGCGGTCAGTGGATTGGACTCGTGCGAGTATTATATTCTCTCTGCGGTTGTGTGTGGTGTGTGTTACAGGTCCAGATACTATCGTCGCATCCAAAGATTATCTTGGAGTTCGTATAGAAGGGAACCCGCCTTGCAATGTCGAAGACAATCTGCGCGCCGGACTCCTCGTCATTGAAGCCAGGTTCAGGGGCTACTGAGGGAATCCTGGACTAAGGGGTCCTCGGGCGTCCGGCCTGTTATCTATTGGCCGGACTGGTGGGCTGTGAAGACATGAAGGCCGAAGACTCCACCCGTGTCCAAATTGGAGTCTCCTTGGCGTGGAAGGCAAGCTTGGCGATCAACTATGAAGATTCCTTCCTATGTAACCGATTTTGTGTAACCCCAGATCCCCCCGATGTCTATATAAATCGGAGGGCGTAGTTCAGAAAGGATGTACTCATTAACATAGTCATACAGGCTAGACTTCTAGGGTTTGGCCATTACGATCTCGTGGTAGATCAACTCTTGTAACACTCATATTCATCAAGATCAATCAAGCAGGAAGTAGGGTATTACCTCCATAGAGAGGGCCCGAACCTGGGTAAACATCGTGTCCCCTGTCTCCTGTAACCATCGATCCTAGACGCACAGTTCGGGACCCCCTACCCGAGATCCGCCGGTTTTGACACCGACACCCGCCTTCACCAAAGATCCATGCCCTCAACTCTGCGGATGCATATATCCGAGCTGCTCGGGATGGGCTTGCCGGAGCCACACACCAGCTTTCAAAGGATATGCAGGTAAGAGATTTTCGTAGATTCAATACTCATGTGCTAGACTTGAAGCAGTTTGGACAAACTGATTTAAGGATCGTTGTATTATCAGGTACTCATGCAGAAAAACGACATGCTATCCAAGGAGCTTGAAAAGTGTCGGACCCAGCTAACTGCTGCCACCGCTGAACTGGAGAAGTCCAAGAAGGCACTGAATAGAAAGGTCAATTACTGTCCAGAAAATACGATTATGCGCCAGCAATGTTTTTGAAATATGCACTATTTTGTTTATGGCGGCAGGATGGCCGGATCAGCTGGAGGATAGATTGAAAGCTGCGTAGGCGGATAAACAGCATGCCGAACGGCAAGAAGCCGCTGGTCAACGTATATTGACACGGACCAGAGATGAGAAGAACAAGCTACAGGATGCCAACATCAAGCTAGACGAGGAGCTGAAGGACGTAAGGGCCCAACTGTCAGATGCCTTGAAGGAGAACCAAAAGCTGAAAGGCGGCATATTTAGTATGTCCCTGAACCTAAATTTCATAAGATTCCTTGATGATATTTTTACGAGATTTGTTCCTGTAGGTTTGTTAACTGGGAGGCCCGAAGGAGAAGTGTCCGGATTTCAAGGCGACTTGCTGCAAGAGCTATCCAAAGTGCACGAGCAAGCTCGGAAAGCAATGAGGTATATGGCTAAGGCTTTATGGCCATACGATTCTCCTCCTGGACTGATGGGGGAGCTCGTGGAGCTTTTCAAAGGAGCTCGTTTTCGGTATGAGCTATGGAAGGCATCAACATGTCGAGAGGGTGCATGAGAGGCCTGGGCCATGGTGAAAACTTGGTATACCAGACTTGATCCTAATCATATGTCCCAGGTCGGACCTCGGGTACCGGACGGACAAGAAATTTCGGTTAGCTTGGAGGACGATTGAGGGAGTCCTGGATTAGGGGGTCCTCGGACAGCTGGACTATATCCTTTTACCGGACTGTTGGACTATGAAGATACAAGATTGAAGACTTCGTCCCGTGTCCGGATAGGACTCTCCTTGGCGTGGAAGGCAAGCTTGGCAAATACGGATATGTAGATCTCCTCCCTTGTAATCGACTCTGTGTAACCCTAGCCCCCTCCGGTGTCTATATAAACCGGAGGGTTTAGTTCGTAGGACAACAACAATCATACCATAGGCTAGCTTCTAGGGTTTGTGGTAGATCAACTATTGTAATACTCATATCATCAAGGTTAATCAAGCAGGAAGTAGGGTATTACCTCCATCGAGAGGGCCCGAACCTGGGTAAACATTGTGTACCATGTCTCCTGTTACCATCCGCCTTAGACGCACAGTTCGGGACCCCCTACCCGAGATCCGCCGGTTTTGACATCGACATTGGTGCTTTCATTGAGAGTTCCACTGTGCCGTCATCATAAGGAAGGATGGCTCGTCTCATTGTCAGGGACAACATCACCTCTGGGGGAGCCCTGGCTGTAGGCCAAACTCTCCGACTAGGCGGCTTCGTCATGACAGCCCATTCGACTGCTGTGCCGATGATGACTTCTCGGGTCATCGAAAACAGCCTCCACATCGGCTCGAAACTTACTGAGCGGATGAATCCAATGAAGCTCTCCTCTTTGAACAAGCTCTTGGATCGTATCGCCGCTTTGGGAGTCGCTACGAACTATGATGGGATTGGGCTTAAACCCGACCAAAGGGAGATTAACTCTCCACCGGTCACCCATCAGATAGCGGTGGTGGAGGAGCAATGCGGCGATTATTCCTCTATCTTGAGGACAAACTATGTCCGGATTCCCGAGCTCTCCGAGCCGGATACCCGTCTACGAGAGGACATCGCCCAAACCCTGAACCTAGAATCAGGCAGCGGGCCAGACCCACTGGGCAACATCCCGGAGCCCGAACTTCCAAGATCGGAAACTCCTCCGCCCCCGGGTCTCAGATCAGGTCAAGGTTCGGACTTAAATCCACCCACCCACCTAGATATAAACGATCTTTCCAACATTAGGCAAGAGCCCCAGGAGACAGTACATCACTATTGGGCCAGATTCCTCCTTGTAATGAACAAGGTCAAGGACTGTCGCGAGGAAGACGCAGTTTCATTCTTTTGCAATAATTGCACAGATAAGGGAATCCTCAACGCCATAAGTCACCGTGACATAGCACACTTCGCTGACTTGGCGGCCATAGTACGGAAGTACTGTGCGATGTGAAGTGCCTGGAAAACCCAAACAAAATTTTGGGATAATCCGGCTCTGACAAAACCCCCAGTCCGAACCAAAAGGGTGCACTCTCATAAGTCGCCCGACTCAATTACAAAGAAGCAAAAGCCCACTAAAGGGCGTGGAACCGTATTGGAGGGATGGCTTAATGGGCCATGCAAAATTCATAGTACAACGGATACCATACCAACACACAACCTTAGAGCATGTTGGGTACTCCGGTAGGTGGCCAAGAGCGGTGAGGATCTCCTCATTAAAATACCGCAGAGCACCACCCCGTGGATAACAACAATACAGTATTGACAGTCTTCGAGACCTTCGCCTCAAATAATAGGCGTAAGCGAGCACTCCGCAGCCTTGCCGAAGTCTGCCACGTGGCAGCAATAAATCCATGGAGCGACACGGCTATCACCTTCAATGCCAGTGACGAACCTAAATTCCGAACAGCCCAAGCACCAGCCGCCTTGGTCCTTAGTCCAATTGTGGACGGCTTTCGGCTTACTAAAGTGCTCATGGACGACGGCAGCGGATTAAACCTCATTTATGAGGATACTCTTCAAAAAATGGAAATAGACAGAAACCGCATTGAGCAAAGCAGCACGACCTTCAGAGGAATCATCCCTAGTCGGGAGGCACGATGCGCTGGGAAAATCACACTAGATGTGGTATTCGGCACGCCGGAGAATTATAGGTCCGAAGAAATTACATTCCAAGTGGCCCCGTTCAGTAGCGGTTACCACGCCCTTCTAGGCGGGAGGCATTCACGATCTTCCAAGCCATGCCCCATTACGGGTACCTGAAGCTCAAAATGCCCGGGCCCAATGGAATCATCACTCTAGCTAGTGATCCGGACATAGCACTCTGCGCTGAAAACAAAACAGCCGCACTGGCCCTCGAGGCATTATCCGAAGCCCTCGCGGCCGAGGAATTAACTGCACTGCGCTCCACAGTGGACAGGGACGACGTGATACTCGACAAAAGATCCAAGTCCACCTCTTTTAAACCAGCGGATGAAATTGTCAAATTCCAAGTCCACCCAACGGACCCTACAAAAACAGCATCCATTGGGGCACAGTTAAACCCCGTTGTAGACGCCGCACTACAGGAGTTCCTGCGCGAGAATTTGGACATATTCACCTGGCATCCTTCAGACATGCCAGCAATCCCATGCAGGCTGGCCGAGCATAGCCTTAACATTCTAAAGGGATTCAAGCCGGTCAAGTAGACTCTTCGGCGTTTCTCTGAACCTAAGCGACAAGCCATGGGAGAGGAGCTAGCCAAGTTACTGGAGGCTGATACGTCTCCAACGTATCTATAATTTTTTATTGCTCCATGATATATTGGGTTTTATCTTCCACTTTTATATTACTTTTGGGACTAACCTATTAACCGGAGGCCCAACCCAGATTTGCTATTTTTTGCCTATTTCAGTATTCCGAAGAAAAGGATTACCAGACGGAGTCGAAACGGAACGAAATCAACTAGAGAAGTTATTTTTGGAATGAAAGCTACCCGATGGACTTGGACCCCACATCAAGGAAGGAACGAGGAAGCCAGGAGGGTGGGGGGCGCGCCCACCCCCCTAGGGCGCGCCCCTAACTCGTGGGGCCCTCGTGGCTCCCTTGACGTGCTTCTTCCGCCTATATAACTCCACGTACCCTAAAACTTCCAGAACGGAGAATAGATCAAGAGTTCCGCCGCCGCAAGCCTCTGTAGCCACCAAACACCAATCGGGACCCTGTTCCGGCACCCTGCCAGAGGGGGGAACCCTCATCGGTGGCCATCTTCATCATCCCGGCACTCTCCATGACGAGGAGGGAGTAGTTCACCCTCGGGGCTAAGGGTATGTACCAGTAGCTATGTGTTTGATCTCTCTCTCTCTCTCTCTCGTGTTCTTGATTTGGCATGATTTTGATGTATCGCGAGCTTTGCTATTATAGTTGGATCATATGTTGCTTCTCCCCCTCTACTCTTTTGTAATGGATTGAGTTTTCCCCTTGAAAAAATCTTATCGGATTGAGTCTTTCATGACTTGAGAACACTTGATGTATGTCTTGATGTGCGTATCTGTGGTGACAATGGGATATCACGTGATTCACTTGATGTATGTTTTGGTGATCAACTTGCGGGTTCCGCCCATGAACTTATGCATAGGGGTTGGCACACGTTTTCGTCTTAATTATCCGGTAGAAACTTTGGGGCACTCTTTGAGGTTCTATGTGTTTGTTGAATAGATGAACTGAGTTTGTGTGATGCATATCGTATAATCATACCCACGGATACTTGAGGTGACATTGGAGTATCTAGGTGAGATTAGGGTTTTGGTTGATTTGTGTCTTAAGGTGTTATTCTAGTACGGACTCTAGGGCTGTTTGTGACACTTATAGGAATAGCCCAACAGATTGATTGGAAAGAATAACTTTGAGGTGGTTTCGTACCCTACCATAATCTCTTCGTTTGTTCTCCGCTATTAGTGACTTTGGAGTGACTCTTTGTTGCATGTTGAGGGATAGTTATATGATCCAATTACGTTATTATTGTTGAGAGAACTTGCACTAGTGAAAGTATGAACCCTAGGCCTTGTTTCAACGCATTGCAATACCGTTTACGCTCACTTTTACCATTAGTTACCTTGCTGTTTTTATATTTTTCATATTACAAAAACATATATCTACCATCCATATTGCACTTGTATCACCATCTCTTCGCCGAACTAGTGCACCTATACAATTTACCATTGTATTGGGTGTGTTGGGGTCACAAGAGACTCTTCGTTATTTGGTTGCAGGGTTGCTTTAGAGACCATCTTCATCCTACGCCTCCCACGGATTGATAAACCTTAGGTCATCCACTTGAGGGAAATTTGCTACTGTCCTACAAACCTATGCACTTGGAGGCCCAACAACGTCTACAAGAAGAAGGTTGTGTAGTAGACATCAAGCTCTTTTCTGGCGCTGTTGCCGGGGAGGTTAGTGCTTGAAGGTATATCTTTAGATCTTGCAATCGAATCCTTTTGTTCCTTGTTTTAGCACTAGTTTAGTTTATAAAAGAAAACTACAAAAAATGGAATTGAGTTTGTCTCATACGCTTCATCTTTTTAATATCTTTCGTGAGTATGATGGAAAGGAAAATTGTGCCAAAGTATTAGAAGAAGAATGCATTAAATGTTTGGCACTAAATCTTTGAATGATGAGCATGATTGCAATGTTGTTAGTATGAATTCTTTGAATATCCATGGTACTAATGATGATTGCACTAGTTATGATGGAAATGTCTCCTATAAACATGTCAATTTTTGTGGAGTGCATTGGGTTTGCAAGTACACACCAAATAGGGAAGATAGATATTGCAAGAGGCATAAGTACTTAGAAACTAAATTGTTGCAAGAAAGTCTTGATGATTGCGCTGAAAGATTCAATATTTTTCGTGCCCCTTGTGAACTTTGCAATGAACATGGTCATTTAAAGCTCCAATGCTATTTGTTTCATGATCAAGTCGTGTCCAAATATTGTGATAATTTGATTACCCTTGAGCATCATAAAGAGCTTAGCCTTCTTTTGGGTTATGAAGAAATGAAACGTATAACTGAGGGTATTCCAAAATTTAATCTTGATAGAATCCTTGATTTTGATCTAGAGAAGATCTATATGTATTGTGCGGTGAATTGTATTGAAAATCCTTATATTGCCAATTACATAAAGAAAAGAAAACAAATATAGGATGAAGATAATACTAACGAAAGGGAAGAGACTTCCCAATATCCTCCTATTATTTCTTATGATGAATCAGGTAACAAGGAGGAGCCTTCTATTCAACCAATCTCATTAATAAAGAGCTCCAAAAATAGGATTGAACCCACACATGATGTGGTGAGGAAGAAGAAAAGAAAAAGGAAGAGAGGTAAAAAGGTATTTCTCCCAAACAATGTTGCTCCTATTTTTGTTATGCCTCATGAAAATGAATCAAAAATAATTATGGAAGATGATG
Source organism: Aegilops bicornis (assembly GCA_021605145.1). NCBI lineage: Eukaryota > Viridiplantae > Streptophyta > Magnoliopsida > Poales > Poaceae > Aegilops > Aegilops bicornis. Next base: position 295,315,119 of record CM038672.1, on the reverse strand, counting down.
CACTTGATGATGACCTCGTTATGCCTATTTCTTGTTGTGATGATTATGATTGGGAAGATAATGATACTTCTTATGATCTTGAAAATATTTTTGGCACTTGCTCGGAAGAATATGATAATAATGTTTGCTATACTATTGGTGCTATCCATACTATTAATGATGAGAGTGATTATGCTTATGATATGAAAAGACCCAAGCTTGGGGATGCTATGTTTGATGAAGATGATGTTTTTGAGAATATATTTTCTGCAATTAATGTTTGTCCCAAGCTTGGGGATGCTACGTTTATTGAAGATAATATTTTGAGTCTCCCAAGTTTTGATATGCAAATTAATAATGATGATAGCATGCCTCCTACTTATGATAATTATATTGATGAAAGTGGGTTTGGAAGAGTGTCAACTTTAGGAAGTAGTGATCCCACAATATTGGAGGATGTTGAATCTTATTGTGATAATTATGAAAGTGGATTTGGAGAGGTCATGACTTTATTTAGTGATGAATCCACTATTTCGGAAGAGGTTTCAATTGATTATGATGAGAACAAAGTTGCTACTTATGATGATTATTGTGATGAAACTTATGCTATAAAGAGTAGTGATGATTATATTTATAAAACTTGTCATGATTATGATTACCCTTTTCTGAACATTACTCTTTTAATGTGGAAACATTTTATAGTATTCAAGTCTCTTATGATACTCCCACTATTCCGAATGAGAAGAATTTTGCTTATGTGGAGAGTAATAAATTTTCTATGCTTGTAGATCATGAAAAGAATGCTTTAGGTGCTGGTTATATTGTTGAATTCATTCATGATGCTACTGAAAATTATTATGAGGGAGGAACATATGCTTGTAGGAATTGCAATAATATCAAGTTTCCTCTCTATGTGCTTAAAGTTTTAAAGTTATGCTTGTTTTGCCTTCCTATGCTAGTTGATTATTGTTCCCATAAGTTGTTTGCTCACAAAATCCCTATGCATAGAAGTGGGTTAGGCTTAAATGTGCTAGTCATATTCTTCATGATGCTCTCTTTATGTTTCAATTCTTATCTTTTTGTGAGCATCATTGAAATCATCATGCCTAGCTAGGGGCGTTAAACGTTAGCGCTTGTTGGGAGGCAACCCAATTTTATTTTAGTTTCTTACTTTTTGGTTCTGTTTAGTAATAAATAATGCATCTAGCTTATGTTTAGATGTGGTTTATCTTTCAATTAGTGTTTGTGCCTAGTAGAACCTTCGGGAAGACTTGGGTGAAGTCTTTATGATCATGCTGTAAAAAACAGAAACTTTAGCGCTCACGAGATTAGCTTCACCTTTTTACTGGAGAGTGCTATTTAGTTGATTCTTTTTGAAGATGATTACTAGACAAATTCCTCAGGTCCACCAATTTATTTTAGAATTTTTTGAGTTCCATAAGTTTGCGTTAGTTACAGATTACTACAGACTGTTCTGTTTTTGACAGATTCTGTTTTTCATGTGTTGTTTGCTTATTGTGATGACTATATGGCTAGTAAAATAGTTTATAAACTATAGAGAAGTTGGAATAAAGTAGGTTTAACACCAATATAAATAAATAATGAGTTCATTACAGTACCTTGAAGTGGTGTTTTGTTTTCTTTCGCTAACGGAGCTTACGAGTTTTCTGTTAAGTTTTGTGTTGTGAAGTTTTCAAGTTTTGGGTAAAGATTCGATGGACTATGGAATAAGGAGTGGCAAGAGCCATAGCTTGGGAATGACCAAGGCACCCCAAGGTAATATTCAATGATAATCAAGAGCCTAAGCTTGGGGATGCCCCGGGTGGCATCCCCTCTTTCGTCTTCGTTCATCGGTAACTTTACTTGGAGCTGTATTTTTATTCACCACATGATATGTGTTTTGCTTGGAGCGTCATTTTATTTTATTAGGTTTGCTTTCTGTTTGAATAAAGTATCAATATCTGAAATTCGTAAAATGGGAGAGTCTGCACATAGTTGCATAATTATTCGACTACTCATTGATCTTCACTTATATCTTTCGGAGTAGTTTGTCATTTTCTCTAGTGCTTCACTTATATCTTTTAGAGCACATTGATGCTTTTATTTTGAAGAAATAGATGAACTCTCATGCTTCACTTATATTATTTTGAGAGTCTTAAATATCATGGTAATTTTCTTGAATAATCCTAATATGCTAAGCATACAAGATTTGTAAGAATTCTTATGAGTGTGTTGAATACTAAGAACAGTTTGATGCTTGATAATTGTTTTGAGATATGGAGGTAATAATATCAAAGTCGTGCTAGTTGAGTAGTTGTGAATTTGAGAAATGTTTGTGTTGAGGTTTGCAAGTCCTGTAGCATGCACGTATGGTAAACATTATGTAACAAATTTTAAACATGAGGTGTTCTTTGATTGTCTTCCTTATGAGTGGCGGTCGGGGACGAGCGATGGTCTTTTCCTACCAATCTATCCCCTAGGAGCATGCGTGTAGTGCTTTGGTTTTTGATGGCTTGTAGATTTTTGCAATAAGTATGTGAGTTCTTTATGACTAATGTTGAGTCCATGGATTATACGCACTCTCACCCTTCCATCATTGCTAGCCTCTTTGGTACCGTGCATTGCCCTTTCTCACATTGAGAGTTGGTGCAAACTTCGCGGTGCATCCAAACCCTGTGATATGATACGCTCTTTCACACATAAATCTCCTTATATCTTCCTCAAAACAGCCACCATACCTACCTATTATGGCATTTCCATAGCCATTCCGAGATATATTGCCATGCAACTTTCCACCATTCCGTTCATCGTGACACACTCATCATTGTCATATTGCTAGCATGATCATGTAATTGACATAGTATTTGTGGCAAAGCCACCGTTCATAATTCTTTCATACATGTCACTCTTGATTCATTGCATATCCCGGTACACCGTCGGAGGCATTCATATAGAGTCATACTTTGTTCTAGTATCGAGTTGTAATCATTGAGTTGTAAATAAATAGAAGTGTGATGATCATCATTTTCTAGAGCATTGTCCCAAGTGAGGAATAAAAAAATAAAAATAATAAAAAAAGAGAAAGGCCATAAAAAATAGAAGGCCCAAAAAAAGAGAAAGGCCATAAAAAAGAGAAGGCCCAAAAAATGAGAGAAAAAGAGAGAAGGGATAATGCTACTATCCTTTGCCACACTTGTGCTTCAAAGTAGCACCATAATCTTCATGATAGAGAGTCTGTTGTTTTGTCACTTTCATATACTAGTGGGAATTTTTCATTATAGAACTTGGCTTGTATATTCCAACAATGGGCATCCTCAAGTGCCCTAGGTCTTCGTGAGCAAGCAAGTTGGATGTACACCCACTTAGTTTCTTTTGTTGAGCTTTCATACATTTATAGCTCTAGTGCATCCGTTGCATGGCAATCCCTACTCCTCACATTAACATCAATCGATGGGCATCTCCATAGCTCATTGATTAGCCTCGTTAATGTGAGACTTTCTCCTTTTTTGTCTTCTCCACATAACCCCCATCATCATATTCTATTCCACCCATAGTGCTATATCCATGGCTCACACTCATGTATTGCGTGAAGGTTTATGAGTTTGAGATTACTAAAGTATGAAACAATTGCTTGGCTTGTCATCTGGGTTGTGCATGATGAGAACATTCTTGTGTGATGAAAATGGAGCATGACTAAACTATATGATTTTGTAGGGATGAACTTTCTTTGGCCATGCTATTTTGAGAAGACATAATTGCTTAGTTGGTATGCTTGAAGTATTATTATTTTTATGTCAATATGAACTTTTGTCTTGAATCTTTCGGATCTGAATATTCATATCACAATTAAGAAGAATTACATTGAAATTATGCCAACTAGCATTCCACATCAAAATTTTTCTTTTTTATCATTTACCTACTCGAGGACGAGCAGGAATTAAGCTTGGGGATGCTTGATACGTCTCCAACGTATCTATAATTTTTGATTGCTCCATGCTATATTATCTACTGTTTTAGACAATATTGGGCTTTATTTTCCACTTTTATATTACTTTTGGGACTAACCTATTAACCGGAGGCCCAGCCCAGATTTGCTGGTTTTTTGCCTATTTCAATATTTCGAAGAAAAGGAATATCAGACCGAGTCGAAACGGAACGAAATCAACTAGGGAAGTTATTTTTGGAACGAAAGCTACCCGATGGACTTGGACCCCACGTCAAGGAAGGAACGAGGAAGCCACGAGGGTGGGGGCGCGCCCACCCCCCTAGGGTGCGCCCCCCTGCCTCGTGGGGCCCTCGTGGCTCCCCTGACGTGCTTCTTCCGCCTATATAACTCCACGTACCCTAAAACTTCCAGAACGGAGAATAGATCGAGAGTTCCGCCGCCGCAAGCCTCTGTAGCCACCAAAAACCAATTGGGACCCTGTTCCGGCATCCTGCCGGAGGCAGAACCCTCACCAGTGGCCACCTTCATCATCCCGGCGCTCTCCATGACGAGGAGGGAGTAGTTCACCCTCGGGGCTGAGGGTATGTACCAGTAGCTATGTGTTTGATCTCTCTCTCTCTCTCTCTCTCTCTCTCTCTCTCTCGTGTTCTTGATTTGGCACGATCTTGATGCATCGCGAGCTTTGCTATTATAGTTGGATCTCATGTTGCTTCTCCCCCTCTACTCTCTTGTAATGGATTGAGTTTTCCCCTTGAAGTAATCTTATCGGATTGAGTCTTTAATGACTTGAGAACACTTGATGTATGTCTTGCCGTGCGTATCTGTGGTGACAATGGGATATCAAGTGATTCACTTGATGTATGTTTTGGTGATCAACTTGCGGGTTCCGCCCATGAACTTATGCATAGGGGTTGGCACACGTTTTCGTCTTGATTCTCCGGTAGAAACTTTGGGGCACTCTTTGAGGTTCTATGTGTTTGTTGAATAGATGAACTGAGTTTGTGTGATGCATATCGTATAATCATACCCACGGATACTTGAGGTGACATTGGAGTATCTAGGTGAGATTAGGGTTTTGGTTGATTTGTGTCTTAAGGTGTTATTCTAGTACGAACTCTAGGGCTGTTTGTGACACTTATAGGCATAGCCCAACAGATTGATTGGAAAGAATAACTTTGAGGTGGTTTCGTACCCTACCATAATCTCTTCGTTTGTTCTCCGCTATTAGTGACTTTGGAGTGACTCTTCGTTGCATGTTGAGGGATAGTTATATGATCCAATTACGTTATCATTGTTGAGAGAACTTGCACTAATGAAAGTATGAACCCTAGGCCTTGTTTCAACGCATTGCAATACTGTTTACGCTCACTTTTACCATTAGTTACCTTGCTGTTTTTATATTTTCATATTACAAAAACATATATCTACCATCCATATTGCACTCGTATCACCATCTCTTCATTAACTAGTGCACCTATACAATTTACCATTGTATTGGGTGTGTTGGGGACACAAGAGACTCTTTGTTATTTGGTTGCAGGGTTGCTTGAGAGAGACCATCTTCATCCTATGCCTCCCACGGATTGATAAACCTTAGGTCATCCACTTGAGGGAAATTTGCTACTGTCCTACAAACCTATGCACTTGGAGGCCCAACAACATCTACAAGAAGAAGGTTGTGTAGTAGACATCAGAGGCCGAATTCATTATAGAAATAAAACATCCGGACTGGCTAGCAAACCTGGTGATGGTACCAAAGAAGGACAAATCCCTGGTGCCTATGCGTCGACTTCAAGGACCTTAATAAGGCTTGCCCAAAGGATCCCTTCCCCCTCCCTCGCATCGATCAAATTATCGACGCTACCGTAGGACACAACTCATTGTGCTTCCTGGGAGCATACTCCGGTTACCACCAAATTAAGATGGCGGAGTCCGATCAAACCGCAACGGCATTTATTACTCCATACGGCCCCTTCTGTTTTAACACAATTCCCTTCGGGCTCAAGAACGCTGGTGCAACGTATCAACGCATGATTCTGACATGTCTGGAAAAACAGATCGAGAAAACAGTGGAGGCATACGTAGACGATGTGGTCGTTAAAACCAGACACGTCGAATTCTTAATAGACGACTTGAGGCTCACGTTCAACAATCTCCGAACATACGACATGAAGATCAATCCGGAAAAATGCGTTTTCGGCGTGCCGCCGGAAAGCTCCTGGGCTTCATCGTCTTCAGTAGAGGAATTGAAGCAAATCCGCTAAAATCGAGCTCATCACGATTGGCTATCCCAACTGACCTCAAGCAAATCGAGAAGTTAACTGGATGGGTGGCAGCCTTAAGCCACTTTATCTCCCGATTAGGAGAAAAGGCACTACCCCTTTATCGCCTTCTTCGGTGCACCGAACACTTCGAGTGGACGGACGCGGCCACGGCCGGATTGGAAGAAATAAAAGCCATCCTGGCCACCAACCCAATCTTGGCCGTGCCAAATGTCAGTGAACCAATGCTGTTATATATAGCGGCAACTCACCAAGTTGAAAGCGCTGTGCTCGTCGAACGAGAGACGGACGGACATAAATTCCCACTTCAAAAGCCGGTATATTATGTATCCACTGACCTCACTCCATGCAAATCACGGTACCCACATTATCAAAAGATAGCATACGCGGTATTTATGGCATCCCGGAAATTATGACACTACTTTCAAGAGTGTTCACCTCGGAAGTACCACTCAACGACATAATAAACAACCGCGATGCCACGGGCCGGATTGCCAAATGGGCTATCGAGCTCCTCCCATTTGACATAACATATAGACCACGGCGAGCCATTAAGTCGCAAGTACTGGCCGATTTTGTCGCTGAGTGGACAGAAGCCGAACTCCCTAAAGAATATGACACATACTCCAATTGAATCATGCACTTCGATGGCTCTAAAATGCTAGCTGGCCTGGGCGCTGGCATCGTCCTGACGTCCCCCACCGAAGATACAGTCCAATACGTACTCCAAATACTATACACAGACTCCAACAGCGCAGCCGAATATGAGGTCGTGTTACATGGTCTCCGGATGGCAGTTTCCATGGGCATTCAACGCCTGGAGGTGTGTGGGGACTCGAACCTCGCAATATCTCAAATAAATGGAGACTTCGATGCCAAGGATCCGAAAATGGCGGCTTATCGCAACGCTGTCCTCAAAATGTCAGCTCGGTTCGAGGGGCTTGAATTCCACCATGTGGCTCGGGAAAACAATCAGGCGGCGGATATCCTCGCCCGTATCGGCGCTAAGCGCGACCCTGTCCCACCTAACATCTTCTTGGAAAGGCTGTTTAAGCCATCCGTGGTATGGGAAGGGGACGCCGGTAACAATAGTCTGGACCCGGCCACAACACCAGATACCGAACACTCTGACACAATCGGAGGCTCTGCCACCGAAATAACACCTTCAGCCCACGTGATAATGGCCGTCATTGCCCCATGGACAGAACCATTCCTGGCCTACCTAACCAGGCAGGAACTACCCGAGGACCAAAATGAGGCACGCTGCATAGTGCGGCGGTCTAAAGCCTACAAGGTCCACGAGGGAGAGCTTTATAAGAAAAGCACCACCGGAGTCCTTCAAAGGTGCATCTCCGAAGAGGATGGGCGGAAGCTTTTGGCAGAAATCCATGCTGGACTCGGCGGCCACCATGCCGCAGCCTGGGCCCTTGTAAGCAAGGCCTTCCGTACAGGTTTCTATTGGCCGACGGCCCGAAAGGCATCGCCACATGACCTTGTTCAACGTTGCGTCGGTTGCCAGCTTTTTGCAAACCAAAGCCATATGCCGCCTACCGCTCTCCAAACAATCCCCATTACTTGGCCCTTTGCGGTCTGGGGGCTTGATATGGTCGGACCCCTCAAAGGGGGAACCCATAAGAAAAAAATGCATATTGGTCATGGTGGACAAACTCACCAAATGGATAGAAGCCAAACCAGTCAAAACGGCTGAATCCGGACCGGTGATAGATTTCATATCTGGGGTTGTACACCGTTATGGCATCCCCCACAGCATCATCACCGACAACGACTCGAACTTTATAGCCGATGAGGTAAAACTTTGGTGCAGCAACATGGGCATCAAGCTTGATTATGCTTCTGTCTATCACCCTCAAACTAACGGTCAAGTCGAGCGAGCAAATGGTCTTATCATGAGCAGCATTAAACCCAAATTAGTGCGGTCCTTAAAGGAATCAAACACGCAATGGGTAGAGGAGCTCGACTCCGTACTATGGGGGCTGCGGACCACGCCGAATCGCACTACCGGATACACACCATTCTTTATGGTGTATGTCGCAGAGGCGATACTGTCGCTCCGACATAATTCATGACTCACCTCGAGTGCACATGTATGAAGAATAAGAGGCTGAGCTCGATCAGCAGGACAGTTTGGACGCCCTGGAGGAGGAGCGTGACATGGCAAAAGCCTGTTCCACATTCTATCAGCAACAGGCTCGAAGGTATCAAAGCAGAGAAGTACTGGCCAAAGCTTATAACATTGGCGAACTCGTTCTACGCCTACCGGAGAAGAAAAAGAACAAGCTCAATCCCAAATGGGAAGGTCCCTTCATTATTGACCAGGTTCTGACCGGTGGAGCGTACCGTCTGCGGGATGCATCGGATAATCGACTCGAGCCAAACCCATGGAACGCAGCCAGACTCCGAAGGTTCTACGCCTAGTGCCGAACTCTATGTTCATCTCCTTACCTCCGTCAATTTTTTACATATCCGTTATCTGTCTTTTCTCTCTTTCTCTCTTCTTTTTTCCTTTTCTTCAAGGCCTTAAAAGGCTAAATTGTGTCTTGACTACACAATCTTGACGCGCTAGCCGCGCTCATTATACACAGGGCTTCTTATACGTGCTTAATATAACTATTTTCCGGGCTTTATGCCCCACACATGTGTTATTCTTCCACATGTACCTTTTTATGCCATTATATGCATCGATATGACTTAAGTTTTGGCCAAGCTGGGTTGCCTGGCTCTTGTGTTTATGCCCCACGTTCCCGTTAATTCGGCTAGGGCATAAGGGGAGCACCTCTGCGATTATTCTTTGCCGGGTCAGCCGGATGTGTACCTCAGACTGGGTGAAGCCGAAAGCTAGCATTCTTAAGGGAATACTCGGTCGGTGAACAAACCATGACTTTTATTTATTTTAATACATGCCCCCAGATGTTTATAGCCTGCGTCTCTATTCGCAGTTCGGACATGCACATTAGGGCATGCATACCCAGGGAAAGGAACCCTTAACGGAACTATTCTGCCTGGAAGATGTTTCTTACTATCCATGTAATATAACATAGCTAGTTGGGTACTTGTCTATTCAAGAACTTATGACCCCTACGCCTGGTTTCCACATGTACCCCGACTTTTACATAACTAAGCGGGTATTCGGATACACTCCGGACTATCGGGTCCAGAGGTCGAAGCGAAAAGGTCCGCCATGACAAATGATTTACAATCCGGCTAGGGACAATATATGTCACTTGAAGTACACAGTCACTTAGACTGACTAAATTCTTCTTCTATACCATCCAACAGGTTGTCTAGCCTACAATCCTGTTGGGAATACTTTGCAGCTAATTCTACTTGGTCATGCACCAAACTGACGGGGATCTCTTTCCCATCGGGCCCCACAGGTCTGACCTCGGCCATGTGGTTTGGGTCAGCTTTGGTATATCGCGTCTTCACCATGGCCCAGCCTTCCCTTGCACCTTGTCGGCAGGCTGATATCTTCCATAATTGAAAGCGCCGCCGCGCTCCCTTGAGCTTCTCTATAAGCTCCCCCATGCCTCCTGGCAGGGAGGCGGATGGCCACAAGGCTTGGGCAATACCCTGCATCACCTGCCGAACTTGTTCGTGCAGTTGTGAGAGCTCTGGTAGAAGATCACCCGCAGACCCGGGCATCTCCTCCGCGGGACGACCCATCAGCATACCTGCAGACATAACTCTGTTAGCCGGCTTCTTCACCGAACTCTTTCAAAAGTTCGTTCAATCACATACTGAAAACGCCGCGTCGAAGCCGCTTATTCTCCTTCACGGAGTCCGCAAGCTGGGCTCGAACATCTTTCAGTTCCACGCCCAGCTGGATATTGGCGTCTTGGAGATCAATTTTCTCCTGCCTAACCCGCGTAAGCACGCGCTCGCCAGCATTTAGCTGTCGATTAGCAAGTTGCGCATCCCCTGGCACGGCCTCCGGATTCACTCCGGAGTCATCTGCAACATCTATTGTTAGATTTGCGTGCATGCGTCATACTATCTGGTACCTGTCATTCTTTGCAATGGAAACAAGTGTTACCAGAGGGGGCCTTCTCGGACTCCTTCAATACGGCAACTGCGGCCCATAGCTGGGCTTTGCACTCTTCCAGCTCTTGAGACAATTGGGTATTCTTCTCTGTAAGAACCTGCACAAATAATGATCCTTAAATCAGTTGAGTCAACTGTTTCAAGTCTCAGGGGCTACTTATATATATAATCATCAGACTTCCTTACCCGTATATCCTTTACATACTGGCCCGTGGCTCTGGCAAGACCATTTTGAGCAGCACAGATGTATGCGTCTCCTGAGTTGAAGGCATCAAATGCCTCTTGAGAGAAACAAGCGTCACGGAGTACGGCCCGGTGACGCCTGTGATTCATGGCGCTCTCCACTTCGGAATTTGTAGCGGATAATCTATCCACATCCTCTGTAGGAGGAGCATCCGGCATTCGCCCCGTGTTAGCTTCCGCCTCTATGTTCGGCCATGGAGCTCGACTGGTGGAGGCGTGATCGGCAACCTCTTCGGACATAGTCCGGCAAGCGTTTTTCCTACTAGGAAACATGGACGTTATTATATTTTAAAAGACGACAACCACGGAGTGAGGTTCTGTATCATACCTCTCTGACAGCCTCGATCCGCATCGCCTTCCTTTTTAGCCTACCGGTTTGGTGCCCCTTGTTGGCGAAGTCACTGCGGGTTCGGCATGGCGTCCGAGGGCCTTCCTGTAAGATACCATATGTATGCGGTAGGCGAAGTGCAAAAAGGATCCTTCTCGGAAGTTGGGACTCGGTTTTACTTACATGCGATGCGAGGAGTAGCCCTGGATAGTCGGCTATGATGGCCACCATGGCATCATCACAGCTCAATTGATAGAATGTCCTGTCGATCAGCTCCACAAATATGTCCGGATCCTCTTCGAGTCCGGGATCGAGGGCCCGGTCAGGGTCCTCCGGTTGTGGAGGCGGGCTGTTGACCTCCCTTACAGCTTTTCGCAGTTCCTGCCATGAAACGGCAATGTAAGTACTTATGACGAAGAATGCGGGAAGGCTGGGAGTAAAAAGTGACAGCTCGCCCAGCTTGGAGGGTTGTACATGGAGAATCCATCCCGTGGCTTAATGCAGATGAACTCCTCTTCCTCTCCCTTGTACAAATCGGACAATTTTTTTGCTAGAGCAGCAACTGAGTCCGGTCCCTTACGCCCGCAGCGGGTGGCATCATCTTCCCCGTTAAAGTGCCACATGGGGTGCCCTCGATATTGAAGTGGCTGTACGCCCCGCATTATACATATTGACATAACCTCGATTATTGTTAGTCCTGATTGAGCCAACATTTTTATCCGGCCCATCAGGTAAAGGACTTCTCCGTTATCTTCTTCCTGAGGGCTCCGAGGGCGCCAGCTGTGGCGTTTCTTTAGGGGAGCGTTGTTGAACTCAGGGAGGCCCATACGAATAGGGTCTGGAAGGGGGACATCCTCCATATAAAACCACTCCGAAGGCCAGTCCTCGAATGTCTTCTTCGGAGTACCGGACAGGTATCCGGTCCCGGCAATGCGCCATATTTCGGCTCCGCCCACTTGATACAAAGGACCCCTCCTGTATGCAGTACGAGGCAGAATAGCCTCTTCCATAGCTCGAAATGAGCTTCGCAGCCCAGAAACAGCTCACAAAGGGCGACATAGCCATCAATGTGTAATATGGAGGCGGGAGTGAAATTATGCAGCTGGAGACCATAGAACTCCAGGAGCCCGCGGAGGAACAGATGAATTGGAAATCCAAGCCCTCTAAATAAGTAAGGGACAAGGCATACCCGCTCCCCCATGGATGGGCTAGGAAAGATCTCCGCTTGCTCCCCGTCGTTATAGGTGGCGAGCCCGGCTCGAACGGGGACCATATACGCTGGAGGGAGAAATCCCTGGGTCTGCAACTCTACTAATTGGCTGTGGGGGACGGAACACTTCTTCCAATTGCCGGGCTTAGGGCTACGAGAGCGAGAGGAGGAGCTGGGACGACCGGCCATGTTGGAATGGATTTTTTTTCGGGCACGCTCCGATGGATACTCGCTGTGGGAGGATGGTGTGATCTGGATCTGAGAATCCCCGTATCTTTAATAGACGATTTACCCACATGGCCAGGGTGGCAATTGTAAAAATGCCCCGAATTCTCGCATTCGCTCGACGCGTGGAGAATATCCATTATTAGGCGCGGAAGCCGGACACTACTCAAACAAGTATTCAGTATTTGGAGAAGAACCCCCCTTGCAATGCCGAAGACAATCTGCGCGCCGGACTCATCACCATTGAAGCCTGGTTCGGGGGCTACTGAGGGAGTCCTGGATTAGGGGGTCCTCGGACAGCCGGACTATATCCTTTTGTCGGACTGTTGGACTATGAAGATACAAGATTGAAGACTTCGTCCCGTGTCCGGATGGGACTCTCCTTGGCGTGGAAGGCAAGCTTGGCAATACGGATATGTAGATCTCCTCCCTTGTAACCGACTCTGTGTAACCCTAGCCCCTCCTGTGTCTATATAAACCAGAGGGTTTAGTCCGTAGGACAACAACAATCATACCATAGGCTAGCTTCTAGGGTTTAGCCTCTACGATCTCGTGGTAGATCCACTCTTGTAATACTCATATCATCAAGGTCAATCAAGCATGAAGTAGGGTATTACCTCCATCGAGAGGGCCCGAACCTGAGAAACATTGTGTCTCCTATTTCTTGTTACCATCCGCCTTAGACGCACAGTTCGGGACCCCCTACCCGAGATCCGCCGATTTTGACACCGACAACGATCAAGTAAGGAAAGCCGCCAAATTTTCACAGCAGGACTTTATACTAGACAGCCCGATAGATGGCATAGATAAAGAGTAGGCGTGCGATTTTATGTGACAATACACTTTATCAGCGAACTTATCTCCAGCCGAATTGTAAAATATTGTCATGGAAGGCCTTCCGCTTCAACCTCCAAAACCAAAGGGTGGAGTGTTTCCGAATACTATACCCGTGGGAAACACCAAGTATGTTCGGAAATCAGGCGATCCGGTCATAATTCTTGAACTGACAAACTGTATTCGGGGAGTTATGTTATATTACTCTTTAACGTAAGAAACATCGTCCAGAAAGAATAGTTTCGTTAAGGGTTCCTCTCCCTGGGTCGGCAAGCATTTATGCATGACTTAGCCGTGATGCGAAAGAATCACATGAGTCTTTGTATTTTCGGTAGTTTATGTGTCTACAAGGGCAATTCGTAGTTTGTCCGCCGACCAATTTTTCCCTTAAGAACGCTAGCTTTCAGCTTCACCCATCTAAGGTACATGTCCGGATGACCCGGTTGTAACAATCGCAGAGGTGCTCCCTTCATGCCCTAGACAAACAAGCGGGAACGTAGGGCATAAGCACAGTAGCCAGGCAACCCAGCTTGGCAAAAACTTAAGTCATAGAGGTGCATATAATGGCGAAGACAGGACGTATGCGAGCAAACAACACATATGTATGGTGGGCTTTATGCCTAAAATAATAAGCTTCGATTGAGCGAAGCCCCCAGTTATGATGGGGTGTGTACATTTAAGGATGCAAACCCCTCAAGTGTGCGGCTTACTTGAACACACGCTAGAATTCGTAAAACAAATGAAAAGAAAAGGGAAAAAAGTGACAAAAGGAGAAAAAGGTAACGAACAATGTGTCCGGAATTAGGCGTAGAATCTCCGGAGTCGAGCAGCGTTCCATGGGTTATGCTCTAAGCGATTATCCGATGCATTGCGAAGGTGATATGCTCCTCCAGTGAGAACTTCATCTATAATGAAGGACCCTCCCATTTGGGCTTGAGTTTGTCCTTTTTCTTCTCTGGTAGGCGCATAATGAGTTCTCCGACATTGTAAGTCTTTGCCCACACTTCTCTTCTTTGGTATCTTTGAGCTTGTTGTTGATAGAATGCAGAACGGGCTTTTGCGGCGTCACACTCCTCCTCCAGGCCGTCTAAGTTGTCCTTCCGATCGAGCTCGGCCTCTCTCTCCTCGTACATGCGCACTCGAGGTGAGTCATGAATAATATCGCAGGGCAAGATAGCCTCTGTGCCGCACACCATGAAGACTAGTGTGTATCCGGTCGTGCGATTGGGTGTGGTCTGCAGCCCCAGAGTACGGAGTCGAGCTCCTCAACCCAGTGTTTATCCGACTCCTTTAAGGATTGCACTAGTCTGGGTTTGATGCCTCTCATTATCAGGCCATTGGCCCGTTTAGCTTGAACGTTTGTTTAGGGGTGATATACGAAGGCATAATCGAGTTTAATACCTAGATTAGCACACCAATTTTTCACCTCATCAGCTGTGAAATTAGAGCCGTTGTCAGTAATAATGTTATGTGGGACACCGTAACGATGTACGACACCGCAGATAAAATCTATCACCGGTCCGGCTTTAGCCATTTTTACTGGTTTGGCTTCTATCCACTTAGTAAATTTATCCACCATAACCAGTAAGTTTTTCTTCTTATGGCTTCCCCCTTTAAGGGGTCCAACCATGTCTAGCCCCCAGACTGCAAAAGGCCAGGTAATGGGGATTGTTCTTAGGGATGTGGGCGGCATATGGCTTTGGTTGGCAAAGAGTTGGCACCCGACACAACGTTGTACAAGGGCCTATGCATCTGCTCGGGCTGTTGGCTAGAAAAACCCTGTGTGGAAGGCCTTGCTTACAAGGGCCCGAGCTGCAGCATGATGGCCGCCGAGGCCAGCATGTATTTCGGCCAAGAGTTGCCGCCCCTCATCTTTGGAGATACATCTTTGAAGGACTCCAGTAGTGCTTTTCTTGTAGAACTCTCATTCATGGACATTGTAGGCTTTTGAGCGTCAAACAATGTAACGAGCCTCATTCTGGTCCTCAAGGAGCTCCCGCCTATTGAGGTAGGTCAGGAAGGGTTCGGTCCATGGAGTGATTACCGCCATGATTACGTGGGCGGAAGGCGTTGGTTCTGTGCCCGAGCCCCCGATGATATCCGAATCGAGTTCGGCATCCAGGGGTGTGATCGGAGCCAGACTGGTATTTCCGCTCTCGTCCTGCCATAGCACGGATGTCTTAAAGAGCCTTTCCATGAAGGTGTTAGGTGGGATGGGGTCGCATGTGGCGCCCATTCGAGCAAGGATGTCCGCTGCTTGATTATTGTCTCAGGCCACATGATGAAACTCGAGCCCCTCAAACCAAGTTGATATTTTGAGTACGGCATTGCGATAAGCCGCCATCTTTGGATCCTTTGCATCGAATTCTCCATTTATTTGGGATATAGCAAGGTTCGAATCCCCGCACACCTCGAGGCATTTTATGCCCATAGAAATAGCCATCCGGAGGCCATGCAGTAGTGCCTCGTATTCGACTGCGTTATTGGAGTCCGTATACATGGTTTGTAATACGTAACAGACTGTGTCCCCTATAAGGGATGTTAGGATGACACCAGCCCCCAGTCCGGCTAACATTTTAGAGCCGTCGAAGTACATCACCCAGTTGGAGTATGTGTCGTACTCTTTAGGGAGTTCGGCTTCTGTCCACTCGGCAACAAAGTCGGCCAGCACCTGAGATTTGATAGCTCGGCATGGCTTGTATGTTATTTCAAATGGTAAGAGCTTGATAGCCCATTTTACGATGCGGCCGGTGGCGTCTCGATTATTTATGATGTCATTGACTGGTACCTCAGAGGCCACCATGATTGAACACTCTTGAAAGTAGTGTCACAGCTTCCGAGATGCCATGAAAACCACATATGCTATCTTCTAATAGTGCGGGTATCAGGATTTGCATGGTGTGAGAACCTCCGATACATAGTATACTGGTTTTTGGAGTGGGAATTTATGTCCTTCTTCCTCTCGTTCAACGACGAGCACAGTGCTCACCACCTGGTGAGTTGCAGATATATACAGCAGCATAGGTTCGCCGACGTTAGGTGCGGCAAGGATTTGGTTGTTTGCTAACAAAGATTTGATTTCTTCCAACCCGGCAGTTGCTGCGTCCGTCCACTCAAAGTGGTCGGTGTGTCGGAGCAGGCGATATAGCGGCAGCGCCTTCTCTCCTAATCTGGAGATAAAGCGGCTCAAGGGTGCCACGCACCCAGCTAGTTTTTGGACCTGCTTTAGGTCTATTGGAATTGCCAATTGGGACAAGGCTCCGATTTTGGCTGAGTTTGCTTCAATTCCTCTATTGGAAACGATGAACCCGAGTAGCTTTCCGGTCGGAAAGCCAAAATCGCATTTTTCCGGGTTGAGCCGTATGTCATATGTTCGAAGGTTGTTGAATGTAAGACGTAATTCGTCTACCGATGATTAGACATGTTTAGTTTTGATGACTACATCATCGACGTATGCCTCAACCGTTTTACCAATCCTTTTTTCCAGGCAAGTTTGAATCGTGCTTTGGTAGGTGGCGCCGGCGTTTTTCAGTCTGAAAGGCATAGTGTTGAAGCAGAAAGGCCCGTGCGGGGTAATGAATGACGTTGCGGCTTGATCGGATTCCTTCATCTTAATTTGATGGTATCCGGTGTATGCGTCGAGGAAACATAATGAATCGTGTCCTACGGTTGCATCAATGATCTGGTCGATGCGAGGCAGTGGGAAGGGGTCCTTTGGGCAGGCTTTAATTAGGTCTTTAAAATCGACACAAAGGCGCCAGGATTTGTCCTTCTTTGGCACCGTGACTAGGTTTGCTAACCAGTCCGGGTGTTTTACCTCTCGAATAAACCCGACTTCGAGTAGTTTGGCTAGCTCCTCCCCCATGGCTTGTCGCTTGGGTTCGGAAAATCACCGCAGCGTCTGCTTGACTGGCTTGAACCCCATTATTATGTTGAGGCTGTGTTCGGCCAGTCTGCGTGGGATTCCTGGCATATCCGAAGGGTGCCACGCGAAGATGTCCCAATTCTCGCGCAGGAATGCTCTCAAAGCGGCATCGCCCGCTGGATCCAGCTGTGCTCCAATGGCTGCTGTTTTATTAGGATTCGTCTGGTGGACTAGGAATTAGACTATTCGTCTGCTGGCTTGAAAGAAGTGGATTTAGGCCTTTTATCGAGAATTACGTCGTCTCTATCCACTGCGGAGCACAGAGCGAGCTCCTCGGCTGCAAGGGCCTCGGATAGTGCCTCAAGGGCTAGGGATGCGGTTTTGATTTCGGCGCGGAGTGCTATGTCTGGATCACTAGCGATAGTGATAACTCTGTTGGCCCGAGCATTTTGAGCTTCATGTACCCATAATGAGGTATAGCTTGAAAGTGTGTGAATGCATCTCGCCCTAACAGGGCGTGATACCCGCTATTGAAAGGTGCCACCTGGAAGATTAACTCTTCGGACCTGTAGTTCTCAGGCATGCCGAGTACCACATCGAGTTTAATTTTTCCCGAACATTGCGCTTCTCGACTGGGAATAATGCCTCGAAAGGTTGTACTGCTCTTCTTGATGCGGCTCCTATCCATTTGCATTTTGTTGAGCGTGTCCTCATAAATGAGGTTCAATCCGCTGCCACCGTCCATGAGCACTTTAGTCAGCCGAAAGCCGTCCACAGTTGGATTTAGGACTAGAGCGGCTGGTGCTCGGACTGATCGGCCCCGTTGTTCGTCAGTGGCGTTGAAGGTTATTGCCATGTCGTTCCAAGGATTGATTGCGGCTACTTTGTTGACTTCGGCAAGCTCACGAGTGCCCTTTTGCATCGATTATTTGAAGAAAAGGTCTCGAAGACCGTAAGCACATTGAGATCGTTATCCTCCGGGGAGTACTTCTCTGGAGTAGAGTTGGTGAGGATGGCCTCACCGCTCTTATCCACCTGACGGAGTATCCAACATGCCCGAAGGCTATGTGTTGGTTCAGACTTCGGCATCGTGTGTATCTGACAAGGCTTGTCGAGCCATTCGTCAAGGGAAGTTTTGTGTCTTGTTAAGGGCTTAATTTTCTTGTCCGTGGAGTGATGATCGGGTGCTCCGTGAGGGTGCATCTATTTTGCCCGACCGTTGGGTGGCTTAAAGGCCGGTGGAACCCACCGAGCTGTCTGGGCTTTCCAGGCACTTTCCATTGCGCAGTACTTCTGTACTATGCGTGCCAACTCCACGAAGTGCAGTATGCGGCGCCGATTGAGGGCATTGAGAATCCCCTCATCCGTACAGTTGCGGCAAAAGACTGATACCGCTTCGTCGTCGCATTAATCTTTGATCTTATTTTCAACAAGTAGGAATCTAGCCCAAAAGTGATGGACTGTTTCTGAGGTTACTACCGCACATACATTAAGTCGCATATGTCCGGGGGACCGGAATTGCTTGGAGAGTATTGCTTGTGGTGGGTGGGTGGTTTTAAATCCGAGCCCTGGCCCACTATGGAATCTAGAATTTGAAGGATTTCAGAGGTTACCGACCCAGGATCCAGAGTGTCCTGGGGACTTTTTGTCTCAACGCCTGGTTCTATGTTCGGAGGATGGAAGGTCCCTTCTTGAAGATGGGTGTCCGGCTCGCAGGGCTCGAAGATCCGAACATAGCTTGTTCTTAGCATAGGAGGAGAGGTACCCTCAACTTGCTCTTCCACAACTGTTACCAAGTGGGTGACAGGTGGGGACCTGATTTCCCTCTGATCGGGTTTAAGCCCAATCAGATCATAATCTGTTGCCACCCCCAGGGCGGTGCTGCGGTCTAGCAGTTCGTTCAAAGACGAGATATCTGCCGGATCCATCTTATCCACGTTTTCGGGGTTGATGCGGAGATAATTTTTGGCAATCTGGGCGACCACCTTGGGCTTAATGGCCAGGCGGGCGCCCATAGTGAAACTGCCAAGCTGGAAGATCTGCCCGGGAGCTAGGGCACTTCTGCAAGTGATTTGGTCGTTGACAACAAGGCGAGCCATCGATCCTTCTATCGACAACACAGAGGAACTCTCAATGAGAGCACCAATGTCCGTGTCAAAACCGGCCGATCTCGGGTAGGGGGTCCCGAACTGTGCATCTGAGGATCAAAGGTAACAGAAGGCAGGGGACACGATGTTTACCCAGGTTCGGGCCCTCTTAATGGAGGTAATACCCTACTTCCTACTTGATTGACTTTGATGAGTATAGGGGTTACAAGAGTTGATCTACCTCGAGATCGTAATGGCTGAACCCTAGATATCTAGCCTGTATGATTATGATCGCCTCTACGGACTAAACCCTCCGGTTTATATAGGCACCGGAGGGGGCCAGGGTTATACAAAGTCGGTTTACAGAGAAAGGAAACTATGCAACTAGCCGCCAAGCTTGCCATCCACGCCAAGGAGAGTCCCATCCGGACACAGGGAAAAGCCTTCATCTTGTATCTTCATGCATGGCCCATTAGTTCGGCCCATGTCACATAGCCCGACCATCCGAGGACCCCTTAATCCAAGTCTCCCTCAATTGACATCCAACGTCTGTTGTGTTTCTTCTATCTCTTGTCTTCTTCCTCCAGCCGCCCAAACCAAACCATGTCGCCAGCACCGCCTGCTCCTGCCTCCCACGATTGGCTGCACCTCCGCCCATGCATCGACAGCCCATCGTACCCTCAAACGTTGGCCGGTCCATCCCTCTACCCCACACCTCCTATCATTCTTCGGCGATATCAGCGCCAACCCGCACCTACACGCGAACCAGTCAACCCTCATTGTCCCCTCCGCCTGCGACTACAATACCACATGTTTCATGACTCCTTTTTGTTCCCATCTGAGGCCTCGCCATCATGCTCCGCCTTTGTTCGCTCACTGCGGCGCAGCCGTCTGGCATTGTCAACATGGTCAACAACCAAGAGGAATCAGGAGATGACTGTACATGGAGAGGATGACAGTAGGAACCCACCAGGGTCATGGTAGTACGCAAGCAAGTGCATCCTTATTACTAGCAAAAAAATGCTTCCTCCTAGTGGTTTCCTGACATCTGGGTCCCAAGCCATTGTCCACTGATAGGTCTCCATTGTATCTACTTTTCCAAACTCTTTTGTCCTTGTTTTGGACTCTAATTTGCATGGTTTGAATGGAACTAACCCGGCCTGACGTTGTTTTCAGCAGAATTGCCATGGTGTTATTTTTATGCAGATATAAAAGTTCTCAGATTGACCTAAATTTTTTGGGAGAATATTCTTGGAATATATAAAAAATACTGGCGCAAGAATTAACCAGAGGGGGTCCACCCAGAGGCCACAAGCGCGGGGGGTGCACAGGGCTTGTGGGCCCCCTGGACCTCCTCCAACCTCAACTCCAACTCTATATAACCCTATTCAGGGAGAAAAAAAACCCAGAGAGAAGGATTCATCGCGTTCTACAATACGAAGCCGCCTCCGCCTACTGTTCTTCTTCGGGAGGGCTGATCTGGTGTCCGTTCGGGGCTCCAAAGAGGGGGATTCACCGCCATCATCATCACCAACCTTCCTCCATCAATTTCATGGTGCTCACCGCCATGCATGAGTAATTCCATCATAGGCTTGTTGGACGGTGATGGGTTGGATGAGATTTACCATGTAATCGAGTTAGTTTTGTTATGGTTTGATCCCTAGTATCCACTTTGTTTTGAGATTGAGATTGCTATGCTTAATGCTTGTCACTAGGGCCCGAATGCCATGATTTCAGATCTGAACCTATTATGTTTTCATGAATATATTAGCGTTCTTGATCCTATCTTGCAAGTTGTAGACACCTATTACGAGTTATGATCCGCATACCCCAAGGTGACAATAATCGGGATTCTTTCCCGTGATTACCGTAGTTTGAGGAGTTCATGTATTCACTAAGTGATAATGCTTTGTTCCGGTTCTCTATTAAAAGGAGGCCTTAATATCCCTTAGCTTCCATTAGGACCCCACTGCGATGGGAGGGTAGGAAAAAAGATGTCATGCAAGTTCTTTTCCATAAGCACGTATGACTATATACGGAATACATGCCTACATTATATTGATGAATTTGAGCTAGTTCCGAGTCACCCTAGGTTATGACTTCTACATGATGAATATTATCCGACACAATTATCATTGCCGATCCATTGCCTACACGCTTTTCACATATTGATCTTTGCTAAGTTGATTTCGTTGCTACAGCTGTTACAATCACTACAAAACTGCTACTGTTACCGTTATTCCATACTACTTTGCTACTAAATACTTTGCTGCAGATATTAAGTCTTTCAGGTGTAGTTGAATTGACAACTCAACTGCTAATACTCATGAATATTCTTTGGCTCCCCTTGTGTCGAATCAATAAATTTGGGTTGAATACTCTACTCTCGCAAGCTATTGCGATCCCCTATACTTATGTGTTATCAAGACCTTTTTCTGGCGCCGTTGCCGGGGAGCATAGCTCTATTCTCTGAGTCACTTGGGATTTATATTTGTTGATCACTATGAGGAATCTGAAAGATAACAAAACCAAGATTTTCCCCTCTGCTACGAGGGGAGGTAAGAAACTGCCATCTAGCTCTGCACTTGATTCACCTTCTGTTTTGAGTAAGCTTGCGACACCTACACCTGCTATTTATTCTGATATGTGGCATGTTATTGATGATCCTACTTCTGCTATGCATGATGCTTATGATGATACTACTACTTTGCTTCAGAATAATATGCCACCGGGTGAATTTCTTGATGAACAACTTGCTAGAGCTAAAAATATTGAGAATGCTGAAGTTGATGATATTTCTGAAACGGATGAAATTACTGAAACAGAACACTTTGAAACACTTGTTATACCTAGCTCTCCTATATATGAATTGCCTATTATGCCTGAGGGTTATTTTATGGATGGAGAGGTAGCTAAGGACTTTCTTGCTTGTAAGGATATAGCTGATCTTAAGAAATTACTATGCAAGTGGAAATAAAAATCTTTGAATGCTAGAATGCAATATGATCCTAAGTTTGCTACTTCACCTATCTTTGTTACTGATAAGGATTATGAATTCTCTGTCGATCCTAAGTTAATTACTTTGGTTGAATATGATCCTTTCCATGGTTATGAATCTGAAACTGTTGTGGCACATCTCACTAAAGTGAATGACATAGCCACCCTATTTGCTCATGAAGAAAAAATTCGCTATTACTATATTCTTAAGTTGTTTCCTTTCTCTTTAAAGGGTGATGCTAAGTTATTGTTTAATACTCTTGCTCCTGGTTGTGTGCGTAGTCCCCAAGATATGATTTATTACTTATCTGAAAAATATTTTCCTGCTCCTAAGAAACAATCTACTTTACAGGAAATATTTAACTTTGTACAAATTGAAGAAGAGAGTCTCCCACAAGCTTGGGGGAGGCTTCTCCAATTACTTAATGCTTTGCCCAACCATCCTCTCAAGAAAAATGAAATACTAGATATCTTTTATAATGGACTAACCGATGCTTCTAGGGACCACCTAGATAGTTATGCTGGTTGTGTTTTCAGGGAACAAACTATTGAATAAGCTGAAGTGCTATTGAATAATATATTGAGTAATGATAATGATTGGACTCTTCCCGAACCACCTCCTAAGCCAACTCCAAAGAATATAGGTATTCTATTTATCAGTCCTGAAGATATGCAAGAGGCAAAGAAATCTATGTAAGAAAAAGGTATTATAGCTGAAGATGTTAAGAATTTACCATCTATTGAAGAAATACACGGTCTTGATAACCCGACACAGGTAGTTGAGGTAAATTCTCTCTATAGATTTGATGAAGGTGAAATTCCTTATAATAAGTCTGCTAGTCAATGCTTGGATGAATTTGATAACTTTGTTGTTAAACAAGAAAACTTCAATGCATATGTTAGTAGACAATTGAAACGTAATGCTTATATGCTTGAACGCTTGGGTGGTTATATGTGTAGAACTGTTAATGATCTCAAGATTGTTAGTAAACATGCTTCCATGGTAAAAACTCAAGTAGAAGTCACAAAATGATTTGTTGAATGAGATAAATAATAAGAACAATTATAATGCAGTTATAGTTATGACTAGAGGTGGTAAAATGACTCAGGAACCTTTGTAATCTGAGGTCCATTCTAAGAGAGTAGAACAAGACTCTCAGAGAATTAATACTGATGCACCTAGTCCTTCTAAAAGGAAAAAAGAAAGATGATAGGACTTTGCATGCTTCTAGTGAACCCGTTACAGATACACCTGAGAATCCAAATGATATTTCTATTTCTGATGCTGAAACACAATCTGGTGATGAACATGAATGTTGTAGGGTGGAACCCTAGATGGAGATCTTTCACGAACTGGAGGGAAATCCCCAAGAACAAGAAGAACACAAAGGGGGAAAACAAGAGGAACACTCAAATTGACTTGATCCAGTCACACATGTGCTAGATCCAATCACACAAAGAGAGATACAAAGGTCCAAAACAAACACAAAAAGATACAAGAGGTAACTAGTTCATCCCATTCCTATGAGGAGAGAAGTCTTGATGATCCTATGATGGGATCCTTCTCCAAGAGGAGGCCTTGATATCCACAAGAGGATCTTCTCCAAGAGGAGGTCTAGATCTCCAAGAGGAGGAAGATGAGCAAAGCTCTCTCTTTGTCTATAAAATACTTTGCTATACCCTCTAATGATCTAGGGGAAGAGTACTTATAGTCTAGGGATGAAATAAGAGGAAAACGGGGGTACAAGGATCATTTAGCCCAAGATGCACGCAGGCACTTTCGATGGAGTCCGGGCACCTGGAGTAAAGTGGTCCGGGCACCCGGGGTCATCGGGGAGTAGAAGACCGGGCACCTGGGGTGGCGCCTGGGAGGGGGCCGGGCACCCGGTGGTTGGGGTGCGGGCACCCGGTGGCCGGGGTGCGGGCACTCAGGGTGGACAGAGGGCCAGCGCCCTTTGGGGCCGGGGGTCCGCGCACCCGGGGCATAGGAGGCCGGGCACCCGGGGTGATCTGAGGCCTCCGGTGTTCCGTGTCTGGGAGTTTCTTCTTCTCCTTGGGGCTCCATGTGGACTTGGTGGTCCATCCATGCCTCCTCACGGTCTTATCCTTGGTAACTAAGAATGCAGAATGTATCCATTTGAGGTAGAACCCAACTCTCATGTGAATCCGAATGAAGTTGGAAGAGGAAAGAGTTAACCTCGGTTTTGATGACTCGTGCGCGGAATCTTGTCATTGGTACTCTTCGTGCTTGCGGTGGTGACGGAACATCCATCTGGATGAATGAGGGATGCTCCGCATCATCTCCCCCCTTGGAAGAGATCCGTCCATGGATCGTGATGTTCATCACCATGGGAAAGAGAGGGTGTCTCCATTTAGAAGTGGACAACCACCAAGCACTTATCATGTTGAAGCTCGAAATGGGCACTCTCCAATGTCACACCGTCTTGTGACTCCTTCAAAAGGATCAAGTATAACAAACACTTGGAAAAACAAATGTGGTTAGCGTTAGTACAAAACCAAGCATTCAAGAGGTGATTCACCCAACAAGTGTCGTCATCAAGCATAACATATGGTGTGACAAGGGACTGTGACATGTCATATAAGCACATAAATTGAGCAAAATCAAGGACATCATGGAAACAAGCATGTAAATGTGAGGTAGCGATGGAAATATGTGTGTCAAGATAATAAGCATCTACCTCAAGCTCATAGCAAGCATGCATAAGGCGCTCAACAAATGGTCTATGGTATGCATATGAAGCATTCACAACACCAAAATAAATGAAGTGTCTAAAGTGCAAGACAATCCAAGCGTAATGTGCATCGGGTGTAGTGAATGTAGCATGGCAATAGTGGTTATCAACCACATGAAAAGAATAAGTATAAATCATCGGTGATGCGACAAGGCAAGCAATCATAGGAAGCAAGTCATGTAAGCTAGTAGTGCGAAGATGCAACATACTAGAGGAAATCATGGCAATCATGTCATGTGAGCAAACAATAGGCATAGGCAATGCACATGACATATCACAAGCACGATTACAAAGCAATATCAATGTATCATCATAGGAATGGATCACAAAGAAAACATGGCAAGAACAAGCAATATCTCCACCAAGCTTGCAAATACACATACAAGTAGTAGAATTAATCATCATGTGTAATGCAAAGCATGGGTCACAAATTCATGGTAAAGGCACAGGAATAAGCATGTCATGCAAAGTGAACATGGCAAGATGGGCATAGAATATGTAATGAACAATAACCATAACCATGTGAGGGCCATGTAGAAGAAATGCACGAAATCATTGTGCTTAGGGAGTGTTGGGAATGAGAAACCACGGTATCCCAAGTCATCATTGCTCTCTAGAGCTTGTTTTGTCAACTCATGGGATTGTGAGGTTGACAAGTATGCATGGGTACCTATACAACAAATACACAAACGAAAGAAATCGTGTGTGTGGTAAATGCACACATCATCCATCATGATGTGTATGTGCACGTGTGAGTTAACACACGATAAGCATCGCTCAAAGAAAGTTGATGCATGGTATAAGAACATGTCATCCGTCATGAAAGAATAATTGTTATGTGTAACACGATGGTGACACAAATTGAGCATGCTAGTATATGGCACAACAATATCATGTTTATTCATGGGGAGCATATTGTGCATATAATTATTGGGATCATGCAATGGATGGGATGAATCAAAATCTCCTAAAATCTATGAGGAAACTATGGGGGTCTCCTCATGAGCAATATCGTAATCATAATATGGAGAATATTGACAACATCCAAAACAAAGCATATTTTGTTCTATGTGATCCTGGCATGGTATAGTGATGAACTGCGCAAATCATGTAAAGGAAGCATGGCAATATCATTGCTTGAAAAACAAAAGCCAATGACCATCATCTCGTCATCTATGCCATAAGTGCAAATGGGATTTATTTTAATGGGGCATGCATAATTACTATGTTGAGATTGAAATGATGCAATATGGGAGATCTCACTCATATCATAGGACAAGTTTAAAGGGTTGTCGAACATGAGGAGACCACAAGAATTTTCACATGATATACTATGGAGAATAACATCACAACTAGGCAACTCGACATGCCAATAATCATATTCATCATAAATTGGTAAATCATGACATGAGGAGGTCGCACTATCATGAAGCATGGTAATAGGTGTGTCAACATCATGCAAGAAATCATTGGTAAGATAGTCCACTAGTGGGACAAGAGAAACATCATCACCTATGTTACCTTTGGAGCATCGCTCATGTGTTGTACGTGAGGTGTCGAAGACCAAGTTGTGGTTATCTTCATCGTGATGGAACCATGTGGGAGGTGCATTATCATCCACCATGGCCATCGTCATCTCCATTGTAGGTATGGACTCGACGAGGATAGGTGTGTCGTCATGTAGGAGACCTAGCACCAAATAAGAAAACACACTCGGAGTAGAGGTTAAGTTGTTAGAAATCATAGTGGCCTCACATGCCGTCTCAACTACCTCACTCACTAAGTGTTGTAGCTCACTCACTCCCAGTAAGATGCTCTCACTCATATGGTTGGTGGAGTCACTCAAATGGCTCTCAACCTCACATAGGATGTGTGGCATAATCTCGTGTGTGGGGCTAGTGATGGTCACACTCATCCTCTCATAGGAAAGGCTCTCAATATCACATATGGTGGAGTCACTCATATCACTCATGGTGGGGAACTGGGGCATCTCGTCATATGTTGGTGTCGGAGAGATGTAGGTGCAATTGTCTCCATGCTAAACTCCTATTGTCGCCTTGGTTGAAGGGGTAGTCCCATGCTCAACCTCCTCATCCAAAACGCCTCCGAAGATGAATGCCGTAGGATGTGGCAAATCATCGCTCTCCTCCGAGACCAAAAATAAGGTCTCAAGTGCACTCTCGTAGCTCGAATCGGAGTATGAGTCCCATTTGGGCACCGTCTTCATGTTGTAGAAGAGGTTTGTGCTAGTCGCCGTGGTCGAAGGGGATGGCTCTTGCTCGACCGTCTTGTCGCCATCTTGTTGTAGGAGGGCCATATGATGTGGCACCTCGTAGCTCGTCTCCATGACCGAAGGGAATTTCCCATGCTCCGCCATCTTCCTTAAGGGGCTTCCGGTGATGGAAGGGTCGCCCTCGCTTGTAGGTGGTCGCCTTGTTGTTGAAAATGTCGATGTACGCAAACTCATGGGAAGTAGGCGAAGATGTCGTACGTCCAAAGGCAAAGATGGCTAGATAACACTTGGCGAAGATACTGACGTGGTGGTAGTAGTCGTAGTTCCGTCTTGTTGGTGCTCGTCTCGTGGTCTTCTCATGTGCTCATGAAGTTTGGCCATAGCTTGATGTAGAGCTTTTTGGGACTAGTAGGTGTACGCATCGCGAGCATCTTCATCTTGATGGTGTTGTATTGCTTGGGCTCGATGGTGTTCCGAAGATTGGCTACTTGAGCATCGCCGCCTTGAAGATGATGAAGGGGAAGAAGACTTGTGGTTGGACACCATGTCTCGTCTTGATCCATGTGTTCGTCCAACTTGGTGTCGAAGTAGTCCCTTTTCCTTGCTTCGTTTTGGCGAATGTCGATGGTGAGTCTCTCAATGCCTTGCATAGCTCGTTGTAGTCCAAAGATGGATGTTTTGGTGCTGTAGTTGTTCGTGCCATCGTTGTCGTGGAAGACCGGAGATGAAATGCCTTTCCTATCCATGACAAGACTCGAGCAAATGTGAGTGGAAGAAAGGAAACAACTAGACCAATGTACCTTATCTAATGTGGAAGATGGATCAATGATCACTCAATAATGTAACAAGGAAATAACACAATTGGGACTGGATCTTGTCAATTCTCACACCTACACAAGCAATGCTTTTGGTGGAGCTCGGTGAGGATAGTGGCACAGAAATTTGATGCAAAATTTTAGCAAGAGTCAATAATGTTGGAAAAGATTCACAAATTCGCAAGTGAAACAAGTAGACCAATAGCAATGGGTGGCACACAAACACACACACACACACACACACACACACACACAGATAGATAAATGGGGTCGTGCAACCAAGGAATGAGCACAAAATGTGGAATCCACGGAAAACGCTCGTGTTGCACAACTCTAGAGAGACGCTAGCATGATTTCTCAATAGGCGGATACGATACTTGTGCACAACCTATAAGATGCAAAATGTATCAACTTTCTATCCCAAGTATGCTATATATGTATGATGTTCCGGTGTTTCGCATACGATGATCCAAGATGATCAATATGGTAGTATGGTATGCAATGTGGCGATGCTATGGCTCTTGCTTACAAGCTTATTTGCTCTCTTTTTGCTTAAAAGCTTATTCTCTTTTTTGCTTGAAATGCACAAACCAAGATAGCTATTGTGTATATGCCGGAACAATCTTCTGATACAAGGGATGGTACTAGGATACCAATATGATATGGTAAGTTCGCAATGGAAGGTGTAGATCGAGGATCACTAATGTGCACAAGTAACGTTGTCGGCAATACTCAATGGCTAGTCTCAATAGGCAAGTGATGCAAAATGGGCTAAGGGGTTAACAATGTAATGGCAAGGAGAATATACAATGATGGGATACCACGATACCAAGATATTATAGAGGTAACCGTTCTTGCTTACGGTTAGTGTTACACCCACGATGCAGCTATATTTCCCACGTGTCGGGGCACGACTTGGAGGCATAACCGCATGGTGGTTTTGTCGCAAGAAGGGTCATCTTCACACAATCTCATGTAATGAACAAGAAAGGGATAAAGAGGGTTGCCTTACAATCGCCACTTCACACAATACAAAAATTAAACATACATCATTCAGAGTATAATCAAGGTCCGACTACGGAACCAAAAATAAAAGAAGACAACCCCAAATGCTAGATCCCCGATCGTCCCAACTGGGCACCACTACTGATCATCAGGAAACGAAACATAGTAACGACCAGGTCCTCGTCGAACTCCCACTTGAGCTCGCTAGCATCACTTGCACTGGTATCCTCGGCACCTGCAGCTGTTTTGGAAGTATCTGTGAGTCACGAGGACTCAGCAATCTCACACCCGCGAGATCAAGACTATTTAAGCCTATAGGAAGGATGGGGTAATGAGGTGGAGCTGCAGCAAGCACTAAGCATATATGGTGGCTAACATACGCAAATAAGAGCGAGAAGAGAAGCAACGCAACGGTCATGAAGCTAGAAGTGATCAAGAAGTGATCCTGAAACTACTTACGCACAACCATAACATAAGAACCGTGTTCACTTCCCGGACTCCGCCGAGAAGAGACCATCACGCCTACACACGCGGTTGATGTATTTTAATTAAGTCAAGTGTCAAGTTCTCTACAACCGAACATTAACAAATTCCCGTCTACCACATAACCGCGGGCACGGCTCTCAAAAGTTTATACCCTGCAAGGGTGTCCCAACTTAGCCCATCACAAGCTCTCACGGTCGACGAAGGATATTCCTTCTCCCGGGAAGACCCGATCAGTCTCAGAATCCCGGTTACAAGATATTTTGAAAATGGTAAAACAAGACCAGCAAGACCGCCCGCTGTGCCGACAAATCCCGATAGGAGCTGCACATATCTCGTTCTCAGGGCACACCGGATAAGCTAAGCGTACAGGTACCAATGTAACCCAAGTTGCCAAGGGATGGTCCTGCACGGTGCTCTAGTTTGGACCAACACTCAGAGGATCACTGGCCCGGGGGTTAAAATAAAGATGACCCTTGAGTCTGCAGAACTCAAGGGAAAAAGGCTTAGGTGGCAAATGGTAAAACCAAGGTTGGGCCTTGCTGGAGGAGTTTTATTCAAAGCAAACTGTCAAGGGGTTCCCATAACACCCAACCGCGTAAGGAACGCAAAATCAAGGAACATAACACCGGTATGACGGAAACTAGGGCGGCAAGAGTGGAACAAAACACCAGGCATAAGGCCGAGCCTTCCACCCTTTACCAAGTATATAGGTGCATTAATTAAAATAAGAGATATTGTGATATCCTAACATATCCATGTTCCAACGTGGAACAAACTTCAGCTTCACCTGCAACTAGCAACGCTATAAGAAGGGCTGAGCAAAAATGGTAACTTAGCCAAACAACGGTTTGCTAGGAAAGGATGGTTAGAGGCTTGACATGGCAATATGGGAGGCATGATATAGCAAGTGGTAGGTAGCGTGGCATAGCAATAGAGCGAACAACTAGCAAGCAAAGATAGAAGTGATTTCGAGGGTATGGTCATCTTGCCTGAGATCCCGCAAGGAAGAAGAACGAGTCCATGAAGAAGACAAACGGACGAAGTCGAACAAATCCTCACAAACGCGACATTATCGGAACTAACCCGAGGAAGCAACACCGAAAAGAAGCAAACAACATGATAAACAACCATCACATAAGCATGGCATGATGCACAATCAAGTATGATGCATGTCCGGTTTAATGAGGCATGGGATGGCAAAGTGCACAAACAATACTACAAATTAAGCGGAGCTCAATATGCAACGAGTTGCATATTAACGAAACACCACATCAAATATTTAGTTCTCTCTCGTTTATGCTACTCATCAACATTAAATGTTGGTTATCATGGCAAGAGGTGAAGCATAAGAAAACTACCTATCTAGGCAAGTTTAAATGAGGCCGTAACAACAAACGACAATTCCAAAAATCCCCATGTGCATATTTTAGATTTGGTATTGTTATGCCTAAACCATATATTATAGTTGTTAAACATGCAAGATGAGTGCACCATGTTAAACTAGGCATTTTTTCACCCCATTTACATATAAAGTTTATAAAATTCGGAGCTATGGTTAATTAGTTATGAAATAAATCATTTTAACATGACATTTATGCAAATTAAATGCGAACAACATTTTAAACATTTTTAACATGATTGAAAGTTGGATATTATGAAACTAGATGAAATTATAAGCATAGTGCATATATAAAACATTTTAATCCGATGCATGGTTTGTGAATTATTAATGCATGAACATGGAGGGGTTTTCTGCAAAAACAGTAAAACACTGGATAAATCCTAAAATCGTCCGGAGGAAAAAACATGCATTGGGCTGAAACTGAAAGGTGCATTGGGGCGGCTGGGCTGCTCACCATGGACCGTTGGCCCGCCGGTGCTGGGCTGGACGAGGCATGCGGCTAGGCCTCATCAGAGGGGCTCAGCCCACGCGGTCGAGAGGAAGGCGGCAGGAGGGCGACTGGGCCGGATCTGGAGGCGCGCGGCAAGACGCCTCACGGTCCACGAGATGGAGCAGGGGCGGTCGATGCGGTCAGCGCTGCTGGAGCGCTGCGCTCTGCTCCTCTCGAACAACAACGCAGGGGAAGAAGAGGATGCAGCGGCGGACTTGGCGCGATGCAGGGCTCCGGCGGCGCGGTCAACAGGCAGGAGAGGCCGGTGCTGGAGGCAATGATGCGTTCAACAGGCGCTGCGGGGACTTGCAGAAGAGCACGGCCACAGGAACTTGGCGCGGGCGAGGTTCGGCTCGGCGTCGAGGTAGAGGAGGCGCTCGGGCTGCGTCTGCGGACGAGGCGAGGGACGACGACTGGATCCGAGCAAGGGGCATCGGGGACGAATGGTTCTGGCCGACCAAGCGCGGCGGGGAAGGAAGCGCGAGGCGGTAGCACAGGAGGTGCAAAACCTTGCACCGGCAACCATGGCAGCAGGGGCGAGCCTTGTTCGTTTCCTGGCAGAAGAGAAAACAAACGAGGGAGGGAGAGAGTTTAGAGGAGGTAGGAGAGGAAAACAGGGGAGAGGAAAAAGGAGGCCTGATAACCCACGAGTATAGGGGATCGCAACAGTTTTCGATAAGTAAGAGTGTCGAACCCAACGAGGAGCTAAAGGTAGAACAAATATTCCCTCAAGTTCTCTCGACCACCGATACAACTCTACGCACGCTTGACGTTCGCTTTACCTAGAACAAGTATGAAACTAGAAGTACTTTGTAGGTGTTTTTGGATAGGCTTGCAAGAAAATAAAGAACACGTAAATATAAACTAGGGGCTGCTAAGATAAAAACACAACTAAAGTAAATATAGCGAGTGTGGAAAAGTGGTGATAGGAGTTGTGGAATTGTCCCTAAGCAACTGACTATGTTACTAGACCGGTAATCACTATTGCAATTCTATTTGAGGGAGAGGCATAAGCTAACATATCATCCTTACTTGGAATTCTATGCACTTATGATTGGAACACTAGCAAGCATCCACAACTTCTAAAGATTCATTAAGATAAAACCCAACCATAGCATTAAAGCATCAAGTCCTCTATTATCCCGTACGCAAACAACCTACTTACTCAGGTTTGTGTTTCAGTCACTCACGCAACCCACCATAAGAAAATCATAAACATATTGCAAACCCTACAGCTGAATCCCTCACGCTTATGCGCGACACGGAGGGCACAATAGGACAACACCAATAATAAAACATGCAACTCAAACCAATCATAGCAATTCATCAATCACCGATAGGACAACGAAAATCTACTCAGACATCATAAGATGGCAACACATCATTGGATAATAATATTGTCGGTGTACTAGAGTAGGGGTACCCTAGTATCCCGTACTCGTGCACGGACAGTTGCAGCACCCCGCGGCAAGGTTTGCCTCGTCACCGCCAATATCCTCCGTGGCTCCTTTGGAGCCATTCAAGAACAAAGTATTAGATTAAGAAGGCAAGGCCCGACAAGAGGAGCTTGTCGGGAAGGCCACCTGTGCACGCAGAAGACAAGGCCCGGCAAGAGGAGCTTGCCGGAAGACTCAGCGCGACAAGTCTCCGGCGCGACAAGGATTCGCCGCGGCAAGGCGCTGTCACGGCATGCAACTTCTCTCCGTCTCCGCTCCAGCTCACCCAGCGACGTGTCGCCATGGGACTGTTCCATGCGCGCGTGTCGAGCGGCTGTGCAGCCAGCGGAGAGCAGTGATAAGCGGCGCTGACAGGCTCGCCATCGTGGCGGCGGAGGCGCACTGACGGACTCATTACACTGTTTGGGCGACAACAACGGGCATTTATTGCTTTTGTCCCTTGCCGTCGAGTTAGGTATTTTGCACCATAATCGCTCAAGTAGGTGTACCAACTCCTGTTTTTACATTTGTACCCCCGCCTATGTTGCCACCTGTCGGAGACCCCTTGAGCATATAAAAGGAGGCCCGAGTGCAACATAGAGAAGGGTTCGGCTGGTTCGGTTCATTGGACTGGCCATAGACTAGACACACTCACGCTAGGTTTTGTAGCTCGCATTGCTCCCTAGCAAGAACACAATAGATCAAACAAGCAGCAGTAGGAGTTTTATCTCTCCGGAGAGCTCAAGCTGGGTAAACTGCTCGTGTGCATCGCCTCGATCCGCTCTTCGTGCGATCTCCGCCCCCCTCCGAACCACAAGGGGCCTGGTCCGCCGGCCCCATAGGTGTCCGTGGGTACGATCAGCCTCCCCGACAAATATGAAGCATAAAGCACCATGGTCAAGTAGAGGGTACAGCGGGTTGTGGGAGAGTGGACCGCTGAATATAGAAGGGGGAAGGTGATGGAGACGTTGGTGAAGATGATGGAGGCGTTGGTGAAGATCGCGGTGATGATGATGGCCCCCCGGCAGTGCTCCGGCACCACCGGAAGCAAGGGGGAGAGAGGCCCCTTCTTCTTATTCTTCCTTGACCTCCTCCCTAGATGGGAGAAGGGTTTCCCCTCTGGTCCTTGGCTCCCATGGCTTGGGAGGGGCGAGAGCCCCTCCGAGATTGGATCTATCTCTCTGTTTCTGCGTTCTGGCTGGCTCTGTTTCACCGTTTCGTGTATATATGGAGATCCGTAACTCCGATTGGACTGGAACCTTCACCCAGATCGTTTTCCAAAAAATAGCTTTCTTGCGGCCAAAGAAGGGCATCAATCGCCTCGTGGCCACCTCGGGCACCATTTCGCGTTGATTCTTCCTCCCAAAATCACAAATATTCCAAAATAATTCTCCGTCCATTTTTATCCCGTTTGGACTCCGTTTGATATTGGGTTTGTACGAAACATAAAACATGCAACAAACAGGAACTGGCACTGGGCACTGGATCAATATCTTAGTCCCAAAAAATAGTATAAAAAGTTGCCAAAAGTATATGAAAGTTGAATAATATTGGCATGGAACAATAAAAATTATAGATACGACGGAGACGTATCAGCATCCCCAAGCTTAATTCCTGCTCGTCCTCGAGTAGGTAAATGATAAAAAATAATTTTTGATGTGGAATGCTACCTACCATAATCTTGATCATATGTCTAATCATGGCATGAATATTAAGACACAAGTGATTCAAAGCAATAGTGTATCATTTGACATAAAAACAATAATACTTCAAGCCTACCAATAAAGCAATCATGTCTTTTCAAAATAACAAGGCCAAAGAAAGTTATCCCTACAAAATCATATAGTCTGGCTATGCTCCATCTTCACCACACAAAATATTCACATCATGCACAACCCCGATGACAAGCCAAGCAATTGTTTCATACTTTTGACATTCTCAAACCTTTTCAACTTTCACGCAATACATGAGCGTGAGCCATGGACATAGCACTATAGGTGGAATAGAATATGATGGTGGAGGTTGCATGGAGAAGACAAAAAGGAGAACATAGTCTCACATCAACTAGGCGTATCAATGGGCTGTGGAGACGCCCATCAATAGATATCAATGTGAGGAGTAGGGATTGCCATGCAACGGATGCACTAGAGCTATAAGTGTATGAAAGCTCAAACTGAAACTAAGTGGGTGTGCATCCAACTTGCTTGCTCATGAAGACCTAGGGCATTTGAGGAAGCCCATCGTTGGAATATACAAGCCAAGTTCTATAATGAAAATTCCCACTAGTATATGAAAGTGAAAGCATAGGATACTCTCTCTATGAAGAACATGGTGCTACTCTGAATCACAAGTGTGGTAAAAGGATAGTAACATTGCCCCTTCTCTCTTTTTTTATTTTTATTTTTTATATTTTTTTTGGTGGGCTTCTTTGGCCTTTTTTTATTTGGGCTTCTTTGGCCACTTTTATTTTTTTGTAAAGTCCGGAGTCTCATCCCGACTTATGGGGGAATCATAGTCTCCATCACCCTTTCCTCACTGGGGCAATGCTCTAATAATGATGATCATCACACTTTTATTTACTTACCACTCAATATTACAACTCGATATCTAGAACAAAGATATGACTCTATATAAATGCCTCCGTGATGTACCGGGATGTGCAATGATCTAAGCGTAGCAATGACATCAAAAAAGCGGACAAGCCATGAAATCATCATGCTAGCTATCTTACGATCATTCAAAGCAATATGACAATAAATGCTCAGGTCATGTATATGATGATGATGGAAGTTGCATGGCAATATATCTCGGAATGGGTATGGAAATGCCATAATAGGTAGGTATGGTGGCTGTTTTGAGAAAGATATATGGAGGTTTATGTGTGACAGAGCATATCATATCACGGGGTTTGGATGCACCGGCGAAGTTTGCAGCAACTCTCGAGGTGAGAAAGGGCGATGCACGGTACCGAAGAGGCTAGCAATGATGGAAGGGTGAGAGTGCGTATAATCCATGGACTCAACATTAGTCATAAAGAACTCACATACTTATTGCAAAAATCTATTAGTCATCGAAACAAAGTACTACGCGCATGCTCCTAGGGGATAGATTGGTAGGAAAAGACCATCGCTCGTCCCCGACCGCCACTCATAAGGAAGACAATCAATAAATAAATCATGCTCCGACTTCATCACATAACGGTTCACCATACGTGTATGCTACGGGAATCACAAACTTCAACACAAGTATTTCTACAATCCACAACTACCCACTAGCATGACTCTAATATCACCATCTTTATATCGCAAAACTATTGCAAGGAATCAAACATATCATATTCAGCGATCTACAAGTTTATGTAGGATTTTATGACTAACCATGTGAATGACCAATTCCTGTCATCTCTCTAAATAGATATAAGTGAAGCAAGAGAGTTTAATTCTTTCTACAAAAGATATGCCCGCACTCTAATAATTATAAGTGAAGCAAAAGAGCATTCTACAAATGGCGGTTTTCTATGTGAAGAGAAACAGGCAATCCAAACTTCAAATGATATAAGTGAAGCACATGAAGCATTCTATAAAGCCATACTCAAAAGATTTATGTGAAGTGCAATGAGCATCCTATAAATCAACCACGAACTATCTCATACCATCATGGTGCATAAAAGAAAAGTGAAAACTAAATGCAAAAGACGCTCCAAGACTTGCACATAATGCATTAACGAAACAAATTCGAAAACATACCGATACTTGTTGAAGAAAGAGGGGATGCCTTCCGAGGAATCCCCAAGCTTAGACGCTTGAGTCTTCTTGAATATTTACTTGGGGTACCTCGGGCATCCCCAAGCTTGAGCTCTTGCCTCTCTTCCTTTTCCTCATTGTTGACACCAGATTTTGGCATGGTCAAAAACATAATTGAGAATGCCTCAAATGGAGAAGTGCTCAAAATGATAAAGTTCCGTATCGCCAAAAGGAGAAACATTGATATTTGGGCCGTAGCCATCCGATCTCATCTTTAAGGCCGAAGTTGTGTTCTGAGTATTCAGATTTTGTATTCAGAATACTATTCGGCTGATTACGCCCCCAAGATGGCATCATATGAGAAAAGATCCTACACGGGTTGTCTTCGTCTCGTCGAGGCGATCGATTTTGATATAAGAAACGTCTAAATCGGAGTTCGTATGCAAAAGTTAGAGCTGAAAATGATGAGCTGCATCAGGATGGCCAGACACTCCAGGAATAATCATCCGGGTTTTGGATTTCTCCGAGGACGGCCGAACACTCCAGAGTTGTTTGTCCGGGTTTTGGATTTTTCTGCCGCAGACTTCGGAAAACAGCCTAAAACCCCCTCAAGATGGCCTCTGATCAAAAAACGTTCAACATGAAAGTTGTTCGTCTCGTCGAAGTGGTCAAGATTGCTTCTGGGCTCGTTTCCATCCGAGGTTGTTTACTACCACAAAAAGACCCGCAAAGTGCAGCCAGTTTAAACCGAATAATTTTGGAAAGTTCGGATAAAACCAGTCCGAATTTGACTAGGGTTTTGGACGTGAATTGATGCAATTTTCTTGTAAGGAAAGCCTAGATGAATCATTTTCTTGTACGGGAAGTCCAGCCGCCTCTTATATATGTTGGGGTGACGGCCGATTGAACAACACACAATCGCAAAACCCATCTACTTTTTACCCTAGTTTTACATCCCTCCCTTGTTATTTCTCTCGTTCTTCGCTCGTTCTTCGTGTTGAAGGGCAGCGATCCTCGAGGCTCTAGGGGCGGGCGAACCGACCTAGGGCAGCCCATAGCCGCCGCGCGTCCAGACGGGGTCCCTCCCGGGTGCGTGGGGTTTCGGGTGCTCAAAAGCGCCCGCCGGATTGCTTGCTTACCGCGCTTCCGGACGGGTCTCCTTCGACGTGAGCTGCGGTGAATCACCCTCGGCGTCGGAGGTACACGGTGACGTGTTCGTGTGCGAACACACTTTTTGGCGACTCCGCTGGGGAAGAAAGATCAAGAATCATCATCAACCATGTCTAATCTCCCCAAGCCCTCAGAAGTTGACGCCGATAACATCATTAAGCCCGGTCTTGATGAACTATCGGATGAGCATCGCTAAGCCTACGAAGCGCGCAAGAAGCAGCGTGAAGAGGCTTTTGAGGCGCTCAAGAAGAAGCGCGAGGAGGAGGATTTGGAAGCGTTTCTTTCAAGTTTCAAGAAGGACCGTCAAGGCAACATCACTCCGGTTGGAAACGTCAATTTTCCTCCCCTCATCGACGAACAAGATGTAATCACTGTGAGTAAAGTTTTTTCTCCGGAGCAAGTGGTTGTGATTGAAAGTCTTGTTAGCAAGGGTAATGTGATGGCGTATAATTCTTTTGTGGCTAGTGCTAATGCTCAAAAAAATATGCCTCCGTCATCTAGTGGTACTGTTGGTGTATCTGAAAACGCTAGTCCAACTTTACCTATTTCATCGGCACCTCCTATACAACAACAATATAGTATGCCGTTGAATTTTTACCCTAGTCAAACCAACCAGCTTATGACTACACCTACATACCCTAATCCTATTATGAGTGTGCCCAATTCGGCGTCAACGCTGAATCATTTTGTCACACCACCCATAGGCGCAAGTATGTTTGGTCTTCCGCCAAATTATGGTTCGGCGCCCATCCCACAAGTTGCACCAATAGCTAGTACTCAGGTTGCTCCTATGTCATTGCCACAAACATCTTCATCTACCTTGGATCCAATTTTAGCTAAATTAAGGGAGGATTTGTATAAGATGTTTCTAGAAACTTTCGGAAAGCTTGAGCCCAAAGTAAAGAGTCGTGTGTATCAAAAGCCTTATCCTGAACACTTGATGCAATTTCTTACCCTCAAGGTTATAAGGTTCCTGATTTTGTTAAATTTAGTGGTGAGGGTACGAAAACAACTTGGGAGCATGTGAGTCAAGATTCTAGCACAGTTGGGTGAAGCAGGTTCCATAGAAGAGTTGAAAGTGCGTTTATTTCCCTTGTCTTACTGGTACCACATTTTCATGGTTTGCTGCTTTACCACATGGCTCAATTCTCTTATGGTCGCAATTAGTGCAAAAGTTTCATGATCACTTTTATAGCGGCGATAATGAGCTAAAGTTGTCACATCTTACATCAGTTAGGCAGAAACATGATGAATCACCACCGATTACGCCAAGAGATTTAGAGATATAAAGAACCGATGTTATAGCTTAGTGATAAGCGAGAGAGACTTGGCGGATCTTGTTCTTAATGGTTTAAAAACTCACATTAAAGAGAGGTTGGAAAGTTATGAGTTTTTGAATATTAACCAAGTCTTGCAAAAGGCGTTGGCTCAAGAGAGTCGATGTAAAGAGGTTCATAGGTCTACAACCGATCTTCCTAGAATGCGTATGATTGAACACAATGATGATAATTCGGACGATGAGGTTGATGTCTATACTACTGAATTCGTTTGGTCCTCAAAGGCTAAACCCTATATGTGCAATGCTCTTAAGCCGATTCGCAAGAATCGTGATGAGGATATGAGGTTCACTTTTGATATATCAAAGTGTGATAAAATATTTGATGCTCACTTGCAAGACAAGATGATTAGAATATCACACACCATACCGCCATTTGAGGAGCTAAAACGGTGTGCTTATTGCAAGTTCCATAATTCATTTTCTCATGCTACTAATGATTGCAATGTTTTTCGTCGACAGATACAATCGGCCATTAATGACGGACGATTGAATTTTGCTGAGATGCAAGTTGATAAACAACCCTTCCCGATAAACACCATGGACTTGGAAGGGAAGAAAATTTTAATTCGGCCTAACATAGCCGAATCCGCTAATAAAGATAATGTTGTTATTGGTGAACCCAGGAATAGCAAGGAGGGCGACAAGGTCTTGGGAAGGAAGATTGTGCTTGAGAAGCAACCCGATGGAAAGGAAGTGTTGAAGATCACTATAAAAAATGCTACACTCGGGGGGCAACCACAAGTGCAAGAGGATACTCATGTTAAATTGATCAAGCCTAAGAATTCAGAAGTTGGAAAGTGGAAAAAGAATGAAACTAAGTACAAGAAAATCAAGCCAACTTTTGATATGTTGCTATCCAAATATGCAAGTCAAGCGGCCGGTTCTAGCTCTAATCGGCCATCACATTCAAAGCGTTCAAGATTGCCTCTGGAGCAAGAGTTTCGACGCTATGTAAGGCCATATGGGTCATGGGCACCGACACCATGGATGTCACAACCCTGCTATGCGCCATATTACATGAGAGGCTTGGTGGAGGATGGGGCAGCCCCAATGGCTCCTTATGCTTTTCATATGGGGCGGGCAGCACCTAGAAGGCCTGCTCGTGAGAGACTTTATTATCCCTCACAAGGCCGTTTGAGCTATGGTGCTAATCGGTCAACAAAAATTTCTCCAAGTAAGGCCAACAAAAAAGTGTGGCGTGTTAAGTCACCTAATGCGGAAATTGCAGAATGTGACAAGCAAAAGGAGATCGAAAATCCGGTTGTTGGTAATCCGCTACTTCTAATGGTGATATTGTTATTGTTCAGCAGGGTTCGATGGTTAATGATCATGAGGCGAGCACAAGCAAGACCAAACCAAGGGATCCCAAATATACTCAACCTAAGTGGTGCCCTCCCGGTTTAACTAAGACCATGAAAAGGAGATTACAACGCATGAGGAACCACGAGAAGGCAGAGCATAACGAGGAGAGGCAAATGGACGAATTTTTCAGTAAAATTCGGCCCATGGCACTCACAAAACAAGTGTGGAGGCCTAAACAAAAACAAAACACAAATGCTTCTACATTAGCTGCAGCAATACCTTCACCACCGAAAGAGGATGATGCGACCCCTATTACATCGTCCACACCACCTGAAACATCCCCTTCAATTGAGGAAACTTTAAGCCCAATATACACATTGGGAGATGAAGATGAGATGGTGGATTATGAATCTACGCCAGTTCAGGAAGGCATGGATATTAATATGGTATATTACTTACCTGCCGAGTTTCGTGCTACACGTGAAGAAGGGGAGGTAGCCAAGTTGGATTTTGTTCCTAAGAATGCTATCTTCGAGAAGCCAAGAGAACTGGTGAAACACTTGAAGCCATTGTACCTCAAAGGTCATATTAACGGATCGCCGGTTGCTAGGATGCTCGTTGATGGTGGTGCTGTGGTAAATCTTATGCCCTACTCGGCCTTCAAAAAGTTGGGATTAGATGATGATGCGTTGATGAAGACCAATATGGTACTTAATGGATTCGAGGGTAAAGAAAAGACAGAGGCCAAAGGTGTGATGTGCATGGAACTCATCGTGGGAAGCAAAACTTTGACCACCACATTCTTCATCGTCGAGGTGCAAGGTAACTATAATGTTATATTAGGTCGCGATTGGGTTCATGCTAACCAATGTGTGCCATCTACCATGCATCAATTTTTAATACAATGGATCGATGATGAGGTAGAAATCATTCACGTGTATAATTCGGCTTGTGTTGCTTTGGCCGATGCATCGGTGGATTGGAATCATCCCGATGTAACTTGCTTAACAGGGCGTGACCTCTCGGAGTTTGATTTCCTTAGTACTACAAGGAACGGGTTCATTCCCATCTCTTTAAAGCAGATTGGTGGTAATCGGTTACAAGGTATGATGTGAACAAGAAGTTAAAATCAACGGCCGATATATAACTATCGCCCTTAGCATAAACATGGCCGATACATAATTATCGTCCTGAGAAAAATAAATGCCCGATGTAGTGTTGACATCGTCCTTAGAACAAATACATTGCAAATTATTTTTCGGCACGCAAGTTTTGCCGAAAAACAGGGGGCATGTATTGACACCAGATTTTGGCATGGTCAAAAACATAATTGAGAATGCCTCAAATGGAGAAGTGCTCAAAATGATAAACTTTCGTATCGTCAAAAGTAGAAACTTTGATATTTGGGCCGTAGCCATCCGATCTTATCTTTAAGGCCGAAGTTGTGTTTTGAGTATTATGATTTTGTATTCAGAATACTATTCGGTTGATTACGCCCCCAAGATGGCATCATATGAGAAAAGTTCCTACACGGATTGTCTTCGTCCCGTCGAGGCGATCGATTTTGATATAAGAAACGTCTAAATAGGAGTCCGTATGCAAAAGTTAGAGCCGAAAATGCGCAGCTGCATCAGGATGGCCAGACACTCCGGGAATGATCATCCGGGTTTTGGATTTCTCCGAGGACGGCCGAACACTCCAGGGTTGTTTGTCCGGGTTTTGGATTTTTCTGCCGCACACTTCGGAAAACAGCCTAAAACCCCCTCAAGATGGCCTCTGATAAAAAAACGTTCAACATGAAAGTAGTTCGTCTCGTCGAAGCGGTCAAGATTGCTTTTGGGCTCGTTTTCATCCGAGGTTCTTTACCACCACAAAAAGACCCGCAAAGTGCAGCCAGTTTAAACCGAACAATTTTGGAAAGTTCGGATAAAACCAGTCCGAATTTGACTAGGGTTTTGGACGTGAATTGATGCAATTTTCTTGTAAGGAAAGCCTAGATGAATCCTTTTCTTGTACGGGAAGTCCAGCCACCTCTTATATATGTTGGGGGTGACGGCCGACTGAACAACACACAATCGCAAAACCCTTCTACTTTTTACCCTAGTTTTACATCCCTCCCTTGTGATTTCTCTCTCGTTCTTCGTTCGTTCTTCGTGTTGAAGGGAAGCGATCCTCGAGGCTCTAGGGGCGGGCGAACCGACCTAGGGCAGCCCATAGCCGCCGCACGTCCAGACGGGGTCCCTCCCGGGCGCGTGGGGTTTCGGGTGCTCAAAAGCGCCCGCCGGATTGCTTGCGTACCGCGCTTCCGGACGGGTCTCCTTCGACGTGAGCTGCGGTGCATCACCCTCGGCGTCGGAGGTACACGGTGTTGTGTTCGTGTGCGAAAACTCATATCGAGACATCCTCGATTAGACACCACATCCACACAAAACTTCAACAGAAAACTCGGTAAGATCCGTTAGTATAATAAAGTAAATCACCACTCTAAGTACTGTTGCAAACCAATTAATATCTTGTATTTGCATTGTGTCTACTGTAACATAAATTTTTCATGGCTTAATCCACTGATATAAATTGATATATTCATCAAAACAAGCAAACTATGCATCAAAAACAGAATCTGTCAACAACAGAACAGTCTCTAGCAATCTGAACATCCACCATACTTATCGTACCCCAAACATTCTACCAAAATTAGGAAAAATAAAAAAGTTGTATAGAAAGACAGTGCAAAAAGAATCAGAACCATTTGAAGTTCCAGTAAAAAAAATCCAAGACTACAGCCCAAAGTTTACATCTTTGCACCGCACAAACCAACACGCATTGTAAACATCCTAAAGGCAAACCTTGGCACATTATTTTTATAATACAATGAAATTGTACAAGGGGATAATTATTTTTGTTGAGAAGTTTCTGTAATCAAGATTCACAAAGTTTCCGTGAGCATGAACAAAGTTCAAGGAGCTCTCCCACTTCAACGATTCTTGTCTTTCTTACTTTCACTTTCCTTTTTGAAAAGTTTTTAGGTTCCCCTCTTTATTTTTTTGTTTTTAAACTATATAAAAGCACTCAACAAAAATAAATGACTCTCTTAAACTTCCGGGTTGTCTCCCTGGCAGCGCTTTCTTTAAAGCCATTAAGCTAGGCATTTAGTGCTCAAGTAATGGACCCACCCGGATCCCAACGTATATCAAAGCCAATTTTAATTAACAATGATTTGTAATTTAGTAGTGAGCACAAAGTGACATATATCATGCAACAACGAAGTCTAACTCTCTTCCTATGCATCGGCATGTCATAAAAGAACAATTCATGCACACAAAGTAAAGGCCAATGCATAGTATAAGAAGTTTCTTACAATTTCATAGTATTGGAAACATAGAGAGGTGGAGATAGAGTTCCTCTCTCATAATAATTGCAAGTAGGAGCAGCAAGCACATGCATATTATATTTATCAAAATCATCATGTGCAATGGTAAAAGGCAACCCATCAATATAGTCCTTACTAAGCACAAACTTCTCCGATAAAGTGTGGTAGGGAGAATTCAAAAAGATAATAGGACTATCATACGTGGGTGCAATAACAACAATCTCATGTTTAACATAAGGAAATATAGCAAGTTCATCTCCATAAGCATAATTATTATTGGCATCTTGGCCATAAGCATAGCAAGCATCATCAAAAAGGGATATTTCAAGAGAATCAACGGGATCATAGCAATCATCCTTCGGTAAGCACGTAGGGGAATTAAACAATGTATGAGTTGAA
This sequence comes from Aegilops bicornis, assembly GCA_021605145.1. Classification (NCBI taxonomy): domain Eukaryota; kingdom Viridiplantae; phylum Streptophyta; class Magnoliopsida; order Poales; family Poaceae; genus Aegilops; species Aegilops bicornis. The sequence goes on along the minus strand of CM038672.1, from coordinate 295,271,118 downwards.
GAGTTACTCTCATTAGAAGGTGGGCACGGGTGATCAATCCGCTCTTCCTCCTTTTGTTCTTCGCTCTCGTCATCATCTTTTTCATCCAATGAGCTCACTGTTTCATCAATTTCTTCTTCCATAGCTTCCTGCAAAATATTAGTCTCTTCTTGGACAGCGTTGACTTTCTTCATAAAAGCATTAATATAGTAATTGTATTCATAATTTTCATAGCAATATCCAAGTATAGCAAGATTTTCCGGCCTATAACCATCATCATCAAAAGCTTCATACTTTTCAAACAACGCTTCAATATCATAGGCAGCCTTAAAAGCAACAAATTCTTCTATTTGCTCCACATCATAGTAATCATATATACCATTAGCATAAGAAGCTAAGGTTTCATTATCGTTAAATTTGCATGAAAAGGGGAGGTGTGGAGCCTCCATCCTAGAGCAACAAGTAATATCATATCTCAAGAATAGATTCCAGGCATACCAAGCAACATAATAAATTGATCCCATAATAGTTTCCCTTTTTGTATCGAGCGATAATCCCTAAAGTATTCACGTTGATCCAACGTGTCTCCCATTATAAAGTTGAATGGGGTTTTCTCAGGATTATCAAAGTAGTACATAATATCTCTCACATAATGAGAATCGGGGGTTTTAGGAGTTACCCCATCTACATGACTAGCAAGTACCTCTAATTTTTTTGGTATTTTGGGTTCCATATCCATAACTAAAGATAGAGAACAACTGAGAACAACAAATAAAAATTACTTAGTGATAAAGCAAACAAGCACTCACGAGAATATTCACCCCACGCTATGACTCCCTGGCAACGGCGCCAGAAAAAGGTCTTGATAACCCACAAGTAAAGGGGATCACAACAGTTTTCGATAAGTAAGAGTGTCGAACCCAACGAGGAGCTAAAGGTAGAACAAATATTCCCTCAAGTTCTATCGACCACCAATACAACTCTACGCACGCTTGACGTTCACTTTACCTAGAACAAGTATGAAACTAGAAGTACTTTGTAGGTGTTTTTGGATAGGCTTGCAAGAAAATAAAGAACACGTAAATATAAACTAGGGGCTGCTAAGATAAAAACACAACTAAAGTAAATATAGCGAGTGTGGAAAAGTGGTGATAGGAGTTGTGGAATTGTCCCTAAGCAACTGACTATGTTACTAGACAGGTAATCACTATTGCAATTCTATTTGAGGGAGAGGCATAAGCTAACATATCATCCCTTACTTGGAATTCTATGCACTTATGATTGGAACTCTAGCAAGCATCCGCAACTTCTAAATATTCATTAAGGTAAAACCCAACCATAGCATTAAAGCATCAAGTCCTCTATTATCCCATATGCAAACAACCTATTTACTGGGTTTGTGTTCCAGTCACTCATGCAACCCACCATAAGAAAATCATAAACATATTGCAAACCCTACAGCGGGAATCCCTCACACTTGCGCGACACGGAGGGCACAATAGGATAGCACCAATAATAAAACATGGAACTCAAACCAATCATAGCAATTCATCAATCACCGATAGGACAACGAAAATCTACTCAGACATCATAAGATGGCAACACATCATTAGATAATAATATGAAGCATAAAGCACCATGTTCAAGTAGAGGGTACAGCGGGTTGCGGGAGAGCGGAACGCTGAATATAGAAGGGGGAAGGTGATGGAGACGTTGGTGAAGATGATGGAGATGTTGGTGAAGATCGCGGTGATGATGATGGCCCCCGGCAGCGCTCCAGCGCCACCGGAAGCAAGGGCGAGAGAGGCCCCCTTCTTCTTATTCTTCCTTGACCTCCTCCCTAGATGGGAGAAGGGTTTCCCCTCTGGTCCTTGGCTCCCATGGCTTGGGAGGGCGAGATCCTCCGAGATTGGATCTATCTCTGCTTTCTGCGTTCTGTCTGGCTCTGTTTCACCGTTTCGTGTATATATGGAGATCCGTAACTCCGATTGGACTGAAACCTTCGCCAAGATCGTTTTCCAAAAATTAGCTTTCTTGCAGCCAAAGAAGGGAATCAACCGCCTTACGGGTGGCCCATGAGATAGGGGGGCACGCCCCCCTGGAGGGGTGGCGTGGGCCACTTTCATGGCCACCTCGGGCACCGTTTCGCGTTGATTCTTCCTCCCAAAAATCACAAATATTCCAAAATAATTCTCCATCCGTTTTTATCCCGTTTGGACTCCGTTTGATATTGGGTTTCTGCGAAACATAAAACATGCAACAAACAGGAATTGGCACTGGGCACTGGATCAATATGTTAGTCCCAAAAAATAGTATAAAAAGTTGCCAAAAGTATATGAAAGTTGAATAATATTGGCATGGAACAATCAAAAATTATAGATACGACGGAGACGTATCAAGGCCGACGGCGACTCATCTACTGGGTTTGCTGGCGCCGACTGGCGGCGCGGCCGCGGTCAGGGACGAAGGAGCTGCGGGAGGCCGGACTTGTCCAGGAGGCAGGGGAGGCAGAGGCCAGGTGGTGTTGGTAGTCGGAGGAGAACCGAGGTCGAGGAGGTGGAGGCGATGACGGGTTGGTTGGCTGCGGGGCTTCTCTGAAACTCTGATTGATGGGTTGGATCGAGGGATTGGCTGGTGTGTGAAATCGAGGGGATGCAAGTTTAAAAACAATGACGGCAACAGAGTGCCGATGCAATGCGAATGATGCGACGATGAATGCAACAAACAAATAAAACACACGGCGGTCACGCAAAACATGGAAGGCGTCTGAAGCGTCGGTCTCGGGGCGTCACAACACTCCTCCACTTACAAGAGATTTCGTCCCGAGATCTAAGGATGGCACCGGAGAGAAACGGAAGAGAAAGAGGTAAGACAAAGTTGCTTCTTTGACAAACGAGTGAAACCAATGAACCTCGAGAGGTTGAAAACTTGAAAGAATAACACAATAGAGTTGAACGAAATTGAGAGCATTCCAAAAGAAAAGAGAAACAAGGAACACCATGTTAACGTTGGAGGTTGCAAAGCTATGAATGGCGAGCACAATGGACAAGAAGGAATTGAAACAACTCTGGTTGAAACGAGATAAGAATGAATAAGAATGATATAATTTTGACAGCACTCCGACTGTAAATGGAAGGAATTGAACATGAACTTGACAAGATGAGAGGATATTTGATGAAATGAACAACACACTGCCTCCGGAACTATTGAAAGAATGGCACAAGGGGTAAGAAAGATTTCAGACAGCACTCCGGTTGAGAAGGGAGGCAAAACTTGATAAGATGAGAGAGCTCGAATGAAAACACGACACTTTGGTTAAATGGATAAGAAAGGAAAAGAACATGATCTCCAAAATGAGAAGATGGGTCAAAGAAAACATCACGATGCCTTCGGGACAAATGAAAGAGTGGAATCAAGAGAACAGAGAAGAGAACAACAACTTCTATCACAACTGAATTTGAAAGAGCCTCCTTAAAAAGAAGGATTGAACGGAGTTGTTGGAAAAGCAACAACGAAAAGAATAAGCTTGTAGTGGACTTATGGAAACATCTCAACATTATGAGGTGACAAATGGCCACTAAAGGAAGCCATTGATTTGAGTGAGAGCACCAAGGCGATGGAAAACTTCTTTCACCAAGAGGATAGGAGAAAACTTGGATCATTGATAAGCACCATAATAGCAACATTCCTTAGGGAAGGCTTTAGGTGAAAACATGACACAAGATAAATCCAACGAAGAGATTGGTGGATTTAAAATATCTCATTCTTGACAACATGTGAATCATGAAACGCGAACTCAAATTGTCAAGAATGACATAACAGCACCTCAAATGATAAGATAGAACGAATTGCACTTTGGAATGCAGGAATAAGAATATTTGAGCTCTTCCAACAAGAATCTTGAGAACACTTCGAGAATGAATTAAATCCTTGATGAACCACCATGAAGAAACTCCATGAAGAACTCCGGTAAAAAGGATGATAGAAAGAAAGAGAAGTTGGAAACACAAGGTGAAGCCTTGCAGTGATAAGATGAAGCTTTGAAATGATATAACCGAGAAAACTTGGAACTCCGGAAAGAAAGATGAACAAATGAAATCAAGAATTTTGATGAACCTCCGGAATAAGGAATCGAATTTACTTGATGAAACAAGAATAAGAATTACATTATGCTCATCCTTCACCAATTAAATTGATGACAAGCAATGGATTTGGCATACTACTTATTCTCGTAGAAAGGATTAACATAGATATGGCGCAAACTTGGGAAGGTCTTCAACGAACCATCGGTAGGATTGGAAAGAACGAATGAAACTATATGATAACGAAGGAAGAGATCTCTTGAACGAACCACCGTAATAATTGAAACTGAACAAAGAAAAGATAAAGAAACACCGATAGGAATTATAAAAAGAACGAAGATACTTTAGAGAATTTAGATACATGAGAACGAAGAGATCATGAACTGATTAGAGGATATTTTAACGATGCACCGGTAAATTTTGGAGAATGAGATCTGAAAGCTGAGAATGAATAATACTGAGATGATGGGCTCTAGAGAATCAAAATGAAAAGACTCCTGAATTGCTCCGGATGGGTGAAAAGAATTCTCATAATCAATTATGAGAGGATGGCATCAAGCTAGAACCATGAATCTTGAAGAGAATGGAGCAAGATTTAAGAGAAACTCTTCTCCGGTCTTCAAATGTTGAGAATGATGATGAGAAACACCACCATGAATTGTTGAGGCACTCCGAAATGAAAATTGGAAAGGTTGAACAAACGATGAAAAGAATTTGAAAGATCTTGGAGAAAGTTATGGCCGAAACAGTTTTTGTTGGTGGGCTAATTCTGGGTGGTGCGGGTGCCCGGGGGTCGGAGGTGCAGGCACCCGGGGTGGTCAGCGGGGTTGGGCGGAACTTGCCCGGGGATCCAGGTGCCCGGGGTTTGAGGTCCGGGTGCCCGGGGGTCACGGATTTGGGTGGAAATTTGTGGAAAAATGGAAGAAATTGGTTAATTTCGTGGTTTGGGGGAAGGCTAGATCCACTTGAAAACCAAGCAATTCCATGGATCAAATCCAACAAAACATCATCAAACCAACAAATCACAAAAAAATTGGGGCTATTTTTAGTGGGGAATTTTCAAAATTGGGGAAGAACACAGCAAAATTAGGCTAGAGAACAAGAAGGGGGGCTCCGATTTCGTGAGAAACCATGGCTCATGATACGAAGTTGTTGTAGGGTGGAACCCTAGATGGAGACCTTTCACGAATTGGAGGGAAATCCCTAAGAACAAGAAGAACACAAAGGAAAACACTCAAATTGACTTGATCCAATCACACATGTGCTAGATCCAATCACACTCAAATTGAAGATACAAGAGGTAACTAGTTCATCCCAATCCTATGAGGAGAGAGGGATTGATGATCCTATGATGGGGATCCTTCTCCAAGAGGATGCCTTGATATTCACAAGAGGATCTTCTCCAAGAGGAGGCCTTGATCTCCAAGAGGAGCTTCTCCAAGCGGAGCTCTAGATCTCCAAGAGGAGGAAGATGAGAAAAGCTCTCTCTTTGTTTATCTAATACTTTGCTATCCCCTCTAATGAGCTAGGGAAAGAGTACTTATAGTATAGGGACGAAATAAGAGGAAACCGGGGGTATAAGGGTCATTTAGCCCAAGATGCACGCAGGCACTTTCAGTAGAGTCCAGGCACCTGTGTAAAGTGGTTCGGGCACCCGGGGTCGTCGGGGAGTAGAAGACCGGGCACCCGGGGTTGAGGGTCGGGCACCCGGGGGTGGCGCCTGGGAGGGGGCCGGGCACCCGGTCCTTGGGGTGCGGGCACCCGAGGGTGCGAGTCCCCGGGGTGGACAGAGGGGCACGCCCTTTGGGACCGGGGGTTCGGGCACCCGGGATGGTCCGAGGCTTCCGGTGTTCCGCGTCTGGGAGTTCCTTCTTCTCCTTGGAGCTCCATGTGGACTTGGTTATCCCACCATGCCTCCTCACAGTCTTCTCCTTGGTACCTAAGAATGCACAATGTATCAATTTGAGGTAGAACCCAACTCTCATGTGAATCCGAATGAAGTTGGAAGAGGAAAGAGTTAACCTCGGTTTCGATGACGCGTGCGCGGACTCTAGTCATTGGTACTCTTCGTGCTTGCGGTAGTGATGGAACATCCATGGGGATGAATGAGGCATGCTCCGCATCAATGAACCTGCTGATAATGTTAATGATGATGTTCATCCTCAACCTAGCAATGGTAATGATGTGGAGATAGATCCTGCTGTTGATCTTGATAACCCACAACCTAAGAATAAAAGATATGATAAAAGAGACTTCATTGCTAGGAAACATGGTAAAGAAAGAGAACCATGGGTCCAGAAACCCATTCCCTTTCCTCCTAAACCATCCAAGAAAAAGGGCGATGAGGAATTTGAGCGCTTTGTTGAAATGCTCAGACCTGTCTTTTTGCGTATGCGTTTGACTGATAATCTGAAAATGTATCCTTATGCTAAGTATATGAAAGATATTGTTATAAATAAAAGAAAGATACGGGAGGCTGAATTTACACCATGCTTGCTACTTACACTTTTATGGGTGGAATACCAAACAAACTAGGAGATCCAGGAATACCAACTATACCATGCTCCATTAAAAGAAACTATGTTAAAACTGCTTTATGTGATTTGGGAGCCGGTGTTAGTGTTATGCCTTTCCCTTTATACCATAGACTTGATTTGAATAAGTTGACACCATCTAAAATCTCCTTGCAAATGGACGATAAATCAACTGCTATACCCATCGGTATTTGTGATGATGTGCCTGTCGGTGTCAAAACCGACGGATCTCGGGTAGGGGGTCCCGAACTGTGCGTCTAGGCGGATGGTAACAGGAGACAAGGGACACGATGTTTTTACCCAGGTTCGGGCCCTCTCGATGGAGGTAAAACCCTACTCCTGCTTGATTAATATTGATGATATGGGTAGTACAAGAGTAGATCTACCACGAGATCAGAGAGGCTAAACCCTGGAAGCTAGCCTATGGTATGATTGTTGTTCGTCATCCTACGGACTAAAACCCTCCGGTTTATATAGACACCGGAGAGGGTTAGGGTTACATAGAGTCGGTTACAATGGGAGGAGATCTACATATCCGTATCGCCAAGCTTGCCTTCCACGCCAAGGAAAGTCCCATCCGGACATGGGACGAAGTCTTCAATCTTGTATCTTCATAGTCCAGGAGTCCGGCCCAGGGTTATAGTCCGGCCATCCGGACACCCCCAAATCCAGGACTCCCTCAGTTCCTGTCGTAGTTGCAAACATTACTATCTTAACAGACTTTGTTATTCATGATATTCCCAAGGACAACAGTATGTTGATCATCCTTGGTAGACCCTTTTTGAACACTGCACGGGCTGTTATTGATTGCAACAAGGGCAATGTCACTTTTCATGTTAATGGTAATGAGCAGACGATACACTTTCCGAAGAAACAACCTCAAGTTAATAGCATCAATTCTATTGGAAAATTCTCAACTATTGCATTGGAGGTTTTGAATTCCCTATTCCTACTGTCAAAAAGAAATATGACATTCTTATTGTGGGGGACATGCATATCCCTGTTGAGGTAGCCTAGTGTTATACGAAGATTCTCCAGTTTCATGTCAGTCGGAAGAAGTTTGTTAATAAGACTTGATCAATATTGTTAATGGATTCCTTTTGATGGGCATGAGATGGATGAATTTGGTAAACACAACTCTTTGTACCCACTCTCTACTTTCTGTTTTAGAGTAAATAAAGCAAAAATACTATTATTTGTTTATTTTCTGAATTATCCGTGTAATAAAAATGATGAGAAAATAAAATTTCTCCAAATGCCATGAAAATTTAGTATGATTTTTTCTAGAATATTTAAGAATTTTTGGCACTGAAAACACCTCAGGGAGGTGCACCAGTGGGCCACAAGCCCAGAGGACGCGCCCACCCCTTGGGCGCGCTCACAGGCTTGTGGATCCCACGTGGCCCCCCTAACTTATTCCATCACCCATCCACTTCGTCTTCCTCCAGAAAAAAATCGCACCATTGCTCAAACCCGTGTTCTTGCTCTTTTTGCTGCTATTTTTGATCTTCTTGCTCGAAACTCCGTTTCCGAAACGGTTTCAGGGATTTTTTTCATAGGTATGTGACTCCTCCAATGGTCCAATTAGTTTTTGTTCTAGTACTTTATATATTGCAAATTTTTGCTGCTGTGGTGACCTTGTTCTTGAGTTTGCATGCCAAATTTATATGGTCTAAAGTAGTTTTGTTGCATGATATAGCCTCTAGACACTTGTGCGAGTAGTTGCTATCAATCTTATTGAGTTTTGTTCACTTTTATTTTGAGTCACTAAAAAATCCAGAAATTTTCAGAGAAAAGAAAAACCATGAGGAGGTGGTTAAGGGGTTCTTCAAGCTGGAATTTAGAGGGAAATGAGAATGAGGACAAAAAGAAGCCCAAGTACAACCTTCCTCGCGCTGCAGAGGTTCGGCCTTGTGAGTGGCCAAGTGATGTATTCTTGAGGGAGGCCAGAATTTATGATGATTTCTATTATTTGGCGGAGAACGCTGGCGTCACCGCCTTCCTCCAAGATAAGTGTGACCAGTATCTCCTTCTCACTAATACCTTCGTGCAAAACTTTCATTTTTATCCTTGAAAATCACCACCCACGATAGAGTTTCATTTATATGATAAGCCTAAGGAGATGACACTTTATGATTTTTGCGATGTTTGCAAATTACCTTATGAGGGCAGCGTTAGTGAACCATGTCCTAGAGACGTGGAGGACTTTATTGTTGAAACTACTGTGGGGGAAGAGAGAGGGGTGTCGAAAGCGAGAGTGGCTAGCTTACATTTTCCTATTTTACGCCCCTAATCCAGGACTCCCTCAGTAGCCCCTGAACCAGGCTTCAATGACGACGAGTCCGGCGCGCAGATTGTCTTCGGCATTGCAAGGCGGGTTCCTCCTCCGAATACTTCATAGAAGATTTTGAACACAAGGATAGTGTCGGCTCGCAACATAAGTTCCACATACCACCGCAGAGAGAATAATATTTACACAAATTCAACATGCTGACGTATTCCGTAGCGTGACATCACACCACGGCCAAGCCTTTATTGAAATCGTTTTTACTGTCCCACCTCAGCGCGTTTAGCGAGGCGGTTTCCTTGGCACGTCTTGTCGAAGCAGAGATCGTGTCCCCTTATTTCGGGATTCTCATTAATACCGGCGTGGGTAACCCAATCGTGCCCATTGGCACGTCTCCTATATCGGCGAGTCCCCAAGCGGTCACGGGAGGGCTCTTGGTATTCAACCTCTTTATAAAGAGACCAAGGCTCTACTACATTCTTTCAATCTCAATCGAATCCGCACCTCGCCTCGAGTTCCAACACCCAAAGCTCCAGATTCAGCGCCGGACCTTTGATGATGTCCGGCTCCGACCTTCAAGGCCGGTGGATGCCTTCCTCCGTTACGAAAGAAGACGTGCTAAAGCTAAGAGATGCCAGGTATTTAACCACCGAAATTTTGCGTAGGCTGCCTGCTCAAGGGCAGGTTATTCCCACTCCCAAGCCTAGTGAGAGCATGGTGTTCGTGTCCCACTTGCTTCGGGGGCTAGGCTTCCCGACGGACCCCTTCGTGAGGGGGCTCATGTTTTATTATGGGTTCGAATTTCACGACTTGGATCCGGAGTCCATCCTCCACATCTCATCGTTCATTGTCGTGTGCGAAGCCTTCCTCCGCATTACCCCTCACTTCGGATTGTGGCTCAAGACCTTCAAAGTGGAGCCGAAGATTATCAAGGGGCAGCAAGCGGAGTGCGGAGGGGCTGTTATAAGCAAGAATGCTGACGCTCCATGGCCGGAGGGCTCTTTTCAAGAGGAGTTCAGCTTATGGCAACGAGAGTGGTTTTATATCACAGCTCCCAGGGGCACCAAGTGGGTGGCGCCAACTGCCTTTCACTCGGGTCCTCCCCGGCAGCTGGCGTCATGGGTCAATAAAGGTTCGACTGGGGGTTGTCCAAGGACGTGTCCTTGTTGCAGGGCCGCATTCAAGATCTCCTGGAAAGAGACATCAACCTGGCAGTAGTGACACAGGTCTTGTTGATTCGCCGCACTTTGCCCTGCAAACGCCGCCCCCTCCGCCTGTGGGAGTTTAATCCGGAGGGACCACGAGCTCTCCAACACTTTACGGGCGCGACGCCCATGGAGATGTACAAATTGTTCTTCGGATCACAAGCAATGTGTCCGGACTCGACCGAGGACGCAGGTCTGAGCTGCAATCGCCCGGATACTCAAGTAAGTAGCCCTGTACCCGGACACGCCATCCATATGTTTCTCATAAAATTGCCCTCAAAAGAGTTGTCCCTTAAACAGGAGTGGATAGCGAAAGCAAAGCTAATCAGGTGTCCGGCCCCCTCCCTGAGACCACGCCGGATCCCGTGTTAACCAGGATGCTGGAGGTTGCGCCTTTGGAAGAAGGAGAAGGGGGGAACAAGGAAGCTACCACCTCCCCGGAGGAGGCTATCAGGAAAGGAGGAATCAAGAATCCCTCCATCCAAGGGAAGAAGAGGACCGCCTCTGAAGACCGGAGACCATGGTCTCAAAGCGGGGGAAGAAATCTTCATCAGAGGGTCCTGCACCGAGAAATGCCTCGGACGCACTATGCCCTCAAGGTGATCAGCCCTCCAGTGAGCCGTAAGTAGAGAGGGGAGTTTTAAAATAAGAGACATCCCTGTTCTATTTCTGAGGAAGATAACCGAATTTTTACCTTGTAGTCCGGATCTCAGCCCTTCTCAGCAGAGCTCATCTTCAGGGGATCTTCGTCCAGAGATGATGGAGAGCGGAACGCCTCCCGCTGCATCGCCTTGCGAGGTGGGCGACCACGAGGTGTCGCCACGGAGGGTCTCTCGACCGGCAGGCCGGAAAGCGATCGTATGGCTCCCCAAATCCTCTCCGTGTCCCGGCCTTCGAAAAAGGCCATCGGACGAGTCCGACACCGTCCGGTGCACGGTCGGAGGAGCTGAAGGACCTGCTCGGGCGAGCGTCTATCTCAGAAGAACACCGTGCATTGATGGGTACGGTGATTGAAAGGATTTCATCCGCGGAGAGCGGGTTGTACGAGGCCGCCAGGAGTTTACTGACGGGTTTTGAGGTACGCGAAATGATGTACCCTTTTGACGGTTCCGCATATATAAGATGCGCCCTGTGTAGATAGTAGCCCCTGAGACTCAGTGCGTTGTCAAAAATGACAGCGCGCCAAGGATCATAATCCCAGCTCTAATATGTCGCTCTTCCTATGTAGGTGGCGGCGTCCGGTGGCTAGCCGGACTGATGAATTTGCCGAGCTAAAGCGGCAACTTCACGTGGCGGATGCCGACATCGTGCTTGTCAACAAGCAGCTTGACGAGTCACAAGGTATGCAATTTCTCCGCGGACACCTGGTAAGGGGGCTTGATGCCCGTGCCTTACAACATGTATGCTTGATGCAGATGGTGCCGCTGCCATGGAGAACCTTCGCGGAACTCACCCGAGCCAAGGAGCAGGCCGTAAAAGTGATGCGGCTGCCTTTAAAGGCGTCAAGAGCCGAAAGCCGAACAGGCTGCTCATCGCCGAAGCAGGAAGGAAATGGCCGAGATGGCTGTGAGGTTGAAGGATGCTGCCGACCGCTGCAAGCTTCTTGAAAAGAAGATCGGGCGGAGCGAAGGACTGGAGAAGGCCACTCTGAGGCCAAGGATGCTCGCTCTGCAATCGAGCCATGAAGCGTGAGCTACGTCGGTAGGAGATATCGCGGCCGGAAAGCCCTTTTGCGGCGGATGAAGTTCGGGATCCTAAATATGCTCGCTTGGACCGGCTGTGGAGTGCGGCGGATACTTATCTGGACTTGGCGGCAAGTGCATGGACGCGCCGAACACTTCCGAGATCAACAGGATCACAAAGTGGAAAAGCTTTTTTGGTCGCAGTTCCACAATCCAGAGCGCCCACTTCCATTAACCGAGCGTTTGGCCGAATGGGCGGAGCTGAATAGGTTATCCGGACTCGCCATGAAGGATGTTGTGAGTCATCTGTGGCCGGAAAGGCCCGAGCCGATGAGTTATTTTAGTTTGGTGCAGCAGTTCCTTGGTGCGGTGTCGCATATCAATACAATGAAGAGGTCAGCATGCATAGAGGGTGCGCGGATGGCTCTTGCCTGTGTCAAGACATACTGGGTGGAGATGAAGGCCACCGACGTTGCATCCCAAGATTCGGACGGGAGCCGAATACCTGCCGAGCACTATTTTCAGGAAGTTCTGCAGGGCGCTCGTTTAATAGAGACGCATTGCTCGAAGGGTATCATGTTCGAATAACATGTATTATTGTAAAACAATGTTTCGATGGAATATAAAAGCTTTTTATACTTGTGCCTGCAAGAATTAAGATACCTCATGTGCGGTCGTTAATGTATATGTATATATAACCTGAAAGATGGCAGTCGTCGGCTTCAGCCCCCACGCATATAATGCGGGGGTGTTCGCAGAAGGCGCATTTTCACACTTGATCCAACGTCTTGGTCCTATAAAGGAGGTGATAGCGCAACGAACTAGGCAACCGGACTATAATGCTTTATCACTTTCACTTAGCCATAGGAGTTTGACAGTGGGGCTACTATATAGCCCCTAGGGGCACCGCGCTCACCCGAATTCGGGGCGCGTGTGTGCTTGGCCGGGAAACGGCCCTTCGTTAATGCGGAGGAATCCTAAAGATTTCGGCGGGTCATCGAGTGGTTGACCAGTCTCACGCTATATCATGACAGTCAGTTTTCGGCTTTCTCTACTTAGGTGCTCGCCTGGCCGAACCGGGGTACAATCGCAGTAGTTCTCCTGGTGCCACCTTAGCCGATAGAGCGGAACGTAAGGCAGCAAAACACAGGAGCCGGGCAAACCCAACATTTGACCAAAGACATGATTCGGAGTTGATGCATATAAGGCCAAACTTGCGTCGCCAAACACTCCCTAAGGTATCCGGTCTTTATGAAAACGGGCTGAAGAACTCCCTTGGTAATAAGCCCCTGGTGTCCAGGTACGCGCAAAATTCTGACGTGGCCACATGCCAAGACGCCAGCCTCCACCTCGGTTATAGCAAGAAACCAGGGGATGTGTATCAACAAGAGACAGTAAAAAAGGTTTACGCAGGGTCTTAATCTGAAAAGAATCCTTGGAACGGGTCCCTACTGCACGCTCACAAGATGTGTCTCCGTTGTCTTTGTATCCTGGACGGGTTTAGCACGGTGTTCATCTGTAAAAGAGAGGAACTTAGTTGAAAAAGATCATGCGAAAATGTACGTTATATTAAATAAAGAAAGTACAATTAAAAAATGAATAAAATTGATCTTTATTGTCTCTTGTTGTATATGCGCGGAGCCCCTTGTACGGGGGGATGCGGCTAGTAAGCCCTTGTATGTTTACGCCGGACTCGTCTAGCCATGTCCGGGGTCTGACAACCTGTTTAGGTGCTTTGATTAGTGAAGCCGGCTTAGTGTGTGGCTGTCAAGGCAGCCGCACAATCTTCCGTGCTCGAGGAACACTCGATATTTCCCTTTAATGAGATAATGCCTCATGGACCGGGCATTTTAAGTATAAGAGATGCATAATGCAAGATTGCGTTAAAAGCAAGCGAAAGCTTCGCGTTCGATGGTGCTTGATAGCTACTTGTAAATGGGGCGATGTGGAAGGTTAGCTTTTCGCGGCGGAAGTTGTCGGGTGAGCCGAACATAACTTCTAGCAGGAGAGAGCCCGTACAATGGGCATCTGGGCCTGGCGTTACCCCTTGAAAGTAAGTGTTGCTATGGCGAATTCTTGTTGGGTCTATCCCCATTTTGCGGACTGTGTCCTGATATAGCAGGTTTAAATCACTGCCGCCGTCCATTAGGACTTGTGTAAAGTGGAGTCCGTCAATTATAGGATCTAATACCAAGGTAGTCCAGCCTGCATTCCGGATACTTCTAGAGTAATCCTGGTGGTCGAAGGTGATTGGTTTTAACAACCAGTGGCGGGACTCTTCTGGGATAGGCCGTATGGCGCGTATCTCTATAGGCGCCACTATGTTTTTCCCTTTTGTCACGTGAAGTAAGTTTACTGTTTTGACTTCTTGTGGGAAATTCTTTTGTTTTCCGGTGCTCTGCTTGTGGGGTTCGTCATCGTCCTCGCTTGGTGTGTCGAGCCCGTTGTGTTCGGCGTTGAGTTTGCCGGATTGCTTGAAGACCCAACAATCTCTGTGGGTATGGTTTGCAGGCTTCCCAGGAGTAATGTGGATTTGACATATCTTGTCCAAGATTTTGTTTAGGTTAGATAGCTCGTCCCTGTTATCCTTGAGGGGCAGCTTTTTCTGATTCTGCCGAGAGCTTTCAAAACCGGCGTTGACTGTCGTGCTCTTCGGGCTGTTTCCTTGGTCCGGCGCTGGTCCTTGCTGCGTCGCGGTTTCCCGTTTCCATCCCTAACTTCGGATGTACTTGGGTCATTGGTATGCGCATCTTGCCAACCAACTATCCTCTCCTGCGCAAAAGCGGGTCATGAGGCTTGTTAATCCGGCCATTGTTCTTGGCTTTTCTTGGCCGAGGTGTCTGGCGAGCCATTCATCTCGAACGCTGTGTTTGAAAGCTTCTAAGGCTTCGGCGTCCGGACAGTCGACTATCTTGTCCTTTTTAGTAAGAAATCTGTTCTAGAGTTTCCGGGCTGACTCTCCGGGTTGTAGAGTTATATGACTTAAATCATCTGCATCCGGAGGTCGGACATAGGTCCCTTGAAAATTTTCCCGAAAAGCATCCTCGAGCTCTTCCCAACTTCCAATGGTGTTTTTGGGAAGGCTTTTAAGCCAATGCCGGGCTGGCCCTTTGAGTTTGAGGGGTAAGTATTTTATGGCATGGAGATCATCTCCTCTAGCCATGTGTATGTGAAGGATGTAATCCTCAATCCAGACTCCAGGGTTTGTTGTTCCGTCAGATGCCTCTATGTTTACGGGCTTGAATCACTGAAATTCATGACCCAAAGACCTCATCGGTGAAACATAGGGGTGTGCGGCACCCCTATATTTGGGTGTACCGTGATGTTCGGATACTTGATGCATTGCATTGCTTACTAGAGCTTGCTTTCTTGGCCCGTAGATAGATCTAGCTGGGCCATCTTTTTTATGCGAATCCTTGTGCGGATCGTGTGCCGGCTTGTGTGCGGCGCCACTTGCCACACTATGTTGGCCATGGGGTCGTTTATCCGACCGGGCGGCTTCCTTATTTTTTGATTGCGGAGGCTCTAAGGCCTCTTCATCAAATTCCGACAGTAATTTTCACTTCGGCTAGCTCTTTGTGCGGCGACTTTCGCCGTATTTGTCTGCGGTGTTGAGTACTTTGCTCCATCTAATTCTGAGTGCATCTTCCGCTGTTTTGAGCTTCCGCTTCTGTTTTTTCAGGCTACGTGCAGTGGCGACGAGCCTTTTGCGGAGGTTCTTCTGCTCCAGCAACTTGTCCGGCGTGAGGTCGTCCGGACTGTTGTATTCGCCGGGGACGGGTTGTTTATCCAAGTTGCCCTGTTCGGACGGTTGCTAAATGGCATGTTCGTCGTCCGCCGGTTCACCCAGCGTTATGGCTGGGTCTGTATGGCTGCTTTCTCTGTCGAGGTGGGGTTTGGAGCGGCGCTTACGCCGCCGCTTTGATTGCTTTTCGAGGGAACGATCCCTCGTTGCGTCCCTTTGTTCCTCGTCGTCGTTTCCTTTAGGTGTATCCACCATGTATACATCGTGAGATGGGGTGGTTGTCCAGTGGCATATAGGCGCTGGTTCCTGTTAAATCTCCTACATCGCCGTCCATACCGCCGATGTCTTGGTCAAGTCGAGCATGTCGGTTAAATCATCGGCAGTGGCTACAAAGTGGGTGGTGGGTGGGCTTTGAATTTCTTCGTCGTCCGCATGCCAACCTTGCCAACCATAATCCGGCCAGGTTTCTTCTGATAAAGAGAGAGACATTAATGAATTCAGGATGTCGCCGAAGGGCGAGTGCTGAAAGATGTCCGCGGCGGTGAACTCCATGATCGGCGCCCAATCGGATTCGATTGGCAGGGGCGCGGAAGGTTCGGAGTCTGGAGAAAAGTCCGGCACCTTGGAGTCACGAGCTCCGCAAAGGACAAGGCTTGTGTTCGGCTCGATCGTCGTAGAGATTGCAGCCCCCGAGGCGGTGTCTAGCCACCCATCCTCGATTGGCGCAGTCGGCTCCGAGCTAGAGTTCGGAGCGGACACTGGTGCAGCCTCCATGCCACTGTTCGGCAGCAGAGCTAGATCATGCCCATCGCGATAGTGCGGCGCGCTTGGCTGTGGCTCGAACCCGTCGAAGATCAAGTCTCCGCGGACGTCAACCGTGTAGTTCAAACTTCCAACTCTGACCTGATGGCCAGGGGCGTAGCTTTCGATCTGCTCCAGATAGCAGCTGCTTAATTGGCCCGCAGCAAAGCCGCCGAATACGAAGATCTGTCCGGGAGAAACGTCTCACCCTGGTCCACATCGTTGTTGATGATCGGAGGAGCCATCGGGCCTAAAGATGACGACTACGGAAGGAACTCTCAATGAAAGCACCAATGTCGGTGTCAAAACCGCGGATCTCGGGTAGGGTGTCCCGAACTGTGCGTCTAGGCGGATGGTAACAGGAGACAAGGCACGATGTTTTTACCTGTGTTCGGGCCCTCTCGATTGAGGTAAAACCCTACTCCTGCTTGATTAATATTGATGATATGGGTAGTACAAGAGTAGATCTACCACGAGATCAGAGAGGCTAAACCCTAGAAGCTAGCCTATGGTATGATTGTTATTCGTTGTCCTACGGACTAAAACCCTCCGGTTTATATAGACACCGGAGAGGGTTAGGGTTACATAGAGTCGGTTACAATGGGAGGAGATCTACATATCCGTATCGCCAAGCTTGCCTTCCACGCCAAGGAAAGTCCCATCCGGACACGGGACAAAGTCTTCAATCTTGTATCTTCATAGTCTAGGAGTCCGGCCAAAGGTTATAGTCCGGCCATCCGGACACCCCTAATCCAGGACTCCCTCAGTTCCTGTCATAGTTGCAAACATTGCTATCTTAACAGACTTTGTTATTCTTGATATTCCCGAGGACAACAATATGTTGATCATCCTTGGTAGACTCTTTTTGAACACTTCACGGGCTGTTATTGATTGCAACAAGGGCAATGTCACTTTTCATGTTAATGGTAATGAGCAGACGATACACTTTCCGAAGAAACAACCTCAAGTTAATAGCATCAATTCTATTGGAAAAATCTCAACTATTGCATTGGAGGTTTTGAATTCCCTATTCCTACTGTCAAAAAGAAATATGATATTCTTATTGTGGGGGACATGCATATCCCTGTTGAGGTAGCCTAGTGTTATACGAAGATTCTCCAGTTTCATGTCGATTAAGAAGTTTGTTAATAAGACTTGATCAATATTGTTAATGGATTCCTTTTGATGGGCATGAGATGGATGAATTTGGTAAACACAACTCTTTGTACCCACTCTCTACTTTCTGTTTTAGAGTAAATAAAGCAAAAATACTATTATTTATTTATTTTCTGAATTATCCGTGTAATAAAAATGACGAGAAAATAAAAGTTCTCCAAATGCCATGAAAATTTAGTATGATTTTTTCTAGAATATTTAAGAATTTTTGGCACTGAAAACACCTCAGGGAGGTGCACCAGTGGGCCACAAGCCCAGAGGACGCGCCCACCCCTTGGGCGCGCCTACAGGGCTTGTAGATCCCACGTGGCCCCCCTAACTTATTCCATCACCCATCCACTTCGTCTTCCTCCAGAAAAAAATCCCACCATTGCTCAAACCCGTGTTCTTGCTCTTTTTGCTGCTATTTTCGATCTTCTTGCTCGAAACTCCGTTTCTGAAACGGTTTCAGGGATTTTTTCATGGGTGTGTGACTCCTCCAATGGTCCAATTAGTTTTTGTTCTAGTACTTTATATATTGCAAATTTTTGCTGTTGTGGTGACCTTGTTCTTGAGCTTGCATTCCAAATTTATATTGTCTAAAGTAGTTTTGTTGCATGATATAGCCTCTAGACACTTGTGCGACTAGTTGATATCAATCTTATTGAGTTTTGTTCACTTTTATTTTGAGTCACTAAAAATCCAGAAATTTTCAGAGAAAAGAAAAACCATGAGGAGGTGGTTAAGGGGTTCTTCAAGCTGGAATTTAGAGGGAAATGAGAATGAGGAGAAAAAGAAGCCCAAGTACAACCTTCCTCGCGCTACAGAGGTTCGGCCTTGTGAGTGGCCAAGTGATGTATTCTTGAGGGAGGCCAGAATTTATGATGATTTGTATTATTTGGTGGAGAACGCTGGCGTCACCGCCTTCCTCCAAGATAAGTGTGACCAGTATCTCCTTCTCACTAATACCTTCGTGCAAAACTTTCATTTTTATCCTAGAAAATCACCACCCACGGTAGAGTTTCATTTATATGATAAGCCTAAGGAGATGACACTTTATGATTTTTGCGATGTTTGCAAATTACCTTATGAGGGCAGCGTTAGTGAACCATGTCCTAGAGACATGGAGGACTTTATTGTTGAAACTACTGTGGGGGAAGAGAGAGGGGTGTCGAAAGCGAGAGTGGCTAGCTTACATTTTCCTATTTTACGCTATTATTTATTGTTTGCTGGGAGATGTTTTGATTGGTCGTGGGGAGAGTGGAGGCCTTCATGCCCCTGATCTTGCTATTTTGCGCCATGCTTTATATTGTGATAGAACTTTTAGTTTGAGCGCCATTGTTGGTCGGCGGTTAAACACAAACCGCTCAAAGGGCCCTGTCTTTGGAGGTATCTATGCCTCCCGCCTTGCTAGACATTTTGAGATACCCATTAGGCATGATGAGGAGGAGGAGATGTTGTTACCCGTTAAGTATTTAAACTATGCTAGTATGGTAGCACACAATTTTATTAAGAAAGACGATGACAAACGACTCCTCTACAACCTAGTATTTAGTCAGGGTACTTGTGAGACTATTTCTCTACCTCCACCATATTTGTTTGATATTTATTCAGGCAGGTACACTATTATGCCCGAGGACATCTACAGATTTTGGGGTCTTTCACAACCCCCAGCACCTGAGCCAGCACCAGTTCCTGATCCGTATCAGTAGCATGTTTATCAGTGGGATCCCCAGGAGCTCGCCAACCAGTGGAACCCTCAGGACCCTCCGGAGTATCGAGGAGAGGGTTATTTTGAGCCATGGCCCTACACCAACTTAGGCACAAAGCATAAGCTTGGGGGAGTACGTATTTCTCACCGACATTACATTCATGTTCACACACTCATTTCAGTTGTCGGTGTTCATACTTTTTCATTGTATTATCCATGCTAGTTTATTTTTCTCTTTCTTGCTTTCTTCTCATGTGTTTGAAAAACTTTGAGAAAATCCAAAATATATCAGTTCTTGTTTCTTTTTAGCTTTACTTTCTAATTTAATTAGTAGTAGTATTAAGAGAAAACCCAAAAAGATTTATCGTTCTTCTTTTGCTTGTTGGGAGCTTTCCCATGTAAATACTTTTTCTCGTTCTTGTTTTACTTTCTTTAGAAAAACTAAAACTCCAAAAAGACTTCAGTGTGTTTATTTGAAATTCATTTTCTTTTCTTTAGGTCGTAAGGAGAAGACCATGCTGAAAATGTTGAGTGGCTCTCATATGCATTATTGTTGATCTAACAAAGATCCCATATTAACTTGTCTTCTCCTTTGAATAAATGTTAACAGATTCCAGCTAGGTCCAATGCACGTGCACTCTTATTACTAAACAGAACCAAAAATAAGCTAGAAGGATTATTTATTACTAAACAGAACCAAAAATAAAGAAACTAAAATAAAATTGAGTTGCCTCCCAACAAGCGCTATCGTTTAACGCCCCTAGCTAGGCATGATGATTTCAATGATGCTCACAAAAAGATAAGAACTGAAACATAAAGAGAACATCATGAAGAATATGAATAGCACATTTAAGTCTAACCCATTTCCTATGCATAGGGATTTTGTGAGAAAACAACTTATGGGAACAATAATCAACTAGCATAGGAAGGCAAAACAAGCACAACTTCAAAACTTTAAGCACATAGAGAGGAAACTTGATATTATTGCAATTCCTACAAGCATATGTTCCTCCCTCATAATAATTTTCAGTAGCATCATGAATGAATTCAATCATATAACCAGCACCTAAAGCATTCTTTTCATGATCTACTTGCATAGAAATTTTACTACTCTCCACATAAGCAAAATTCTTCTCATTCAGAATAGTGGGAGTATCATAAGAGACTTGAATACTATAAATTGTTTCCACATTAAATGATTAATGTTCAGAAAAAGGGTAATCATAATCATGACAAGTTTTATAAATGTAATCATCACTACTTTTTATGGCATAAGTTTCATCACAATAATCATCATAAGTAGCAACTTTGTTCTCATCATAATCGATTGAAACCACTTCCAAGATAGTGGAATCATCACTAAATAAAGTCATGACCTCTCCAAATCCACTTTCATATTTATCACAATAAGATTCAACATCCTCCAAAATATTGGGATCATTACTTCCTAAAGTTGATACTCTTCCAAACCCACTTTCATCAATATAATCATCATAAGTAGGAGGCATGCTATTATCATTATAAATTTGCATATCAAACCTTGGGAGATTAAAAATATCATCTTCATTAAACGTAGCATTCCCAAGCTTGGGACAAACATTAATTTCAGCAAATATATTCTCAAACATGTCATTTTCATCAAACATAGCATCCCCAAGCTTGGGCCTTTTTATATCATAAGCATAATCACTCTCATCATTAATAGTATGGATAGCACAAATAGTATAGCAATTATCATATTCTTCCAAGCAAATGCCAAAAAGATTTTCAAGATCATAAGAAGTAGTATCTTCCCAATCATAATCATCACAACAAGCAATAGGCATAACGAGATCATCATCAAGTGCATCATCTTCCACAATTATTTTTGATTCATTTTCATGAGGCACAACAATAATAGGAGCAACATTATTTGGGGGAGATATCTTTTTACCTCTCTTCCTTTTTCTTTTCTTCTTCTTCACCACATCATGTGTGGGTTCAATCCTCTTTTTGGAGCTCCTTATTAATGAGATTGGTTGAATATAAGGCTCCTCCTCGTTACCTGATTCATCAAAAGATATAATAGGAGAGTATTGGGAAGTCTCTTCCCTTTCATTAGTATTCTCTTCATCTTATATTTGTTTTCTTTTCTTTATGTAATTGGCAATGTAAGGATTTTCAATGCAATTCACCGCACAATACATATAAATTTCTTGTAGATCAAAATGAAGAACTCTATCAAGGGCAAATTCTGGAATAACCTTAGTTATACGTTTCATTTCTTCATAACCCAAGAGCAAACTAAGTTCATTATGATGTGCAAGGGAAATCAAGTCATCATAATTTTTGGACACGATATGATCATGAAACAATTTTCATTGGGTACTGAAATTATCATGTTCATTGCAAAGTTCACAAGTACGGCTAAGAAAATTTAAATTTTCAGCACAAACATCTAGCCTTTCTTGCAACCATTTAGTTTCTAAATGCTTATGCCTCTTGCAATATCTATCTTCCCTATTTGGTGTGTACTTGCAAACCCAATGCACTCCACAAAAATTGGCATGTTTATAGGAGACATTTTCATCATAACTAGTGCAATCATCATTAGTACTATGGATATTCATGGACTTCATACTAACAACATTGCAATCATGCTCATCATTCAAAGATTTAGTGCCAAACATTTTATAGATTTCTTCTTCTAACACTTTGGCACAATTTTCCTTCCCATCATACTCACGAAAGATATTAAAAAGATGAAGCGTATGAGGTAAACTCAATTCCATTTTTTAGTTTTATTTTATAAACTAAACTAGTTCTAAAACAAGAAACAAAAAGATTTGATTGCAAGATCTAAAGATATACCTTCAAGCACTAACCTCCCCGGCAACGGCGCCAGAAAATAGCTTGATGTCTACTACACAACCTTCTTCTTGTAGACGTTGTTGGGCCTCCAAGTGCAGAGGTTTGTAGGACAGTAGCAAATTTCCCTCAAGTGGATGACCTAAGGTTTATCAATCCGTGGGAGGCGTAGGATGAAGATGGTCTCTCTCAAGCAACCCTGCAACCAAATAACAAAGAGTCTCTTGTGTCCCCAACACACCCAATATAATGGTAAATTGTATAGGTGCACTAGTTCGGCGAAGAGATGGTGATACAAGTGTAATATGGATGGTAGATATGGGTTTTTGTAATCTAAAAATATAAAAACAGCAAGGTAACTAATGATAAAAGTGAGCGTAAACGGTATTGCAATGCTAGGAAACAAGGCCTAGGGTTCATACTTTCACTAGTGCAAGTTCTCTCAACAATAATAACATAATTGGATCATATAGCTATCCCTCAACATGCAACAAAGAGTCACTCCAAAGTCACTAATAGCGGAGAACAAACGAAGAAATTATGGTAGGGTACGAAACCACCTCAAAGTTAATCTTTATGATCGATCTATTCAAGAGTCCGTAGTAAAATAACATGAAGTTATTCTTTCCGTTCGATCTATCATAGAGTTCGTACTAGAATAACACCTTAAGAAACAAATCAACCAAAACCCTAATGTCACCTAGATACTCCAATGTCACCTCAAGTATCCGTGGGTATGATTATACGATATGCATCACACAATCTCAGATTCATCTATTCAACCAACACAAAGTACTTCAAAGAGTGCCCCAAAGTTTCTACCGGAGAATCAAGACCAAAATGTGTGCCAACCTCTATGCATAGGTTCATGGGTGGAACCCGCAAGTTTATCACCAAAACATACATCAAGTGGATCAATAGAATTCCCCATTGTCACCACGAGTATCCCACGCAAGACATACATCAAGTGTTCTCAAATCATTAAAAGACTCACTCCGATAAGATAACTTCAAAGGGGAAACTCAATCCATTACAAGAGAGTAGAGGGGGAGAAACATCATCAGATCCAACTATAATAGCAAAGCTCGCGATACATCACGATCGTATCACCTCAAGAACACGAGAGAGAGAGATCAAACACATAGCTACTGGTACATACCCTCAGCCCCGAGGGTGAACTACTCCCTCCTCGTCATGGAGAGCGCCGGGATGATGAATATGGCCACCGGTGAGGGTTCCCTCCTCCGGCAGGGTGCCGGAATAGGGTCCCGATTGGGTTTTTGTGGCTACAGAGGCTTGCGGCAGCGGAAATCCCGATCTATTCTGCTCCCCGAAGGTTTTAGGGTATATTGGTATATATAGGAGGAAGAAATACGTCAGGGGAGCCACGAGGGGCCCACGAGGGTGGAGGGCACGCCCGGGGGGGTGGGCGCGCCGCCTCGTGCCTTCCTTGTTGCTTCCCTGACGTACACTCCAAGTCTCCTGGATTGCTTCCGTTCAAAAAATAACACTCCCGAAGGTTTCATTCCGTTTGGACTCCGTTCGATATTCCTTTTCTGCGAAACACTGAAACAAGGGAAAAACAGAAACTGGCACTCGGCTCTGGGTTAATAGGTTAGTCCCAAAAATAATATAAAAGTGCATAATAAGGCCCATAAAACACCCAAGATGGATAATATAATAGCATGAATACTTCATAAATTATAGATACGTTGGAGACGTATCATTTTCCTATGCACAAGCCCTAGCTTACAGAACACTAATTGACAAGAGATAGAACTTATCTGTCGGGCTTGCCGGGGATCGCAGCACTGGTTCATCTTCCCAACTCCTTGTAGAGGCCAAGTTCTCGGCAGGAACCTGCAGCTTCATGCAGATGGGAATGATGCAGGATGCGATCCTATCTATATGCATATGCAAATGCTCATGAAATGCTTATGCAGTGCTCTGGGAATGCTTATGCATGCATGCAACTTGGTTGGCCCCCCCAGCGCTTCGTTTATTTCTCTCTTGCTCAAGGTCATCGCCCTGGCTTTGTACAAGGGGTTACATGCAACTAAGGCAAGGCCTGTACAAAAGGGTGGCTGTCGGGCCTGCCCGGCAGCCGCGCCTTACGGGTAGAGCTTGCGGAGATGCTCAATATTCCATGAGTTTTGCAATTTAATGCCATCTTCGGTCTCCAGACAGACTGCACCATGTCTTGTGACTCGTACTACTCGGTAAGGGCCTTCCCACTTTGGTGTCAACTTGTTTGTACCCTTGGCGGACTGAACACGCCTAAGGACAAGGTCACCTTTCTCAAAACACCAGGCATGAACCTTGCGGCTATGATAGCGATGCAGGGCTTGCTGATAGAGTGCAGCACGCGTAGCAGCCCGGAGACGGTTCTCCTCGAGTAGCACAACGTCGTCCCGCCGGTGCTGATCTTACGCCACTTCATCGTAGGCAAGCACTCGAGGCGACCCGTAAATGAGTTCCGTGGGGATAACTGCTTCTGCCCATAGACTAGGGAGAAGGGAGTCTGCCCGGTAGCTCGATTTGGTGTCGTTCTGAGGGACTAGAGAACTACTGGCAGCTCATCGATCCACCGCCTACCGTGCTTTTGTAGCGTATCAAAGGTTCTTGTCTTGAGTCCTCATAGCACTTCAGCGTTCGCCATCTCAGTTTGCCCATTTCTCCTAGGATGTGCAACAGAGGCAAATGAGATCTTGCATCCAAGGGCATGAACATATTGCATGAAGGCACGTCTCGTGAACTGGGTGCCGTTGTCGGTAATGATCCTTGCCAGGACTCCAAAGCGGCACACCAATTTTTTCAAGAACTTGATAGCTGACTGAGCAGTCACCTTTCTCATGGCAATCACTTCCGGCCACTTTACAAACTTGTCTATAGCAACGAACAAGAATTCAAAGCCCCCGATTGCTCGCGGGAAGGGGCAGAGGATATCGAGCTCCCAGACCGAAAATGTCCATGATAAATGGATTGTCTGAAGAGCTTGGGTAGGTAGGTGGATATTCTTGGAATGGAACTGGCAGGCTTTACATTTGGTGACTAGCTCGACCGCATCTTGGAGGGCTGTGGGCCAATAGAATCCTTGCCGGAATGCTTTCCCAACTAATGCCCTTGATCCAATGTGGGAGCCACACATTCCTTTGTGTATTTCAGCCAGCAGTTCCTTTCCTTCTTCCCGGCAGATGCACTTCAATTTCACACCGCTGGGCCTCCTTCTGTACAGAGTGTCATCGACAAACTGGTACATACTGGCCGTCCAGCTACTCTTTGGGCTTCATCTTGTCGCCGGGAAGCTCTCCGGTTTGGAGAAAGTGGACTATGTGCCTTGCCCAAGTTGGAGCCTAGGGCTCGGCAACGAGGACTAGCGGCACCTTCTCTACTACGAGGGCACAATCCTCGTTCACGGGGACCATGGGCCCGGCTGGAGGGTGCGGTCCGGCAAATGGTGAGGAGTTGTTTCCGGCAGGGCCTCTGCCAGGAGCGGACGACTCTACCGGGAGAGGCTTACCGAAGTCCAACTTTCTCCTTTTCCGGGCCATTGTTGCTGGGGATACGAAGGGTTGAGTAAGATGGAGAACAAAAGTCCCTGGTTCCACAGGAAGCTTCTACGCAGCACACTTTGGCAGATGATCAGCTATGCTGTTTTCCGCACGGGGTACATGCACTGTTTGCAATCCATCAAAGCGTTCCTCCAATCTTCTCACTTCCTCAACGTATGCCTCCATCAATGGACTTTGATAGTCCTTGTTGACTTGTCTCACCACGAGCTGTGAATCTCCTCGAATGATCAGATTCTTAATTCCCAATTCTGCAGCAATCCTGAGCCCGGCATGGAGCCCTTCATCTTCAGATGTATTGTTGGTTGCCTCTTCCCGGGAAAAATGCATCTGGACGATTTACTTCAAGTGCTCCCCGGAGGGGGTGACAAGAAGCCCGCCAGCTCCTGCACCTTGTAGGGAAAATGCACCATCAAAATACATAATCCATTGTTGGGGTGATTCCTTGCCGAGGATGATGGTCTCTGGTACTTCCTCATGAGGAGTTGGCATCCATTCTGCAATAAACTTTGCCAATACCCTGCTCTGGATAGTTGACGTGCTCTCAAACTTCAAACCAAAACTGGATAATTCCAAAGCCCACTCCAATATTCTGCCAGTAGCCTTAGGGTTTCGGAGTATCCTTTGCAACGGGAAACGAGTGACAACCATAATCTTGTGGGCGTGGAAGTAGTGGCGCAGTTTCCCCGAGGCCATGATGAGACCAAAGATCAACTTTTGCACGCCAGAGTACCTCGATCTAGCCCCCTGCAATAAGGAGCAGACGAAGTACACTGGGCGCTGCACCACTTTCCTCCCTGCCGTGTCCTTGGGGTTGCTCTCGCTGCCGTGCTCATTTTGGACTTGATCCCTCTCTGGCTTTGTCGGTCCTGGCTCACTCTCTAATTCATCCACTTCCCGCCGGGCCACCAAGGCTGCGCTAACCACTTGGTTGGTAGCCGCTAAGTACAACATCAACGGTTCTTGTGGTTTGGGAGCAACCAAGGTAGGCATAGAGCACAAGTAGGGCTTCAACTCTTGCAAAGCTGCATCTGCTTCCGGAGTCCACTTCATGGGCCCTGTCTTCTTCGAAATTTGGAAGAATGGCAGGGCGCGCTCGGCTGACTTGGAGATGAATCTGCTTAGCGCAGCAATGCACCCTGTCAGACGCCTCACTTCCTTAACTGTCTTTGGCGCTTGGATCTGCTCAGTAGCTTTAATCTTGTTAGGGTTGGCTTCGATCCCCCGATGGGACACAAAGAACCCAAGCAGCTTGCCAGAGGGAACGCTAAACACACACTTCTCCGGGTTGAGCTTCAAGTTGATCTTACGCAAATTAGAAAATGTCTCCTCCAAATCCTGAATAAGGTGGCTCTATCCTCGGTCTTGACCACAATATCATCCATATAAGCTTCAATGTTTATATGTAGATGTGGCTCAAAACCAATCTGGACTGCCCTTGCAAAAGTGGACCCGGCACTTTTCAATCCAAATGGCACGTGAATAAAATAGTACGTACCACATGGAGTGATGAACGATGTCTTCTCTTCGTCTTCCTTGGACATGAAGATTTGGTGATACCTAGAATATGCATCCAGAAAGGAGAGCAAATCACAGCCTGAAGTGGAATCCACAATCTGATCGCTATGCAGCAAGGGAAATGGGTCCTTCGGGCAAGCTTTGTTGAGATCTGTGAAATCTATGCAAAGCCTCCGCTTCACGTTAGCCTTCCAGACCACCACTGGATTTGCCACCATGTGGGATGTAGCACTCCTCTGACCAAACCAGCTGCTTCAAGCTTCTTGATCTCTTCCGTAATGAACTGCTGCCTCTCCAAGGCCTGCTTCCGGACTTTCTGCTTGACAGGTCGGGCATGTGGGCAGACAGCAAGGTGGTGCTCAGTTACCTCCCTAGGAACACTGGGATATCAGATGGTTGTCAGGCAAACACATCGATATTCGCCCGCAGGAAGGCAACGAGCGTGATTTTCTATTTGTCATCGAGGGTGGGGCTGATAGTGAAAGTACCATAAACGCCAGCCAGCCCTGCCGAGACCTTTTTCACTTGGGGTGCAGTGACCTTGGATCTCTTACTGTTGGAACTCTCCGGAAAGTCATCAACAGGTGCAACGCACTCCGAAGAGATACGCTTCCTGGATTGCTTGCCAGCGTCCTTGCTATCCTTCTTCTTTCCTCTGTCCTCCTTTGCAGGAACTGCTGCTACCGCTGCCTCTACCGCGACTGCGTCCCTGTACATCTTGTCCATGCAAATGATTGCATCCTTCTCATCTGATGGGATGGTAATGACCCCCATAGGCCCAAGCATCTTCAAGGTGTTGTAGGCATAGTGGGATGCCGCCATGAATTTAGCCAGGACTGCGCGTCCAAGAATCCCATTGTATGGCAGGGGGAGGTCGACCACATCAAACACAATCTTCTCAGTCCGGTAGTTTAGCTCTCCCCTAAACGTCACCGACAGCGTGATCTTTCCCTTAGGATAACTCCTGCCGGGATTAATTCCTTGAAACATGCCGGTGGCCTTCAATTCATCTTCTGCTATCTGAAGTTTGCTAATGACTGCCGGGGAAATCAGATTCAACCCGGCCCCGCCATTCACCAACATTTTTGTGGCCTTGAGGTTGCGAATTGTTGGAGAGACCAACAATGGCAAACACCCTACCACAGTGGTATGGTTAGGATGATCCTCTTCGTCAAAGATGATGGGCGTGCGTGACCATTTGAGCGGCTTCCGGGCCTCTGGTGCTGGTTCCACGGCATTGACTTCTCGTGCCCACCGTTTGAGTTGGCGGTGAGAGGTGTGCAAGGATGCACCTTCGTCAATGCACAGGGAGTCAGTGGCCTTCTGAAACTCCTGCTCACTAGTTTCCTCTTCATCCACTCCATTGCTCTCATCATCACAGGTTTCCTTCTCTCGACCTCTGGCAGGCTTTCCTTGGTTACGGAAGGGTTTGTCGGGGCAATTTACTTCACCGCCTCGGCCCTTACCGCCAGCGACATTCTGATCCTTTTCCTTGTCGCGCTTCTCATATTCTGCTCTTTGTCTCTTAACAAGCTGCTCATCCTGATAACACTCTTGAAGGTCGTGGCCTTTGGTCTGATGAATCTTGCCACATGGCCCATCACCCTTCTCGGCCTTCTCGGCAGCCACGGCCTCCCGGCAGTCAGCGCACACGGCAGCTTCCTTGCCGGGGACCTCAGCCTTGGCCTTCTTGCTGGTACTAGGTGTACCCGATCCTTCTACAGACATCACTGTCTTATCCTTCTACTTTTTACTGTGCTTCTTGCTCTTCTTATGACTGGTTGATCCATCATCATCCTCTGAATCGACATTGGTGCAATCTTCCTCTCCGGGCAACTTCCTTCCCTCCTGCATTCGACCACACTTATCCACCAAGGTATAGAGCTCCTTCACAGTCTTGGGCAACCGCACGATCATCTTGGAATGGATCTGGCGGTTGCGCACATTGGACTGGAAGGCAGCTATCACAACTGCTGGATGGATATTTGGGATGTTCCTATGGACCTTGCTGAATCTCTATAAATACTTACGGAGGGTCTCTCTTTCCTTCTATTGGAGAAGCTGCAAATCGCTGGTTCAACCTGGCCCTTGATGGCTGCCAGTGAAGGCGCCAATGAATTCATGGTACAGGTCAGCCCATGACGAGATGGAGTTCTCCGGCAGGTGCATCAGCTAAGACCTCACATTGGACTTGAGAGCCAAAGGGAAGTAGTTGGCAAACACCTTCTCATATATTCCCCCGGCAGCCTGAACAACGATGGTGTGGATGCTCAGAAACTCTGTCGGGTTTAGCCTCCCATCATACTTCTCGGGTATCTCTGGCTTGAACGTGCGAACAGACGGCCAACGGACTTGCCGCAGCTCACAAGTAAAGGCAGGGCACCCAACTTCGAAAGGTAGGCACCCACCAATACCGAGCGCAGGCTCGTCGACGTCGGGGCCATCGCACCCATTGGTTCGGCAGTGGTCGTTGCGGCGTCGCTCGACGACGACGCGCGCGTCTCTCACCCGTCTATTCTCTGGGGCTTGTCATCGGCCTGGCGTACTTGAGGGTCAGAAGAGGCCATCGAGACATTGTTAGGTTCTTGATTCTGCTGCGCCCGCGCTGGGTATCGTGGCAGGGACTCCACCATGGGGGTGTCCCCTTCCAAACGGCCAGCAGCACGAGCCGTGGTCATCGCTTAGGGAGGCCATGGCAGGCCAGCTCGTTGGGAGCCCCCAGCCTCGGCAAAACGAAGCAGACTTTTGATGGTGGCACGCCATTCGTCCATCTGCTCAACCACTGGCGGAAACCTCACTAGCAGCTGAGTCTGCGCCACGGCCTCCATGGTCGTACTTGGCATGGGTGATGATGAAGTAGATCGCACCGCCGCCTGGCTCCTGATGGTGCCAGCGGCGGCAGCACTGCACCCCCGCTGTTGCAGGGCAGCCATCTGGATGGCAGGATGGCATGGCGAAGGCACTAGAGGGCCAGCGGCTCTGCCGGGCACAGCGACTTGGTCGACCCGTCCCAGGGGAGGCGCACGCGCTGCGGTCGCTCCCGTGGAGGGGGCGGCTGGATGGTAGCGAATCACCCCGGACCGAGCACCACTGTTGCGGCTGTGCCTGTCGGCGGGAGGAAGGGACGCGGGTGGAGTAACCCCTTCACTCATACCTCGTGGAACGTGGCCGTCAGGGCGTTGCTGATGATGTTCTCCTCCGATGTTTCCCGCTCCTATGTCGGCTGCGGGGGAACTGGTGACGGTGCCGCCTGCACCGACCACATCCCCAGCAGCATCCACGTCCTCGCATGTCTCCGCATCCCCTGCAGTATTAAAGGCAGTGGGCGGTGGAGCCGAAGCACCAGATTTCTTCTTGGGCGCCATGGTCGATGGCGCCGTCAAGGGTGAAGACGGTGATGAAGATGATGCGACGTGCACGCTTTTAGGTTCGCGCAAGCGATCCCCCTACCTGGCGCGCCAAAGATGTCGTGGGAAACCACGGCCACCTATGGGACCAAGGGCCCCTTGCTGGTTCAGCAGGGGGGATGTCGCATTGCACATTATGGGCTGTTATTACACATTATATCACAATACTTACGGCTATTCTCTCTTATTTTACAAGGTTTACCATGAAGAGGGGAATGCCCGGCAATTGAATTCTGGTGGAAAAGGAGCAAACGTTGGAAACCTATTCTGCACAGCTCAAAAAGTCCTGAAACTCCACGAAACAACTTTTTGGAATTAACAAGAATTTCTGAGCGAAAGAAATATGCTAGGGGGCCCACACCCTGTCCAGGAGACAGGGGCGCGCCTCCCCTATTGGGCGCGCCCCTATCTCCTGGGCCCCCTGGTGGGCCTCCAGTGACCATCTTCTGCTATATCATCACTTTTACCCTGGAAAAAATCGTGGGCAAGCTTACGGGACGAAACTCCGCCGCCACGAGGCGGAACCTTGGCGGAATCAATCTAGGGCTCTGGCGGAGCTGTTCTGCCGGGGACACTTCCCTCCGGGAGGGGGAAATCATCACCAACGTCATCACCAACGATCCTCTCCTGGGGAGGGGGTCAATCTCCATCAACATCTTCACCAGCACCATATCCTCTCAAAACCCTAGTTCATCTCTTGTATCCAATCTTGTATCAAAACCACAAATTGGTACCTGTGGGTTGCTAGTAGTGTTGATTACTCCTTAAAGTTGATGCTAATTGGATTACTTGGTGGAAGATCATACGTTCAGATCCTTTATGCATATTGTTACTCCTCTGATTATGAACATGAATATGCTTTGTGAGTAGTTACGTTTGTTTCTGAGGACATGGGTGAAGTCTTGCTATTAATAGTCATGTGAATTTGGTATTCGTTCGATATTTTGATGAGATGTATGTTGTCTTTTCCTCTAGTGGTGTTATGTGAACGTCGAATACATGACACTTCACCATTATTTGGGCCTAGAGGAAGGCATGGGGAAGTAATAAGTAGATAATGGGTTGCTAGAGTGGCAGAAGCTTAAACCCTAGCTTATGCATTGCTTCGTTAGGGGCTGATATGGATCCATATGCTTAATGCTGTGGTTAGGTTTACCTTAACACTTCTTTTTGTAGTTGCGGATGCTTGCAATAGGGGTTAATCATAAGTGGGATATTTGTCCAAGTTAGGGCAGTACCCAAGTACCGGTCCACCCACATATCAAATTATCAAAGTACCGAACGCGAATCATATGAACGTGATGAAAACTAGCTTGATGATAATTCCCAATGTGTCCTCGGGAGCTCCTTTATTATTATTAGAAATTGTCCAGGCTTATCCTTTGCTACATAAAGGATAGGGCCACCTTGCTGCACTTTATTTACTTTATTTACTTGTTGCTCGTTACTATTTACCTTATCCCAAAACTATCTATTACCTACAATTTCAGTGCTTGCAGAGAAAACCTTACTGAAAACCGCTTATCATCTCCTTCTGCTCCTCGTTGGGTTCGACACTCTTACTTATCAAAAGGACTATGATAGATCCCCTACACTTGTGGGTCATCAGATGGGTGACATGATCTTTGAGAGATTATCTAAACACAAGAATATCGTCAAAATAGACCACAACAAATACGCCAATGTAGGGGCAAAGAACAAAATGCATGACTCTCATGAAAGTGCCGGGTTCTTCGTACAAACCCATTGCCATAACAAGCCATTCATATAAGCCAAATTTGGTCTTAAATGTGGTTTTCCATTCATCATCTTCTTCGATGCGTATTTAATAGTAGCCACTCTTAAGATCAATCTTAGAGAAAACTGTGGCTCTGCTAAGCTCATCTAGCATGTCATCTAAGCGTGGAATGGGGTAACAATATCGCACGGTAATAGCATTGATAGGACGGCAATCAGAACACATGCGATATGTACCATCTTTTTGGGGGACAAGGATTATCAGGATGGCACAAGAGCTCAAACTTTCTCGTACATGGGCGTTGTCAATGAGTTGTTGTACTTGCCGTTGGATCTCCTTAGTTTCCTCGGGGTTGACGCAGTAGGGAGCCTTGTTAGAAAGGGGTGCTCCAGGGATGAGGTCGATTCGGTGTTCGATGCCTCGTAGAGGAGGTAGACCCGGAGGTAGCTCGTCGGGGAATACAACTTGGAATTCCTGAAATAGAGAAGATAACACTAAACGTAGATTGTGAGAGGTGTAAGTTTTGGGTGCACCGTCCTTGCATAAAAGGACATAGTGCATCACACTTGATGGGTTCTCATACACTTCTCTCATCTCACTTTTGGTGGCAAATAGGACTAGGTTTTTCTTCTCGCTCATCATGGAGGCACTCAATTTGGGCTTGTGGCGCTCACTCTCTTTTTGGTGGTTCGTTGTCTCACTATTCTCTCCATGATGGGTGGCTTTCTTGTCGGTGATCACTTGGCTTGGACAGATTGGTCGTAGCACATATTCCTTTCCTTTCATCTTGAATCCATAGTGATTCGTTTGCCTGTTGTGGATGACACCTCGGTCAAATTTCCATGGTCGTCCAAGAAGAAGGTGGAAAATGGACATCGGAACAACATCACACTCCAAAGTGTCTTCGTAAGCTCCGATCTTGAAAGAGACTTGCACCATATGCTCGACTTGGATAGTGCCGGAGTCGCTAAGCCATTGAAATTTGTAGGGATGTGGGTGCTTCATTTTGACCAATTGGAGCTTGGAACATAGTTCTTCACTTGCCAAGTTATGAAAACTCCTTCCATCAATGATGACCTTCACGGACCATCCATTGATGCCTGCTTTGGTGTGGAATATATGGCATCTTTGGTCTTCGTCTTGTTGATGTTGAAGTGTCAAGACCTTGGAGACAACAAGAGCGGGACTTGAATCTTCATCACAAAAGACTTGATTATCTTCATCGTCGTTCACTTGCCGGTGCATGGCCACCTGCTCAAGGGCTTCCATTTCCTCTTCACTCATGGAGTCATAGGTTCCGTCATCGTTGAGGATCATGGTGCGCTTGTTGGTACACTCAAATGACTTGTGGCCTCGGCCGCCGCATGTGAAGCACTTGAGTGAACTTGTCTTGATGGTCTCATCGGTTGGAGTAGATGATGATGAAGCTCTCGGCTTGAAGTTGCTTGTAGTAGGAGGACGAGTTGAGGTTTTCGAAGTTTTCTTGTAACTTGACTTGTCGCCGTTGCTTGTAGATGACTTAGTTGGGGTAGAAGGTGTTGGAGTCATTGAAGCTTGGTTGTTTGGGTAGCCGTAGCTCTTGGAAGAGTACTTGGCGTACTTGAAGTCATCTTGTACTTGGTGTTCCGCCTTGGTAGCTTGATGCACTAGCTCGATGAGGTTTGAGTACGGTTGGAAATCCAAAATCTTCTTGATGCGATGATTGAGTCCATTCAAGAAACGTGCCATAGTTTGCTCATCATCTTCCGTGACATTTTCTCTTATCATGGCAATCTCCATTTCCTTGTAGTATTCTTCAACGCTCTTTGTTCCTTGCTTGAGGAGTTGGAGTTTCATGAAGAGGCCGCGGTTGTAGTATGTTGGCACGAAACGTGATCTCATGACATCCTTCATTTGATCCCAAGTGGTGATGGGTGGTTCACCTCTTGCCTCTCGGCGCCCAATGACTTGTTCCCACCAAATGAGGACATAATCTTGGAAGTCAAGGCAAGCCATAGTGATAGTATTTTCTTCCTCATAGGTGTGCAAACGAAAGATTTTTTCGACCTTCGATGCCCATGAAAGGTACTCTTCAGGATTATTGCTTCCGGTGAATTTGGGCATGGTGAACTTGAGTTTGCGGTAGCGTTGCTCTTCATTGTGTTGGGGTTGAGGGTGATGACGACCTTGAGGAGGATTGTCTCCCTCAACTTTCTCTTGTCGTCGAGGGTTATCAACCTCATTTTGTTCTTGGCGAACTTGGGCTTCTTGCTGAGGAGCTTGTGGAACTTGACGATGCAGTCGAGCTTGATGGTTCCTCTCTTGAACTTCCTCGCGAAGCGCTTCTTGTTGCTTGCGCGTTTGACCGTTGCGGTCGGCGATAGCGCGACTTGTTTCATGGAGGGCACGTTGCGCCTCGAGTGCTTGAGCTTCACACCGTTGTTGTTGTTGTCGGAGCGCCTCGGCGTCTTGATCCTCTTGATGTTGGCGAGCTCGTTATTATTCTTGTTGGTGTAGATGTTGACGTTCTTGTGCTTGCACGAATGTAGCTTGGTTTTGACAATGTCGATGCTCTTGAGCTCGAAGTTGCTCTTGATGATCAGTGTCGTGTAGTGGATTGCGATTTGCTTGACAATCTTGACGCGCGGCTTGTCGAAGAGTGTTCGATGTCGGAGTACTTGAGTCGGAGATGGTGTCGTCCGAGTGTCGACTTGAGCGGCTCCGTCTTGAGTAGGACGAATAGGTAGAAGAGCGGTTAACCAACAAGGCGTGGATCTCGTGCATTCTTGCATTGCTCTCTTGCTTTTGTTCGTCGAGCTTGTTTTCTAAGTAGTCTCTTGTATGTTTCTCAGAGAGTCACAAGTCGGTGGCGAGGTTGCAATGCGGTCGCTCATTGCTTGTTGTTCTTGATGCAAAGCTCGTTGTGTGCCAAATAGGTGTATCTTGGTGACGTAGTTGTTCGGGTCGTCGTCTTGTTCTAGGAAGAGGGGGTTGGTAGAAGAACTTGGCCTATCCAACATTCCAAGCAAATATGTGAGTG
The DNA here is from genome assembly GCA_021605145.1 of Aegilops bicornis. Lineage (NCBI taxonomy): Eukaryota > Viridiplantae > Streptophyta > Magnoliopsida > Poales > Poaceae > Aegilops > Aegilops bicornis. Next base: position 295,235,839 of record CM038672.1, on the reverse strand, counting down.
GGAGAAAGAGAAGAACTTATACCAAATGTACCTTGACCAATGTTGAAGATGGATCAATGATCACTCAACTGTGTAACAAGGAAATAGCACAATTGGTACCAATTCTTGTCGGTTCTCACACCTACACAAATAAAGCTTATGTTGGGGATTGGTTAGGATGGTGGCACAAAATTTGATGCAATTGTTAGTGAGCCTCAATAATGTTGGAAAAGATTCACTATTTTGCAAATGCAACAAGTAGACCAATAGCAAGATATGGTACACGGAAACACACACGCAAATAGATAAGTGGGGTCATGCAACCAAGGAATGAGCCAAAATGTGGAATCCACGAAAATTCTCTTGTTGCACAACACTAGAGAGATGCTAGTATGATTGCACAATAGGCGGATACGAAACTTGTGCACAACCTACTAAGCAAAAATGCAACGATTTCTATCCCAAGTATGTTATATGTATGGTATTTCGATGATATGATCCAAGATGATCGAGTATGACAATCTTAATGTGGTAGGATGCTATGGTTCTTGCATATAAGCTCTTTGCTTATCTTTCCCTTTTGCTTAAAAGCTTGTTTGGCTCTTTCTCTTTTGAGCTCTTTTCTCATGCAAAACTTCATGAACCAAGATAGCAATTGTGTATGCGATGACAACCTTGTGACACAAGAGGTGATACCAAGATAAGCACCACGATGATATGGTATGTATGCTATGGGAAGTATGATCACTAATGTGCACAAGTAACGTTGCCGGCAATACTCAAAGGCTAGTCTCGATGGGTAAGTTATGCAAAATGGGCGATGGTGGTTATCAATGTAATGGCAAGGAGTAGAAAATGATGTCGTCGAAGTTATCATCCTTGCTTACGGCTGAGGGTATCAAAATGGTGAAGTGGTCGATGCCGAGTCCTTGGCAAAGATGAGCGGCGGTGATGACGATGTCGAACCGTCCCTAGTTAGCCGAAACACCCTAGGAAACGATGAACCACAACTCAAATTCTCAAAACTAAATGTGTCAAAATTATGTCAGTGTGTGTAACATGTAATCGTTGGTGGTTGCGGAAAGCGATGGTGGTATCGGGGCGCGTATGCGGAAGTGGAATGGGTATTGGAGTGCGTATGCGCAAGAGGGGTGGTGGCTGAAAACTTTCGGGCGAAAATTTCTAGTTTTGTCAGGAAACATCAGACGTCCGGTGGATGTCAGACGACCGGTGGTCGAAAGTCCGGTAGCTGGCGGACGTCCGTTGCCTAGGCGATTTCGGGAACGGGATGAACTCGGGGGTTCGAGGTGGAGGTGGAAAAATTGGTCAAATTCGACCGATTTTGTGGATGGAAAAGGTGGAGATGATGGGGGAAAGTTAGATCCACTCGTGGCAAAGCAAATCTATGGACCAAATCCAACAATACTTCATCACACCAAGAAATCACAATAATTTTTGGGGCTATTTTCGGTGGGGATTTTTGAAATTGGGAAAGAACACAACAAAATCAAGCTAGAAAACAAGGTGTAAGGGCTCCAAAAACGTGATCAACATGGCTCATGATACCAAGATAATGTAGGATAGAACCCTAGCGGCCCGATCTTTCACGATTGGAGGGGACCCTATGAAGAACACGAAGAACACGAGGGGGAAACACTAGGGAAAAAAACAAGAGAATCACTCAAACCAACAAGATTCGATTAAACAGGTTCTAGATACTCGAAACACAAAGAGATACACGTTCCAAATCCAACAAAGGATAATACAAGAGGTAACTAGTTCTTCTCCGTGAGGAGGCCTTGAGGGAGGTCTTCTTGTGAGGGGTCTTGAATCCACTTGGGGATCTTCTCTGAAGAGGTCGTGAACTCCGATGGAGAAGTAACCAAGTGGATGAGAAAAGTTGATGTAGGGTAGAACCCTAGTGGCAGATCTTTCACGAAATGGAGGGGATCCTACGAAGAACACGAAGAACACGAGGGGCAACATGAGGGAAATCACAAGGGCAACAAGAGGAAACACTCAAATAGACAAGATACAATCACACATGTGCTAGATCCATGAACACAAAGAGATGCACGATCCACGATCAACAAAGTACGATACAAACGGTAACTAGTTCATCTCCGTGAGGCGGTCTTGAGGGGTCTTCCCATGAAGGGGTCTTGAATCCAAGGTGGATCTTCTCCGAAGAGGGAGCAGCCTCTCTTGATGGAGTAGATCCGGATGGATGAGCAAAGCTCTATATCAAGTGAGCTAAACCTATGCTAACCCTAACTAGGAGGAGGGGAGGAGTATATATAGTCTAAGTCCACGAAGGGGTAAGCGGGAGAGGGATACATGGTCCTCAGGCCCGATCTTTGTGCACCGATAGGCGTTGGACGTCCGATGGCAATCGGTCATCCGGTCGCTCGCGGGCGTCCGGTCGTCCGGAAGTCTTCGGACTTCTAACGTTTTGGCTCTGGTCTGGTAGAGTCGGACGTCCGGTCTGCGTCGGTCGTCCGGGCGCTGATGAGTGTCAGACGTCCGGTGGCTGGCGGTCATCCGGGTGCTGTAGGTTGCCTTGGCTGGAGTCGATCTGGCTGGTGGAATCTCCAGGCATCAGACGTCCAGTAAGGCCCGGTCGTCCGGTGTCTGTCAGACGTTCGAGAGTTCTAGCTTCCTGTCAGCTCTTCCTCTTGTTCCTCGCGCTTGGTGTACTCGCCGTCTTGTCCATGGTCTTCCTCTTGGTTCATGGTCATGCATAGCACACATGTTTGAGGTAGTAGCCATGTCTCACATGTGGAAAGTGATGATTCGAAGAGGAGCGAGTTCACCTTGTGTCCAATGTCGTATACTTGAGGTCTCGTCTTATGTTCTCTTGGGGCTTGGAGAGTAGACGTAGTGTACATGGGGACGATCGTAGGATGCTCCGCATCATCTCCCCCCCTTGGGATAGATCCGACCTTGCATCGTGATCCTCATCACCATGGAAACGGTTGTCGTGGATGGACTTGTAGTTGGAAGAAGTTGAAGACATGGTGCAATCCAAGTACTCCAAGGTGTCTCCGATATGTGGTACATGCAAAATGAGCAAACACAAAGTACACATGGAAATACAATGGTTAGCGCACACCAAGTGTCCATCAAGTAAGTATGAGTCCGTTCGGCAAGATTTTTCGTGACAAAGCGCATGAAGCTTATCAAGATGATCTAGAATGTTATGCAAAACATTCATGGGAGCAAATGAATCATTGTGCACACAAATGTGTTGTGAATATGATCAATGCAACCATTGTGCAAAATGATGTCATAATGGGACGGTTTATCAAAAACATGAACATGGTAATTGGTGCTCAATGTGACTACGTGATAATGCAATGGATGGTGGACAATATGATCATGATGTATGAATATGCCATCAAGAAAGATCACAACAAATTTGCTAAGAAAATGCACAAGATTATATATCATGGATGACATGGGAATACAAGATGCAACAAGGCAATCATAATGTGAGTCAATCCATGCATAGGGTGCAAACTTGTGGTGAGTATGATATGTCCGTCGAGCATGACATGTGTGAGCACAATCAACAAATATGGAGGTGTTGGTGCAATGTGTCAAAGGAGTGTTGATGTACAAAGGCTCGATGTCCTGGCATGAGTGGAGGTTCGAAGGTGCATCCAATAAGTCCGAGCAATCCTCAATGTGAAGGTCCATAGAGCCAATCTCCAATGTTGCTCCTCCGTTTGCGAGATGTATCATGTAGACAACAAGAAGGAAACAACAATGAAAGAATGACCCATCCAATATGCATATTTGAGGATGGCTCAAATGGAAGGAGTTCACCTTCACGAAGATGTTGGTGTCGCACATCGTATACACCTTGACATGACCAAGTTGTCTCATGACGGTACCACCTTGTGAATCTTTCAAAATGAAAGAACATGACAAACACTCAAAAAAACAAATGAGGTTAGCGGAAGTGCAAAACCTATCATTCGTGTGGTAAGATGCCCAACAAGTGTAAGCATCATGCTCATCATAAGAAAGGACAAGGGAGCATTTCATAGTACGGAGGCATATGATGTGAAAACAACCAAATACAATAGGCTCAATCAAACAAGCATGCATCACAAGTGATATGCCCAAGTCTCCACGATCAATAAGCAGAGCAAGTTGGCACTCAATACAAGGGGATATGAGAGATACCACTAATGGAGACAAGAGACAATGATCAAGACAAATCAAGTGAGATGCATGAACCTATGTGTCATCAACCCAAGAAAGCGGGTTAATAATGGAACATGGGTGATGCAAAGAAGCAAGTAATCATATTGATCAGGCCAAGCAAGCTAGTAGTGCGAAGATGCAAACTACTAGAGGTAATCATGTTAATCATGTAATGTGTGCAAATAGTGGGCATGAATAATTCACATGACATAGCACAAGCATGAAAGCAAGATATGAGGAAGGTATCATCATTGTATTGGCAAGAGGTCCTAGGTAAATAGCAATGGAACATCATGACTCTCCCAACACAAGAATCAACAATAGCATGTGGCTCAAGGAAAGCATGGTAATAGCAACAAGTATATCCACCAAGCATGCAAATACACATAGGAGTAGCATAATGGTGAATCATGGGTAGATGCAAGCAAGGGTCAGAATTGCATGGCAAAGACGTAGAATCAAGCATAGCATGCAAAGTGAACACGGTAAAATGAGCATGAGGCGACAAGTAGTATATAGCCCATAGTCGTGTGAGAGGCAAGTAAAAGAGATGCGTGAAATTCTTGTGCAAATGGAATGGTGGGAATGATAATCCACGGGATCCCAAGTCATCCTTGCTCTCAAAAGCTCATTTCGTCAACTCATGGGATTATGAGGATGACAAGTGTTCATAAGTACCTACACAAAACAATGACAAAGGGAAAATTGTGTGTGTGTGGTAAATGTACACATCATCCATCATGATGTGCACGTGCTTGTGTTGGTTAGCAGAAAATATCCAATGCTCAAATAAATGAGATGCATGATATAGAAACATGTCATCCATCATGAGAGGTTTGTTATTATGTATAGCATAATGGATACTCAAATCGTGTAGAGCATCACGATAAATATGTAGAGCATTGTTATTCATGGAATGCATATGGTGCACACAATTATGGGAATCATGCAAAGTATGGAATGCATCAAAATCTCCTAATAAATATGAGGAAACTATGGGGGTCTCCTCATGAGCATTTGTAGAAACATCACATGGAGAATATTGACAACATCCAAAACAATGCATATCTGGAACAATGCGATCATGGCATGGTATAGTAGATGAATTGTGCAAATCATGTAAAGGAAGCATGGTAATATCATCACATGAAAAACAAAAGCCAATGAGCACCATGTCGTCATCTATGCCATACGTGCAAATGGAATTTATTTTAATGGGGCATGCATAGTTACTTTGTTGAGATTGTAATGATGCGATATGCGAGATCTCACTCATAGCATATGACAAGTTCAATTGATTGTCAAACATGAAGTGACCAATAGAATTTTCACATGATATCCTATGGATCATAGCATCACAACTAGGCAATTCAACATGCTCATCATCATATTGATCATAAATTGGTAAGTCGTGACATGAGGAAGTCGCACTAGCATAAAGCATGGGAATAGGTGGATCAACATCATGCAAGAAATCATTGGTGAGATAGTCCACTAGTGGGACAAGAGAAGCACCATCACCTATGTTACCTTTGGAGCATCGCTCATGTGTTGTAGGTGAGGTATCGAAGACCAAGTCGTGGTCATCTTCAACTTGATGGAACCATGTGGGGTGCATCATCATCCACCATGGCCATCGTCGTCTCCATTGGAGGTATGGACTCGTCGAGGATAGGCGTGTCGTCATGGAGGAGACCTAGCACCAAAAAGTAAAACACACTCGGAGTAGAGGGTAAGTCATTAGAAATCATAGTGGCCTCACATGCCGTGTCAACTACCTCACTCACTAAGTGTTGTGGCTCACTCACTCCCTCAAGGATGCACTCACTCATATGGTTGGTGGAGTCACTCAAATGGCTCTCAACAGCACATAGGATGTGTGACATGCTCTCGTGTGTGGGGCTAGTGGTGGTCACACTCATCCTCTCATAGGAAATGCACTGAATGTCATATATGATGGAGTCACTCATCTCACTCATGGGGTGGTGGCTCTCCTCACATGGAAATTGGGACATCTCGTCATATGTGGGTGTCGGAGAGGTGTAGGTGCAAACGTCTCCAAAGATGAATGCCGTAGGATGTGGAAAAACATCACTCTCCTACGAGATCAAAGAGAAGGTCTCATGTGCACTCGCGTAGCTTGACCCAGAGTATGAGTCCAATATGGGCGCCATCTTCATGTTGTTGAAGAGGTTCATGATCGTCGCCGTGGTCGAAGGGGATGGCCCTTGCTCGACCTTCTTGTCACCGTCTTGTTGTTCGAGGCCCATATGATGTGGCACCTCGTAGCTCATCTCCATGACCGAAGGGAATTTCCCATGCTCGGCCATCTTCCTTGAGGGGCTTCCGAAGATGGAAGTGTCACCCTCGCTTGTAGTTGGTTGCCTTGTACTTGATGATGTTGATGTAGGCGAACTCATGGGAAGTAGGCGAAGATGCCTTGATAACACTTGGCGAAGATGCCGAATTGGTTGGTGTAGCCGTAGCTCCGTCTTGGTGTTACTCGTCTCGCGGTCTTCTCTTTTGCTCATGAAGGCTGGCCTTGGCGTGAAGTAGAGCTTGTTGGGACTTGTGCATTTGCGCTTGGCAAGCATCTTCATGATCATGATATCATTGTCGTGCTTGAGCTTGTAGTAGATGACGTTTGTCATCGTCGTGCACATGATGCTTGGAGGTGATTTGCCCTTCATGACAATGTGGATGACGAACGTGATGGTGGTCGCCATGTAGATGTGGACATGGAATACTTGCACTTGTATCATTTTTGCGCTCCAAAGATGATTTACTTGAACGTCGCCGCCTTGAGGATAATGAAGGGGAAGAACGGTTGATCAACAAGGTCCGAATCTCCTCCATCCTTGCATCTTCCTCCACCTTTTGTGTGGAAAGCTTGTTGTCGAAGTAGTCTCTTGTATGTGCTTCGGAGTGTTGTATGTCGATGGCGAGGTTGTCGACGCGCTCTCGCAATCTTGATTGTGCGCCTTGCATTTGTTGTTGTAGATCGAAGATGGGCACTTTGGTGATGTAGTTGTTCGCGCCGTTGTTGTTGTCGAAGACCGGAGATGAAATGCCTTTCCTATCCATCACAAGACTCGAGAAAATATGAGTGGAAGAAAGGAGAGAACTATACCAAATGTACCTTGGCCGATGTTGAGATGGATCAATGATCACTCAATAATGTAACAAGGAAATAGCACAATTGGTACCGAATCTCGTCAATTTCTCACGCGTACACAAATAAGGCTAATGGTGGAGCCTGGTGAGGATAGTGGCACAAAAATTTGATGCAAAATGTTAGCAAGAGTCAATAATGTTGAAAGAGATTCACAAATTCACAAGTGTAGCAAGTAGACCAATAGCAATATATGGCACACGGAAACACACACACGAATAGATAAATGGGGTCATGCAACCAAGGAATGAGCACAAAATGTGGAATCCACGGAAAACGCTCATGTTGCACAACTCAAGAGAGACGCTAGCACGATGCCTCAATAGGCGGATACGACACTTGTGCACAACCTATAAGATGCAAAATGGATAAACTTTCTATCCCAAGTATGCTATATATGTATGGTTCCCGGTGTTTCTCACACGATGATCCAAGATGATCAAGTACGATACCATATGATATATTGTAATGCACTATGATACGATGCTATGGCTCTTGCTTACAAGCTTCTTTGCTCTCTCTCTTTGCTTAAAAAAATATTCTTTTTTATGGCCACTTATGCGAAATGCACAAACCAAGATAGCAATTTTGTATATACGGGAACAATCTTGTGACACAAGAGATGATATGATGATACCAAGATGATATGATATATATGCAATGGAAGGTGTAGACCAATGATCACTAATGTGCACAAGTAGCGTGGCCGGCAATACTCAAATTGCTAGTCTCGATAGGCAAGTAACACAAAATGGGCTAGGGGTTATCAATGCAATTTCAAGGGAAATATACAATGGTGACGTCGAGGTTACCGTCGAGGGTTTCTTGTTTGTACGCAACCGACGTATGATGGTGAAGTAGTCAAAGTTGATGACGACCTCGTGGCGATGATGAGTGGCAGTGTTCTTGATGTAGAACGGTTCCTAATTAGCCGAAACACCTTAGGAAACGGAAAAACCATGAACTCAAAATCTCAAGGGCAAAAGTCAAATGGTGGTAGCGGAAAGCGGTGGTAGTTTTGCACTTGGCAATGCGGAAGTGGGATGATGGGTTATGCGTGTCGAAGTTGAGGTCACCGTCCCTAAGTAGCTTAAACACCTTAGGAGACACAACGCACAACACAAACAAGATTGGGTTAAGTTGGGGTGGTGGTAATGTATGGTGGGCAAGGTTACGCGGAAGTGGTGGTGGTGGTTGATGAAGAAGCAACCGTCCCTAAGTAGCCAAGGAGCCTTAGGAGACTCGAATCGCTACTCAAGCAACCACTAATGCTATGGGGAACAAAATGGGTTAGGTTGCGGAAGGCTATGGTGGTTATACGGATATATGGTGGAGGGCCTAGGCAAGCTTGCCAAATTTCGGAAAATTTGATTGATTCAAATGGTGGTGGTAGTATTTTTATGGGACGGGGGACGTCAATAGCTTCAAAACGAGCTAAAGAACGTCAAAATCGGAGTTTGGATGAATTAGTTATGGACAAAACAAAAATCAGCCGAAGTCTGAATCTACAGGTATCGGTTGTCGGATTTCGGTCAGGTTCGGAAATGGACGGACGTTCGGTCGTCAGACGTCCGGTCAGGTTCAGAAATCAGCTGTTTTAGCTCGGGTTTGGGGTTCTGGTCGTCTGGTAAAGGTTGGACGTCCGGTGGGTCGGGGTCAACGCGGGATTTGAGCTTCGGGACGCGATTTTGGGCGGAATTTGGGGATTTTGGGGTCAAAATTGAGGAGATTTCGTGGATGAAAAATTGAGAAACTTGGGGAGATTCTAGAACATCCTCATACCAACAAATTGGGCAACAAAACTTCCTCATACCAACAAATCACGAAAATATTTGGGTCTATTTTTGGTGGGGATTTTCGAAATTGGGCAAGAACACAACAAAATTAGGCTAGAAAACAAGGGTAGGGGCTCTAAATTCGTGATCAACCTTGCTCTGATCCAAGATGATGTAGGGTAGAACCCTAGTGGCCGATCTTTCATGAAATGGAGGGGATCCTACAAAGAACAGGAAGAACACGAGGGGAAACGCGAGGGAAATCGCGAGGTGAAACGAGAGAAAACACTCAAATAGACAAGATACAATCACACATGTGCTAGATCCAGAACACAAAGAGATACACGATCCATGATCAACAAAGGACGATCCAAACCGTAACTAGTTCATCTCCGTGAGGAGGTCTTGAGGGGTCTTCCCATGAAGGGATCTTGAATCCAAGGTGGATCTTCTCCGAAGAGGGAGCGATCTCTCTCGATGGAGTAGATCCGGATGGATGAGCAAAGCTCTATCTCAGATGAGCTAAACCTATGCTAACCCTAACTAGGAGGAGGTGGAGGAGTATATATAGTCTAGGTCCACGAAGGGGTAAGTGGGAGAGGGATATATGGGCCTCGGTCCCAATCTCTGTGCGCCGATAGGCGTCGGACGTCCGATGGCTGTCGGTCGTCCGGTCGCTCGCGGGTGACCGGTCGTCCGGAAGTCTTCGGACTTCCGACGTTTTGGCTATGGTCCGGTAGAGTCGGACGTCTGGTCTGTGTCGATGGTCCGGGCGCTGATGAGTGACAGACGTCCGGTGGCTGGCGGTCGTCCGGGCGCTGTAGGTTGCCTCGGATGGAGTCGATCTGGCTGGTGGAGTCTCCAGGAGTCGGAAGTCCGGTAAGGCCCGGTCGTCCGGTGTCTGTCAGACGTTCGAGAGTTGTAGCTTCCTGGCAGCTATTCTTCTTGTTCCTCGCGCTTGGTGTACTCACCGTCTTGTCCATGGTCTTCCTCTTGGTTCCTGGTCATGCATAGCGCACATGTTTGAGGTAGTAGCCATGTCTCACATGTGGAAAGTGACGATTCAGAGAGGAGCGAGTCCACCTTGTGTCCAATGGCGTATAATTGAGGTCTCGTCTTATGTTCTCTTGGGGCTTGGAGAGTAGACGTAGTGTACATGGGGATGATCGTAGGATGCTCCGCATCAAAAGCTCTATCTCTCAATGGAGCTAATTCTTTGCTAACCCTAACTAAGAGGAGGCGGAGGTCTATTTATAGTCTTAGTGCAAACGGAGGCGAAGTGGAGGGGTACATGGGCCTCGGGCCCGAAACTGTGCGCAGACAGGTACCGGACGTCCGGTGGGTTCCGGTCGCATGGTGGCTCGTGGGCGTCCAGAAGTCCGGAAGTCGCCGAACTTCCATCATTTCGGCTTGGTTGAAATGGTACTGGATTTCCGGAGACGGCCAGTTGTTCGGTCAGTTCGGACTTCCGCTTATTTCACTCGGGTATGGTGGTGCCGGTCGTCCCGTGGTGCTCGGTCGTCTGGACGCTGGGAGTGTCGATCGTCCGGTCCTGGACGGACGTCTAGCCGCTGTAGCGTTCATTGGCCTGGCTTCCTCTGGCTGGCGTGGCCTTCAAGGACCCGACGTCCTATCTGGAGCAGTCGTCCGGTGGCTGTAGCTCTTCTTGCAGCTCTTCTTCTTGTCCCTCATACTTGGTGTCCTTGCCGTCTTGTCCGTTGGATGTAGCTGCTCCGTGGCCTTCCTCCAAGTACCTAATCACACATAGTGTTTCCGCTTGAGGTAGTAGCCATGTCGCATGTGTAGAAAGTGGTAGTGCGGAGAGGAGCGAGTTCACCTCATCATCGATAGCCTTTGCTAGAGCTCTTGTCATTGGGCCAAGTGGTGTCATGGGAGAGGTTGTTACGTCCATGGGGATGACCGTGGGATGCTCCGCATCAGTAGCACGGTAGCAAAGGGACAAATTAAAAAATGGATACAACTATTAATTGCAACAGGCTTGACAACATCCTAAGTCATGTTTTGTAAGTTTGTAGCCATTCAAATACAACTGTTTAAAAACAGATTCAATTGTTAATTGCAACAGGCTTAATAGCCATTGAAACTGGTACTAACAAAAATGCAATTGGCAGAGTTAAACATCACAAGACAGGTGCTGCCAGAGCAGAGAATGGCCCAGTTGTCTATAAAAAGGTAGGGAAAGTAGCTAAAACGTGTTTGGCATGTTTACTAGAACATGCTTAATACATCGAACGTACAGAACATAGCCATTAATTGCAACTTTACTAGTAAGATTTAACTGGTGAGTACATAATTGGTAAGTCCTGAGAGGTAGTTGCTGGGGCACTTCATCTTGGAAAGCTTGCCCAAAGTCAGCGGCGGCGGAGGCGAGCTGTTCCTCCGGGTCGAAGCATGGATCAGTTTCACTAACATGTGTACCTACAGACAACCAGTAAATGGTAGAAGTTAAACTGCAATTGCACAAATGATGTGAAATACTATAAAACATGGGATGCAACTAACCTCGATGCCAAACAACAACATCGGCCGTTATGACCCTGCGTAAGTACATGGACATGCATGTTAAGTACAACAAGGTTAGCATCCACCAAAAATAGCTAATGGGCAGCATCACTAGTGATATCCAGAGTCATGTATTGTAAGTTTATTGCTGGTATTAGTGAAACTGAGCTGGACAGTTAATACTTGAACATCACACAATGTGCAGTACTGAAATAAACAAGGCACGAACATGCTTAATACATCAACCGTACAAAACATAGCCATTGCAAGTGGTATTGGTAAGATTTAGCTGGTCAGATCATACATGTTAAGTCCCGGGGTAGTCATTTGGGGCAATTCGCCGGGGCGAGCACGCACCATGTCGTGACGGTGGAGGCGAGGTTTTCCTCCGGGTCAACACGCACAGCGGCCATCGTGCCATGGACCTCCATCAGCTCCTCGACCTCGACGTGATATGTGGTTGGGCTTGACTGGTGATGCTCTGGAGGTAGGGGCAATGGGGATTTGGAGGCATGAGGTTGTTTTGTAGGCTCCAATCAAGCAATCAGGTCGGGGCCGTGATAGAGATCGGTGGGTTACCTGATTGGATCTGAGCAGAACATAGATGTGGTTGAAGCTCTGGTTGCGGCAGCAGCGGTTTGAGCTGCCGGTATGAGGAAGCACGGGGGGGGGGGGGCGGAGATACTGAGGAAATTTCATGTGTGGGGATGTGGTTGGAGGAATAAATTCCGAAATCACGTACCTAATGAAAATTTCACTGCGAAACTTGAAACTTGGGCGGGGGAAACACGCAATGCAGACGAAGCGTGTAAAATACTCGTGTGCAAGAAAACAGAAAATTGGCAGATCCCGTCTCCAAAAAAATATACATGTGTAATTGATTATTTTCGGTCAATGGTACGCCTGGTTTATTAGGAAACATCGCACAGGTAACTGACTTATGGATCATTAATGCAAAAAAACGCACACGGGTACGGCATTAAAACCGTGTGTTTTGTGATCTTCTAATGATTAACACAAAAAATGCTCACGGGCACACATGCTAATAAACGCTCAAAGCCCTCAAAGGATGCTCTTACCGACTTTGTACGTTAATACTACAAACTTAAAGTACTACTGGTAATTTTCTCTAATACTAGAAACTTAAAATATTTCTCACATGCTGCCATCGGGGCATACTGGCCAGACGCCGGAGTTCTCCTTCCTGGCCTTGTAGGCGGCAGCCCACAGTGCTTCGATCTCCGCCAAGCTCTCCTCACCATGGTGTGTGGCCTCTTCTTTCTTGCAGCGGTGGGACTCTCTTTTCTTGCAGCTTTCGGCGCCTCTAGACCCACCGCCCGTTCGGCCATGGCACCCTCAAAGTCCGCCCACGTAACTGTGTGGCCACCGGCGGCGATGAACTCGGCGCGACGAGATGCCATCACTTCCTTGTCATGTGTGAGGTCGCGAGCGGCGAGGAACACGGCGCGGCGGGATGCCGTCGCTTCCTTACCAGTTACTGTGTGCCGCGGTGCCATGAACGACGCTTGGAGAGAGCACTAGGACAGAGGGGCCCGACAGCCATACAGTGCGGTGGTATTTAAGAGCTCAACAACAAACGACAAAGGAAATTTGGTTTCCCTTTCAATTTTGCTCGTTCATTATCGCACACGGTTCATCACCGTCTCTTCCAGAAACAGTGTGCGCTGAGCCTATTGTGTGTTGCATTATGATTGGCTGGAACCCCAGCCACGCGGATCGCTCATGTGCACCGTAGGATGCGCCGCGATCGAACGACAATCCACGTCCCTCACATCACACCCGTGCAGCTGTAGCTGGACTGAGTTTATATGCGCTAAATTCCTAGAAAATGCACATAATCCCCTAAATATGGTGAATGCGCCCGAAAAATGCCAAATTTGAACACGGTGATTTGCCGAGTGTATGTTCATCGTAGAAAAAAAACTCCAGGGCAAAGAACAAAGAAATTTGGATTCCCCTTCAATCTTGGTGATTTCCCTGTCAAAAGCATGGAACTTCCTTGGTGATGGTTCGATTTATTAAGGGCGTGCATGATGACATAAGCCAAACCTTCTCAAATTTTACAAGGGCATGGTGAGGTTTTGCATACCATGGCATCATGCCAGGCATCATGCTTTTCAAGCATTTATTTCATTTTTCCTATAGTTGAAAACCCAATAAACAAATGTTTGTGGTTGACTATTGCCACATATTTCATCGAACTATCTATCCGTTCCTCGTAAAAGGCATGAGAATTTACTAAATTGCACAGGCATGGTTTTCCAGGCCGTTCTTGTGCACCCTTTCATGCACCGATTGTTTGAACTTGAGTTATGTGCATTAATGCCTAGAAAATGCACATAATCCCCTAAATATGGTAAATGAACCTAGAAAAGTGCCAAATTTGAACACAGTGATTTACAGGGTGTATGTTCATCGTAGAAAAAAAACTCATGGACAAAGGACAAAGGAAGTTTGGATCCCCCTTCAATCTTGGTGATTTCCCCCTCGAAACCACGAAACTTCCTCAATGATGGTTCAATTTACGGAAGGCGTGCATGACGACATAAGGAAAACATTCTCAATTTTTTACCAAGGCACGGTGAGGCCATACCATGGCACCACGCGAGGCCTCATGTTTTCCAAGCATGTATTTCATTTTTTATAGTTGTTAACCTAGTAAACGACGTGTTTATGGTTGACTATTGCCACACATTTCCTTGAAATATCTACCCATTCCTTGTAAAAGGCATGAGAATTTACTAAATAGCACAAGCATGGTTTTCTAGACCGTTCTTGTGCACCTTTTGATGCACCGATTGTTCGAATTTGAATTATGTGCATTATGGCCTAGAAAATGCAAATAATTCCCTAAATATGGTAAATGAGCCCAGAAAAATGTCAAATTTGAACACGTTGCATTTGAGGCGGTATGTTGATCGTTGGAAAAAAATTGAATGACAAACTAGGACAGAAATTTGGATTCCCCTTCAATCGTGGTGATTTTCCTCTCGAAAGCATGGAACTTCCTCGGTGACGGTTCGATTTATGAAAGGCGTGCATGACGACATAAGTCAAGGACGCCGATAACTGCCACACGTGTGGTGTATCGGGTGGTTGTGCCGCACGTCCTGTATGGCACGGAGAAGACCCCGCTCGCACGACCACGTCCAGGCGTGCGCAGCCACAGCCCACACGTCTGGTGCAGCGCGATCGCCCCGCACGAGCATGTACGGGTGAGCGAGCACGCGGCCCGCACGACCCGTCTCGGCCGTCGCCCCTCCCCGCCTGCGAGCCACACGCCCCGCGTGTTAGTAACCACACGTCCCGTCGTGATTGCCTGGTCCACACCCTCTTCAGTTGCCATGTTGCCATGTTGCTGAACTACGATTGCCATGTTCTTTGAACTACGGTTGCCATGTCGGATAACTACAGTTGCCATGTCGGACAACTCTGATTTGCCATGGTTGCTCAAGCTAGTTGCCATCTTAGATCAAGTGCGGATGCCATTTTTGGGCAATCGCTGTTGCCATGTATGGTCTGATCTACTACAGTTACCATGATTTGAAAAACTTTAGGAGTTGCCACCTACTAACACTGGACAGTTGCCATGTAGCACTAAAAAAACATGGCAAAACATGTTTCGGGTAAAAAGAGAGTTGCCATCTGCTTACAAGCACGCTAGAGGCAGTTGCCATGTACCCTACAAAAATACATGGCAACTGATAGCTTTGGGTGTGTGGTAGAGGAGACGGGCATGTGGGCGATGGTGGTATCTTTAGGAGTTGCCACCTACTAACACTAGACAATTGTCGTGTAGCGCTATAAAATAGACATGGCAACAATAACATGTTCGGGTGAACGAGAGTTGCCATCTGTTTACAATTAAAAATAGGGCAGTTGCCATGTACCCCTCAAAGACATGGAAAATGACAGCTTGGGTGTGCGAGAGTGGGAGAATGGGCAGTCGTGGGAGATGGGGAACAGAAGTGGTGCGTGGCGTGCGAGCGCAATAGCAGTTTCATCGCACGCCCCGACTGGCGAACCATTGACCGCGGAGAGAAAAACGGCGTGTGGGCGAACTCCCCCACACGCCACACACATGAGTTGTCCTACGTGGCACATAAATTCAGTCTTTTCATGTCAAGATTCGTGCAAAAAGCGCTGGACGGCGATGAAGGCGTGTGGGCGAGTAGGCTAACACCCACACGTGTGGGCGTTAGTGTTTTCGTAAATCAAACCATCTCAGCTTTTAACTAGGGCACGGTGAGGCCATACCATGGCACTATGCCTGGCGTCATGTTTTTCAAGCATGTATTTCAATTTTCTATAGTTGATAACCCAGTAAATGACGCATTTGTGGTTGACTATTGCCACACATTCCCCTGAAATCTCTGCCCATTCCTTGTAAAAGGCCTTAGAATTTACTAATACCACGAGTATGGTTTTTCCAGACCGTTCTTGTGCACCTTTCCATGCACCGATTGTTCAAATTTGAATTATGTGGATTAATGCCTAGAAAATGCACAGAATCCCCTAAGATGGTAAATGAGCCCGGAAAAATGCCAAATTTGAACACATTGCATTCTAGGGGGTATGTTGATTGTAGAAAAAGCTGAATGACAAGCTAGGAAGAAAATTTGGATTTCGGCCCCTTCAATCTTGCTGATTTCCCCCTCGAAACCATGAAATTTCCTCGATGATGGTTCGGTTTAGGAATGGCGTGCATGATGACATAAGACAAACATTCTCAAATTTTTACCAGGGCATGGTGAGGCCATACCATGTCACGACGCCAGGTGTCATGTTTTCCAAGCATGTATTTCATTTTTGTATAGTACCCAGTAAACACATTTCCATGAAATATCTGCCCATTCCTTGTAAAAGGCATGAGAATTTACTAAATAGCACGATCATGGTTTTCCAGACCGTTCTCGTGCGCCTTTTCAAGCATCGATTGTTTGAATTTGAATTATGTGCATTAATGCCTAGAAAATGCACATGATCCCCTAAATATTGTAAATGAACCCGGAAAAGTGCCAAATTTGAACACGGTGATTAGCAGGGTTTACGTTCATCGCAGAAACAAACTCATGGACAAAGGACAAAGGAATTTTGGATTCTCATTCAATCTCAGTGATTTACTATCGCACACGATTCATCTCCGTCGCCTCTGCGAACCGTGTGTGTTCATTCACACATGCAATAGGAAAAAGAAAACCCTCGCCCACTTTGTTCCCACCCACTCACCGCGGACTCCTCCACAACTCTGCACCTCATGAAATTCTATCGTGGCAGCCACCCTAAGCTCAACGGCTGTTTTCGGCGGGCGGAGGTCGCGCTCCAAAAAGCACGGGATTTCGCCCCCACTGCTTTCCGTTGCCTATCTGCACCGACATTCTAGACCCTGGTCAACTGGGGTTTTCTGCGGGATTAGGTTGGGGATTTTTCTCATGGAGAAGGTTACCAACTTAGCGAAATATTCACTCATCTCTTATCGCAGTCCGTCCGTCGCTGTTAATCTACCAGCGGAAATCGTCGTGGAATCATTTTTGTTCTAGCTGATTCGTGGGTCTTCGTTCATGTGTCCACAGTGCAAGCACAAATCGAGCATTGTGGTCGCGGCCAGTCCGAAACAAAGTTCTATCTCACCATTCCGGATGACTTCAGGGAGTGCTCGGTATGTTCAACCTCAACCTACCACGGTCGGCATGGCTCTATTATTTATATATACCGTATGTTGCTACATTATCAATATATTTGCATCAAATCTTTAATACATTATCTATTTTTAGTTATATATTTTTGTACTTTTCTTTCATCTATATATTTATTTGTTCTATCAGTTATTCCCATATTTGTATCTTGCTCTATTATTTCAATATATCTAATTTATGATCTTAATTTTCATTTCAAGCAGTACATCCCTTGCTTTGCAAGAATAGGAGTAGAAGGAAATCTTGGGCTTTACTTTGTTTATGACTCCCGGGATGTCATATTGACAACATAACATGGATTTACAATGACGGTTAGCGTAAAACTTGATAAAGATGGTCACTCCTATTTTAATGCGGACCTTTGGAGAAAAATGTCTAAGTGTTATGAACTGGAAGCTGGCAATAAAATTCTAGTGCGTGCACCACAACCTTGTCTAATTAACATGGATGTTTACTTCCCCAATGTCATCAGCCGATCAATGTCTGATCGAGGTTAGTGTCCTTTCAAATTTCTCCATGCTATCATGTTACTTAGCAAAATCAGGGTATTTGTTCTGACTAATTGATCACTATTTAAGCAACCAATTGTGATTTCATTTTCTGACTCTGTTCCTAGGCAGTAACAAATTCTATTTACCAATTTATGCACACTATATATTCTTCTTCCATGTTCTAAATAAATAATACCTTTCCACCTTTTAAGCAGGATATGTTGGATGCATAGTGAATGATCAGTATGTTACTAAGCGTACCAAATTTCACTGGAAGGACGTGAATCATGTCATAAACTTTGCTGATAATCTGACAGAGATAGCACAACATGTGAACGCTCGATTTTGGGTGGGATTAATTATACCTATGGTGCACACATTGAACAAGACCAATTGTGTGCACAAAACGCTGGTAGAAAGTCTTATTTTAATGTTGATGCTCATAAACTATATATATATATTCAACGATATGTTAAAATTGGTTTCTATTCTACATATCAACATAAATTATCCGATGTAGCAGTTCCTTGAACGATTTCCCAGCGTGGTCGAATTACACTTGTGCCTGCTAGTAACGCCAAATTGATTGCAAGATACTGCATTTCCCGCAGACATGGAACCATTCAAATTAACAAGTTCTCGCTTGTCGTGGCAATGCATCCATATTGGAAAATTGGAGATATTGTTCTACTCATGCTCTACCAAGGCACAAGAGGGCTCTTCCTTTTCATTGACGAGATGCCGAGTCGCTGTGATCAAGCTCCTTCCAAATGGATAGTTGTGGTTGTTGGCCCTCAGCCTCTTAAAATGTGCTACCTGTTACTATGTTAAGTATGTAGATAAGGACCATATGGTCGTTGGCCCTTATGTCGGTGTCAAAACCGGTGGATCTCGGGTAGGGGGTCCCGAACTGTGCGTCTAGGAGGTAATACCCTACTTCCTGTTTGATTGATCTTGATGAATATGAGTATTACAAGAGTTGATCTACCACGAGATCGTAATGGCCAAACCCTATAAGTCTAGCCTATATGACTATGGTAATGTGTATATCCTTTCCGGACTAACCCCTCCGGTTTATATAGACATCGGGGGGATCTAGGGTTTACATAGAGTCGGTTACATAAGAAGGAATCTTTGGTCGCCAAGCTTGCCTTCCACGCCAAGTAGAGTCCAATCCGGACACGGCTACAGTCTTCGGCCTTCATGTCTTCACAGCCTATCAGTCCAGTCCATGGATAACGAGCCCGGCCTTGAGGACCCCTTAGTCCAGACTCCTCAAGAGCCCTGAACCTGGCTTCAATGACGAGGAGTCCGACGCGCAGATTGTCTTCGGCATTGCAAGGCGGGTTCCCCTTTCTCCAAACTCCAAGATATTCTTCAGATGCGATAACAGTATCCGGACCTGCCGCATACACACCATACATAACCGCAGAGAGAATATATATTTTCACACGAGTTCTATCCGCTGACAGATTTTTTAATAACACGGCACCACGTCTATCCAGTCATAATTTCGAACCCTTTTTCATCTGCCGCTCCACATTTTGAGACGCGGTTGCCATTGGCACGTCTTGTCAAAGCAGAGATCGTGTCTCCTTATCGCGGGATTCTCATCAATGCGGGCATGGGTAACCCAACTGTGTCGTTTATACAGCCCTTGGGAATAGGCGGGTTTTTAGGATGAGCGGGGAGGCGCTTGATATTCGGTACCTTTATAAGGGGATAAGAACTCCCTCACTTTACCCCCACCCTTTCTCTCCTTCCGTCCTTTCAGTCCTTGAGCTCTAGCGCCCAAGCTTTAGCTTTTCCTCGTTCGAGAAGGCACTCCAAACATGTCCGGATCCGGAGCTGGAGGCAAGTGGATGGCCTCCTCCGTCAAGAAGAAGGACATCACGGAGCTCCGGGAGGCCGGATATTTAGCCAAGGATATTGCTCACTGACTCTCGGTAAAAGGGCAAATCGTCCCTACCCCGAGCACCATGAGAGGGTTGTGTTTCTCACACACTTTGTCCGTGGGCTGGGATCCCCTCTTCATCTATTTCTCCGTGGATTGATGTTTTACTATGGGTTGGACTTCCACGATCTGGCCCCCAACTTTATCCTCAATATCTCGGCGTTTATCGTCATGTGCGAGGCCTTTATCCGCATCCCACCTCACTTTGGCCTATGGCGAAAGACCTTCAATGTGAAACTGAAGGTGGTGAGTGGTCAACAAGCAGAGTGCGGAGGCGCCATGGTGGGCAAGATGCCCAATGTCACCTGGCCCGAAGGCTCCTTCGCGGAGACGGTGAAGGGATGGAAATCAGGGTGGTTTTACATCACCGAGCCGCGTGACACCGATTGGGTAGCAGCCCCCGAATTCTGATCCAGAGTTCCGATGCGGCTCACTTCCTGGCAAAAGAAGGGCCTGGCCTGGGGATCTTCGAACGAGATAACTGGGCTCCAGACATGCATCCAGAACATGATAACCAAGAGGATCAAGCTTGTGAATGTGATTCAGGTTATGCTCATTCGCCGGATCCTTCCGTGCCAACGCGGAACTTGCTATTTGTGGGAGTATGACCCATCCAAGCACCAGACGCTGCTAGAGCTCTTGGTATAGCATACGCGAAGGTATCTGAAAGTGCTCTTCAAGGCTGGCGAGACGCCACCGCCCACGACTGAAGATCGCGGGCTTAGCTTAAAGCGCCAGCCCAATCCGGTAAGTCCTTTAATGTTTTCAAGGTATACCCTTCGCCGACATATTTCGAGGATGGATTCTAGACTCTTCTACCCATTTTGCCAGGCCTGGATCGAGGTGGCGGGGCAGATTAACTGTCCAGCTCCGCTTCCCGAGGAGCAAGAATTCCCACTTCTGACAAAGATGTTATTTCCGGCGCCTTATGACGTGTCGGAGAAGAAGGCCAGGAAAGAGGCCAAGGGGACCAGGAGTGGCCTTCGCCGGAAAGGAGCTTCGGACGCGATGTCCGAAGACGAGACTCACTCTTCGTCCACCGAAGACGACGACGAAGAGGAGGAAGAAGAAGATGACTCCCCACCTAAAGCGAGGAGGAAAAAGAGGGCGGCCTCCAAGAACCAAGAGGCAAAGGCGCCCAAAAGGGGAAAAGGCTCCCCCGCAGATAAATCCGCGTGGGATGTCGATAGCAGTCCGGAACAGCCTTCCTGGGCCAAGCCTCGAGCTAAACCGTAAGTATCAAGAATCCTTACGTGCACCCGAACGTCCGTCCTTTCTGCCTTGCAAAGTTTAAGTCGTGTTATTGCAGTCCGGCTCGGGACAGCTCTCCGCTATCTTCATCGGAAGGTTCGCTGGACCCAAAGGAGAAGGCCAACATGTCACCGCCGCCCGCTTACTCCCCCTCGGCTAAGGGTGACGACGAGGAGGCATCTCGAAGGGCCTCCTTGGACCAGGGGAAGACTCCGGAGATCGTCAGGGCGGCGCCCCAGGATGACTCCTGGAGCGCCGGATACATGGGGCAAAAAGCCCCTACGGAGACGGACGGTGCGGGCCGAGTTCTAGTCGACCCTCAGCTGGATTCTATTCCGAGACCTACGCACCTCCGGAATCCGGCAAAAGGCCATTCCTGAAAGGAGGGGGCGTGGTACCAGTGTCCTCCGTCCAACCAGAGGCGCCGGGTCATCTACTAGAAGCGCTGCAAGGCGCCTCCATCGTGGATGAGCACCGTGCCCATATGGGTACGGTGGTTGAAAAGGTTCGGCCAAAAACGGGCTGACCGAAGCCTGTCCTAGCCTTCTAGCAGGCTTTGAGGTGAGCACATGATTGTAAGAAGAATATCACAGCGTTGATAGTAGCCCCTGATGCTCTGTTCGGTGTCCGGAAAGAAAAGCCGAACAGAGGATCAAAATTAATTTTCACAGGAGTCTAACATAAAGTGTCTATGTGAATAAGCAGGCCTCGTTGCGGGCTGCTACTGCTCAAACTGCGGAGGTCTCTTGACTGAAGCAGAAACTGGAGCGGGCCGAGGAAGAGCTCGGCCGCATGAAGAAGCATCTGCAGGATAGCGAAGGTATGTAGTAACCTACATGTATATTGAAGAGTAAATTGTTCAAGCTGACTAAAGTGTCATGAACTTTATTAGGGGCCACGACCGAGGTGGCGGCCCTCAAAAGGGCGTTAGCCGAGGCAGAGGACAAAGCGACAACGGAGCGTGCCGTGCGCGAGAAGCACAAGGCCCAGGTGGGAGAGGCGCAACAACAGCTCCAGGGCGCGACCGAGAGATTTGAGTCCCTGGAGCATGATTGTAAGGCGCAAGAGTCCGAACTGGCGAAGGTCTGCCAGAGCACACAGGATGCACGAGCCGAAGCTCAGAACACCCTCCAGGAAATTCAGGCGGCCAAGGAGATTGCGGCAGGTAAGTCTTTCACCGTGCCAAGCAAGTGTATAAAGAAACGTTCCTTGTACTTATCCAAATTTGGATTTTCCAGGGGCGTTTACGGATCTGCCGCGCAGCATATCAAATGATGTCGAGTATTACAGAGTCGAAGAAGGGATGTCTACGGAGAAGCTATTCTGGTCCCAATATCTTGGACCCGAACATCCGGTACCCTTCAGCGACCAGCTAAAGCAGTTGGTGGAGCTGCACAGGTCGGCAAAGCTAGCTGAGGGAGTCCCGAATTAGGGGGTGTCCGGATAGCCGGACTATGACCTTTGGCCGGACTCCTGGACTATGAGGATACAAGATTGAAGACTTCGTCCCGTGTCCGGATGGGACTTTCCTTGGCGTGGAAGGCAAGCTTGGCGATACGGATATGTAGATCTCCTACCATTGTAACCGACCTTTGTGTAACCCTAACCCTATTCAAAGGCCTATATAAACCGGAGGGTTTTAGTCCGTGAGGGCGAACAACAATCATACCATGGGCTAGCTTCTAGGGTTTAGCCTCTCTGATCTCGTGGTAGATCTACTCTTGTACTACCCATATCATCAATATTAATCAAGCAGGAGTAGGGTTTTACCTCCATCGAGAGGGCCCGAACCAGGGTTAAAACATCGTGTCCCTTGTCTCCTGTTACCATCCGCCTAGACGCACAGTTCGGGAGCCCCTACCCGAGATCCGCCGGTTTTGCCACCGACATTGGTGCTTTCATTGAGAGTTCCTCTGTGTCGTCGCCGTCAGGAAGGATGCCTCATCCTATCTTTAAACACGGGACTGTTGCTAAAGAAGCTTTGGCTATCGGCCAAGCTCTCCAGCTAGGCGGTTTTCTTATGACCGCCTATTCGGCCGCCGCGCCGACGATGACTTCTCGGGTCATCGAAAGCAATCTTCACGTTAACTCGGAGCTCGCCGAGCAGTTAGATCCGATGGAGCTCTCTTCTTTAAACGAGCTCTTGGATTGCATCGCCGCCCTGGGAGTCGCTACAGACTATGATCAGATTGGGCCTAAACCCGATCTAAGAGAGATTAACTCTTCCCAGGTTACCCACTACGTTGTTGTGGTGGAGGAACAATACGGCGACCCTTCTTCTATCTTAAGGACTAGCCACGTCCAGATTCCCAGTCCGTCCATGCCGGATTTCCGCGGAGGAGAGGACATCACTCAAGCCCTGAACCTAAAGTCAGGCAACGGGCTAGATTCATTGGACAACATCCAAGAATCCAAGCTTCCAAGTTCGGAAGCTCCTCGGCCCTTAAGTTTCAGATTGGGCGCGGTTCCGGGTTTAATTCCACCCGCCCACCCAAACATAAGCGACCTATCTCAAATTCGCAAGAGCCCACGTAAGCGAGACACCATTATCGGGCCGATTCCTCCTGGTTATGGACAGGATAAAGGACTGCCGCGAGGAGGACGCAATCTCATTATTCTGCAACAATTGCACGGACAACGGGATCCTAAACGCTATAAGTCACAGTGACATTACACGCTTTGCCGACTTGGCGACCATAGTACAAAAGTACTGTGCGATGGAAAGCACCTGGAAAACTAAATCAAGATTTTGGGACAATCCGGCCTTGAATACAACCCCAGTCCAAAATAAAAGGGTGCATCATCGCCCGGCACCTGGGTTAAATACCAAAAAGCAAAAACCCTCTATAGGGCATGGAACCGTCTTTGGAGGGATGGCTCAATGGACCCTGTAAAATTCATAATACGTAGGGCGCCACTCCAACTCATAGCCTTAGAGCATGTTGGATACTACGGGTGGCCAAAAGTGGCAAAGAGCTTCTAGCTCTAGAGCACCAACCAAAGGATACCGATGCAGTATTAATAGTCTTCAAGACTTTCGCATCAAATAATATGCGAAACGAACACTCCGTAGCCTCGCCAAGTCTACCAAGTAGCAACAATAAACCCATGGGTGACACGGCTATTACCTTTAATGCCAAGTGATTTAACATAAATTCCGAACAGCCCGAGCACCAGCCGCATTGGTCCTCAGTCCGATAGTGGACGGCTTTCGCCTTACCAAGGTACTCATGGACGGTGGCAACGGATTCAACCTCATTTACGAGGAAACCCTCCGAAAAATGGAGATAGACTGGAGCCGCATTGAGCGAAGCAGCACAACCTTTAGAGGAATAATCCCCAGTCGGGAAGCACGCTGTACAGGAAAAATCACACTAGATGTGGTGTTCGGCACGCCGGATAATTACAGGTCCGAGGAGGTCACATTCCAAGTGGCCCCGTTCAGTAGCGGATACCACGCTCTATTAGGGCGAGAGGCATTCACAATTTTTCAAGCTATACCCCATTACGGGTACATGAAGCTCAAAATGCCCAGGCCCAACAGAATCATTACTCTTGCTAGTGACCCGGACATAGCACTCCGCGCCGAAAATAAGACAGCCGCACTGGCCCTTGAGGCACTATCCGAAGCCCTAGCGGCCGAGGAACTCACTGCGCTGCGCTCCACGGTGAATAGGGATGATGTGATACTCGATAAGAGATCCAAATCCACTTCCTTCAAACCAGCAGACGAAATAGTCAAATTCCAAGTCCATCCAACGGACCCTACCAAAACGGCCTCCATCGGGGCACAATTAAATCCTGATGTAGATGCCGCACTAAGAGAATTCCTACGCAAAAATTGGGACATTTTTGCCTGGCACCCTTCGGACATGCCAGGAATCCCACGCCGGCTGGCCGAGCATAGCCTAAACATCCTAAAAGGATTCAAGCGGTCAAACAGGCTCTTGGCGTTTCTCGAACCAAAGAGACAGGCCATGGGAGAGGAGCTAGCCAAACTATTGGAGGCCGGATTCATCAGAGATATAAAACATCCGGATTGGCTAGCAAACCTGGTGATGGTACCAAAGAAGGATAAATCCTAGCGCCTATGCGTCGATTTCAAGGACCTAAACAAGGCTTGCCAAAAGGATCCCTTCCCCCTCCCCCACATCGATCAAATCATCGACGCTACCGCAGGACACGATTCATTATGTTTCCTCGACGCATACTCCGGCTACCACCAAATTAAGATGGCAGAGCCTGACCAAGCCGCAACGGCATTCATCACTCCATACGGCCCATTCTGCTTCAACACAATGCCCTTCGGGCTCAAAAATGCCGGCGCAACATATCAGCATGATCCGGACATATGTCCGCAAAACAGATCGGCAAAAGCAGTGGAGGCATACGTGAGCGATGTGGTCGTCAAAAGCAAGCACGTCGAAACTCTAGTAGACGACTTGAGGCTCACATTTGATAATCTCCGAACATATGACATTAAGCTCAACCCGGAAAAATGCGTTTTCGGTGTACCGGCCGGAAAGCTCTTGGACTTCATTGTATCCGGTAGAGGAATCGAAGCAAACCCAGCCAAGATTCGAGCTCTGTCACAATTGGATATCCCAAAAGACCTCAAACAAATACAAAAATTGACTGGATGCGTGGCGGCTCTAAGCCGCTTTTATCTCCGTTTGGGAGAAAAGGCATTACCCTTTATCGCCTCCTCCGACGCACCGAACACTTCGAGTGGACGGATGCCGCCACGGCCGGACTCGAAGAAATAAAAGCCATAGTGGCAACAAACTTGGTCCTGGCCGCGCTCAACATGGGTGAACCAATGCTATTATACATCGCGGCAACTCATCAAGTTGTAAGCGCGGTGCTTGTTGTCGAACGAGAAACGGACGAACACAAGTTCCCTCTTCAAAAACCAGTTTACTACGTGTCCACTGTCCTAACTCCATGCAAGTCACGGTACCCACATTATCAAAAGATAAGCGTGTCACGGTGTTTATGGCATCCCGGAAGCTGCAACACTACTTTCAAGAGTGTTCAATAACAGTAGCCTCCGAAGTACCCCTTAACGACATTATAAGCAACCGCGACGCGACGGGCCGGATTGCCAAATGGGCCATTGAGCTCCTCCCGTTCGACATAACCTATAAGCCACGGAGAGCTATTAAGTCGTAAGTTTTGGCCGACTTCGTCGCCGAATGGACCGAAGCCGAACTCCCTAAAGAGTATGACGCATATTTCAACTGGATAATGCACTTTGACGGCTCCAAAATGTTGGCTGGCCTGGGAGCTGGCGTCGTTCTGACGTTCCCAACCGGAGATACAGTTCAATACGTACTCCAGATAATGTATACGGACTCCAACAACACAGCCGAATACGAGGCCCTTCTACATGGTCTCCGGATGGCAGTCTCCATGGGCATTCAACGCCTAGAGGTGCACGGGGATTCGAACCTCGTGATATCACAAATAAATGGAGACTTTGATGCCAAGGATCCAAAAATGGTAGCCTGTTGCAATGCAGTCCTAAAAATGTCAGCTCGGTTTGAGGGGCTCGAATTTCACCATATAGCCCGGGGACAACAACCAGGCAGCAGACGTGTTGGCACGCATCGGCGCAAAGCGCGATGCTGTCCCCCAACATCTTCCTAGAGAGGCTGTTCAAGCAATCCAGATATGGGAGGAGAGTCCGGAAATAACAATCCGGACCCAACCGCACTGCCCCACATCGAACATTCTGACACAGTTGGTGGTTCTACCATCGAAATAACATCCTCAACCCACGTAATAATGGCAGTCATTGCCCCATGGACAGAACCATTCCTAGCCTACCTAACCAGGCAGGAACTCCCCGAGGACCAAAACGAGGCCCGCTGCATAGTTCGGCGATCTAAAGCCTACAAAGTGCATGAGGGAGAGCTTTATAAGAAAAGCACAACCGGAGTCCTTCAAAGGTGTATCTCCGAAGAAGAAGGGCGGAATCTTCTGGCTGAAATACACGCCGGACTCGGTGGGCACCACGCCGCAGCCCGGGCCCTTGTAGGCAAGGCCTTCCGTCTGAGATTTTATTGGCCGACGGCCCGGCAGATGCTCAGACTTAGTCCAACGATGCGTCGGATGCCAGCTCTTTGCTAATCGAGCCACATGCCACCCAACCGCCCTCAAAACTATACCCATCACCTGCCCTTCATGCGTGCAGGGGCTTGACATGGTCGGACCCTTAAAGGGGGAACCCACAAGCAAAAATACCTACTTGTCATGGTGGATAAATTCACCAAATGGATAGAGGCCAAGCCTGTCAAGACGGCCGAATCCGGACCGGTGATAGACTTCATATCAGGGGTCGTACACCGTTATGGTGTCCCCCACAGCATCATCACTGATAACGGCACGAACTTTACGGCCGACGAGGTCAAGCTCTGGTGCAAAAACATGGGCATTAAGCTCGACTAAGCCTCAGTCTATCACCCTCAAACTAACGGTCAAGTTGAGCGAGCAAATGGTCTAATTATGAGCGGCATAAAACCCAGATTAGTGCGGTCCCTCAAGGAATCTAACACGCACTGGGTAGAGGAGCTCGACTCCGTACTCTGGGGGTTGCGGACCACTCCAAATCGCACGAACGGATTCACACCATTCTTTATCGTATACGGCTCAGAGGCAGTTCTACCCTGCGACATAATTGATGACTCACGTCGCGTGCGCATGTACGAAGAAAGAGAATCCGAGCTCGATTTGCAGGACAGTTTGGATGCCTTGGAGGAGGAGCGTGACGTAGCAAAAGCCCGTTCCGCATTCTATCAACAGCAGGCTCGAAGATATCAAAGCAGAGAAGTACGGGCCAAAACTTACAATGTTGGCGAGCTAGTTCTACGCATGTCGGACAAGAAAAAGGACAAACTAAAGCCCAAATGGGAAGGTCCCTTTATCATCGACCAAGTCCCGACCGGTGGAGCGTACCGTCTGCGAGATGCATCGGATAACCGACTCGAGCCGAACCCATGGAACGCAGCACGTCTCCGAAGATTCTACACCTAGCGCCGGATTCTGAGTTCGTCTCCTTCCTCTCTCCATATTTTACATTTTAGCTGTCTTCTATTTTTCTCCTTCTCCCTCCTTTTTTCATTCAAGCCTTGGAAGGCTCGTTAGCGCATTGTTCGCACACCCTTGACGCGCTTATCCGCTCATTGTACCTGGGGCTTCTTTCACAGAAGCTTAATTATAAGGGCTTGATGCCCAATACATGTGTCACACTTCCGCAAGTACCTTTTATTCGCCATTATATGCATCGATTTGACTTAAGTTTTGGCCAAGCTGGGTTGCCTGGCTCCTGTGCTTACCCTTATGTTCCTGATTGTTCAGCTAGGTGGTAAAGGGAGCACCTCTGCGATTGTTACTGCCGGGTCAGCCGGATGTGTACCTCAGAGTGGGTGAAGCCGAAAGCTAGCGTTCTTAAGAGAATATTCGATCGGTGAACTAAAATAAGATTTCTACCTATTTATTTATCTGCCCCCAGATGTTTTTCTTCTTTTTTCGCAGTCCGGACATGCACTTTAGGGCATGCCTCCCAGGGAAACGAACCCCTAACGGAACTATTCTCCCTGGAAAATGTTTCTTACTAACCATGTAATATAACATAACTAGTTGGGCACTTGTCTGATAAAGCACTAATGACCCCTACGCTTGGTCTCCACGCATGCCCCAGTTTTTATATAACCACGAGGGTATTCGGACACACTCCGGACTATCGGGTCCCGAGGTTGAAGCAAAAAGGTCCGCTAAGACAAACGGTCTACAATCCGGCTAGAAGGCATTTTACATGTCACATAAAATTACATAGTCAATTTGACTGATTGTATTCCTCTTCTATACCATCTAACAGGCTGTCTAGTTTACAGTCCTGCTGGGAATACTTTGCGGCCAATTCCACCTGGCCGTACACTAAGCTCACAGGGATCTCCTTCCCATCTGGCCCCACAGGTCCGACCTTGGCCATGTGGTTTGGGTCAGCCGTGTACCGCTGCGTCTTCACCATGGCCTGTGCCTCCACTGGTGCCTTTGACGGCAGCCGATATCTTCCACAACCGGAAGCGCCGCCGCGCTCCCTAGAGCCTCTCTGCAAGCTCCCCAAGGCCTTCGGGCAGGGAGACAGATGGCCACAAGGCCTGGGCGACGCCTTTCATCACCTGCCGAACCCGTTCGTGCAGTTGTAAGAGCTCGGGAAGAAGGTCACCCGTAGAATCGGGCATTTCCTCTGCAGGACGGCCTGTGAACATACCTACAGAAATAACTCTGTTAGTCGACTTCCTCGCTGAACTCTTTTTTCAAAGTTCGTTTAAGCACTTACTAAAAATGCCGCTTCGAAGCCGCCGATTCTCCTTAATCGGAGTCGCATAGCTGGGCACGAACATCCTTTAGCTCCTCACCCAGCTGGGTGTTGGCATCTTGGAGATTATTTTTCTCCTGCCTCACCCTCGTAAGCACGTTCTCGCCGGCCTTTAACCGGCCGCAAGAGCTGTTGCTTGTCTGGATCTACCCCGGTGCCATCTGCAATGTAATTGTCAGATCTATACACACGCCGCACTTCATAACATACTTATCTTTTAAAAGCGTATGTTACCAGAGGGGGTCTCCTTGGCTTCCCCTGTCGCGGCTTGTGCGGCCTCAAGTTGGGCTTTGCACTCTTCAAGCTCCTGGGACAATTGGGTATTCTTTTACAGAAGATCCTCAAGATAATAAATGATCCTTAAATCAGTTATTCTAACTATTTTAAGTCTCGGGGCTACTTGGTATATATAACCATCAAATTTTCTCACCCTTATGTCTTTCACATATCTTTGCTCCGTGGCTCTGGCTAGACCATTTTGAGCAGCACGGAGGTGCGCATCTCCCGAATTGAAGGCATCCAATGCCTCTTGGGAGAAACATGCGTCATGAAGAACAGTCTGGCGACGCCTGTGATTCATGGCACTCTCCACCTAGGAGTTGGTGGCGGACAATCTGTCGGCATCCTCTATCGGAGGAGCGTCTGACGCATGCCTAGTGTTGGCCTCTGCTTCTGGGCCTGGCTTTGAAGCCTGGCTGGCGGAGGCTCGATTGGCAACCTCTCCGGATATAGACCGGCGAGCGCTCTTTTTCCTGAAAGGAGCACGAGTGTTAGCATGCCTTCCGAAATAAAACCTGGGAATAAGGAGACACGCCATACCGTTGCGCCGGTGCTTCAGTCCGTACCGCACTTCTTTTTAGCCTGCTGGGCCGTGTTGCCCCTTGTTGGCTAGCCACCGCAGGCTCGGCCTTCCGCCTCAAGGGCTCCCCCTGCAGAACGCCATTGATATACGGTGGTCAAAGATAAGCACGGAGGAATCATTTCTAAAGTATTGGGACTTCGATCTCAATTACTTGCGAGGCTAGAAATATTCCGGGGTAATCGGCCGTAATGGCAACCAAGGCATTGTCGATGCTCAGTTGGTAAAATACCCCATCAATCAGCTCCACAGATATGTCCGGATCCTCTTGGGAGGCCGGATCGAGGGACCGTTCCGGATCCTCAGGTTGTGGAGGTGGGCTGTTTATATCCTTTACGGCTCGGTGCAATTCCTGCGTCAAAATCACAAGATAAGGTACTTAACTATGGGAATATGGAACGGATGGGTGTAAAGAAATGTCCTCTTACCCAGCTTGGAGGATTGTTC
Organism: Aegilops bicornis; assembly: GCA_021605145.1. Taxonomy (NCBI): domain Eukaryota; kingdom Viridiplantae; phylum Streptophyta; class Magnoliopsida; order Poales; family Poaceae; genus Aegilops; species Aegilops bicornis. Next base: position 295,205,076 of record CM038672.1, on the reverse strand, counting down.
ATAGAAAACCCGTCCTGAGGATTGACGCGAAGAAATTCTTCCTCTTCTCCCTTGTACAATGCGGACAAGATCTTCATCAGATCGTGACCGATCCCGCCCCTTACGGCCATGACGGGTGGCATCATCCTCCCGTTGAAATCCCACATGGGGTGGCCTCTATCTTTGGGCGGCTGCACTCCCGCATAATGCATGTGGCCATGACCCCGATCATGGTCAATCCGGAATGAGCCAACAACCTTATTCGCTCATCGAATAAAGGACGTCCTGTCATTCTCCCTCTGGGGCTCCGAGGGCGCCAGCTTAGGCGCTTTCTTCGAGGAGCATTACTGAAATCCGGGAGGCCGATCCGAACGAGGTCCGGCAGGGGGCGTCTTCTATATAAAACCATTACGAAGGCCGATCTTGGACGCCTTCTTGAGGTTCCGGATAGATATCCTGTCCGGCGATGCGCCATGGTTCGGCTCCGCCCACTTGATATGTCGACCCTCCCGAGAACGGGTACGAGGCGTAACAGCCTCTTCCACAGCGAAATGAGCCTCGATGCCCAAAACAGCTCGCAAAGGCCAATGAAGCCCGCAATATGCAAAATGGAGGCAGGCGTAAGGTTGTGCAACTGGAGGCCATAGAACTCCAGGAGCCCCCGGAGAAACGGATGAATTGTAAATCCGAGCCCTCTTATCAAAAAAGGGACAAGGCATACCCGCTCTCCTCGGGAGGGACTAGGGACGCTCTCCGCTTGTTTTCCGCCCTTATAGGTGGCGAGTCCGGCTCGAACCGGAACCATGAAGGCCGGGGGAAGAAACCCCTTGGTTTGGAGCATCACTAACTCATTTGTCTTGGGGAGAGCATCTCTCCCGATCTCCAGGTGAGGACTAGGAGGCGAGAGGAGGAGCCGCGTCGGTATCCATGATGGAATGGGTTTCATCGATGCACTCCGGTGAAAGCTTCGTGAAGGGAAGGTGGTGTGATTTGGATCTAGATTCTCGTCCCTTATATAGGCAGCTCATTTGCGCAGCTAGGGGATAAATGTAAAAATACCCTGGCTTTTCGCATTCATTCAACACGTGGAAGATAGCCATTATTGGGCGTGGAAGCCAAGGAGCGATGTTTACAAGCAGCGGACACTATTCAAACAGGGACACATGATTTGCGGAAGAACCCGCCTTGCAATGCGAAGACAATCTACGCGCGGACTCGTTGTCATTGAAGCCTGGTTCGGGGCTACCGAGGAGTCCCGATTAGGGGGTGTCCGGATAGCCGGACTATGACCTTTGGCGGACTCCTGGACTATGAAGATACAAGATTGAAGACTTCGTCCCGTGTCCGGATGGGACTTTCCTTGGCGTGGAAGGCAAGCTTGGCGATACGGATATGTAGATCTCCTACCATTGTAACCGACTATGTGTGACCCTAACCCTATTCGGTGCCTATATAAACCGGAGGGTTTTAGTCCGTAGGACGACCAAAAATCATACCATAGGCTAGCTTCTAGGGTTTAGCCTCTCTGATCTCGTGGTAGATCTACTCTTGTACTACCCATATCATCAATATTAATCAAGCAGGAGTAGCGTTTTACCTCCATCGAGAGGGCCCGAACCTGGGTAAAAACAGCGTGTCCCTTGTCTCCTGTTACCATCCGCCTAGACGCACAGTTCGGGACCCCCTACCCGAGGTCCGCCGGTTTTGACACCGACACTAGCCATGAAGGGCCTGATAGTCCGGCTGTGGCCCGACGAGCCTGTACCAAGCAGCTACTTCGGTCTTGTTAGGCGGCTTGTAAGTGTCTGTCCGCGGCTCGAAGCCGTGAAGCGGTCGGTCTGCATTGAAGGTGCGTGTATGGCCTTCGCCCGCGTCAAGACGCATTGGGTAAAGCTGGATGCCAAGAAGCTGATGACCGAGGGACCGCCGGAGGGCAAGGAGCATCGTCGACCCAAGCTCTATTTTGATGGTGTCCTGGAGGGGTCCCGCCTTATGGCAGAGCAATGTTCGAAGGATGTCATATTCCCATGAGAAAATTTGTATTATCCTGCCCTGTAATATGGAACGATGATGTTTATGTATTATAATGCTTGCAATTTATATTTTACCTCCTGTGCGGCCGTTTATGAAATCTGAGGGTTGACCAGTCGTCCGCTTCTGCCCCCATGTAGATAGTACAGGGGTGTTCGGGATAAATCTAAACACTATTTAATCCATAGTCTGGTCCTTAAAGGAGGTGTTTAGCGCAACGAACAAGGCAATCAGACTATGCGGCCTTTACCGCCCTCACTTAGCCATAGGAGTTTGACAATTAGGAAAGTTGGCGAAGCCCCTGGTATTCGGAAGGCCGAACTAGGGGCATTGTACACGCCTAATCGGGGGAACCGATTCTTCGCGAGAAGCGGAAAAAAATCTCTAACAATTTGGGACCTCTCGAACAGCTGACCAGCTCTCGCCGCATCATGATAGTCAGTTTTCGGCTTTCTCTACTGAGGTGCTCGTCCGGAAGAACCAGGACACAACCATAGTAGTTCTCCCTTTACTACCCTAACCGATATAATGGAACATAAGGTAGCAAGCACAGGAGCCGGGCAACCCAACTATTGACCAAAGACATGATTCAGAGTCGATGCATGTAATTCTATAAGTTTGGGGCGCCGAACTATACTGTAAAAATGTTCGGACTTATATTGCCATAATGCGGGGTGTGACGAAGCCCCTGGCGTAATGATACGTACAATGGTGTACGCGTGCGATAAGCAGTATATACAAAGGTGAGGAAACAGGAAAATTAAGTAATAAGCTGACCCCACCATGTATTCACTATTGTGATGTAATTAGTACGTCGAGGCGTACTTTGTGCAAGTAATGCGATAAGCAAGTAAAGCTATTTAACATGCCGCAACCAAGGGCGAGCTACATGCGGGTATATAAAATAGGTATGGAAATCGTTTGATAGAGACCACAGGAATTCCCTTATCGCATGAGCTCCTCGCCTCCTTGGTGTGTTCCGCAAGCGGATCATCCGCATAGACCTCGAAAAGAGAAAAAAACCGTAATAAAGAGAAAAAAGTAAAGGCGTGCGAATCCCAGGGTCGGTCCATCCGCACTATGGGTCGCAAGAGAATTTTACCTCCGTCGGTACCCGTGGGGTTTTGAGTGCGTAGTTATGTACGCGCGGTACGAATGCCTTTTCCTCATCGGGGTTGGGACGGAGGCCGAATTAGTAATTCAGCTCTTGACGAACCGAGTTGTCCTGTTGCAGTGTAGTCTGGACCTTCTCAATCATGTCCGGGGGCTTGGCGGCCAGATTGTGGTGCCGCTTTAGAAGGCCGCTATGTACTTTTGTTGCTAGGGCTGCGGTGTGCTCCTCTGTATGGAGGGAACGTTCCGTGTTTCCATTTACTGTAATGACGCCGCGTGGGCTGGGCATCTTGAGCTTGAGATAAGCATAATGTGTTACCGTGTTGAATCTAGCAAACGTTGTTCGTCCGAGCAGTGTGTGGTAGCCGCTGCGGAAGGGGACAATATCAAAGATTAGCTCTTCACTTCGGAAGTTATCCGGGGAACCGAAGACCACCTCCAGCGTGATTGAGCCCGTACACCGGGCCTCTACACCTGGTATGACTCCTTTAAAGGTAGTTATCGTGGGCTTGACTCGTGAGGGATTAATGCCCATTGTCGGAGTAATGCGCTTCGGGTAGGCTGACCCGAGGCCCAAAACCTTTCAAGACATCGGGGCTGACTGCGCCCCTCAAGACGACGAGACGAAGAGCCGCCTTCTGGAAACCGACTGAAGGAGTAGCTGGCCTCCCATAAGCGGCTGAGTCCTGGATGCAAGGCCGAGTCAAGCCGACTCCCTCCAGGCGGCTTCCAGAGAAGCCGGCCCCAGGAAGTCGGCCCGCGACACCTGCAAAGCCCGTGCCCTAGGCAGAGGGGACGGGACGGGGAGTGGCTACAGTATAGCCCATTCCCTCCTCCAGATCAGGCAATCATGGCCACAGTGCACCATACCGAAGGAGATCTCCGCCCGGCGCGGCACTGTTGCCACGGCTTCCCTGACATCACCCCGCATGGGCGGAGTCCTGTTCCCACGACAGCCTGTCTGTACGGCCCAAGGACGATGGGCCCCGCCAGTCAGTGAGAGTCCAGAAGACGGCGAGAGCCCTACCCGTCGGACCCGAGGGAGGTCGGCTCCTAGGAGTCAGCCGGCCCCTTTCTTGGGACCCACGCACCATTAACCAGGCGAGATAGGGAGTGGCTACAGTAATTGCCCGCCAGGCGGCGGGGCTGTAGCCATGACCTCGTGACCAAGCCTGCGTCATTAGAGACGCAGCTACAGTGATCAGCCGCCGGCAAGCCCGGGAGCGACGGGTATGGCCTGCCGGCCTGTACCCCACCGGTCGGCGAGACCCACCAGTCGGCGGGCCCCGGCAGTCGGCAGAGAAGCCGACAACAGAAGAGACTGACGGTCGGGCCCTACACCCGGCCGGATTACCAATGTACCCCTGGGGGGTAGGCCTATATAAACCCCCCAGGGCACCCATGCAAAGGGTTCCAGACCTAAGATAGTTAGACCAGATCATAGAGGAAAGGGAAGAGCTAGCCTTGCCCTCTCCTACTTCTAGCACACAGCTCGAGGAGCACTTGTGTATTCTCTTGAGCCTCAGTGATCATGCGGAGACCCCGCACAGCAGGACTAGGGGTGTTATCTCCTAGGAGAGCTCCGAACCTGGGTAAAGTCCGCCGGCGTTCATGTCTACGCCTCATCCCGCTTCCGGGCACCCACGACGTTCTACTCGCTCCCACCATGATAATCCATCCTTTGGCATATGTCGCACCCAACCCCTGACATTTGGTGCCCACCATGGGGCAAGGTGCACCGTCGTCCGGAGACCTGTTCTGGACGGGAACCCTTTTCCTCCCTGGCGAGCGCAGCCAGCCCGACACGCCAGACGGCGTCGGCGCCGACGCGCTGCATGGCGCGAAGGTGGCCTGCGCGGCGAGCTGCCTCGCTGATCTCATTGGCGGAGTCCGCCTCTCCGACGAGCCCGCATCCGACGCGGGTACCGACGTCCCCGAGAGCCTCCTCGCGGGCCTCCTCAATCAACTCTATGTCACCAGTGAGCCAGCTGTGGACCTGGAGCCTATAGGCTCCACCGACCCGATGTAGGTTGACTCTGACACCGCGTCGCTCGATGCGTTCCCCACCAACGTGGTGGTCTATAACAAGCCGCTCCCTCGCGCGGAGGGCGGCGGAAGCACCATCACGGAGGTGCTGGTCATCGGGCACGACGAGCACTCTGGCGGAGGTGCTCGCGACCCGCTCGACGCGACGCTGCAAGACCTGTCAGCGCGCATTCCCGAAGACGCCAACGCCGAGACGTTGGAGGCACGCTCCTCCAGCTCGTCGAAGGCGCCAAGAAGCTGGCCAGCATGAGACGCCTGTCGGAAGCCTACCAGCGCGAAATGGACCGCGCTGTGGGCGGCACGCCGGCTCCCGCTGGGCCCAGCCGCCTTGGCACGGTCCAGCAGCGCGGCGTGGCCATCGCCAACCTGTTCGGGGCAGATCGCCCCGTCTACGCGACACCTGCGGAAAACATCCGAGGCGCGCAGGCGACAGTAGAAGAGCTGGACAAGTTCGAGGGCTAGGAGCGTCGCCAGATGGCGGAGCGCGTCCAGCGACTCCTCGACGCGGCCGCCGAGTAGCACGAAGTCGGCTGCCGCACCGAGGTGCCGCACCGGCAAAACGACGATCTGCCTCACCGCCGAGATCAAGGCGCGACCTCTCGGACGTCGACTGGTGGCGTCCGTGCAAGGAGAGACAAGGGGCCGGCTGCCAGCCGCAGTCGGACTCGGCTCACCATAGAGCACGACCAAGACGGCCGCCCAAGAGCAGTGGAACGGCGGGATGGATGTCCGCCTCCTCCCCCTCGCAGGGAAAGGCGCGTTTCCCCGCCGCGTGTTGATCACCCATCACTCGGTGACCGCCTTGGCCGCCGAGAAGGAATTGGAGAAAACGATGCCCGCCACCGGATCGACCGCCTCAACCGATCCCTGGTGCTAGAAGAAGAAGATGAATTAGGTCCGTCTTGTTACAGCCCCCGCATACGAGACGAGCCCTTCCCCAAAGGGTTCACGCTCCCAAGAGACACACCCAAATATATCGGCTCCGTCAAGCCGGAGGACTGGCTAGTCGACTACTCTACAGCCGTCAGCATAGTAAACGGCAACAAGCGAGTTGCCGTGAAATACGTTCCGCTCATGCTCCAAGGCACAGCCCGGACATGGCTGAACAGCCTGAAGCCCCGAAGCATCAACATGTGGGTCGACTTCACCGACGCCTTCGTCCGCAACTTCACCAGCACGTACAAGCGGCCGCCCAAGCCCTGCCAGCTCTCCTTGCGCGTACAAGGCCCCAATGAGTCGACTCGCGACTACCTCACGCGCTGGGCCGAGCTCCGCAACTCTTACGAGGGCATACACGAGGTGCTGGCCATCGAGTGCTTCACCGCCGGATGCCGAGAGGGCACTCTCCTCAAGCACAAGTTTCTCTGCGACGAGCCGGAAACCCTCGACGAGCTGCTGATCATAGCAGACAAATACGCCACGACCGACTCCTCCATGAAGGCGGAGATCCAAGTAAATGCATCTGGCAAAGTGGCCCCTCAGGCACCTAGAACTCCGGCTGGAGACGCCAGTCGGCATCAACAGCAGAACGACCACAAGCGCAAGGCCCCACAGCCGGCTTCCACCAGCCGGCAGGTGGCGATAGTCGAAGACCAGTGGCCAGAAGCGCAGGCTCCTTCCAAGCAGCAGAAGGGTGGCAAGTCCAATTGGCTGCCGGCTTTCTCGTATGAGCAGACTCTGAATGCACCATGCAAATTCCATAGCGGCGCGAAGCCATCAAACCACACCACTCGGAAGTGTCATTGGCTCACCAGGATCGCCAAGGGAGATGGCCTCCTGCCTCCCCCGCCTGCTGGGCAACAGCCTCCTCCTCCGCCCCAGCAGCCGGCGGCCAGACCAGTCAGAACCATACAACACGAGTATCCAGAAGAGCATGGAGCATACGTCACATTCACCAGCGTGGCCGATGACCGACGCAGCAGGCGGCGGCATCAGCAAGAAGTGAACGCAGTAGCAACTGAGATCCCAGAGTTCATGCATCGGTCGGAGAAACCCATCATCTGGAGCAGAGCCGATCACCCAGAGGTGATGCCCAAACCCGGCTCCTATGCTCTGGTTTTGGATGCCACCTTTTCCACGGACAAGCGAGCTGCTCGTTTCACACGAGTTCTGATAGACGGCGGCAGCAGCATCAACATCATGTACAAGGACACTATGGAGAAGTTAGGAATCAAGCAAAGATAGCTTCAGTCCAGCCGGACTGTCTTCCATGGCATAGTTCCTGGTCTTTCCTGCTCACCAATCGGCAAGATCCAGATAGACGTCCTCTTCGGGAACAAAGATCACTTCAGCCGAGAGCAGGTCTGGTTTGAGGTGGTGGACCTTGAAAGCCCATACCATGCGCTGCTTGGCCGGCCTGCTCTGGCCAAGTTCATGGCGGTCCCCCACTACGCCTACCTCAAGATGAAGATGGCGAGTTCCAAGGGGATTCTGACCATAGCCGGCGACTACAAGAATTCGTCCGCCTGTGCAGCAGAGAGCATTCGGTTGGCTGAGTCCCTCGTGATCGCAGCTGAGAAGCGGCTCCTTAACTGGGTTGTGGCGATGGCTGGAAAGCCGCCGGAGATGTCGCCTGACCCCAAGGAGTCGGAAGCTGAGGGCTCGTTCAAGCCGGCCAAAGAGAAAAACAAGATACCCTTGGACCCAGAGCACCCGGAGAGGTACGCTGTCCTAGGTACGGGCCTCGATAGCAAATAGGAAGGCGAGCTCGTCGATTTCCTCCGTGAGAATCGGGACATCTTTGCATGGTCCCCCAAAGACATGCCAGGTGTTCCGACGGATTTCGCCGAGCACAAGTTACACGTCCGGCCCAATGCCAAGCCCGTCAGGCAACCCTTGCGCCGCCTGTCAAATGAGAAGAGAAGAGTCGATGGAGAAGAGATAGCCCAGCTGTTGGCAGCCGGCTTCATCATGGAAGTGTTCTTTCCAGAGTTGCTGGCCAACCCAGTCCTCGTACTGAAGAAAAACAGGCAGTGGCGTATGTGTATTGATTACACCAGCCTCAACAAAGCATGCCCGAAGGACCCATTTGCTTTGCCAAGAATTGACCAAGTGATAGACTCCACAGCCGGATGCGAGCTGTTAAGCATTTTGGATGCATATTCAGGATATCACCAAATCAAGCTGAACCCGGCTGACAGACTGAAGACCGCCTTCATCACACCATTCGGAGCCTTCTACTACCTGACGTTTGGCTTGAGGAATGCCGGCGCCACCTTTCAATGCTGCATGCAGAAGTGCCTCCTCAAGCAACTCGGCAGGAACGCCCACGTTTACGTGGACGATGTGGTGGTGAAGACGGAGAAGCACGGAACGCTGCTAGAGGACCTCAAAGAGACCTTTGAGAATCTGCGCCAATTTCAAATCAAACTCAACCCAGAGAAATGCGTCTTCGGAGTACCAGCCGACCAGCTTCTTGGATTCCTAGTCTCTAAACGTGGCGTAGAGTGCAACCCTGTGAAGATCAAGGCCATCGAGAGGATGGAAGAACCCCGCCGACTGCTGGATGTGCAGAAGTTCACCGGCTGTTTGGCGTCCATCAGCCGTTTTATCAGTCGGTTGGGAGAGAAGGCTCTTCCTCTGTACCAGCTCATGAAGAAAACCACCTTTTTCGAGTGGAACGACACGGCGGATGAAGCTTTCCTCCAACTCAAAAAGATGTTGACTACTCCACCTGTCTTGGCGGCCCCGACTCCTAAAGAGCCCATGCTCCTTGACATCGCCGCCACCAGCCGAGTGGTCAACATAGTCATCGTGGTGGAGTGCAAACAGGAAGGCAGGGCACTACCAGTCCAGAGACCGGTGTATTACCTAAGTGAAGTACTGTCGACCTCCAAGCAGAACTACCCCCATTACCAAAAGATGTGTTATGGCGTACACTTCGGCGCCAAAAAGCTGAAGCCGTATTTTCAAGAGCACCCTATCATTGTGGTCTGCACAGCTCCATTGGCCGAGATCATTGGAAGCCGAGATGCCTCGGGCCGAGTCGCCAAGTGGGCCATAGATTTGGCCCCCTACACCATCTACTACCAGCCTCGCACCGCCATCAAGTCACAAGCACTGGCCGACTTCCTCGTCGACTGGGCCGAGATCAAGTGACACTGCGCCCGACTCCACTCATTGGCGGATGCACTTTGATGGTTCCAAGATGCGGACCGGTTTGGGAGCCGGCATCGTCCTTACCTCTCCCAAAGGTGACAAGCTCAAATATGTGCTGCAAATCCATTTTGCCGCCTCCAACAACGTCGCCGAGTACGAGGCGCTCATTCACGGGCTCCGGCTCGCCAAAGAGCTCGACATCCGTCGTATCCTGTGTTATGGTGACTCTGACTTGGTGGTCCAACAATCATCGGGCGACTGGGACGCCAAAGATGCAAACATGGAGAGCTACCGTTTCCTTGATCAGCAGCTCAGCGGATATTTTGAAGGGTGCGAGTTTCTCCACGTACCAAGAAACGACAACGAGCAGGCTGACACCTTCGCAAGAATCGGCTCCACTCGTCAAGCAATACCAGCTGGCGTCGCCCTTCAGCGCCTCCTCAATCCGTCTATCAAGCCCTCACAGGAATCAGATTCCATCTTCGTGCCCGATCCGACTTGAGAGTTCCAGCAGCCGGCACAGGAGTTCTGGCAGGCGGCCCGGGGCTGCGACAGTCGTACCCGGTTGGGGACTTCAGAACCTGGCCTGAGGACTGCAGCAGCCAGCCCGGGGACTACAGATCTTGACCCGAGGACTGCACCAATCGGCCTGGGGACTTCATCGATCCAGCAAGCGGCTACCGACTCCAACCCGCCGCCTCCCCGCCCGGCCGCCCTGGTCCAAGTCGCAATCCTTGCAGTTGAGGAAGTCGTAGCACCTTCATGGGCCCAGCCCATCCTCAACTTCCTGGTGAACAAGGAGCTGCCGTCTGATGAGATCTCGGCCCGGCAAGTACAACGCCGGGCCGCGGCCTACACCATAGTCAACGGAGAGCTGGTCAGGCGCAGTGTCACTGGTGTTTACCAACGCTGCGTCGAACCAGAGCAAGGCCAAGCAATTCTCAAAGATATCCACCAAGGCGAATGTGGCCACCATGCGGCTTCAAGAGCAATTGTCGCCAAAGCTTTCCGCCATGGTTTTTTCTGGCCGACTGCCCTAGAAGACGCCAAGGACTTGGTCCAGAAATGCAAAAGGTGTCAGAAGTTCCGTTCCAAGCCACATCAGCCGGCTTCTGCACTCAAGACTATCCCCATCGCCTGGCCCTTTGCCGTCTGGGGCCTGTACATGGTAGGGCCGTTCAAAACAACGCGGGGTGGCATGACTCATCTTCTTGTCGCAGTGGACAAGTTCACCAAGTGGATAGAAGCCAAACCAATCAAGAAATTGAACGGTCCGACTGCTGTGACATTCATCTCCGACATCACCATCCGGTATGGCATACCGCACAACATCATCACCGACAATGGCACAAACTTCGCCAAGGGCGCCTTGGCCCGTTTCTGCGTGACACAGGGCATCCGACTGGACTTAGCGTCCATTGCCCACCCGCAGTCAAACGGCCAAGTCGAGCGAGCAAACGGCCTCATCTTGTCCGGCATCAAGCCCCGGCTGGTCGAGCCTCTGGAGCATTCGGCCAGCTGCTGGCTCGATGAGCTGCCAGCCGTCCTTTGGAGCCTGCGCACAACTCCAAACAAGTCAACCGGCTTCACGCCTTTCTTCCTCGTCTACGGTGCCGAAGCCGTCATCCTAACGGACATAGAGTTCGAGTCACCATGTACACCGAGGGGGAAGCAGAAGAAGCACGTCAAGACGGCGTCGACTTGCTGGAAGAGGGCCGGCTATTGGCACTCAGCCGGTCCAGCATCTACCAGTAGAACCTACGCCGATACTTCAGCCGGAAGGTCAAGCCGAGATCTTTCCAAGATGGAGACCTTGTGCTTCGGCTGATCCAGCGAACAGCCGGCCAGCACAAGCTCTCAGCACCTTGGGAAGGCCCCTTCATCATCAGCAAAGTATTGGGCAACAACTCCTACTACCTGATCGACGCTCAGAAGCCTCGAGCACGCAAGAGGGACGACTCCGGCAAGGAGATGGAGCGGCCATGGAATGCAAATCTCCTCTGAAGATTTTACAGTAAATGCAGTATGTACCACACTACCTTTTGTATTAAAATACGAAAACTCCGGGTCCCTCGAGAAGAGCTTGGGGACTGCCCTCTTTTATCTGTATGATAAAGGTTATGCCTACAAGTATGTCACCTTTTTGTTATGCCGCTTGGCACCGGATTCGACCAGTCGGCCCGGGGACTTGCCGTCTAGAACTATGAAATGCTTCCTGCAGCCGGACAAGTAATGTGTGGCACCTAAGCCGTCTCCTGCCAGAAGCCGCAGCTCATAGAGCGACTGATTGGCGGGCAGGAGCAAGGTAGAAAGGGTGCCCACACGAAAAATGGCTAAGGACTCAAAGCATTGCATAGTTTAAGCCGGTTTCCAGGCTTTTTACAACCGACTGTTCAGCAGTCGGCTGGCCGTTTCCTTTTCAACTTGCTAAAACTCTAAAACGGCAAAGTACTCGCCTTCCCAAGGTAGCCAGGAACTTGACCCAATGACAGACGCAGAGCGGCTATTTGGCTGACAAGGCGGCAACCAAGGGAAGGCAACAAAGGAAAAAGCCAAAGAGCGATAAGCAAGAAGAATCGGAACTCAGGAAAATATTTACACAATAAGGGCCCTTGGCCGATCTTGAATGAAGTTTAGATACACCCCGCGGGTGGAATTTTGTGAAATTAACAAGTTCATTTGAGACTAATAGACAGGCGAAACAAAAGATAAAGTGGCAGCCGAGGAAGCGGCAGAAGGGTTCGGAGGATCGGAGGAGTCGGCGGTGCCAGTTGCCGGAGCGGCCGGCTGGTCGGTCTCTGCTTGATCGCCTCCGGCGGTAGCTAGCTCGGTCGGGCGCGGCTCATTGCTGGAGGCGCGGTCGAGCTGAGGGTGGCCGTCCGCTCCGACCTCTGGCGCCTCCCCTTTACCTCTCTCCTCCGATTCGCCTTCCACCTCGCCGCTGGAGTCGATCACCTCTGCTGAGTCCTCGCCATCGGCCGGGTCTAGCCCGAACCATTCTGGCGGCGCCTCGTCACCGTTTTCAGCCTGCTCCGGGACGAAGACGCTGGTGTCGGTGTACTCGGCGATCGACGCCGCACGCTTGATAAGATCGTCCTCCACGGCCGCCAACTCTTCCTGAGCCTCCCGGCCCGAAAGCGTTGCCAGTGGGCTAGACTCAGCCCAGGGTACCACGCCTTGACGAACTCCAAGGCCCGGCGCGCCCCAGCCCGGGCCGAAGAGCCCTTCCAGGCCTCAAGACGGCCGGCCGCTACCTCCAGCCAGTCGGCAGTCCGACTGGGAGTGCGCGGTGCCGGCATATCCGGCCACAGGGCGGTGATCGCCTGGGCGCCGACACGCTGAAGCCGGCGCAACATCCGGTGAGCCGGCCGAAGCCGAGCCTCAATGCTCAGGATCTGCTCGCTAAGGGATCGGGGGGCGTCGACGGCGATCTTCGCACCGTCCGCCCTCCGCCCTTCGCGATCAGCTTCGATGGCCCGGTTGGGCGGCGTCCGAGTGGCCAGGGAAGAAGTCTGCCAAACGGAAGCAAAGAGCAAAATTAAAGATGAGAAGCCGGCTTGACCAACAGCCAGCGGCGCAAAGAACAATGAGGAAGACTCACCATCGACTATGTCCTCGATCTCATGGAAGCCGGAGGTTAGCATCGCCTCTTTGTCAGACCAGGAGGAGCGCTCGCTCGCGAATTCAGCAAGGAGACCGGACTCCTTGTCCTCCGCCTCCTTCTGAGCCTTCTTGAAGAGCTCCTTCTGTTCTGCCAGTTGTGCGGCTAGCCGGTCGCGCTCTTCATCCAGCTGGCTGCACTCTTTCTTCTTGGCATGGAGCGCGGTGTTGGATTCACCCATCTGCTCCTGTAAGGTGGCGTTGGCTTCTGCGGAAGAAAGAAGAAAGTAAGGCGTTAGTCACTAGCAAGGAAATACAGTCGCCGGGGAGATCCGACCCGACTGCCCAGCAGTCGGCCCAAATTTCGAGGACTAAAGCCCGCGGGTGCGCCAGCGCGCCACCGCGGAAAAAAGAAGAAGACGTACTCCGGCTGTCCGACAAGTCGGTAGTCCGTTGAGCCAGCTCCTGGGCGTTGCAGTTGAAGGCGGTCACGCGGAGATTGTGGTAATCCCGTGACATAAAATTCAGACGGAGGTTAGTACTTGGATCTCGCCGATTAGAGTTCGAGGCCGCCTGCTCAGCAACCGGCCCGAAACTCGGGGACTACACCCAGTGGATGCGATGGCGCGCCCCCACCGAAAAGCACAAGAAACAAAAACGAAGAAGAGAACGTACCCGAACGACTTCTCGCGCTGCCAGGTGCGCCTTGTTGCAGTTCTTAAGGGCCTCGCTTTCGGCCCGGATCTTGTCTTGGACGTCCAAGAGCGCCCGATTCAGCAGGCACGTCCCGCCTCCTGGCACCCACCCAGCGGGCGCGGCGCTCGTCGCCTCGGTGTCCGGGATCGAGGAGCTCGCGGCGCCGGTCTCCAGCGGGCGTGGCGCTGAAGCCGCCTTCGCAAGACGGCGACGCGTTGGTACGCCGACCCCAAGATCCAGGCCCGCCACCACTTCTCCAGATGAATGCGCCGGCGGGTCCGTCGGCCGCCCGCCCGGAGCGCTCCAGACGGCGGCGGTGGCGGCACGAGCACGTCCGGCATGGAGGTGTCGCCGCCGTCTCGTTCCTTGATCGAGTTCTCACCGCTGGCCTCCCCGGTATGCGCCGAGAACTCCAGGGGTGGCGAAGTAGAGTTCAGAGGAACGATGAAGACCGCCGAGTGGTGATGCGCGGCATCGTCGGCCCGTTTCTTCGCCGCGTCGGCGGCTGCGGCCTCCGCCAATTTCTTCTTGGCGGCGGCCTCCGACTTCTCGGCCTCCGCCTTCTTCAGGCGGGCGGCCTCCTGCTCTTCGCGCGCCTCCCGCGCGTTCCGCTCCCTCGCCTCCCGAAGGTCGGCGGCCGGGTCAATCCGCCGAGCTGTGGCGGAAGTCTCCGCCGACCCCATGATGGAGGCGGCGGCCACCTTCTCAAGAGAGAGGGGAGCCCTGGACCCAAGGAAAACAAAGTAGAAGACTTAGAACAGATTGATGAAGAAGACAAAGATGCAAGGGAGGAAAGCACTTACGCGGAAACCAGTTGCGGCGTCTTCACTTCCCTGCGGAAGCGGTTGACCTTCACGGCCGCCTCTTCCCGCTTGGTCACCACAGCCGAGCCCTTGGGCTTCTTCGGGAAGCTGCCGAACAAGCTCGGCGCGGCCCTACGCTTCTTCGCGCCGCCTTGGGCATCCCGCGCGGCAGAGGAGCTCGCGCCTGGCTGGCCGGCCCCCGGCTGGTGGTGCGGGGCGACTTCCCCCGCATCATCATCAGGCAAGTCCTCGAGGCTGGCCCCAAGCCTCGCTCCGCTGCCTCCTCCCTCGGCGTCCTCTTGTAAGGCCGCCGCCCGCCAAGTCGGGGTCGTCGACATCGCTTTCCGCCCTATCAGGGAGGAATTCGTGGGCCGGCCCGACAGTGCTGGCTGCTGGCTGGAGGAGATGGCTCTGGCCGAAGACCGGTCGGTCAGATCTGACAAGATGGACTCGGCAACAAGGAATCAGAGGAACCAGAAAAAGTAACAACTCACCATGGGTGGAGGATAGGCGCGCCAATACGGCTCCTTGCCAAACTGCCACTCTTCCGAGAGCTCGTAGTTCGCAAGGTAGCTCACCATGTAGGCCACCTCTTCGTGAGGCATCTCCTTGGTGCACATCCGGCTTGGATCCCGGTGGCCGCTCATCTGACAGATCATGTGAGGACGGCCTTGAAGCGGGAGCACTCGGCGCGCCACGAAGGCGGCCAGCAAGTCGGGCCCGGTCAGGACCTCTGACTTCATCATCACTCGGAGTCGGGCGACGGTGGCGGCT
Source organism: Aegilops bicornis (assembly GCA_021605145.1). Classification (NCBI taxonomy): domain Eukaryota; kingdom Viridiplantae; phylum Streptophyta; class Magnoliopsida; order Poales; family Poaceae; genus Aegilops; species Aegilops bicornis. The sequence goes on along the minus strand of CM038672.1, from coordinate 295,189,936 downwards.
CCAGCAGGCGTCAGCGTCCTGCCCTTGCGACGGTTGGGCTGCCTCCCTGGGCGCCCGGCTGCCTGCATAAGCCGGCAGGTTGACCCAGTCGCCCTCCGCGAAGACGCTCTTCACGAACAAGTATGACCGCTGCCACATCTTCACCGACTTTATCAGCGTGATGGGGGGAAACGGGTTGTCGGCCCCCGTCCTCCGCACCGCGATGAACACGCCGCACTGAGCCAGCACGCCTGCGACATGGGTGCCAAGCTTGGTGTAGAAGAACTCCCCCCATAGCTCGAGGGTGGGGAGGACGCCGAGGAAGCCTCACACAGAGTGACGAAGGCGGCAGCAGCACCATCGTGTTCGGGGTGAGGTGGTGCAGCTGGAGTCCGTAGAACTCGAGGAAGGAACAGAATAATCCGCTCGCCGGCAAACCGAGGCTGCGCAGGCAATGCGAGCGGAAGACAACCCGCTCGCCCTCCTCCGGTGCCGGCAAGATTTCTCTCTCCGGCGCGAGGCGGACCTTCACGAATTCCTTGCTGGGCAGCCGACGCGTCTTGCGGAGGAAGTCGATGTGGTCATCATGAACCTCGGAGCCGTCCCACGCCCCGGAGCGCATCGCGGGGGGCGTGACAGTGGAAGAGGAGCTCATCAGGAATGGGTCGCCGCGACACTCGACGTAGCTTAAAAGCGCGGCGGAGGAAGAAGGAAGTGGAGGCAAGAAAGAGGAGGCAATGAGGAGGGGGACGCGTGCCTGCCGCTCCCCCTCCCCCGCCTACTTATAGGCCCACGGGCTGCGAAGCCGAGGGGGCGAGCGTGGGATTAACTGCGCTGTTACCCCACGCCTCCCACGATCCTAACCACGCAAGTTACTGCGTGCATTAACTCCGCGGGAATCTCAACCGCCCGCCTCGGCCGCAGCGGATCCGCTCGAGTGCCGAGGAGAGTAGTGGTGGGCCCGGTCTGAAGACGTGTCCCATCACGCGCGTAAGTGGGCAGACTGGCCCGGCCGCACGCCACCACATGACGGGCCTAATCGGGCGGTGGCACGAAAGCTTAGCTAGCACGCCACTTGGCTCCCGCCAAGGCGTTCTAAAGTTTGGTCAAGACGGGTTGGGGCGAGGCTGACTCCAACCAGTTAGCTTGGCAGAAGACGAACGAAGCTCCACCTCGGACACCGAGAGAAGGAAACTGCTGAGGCTCCTCGACCAATCACCCGCAGCGCCTCACCAGCTTCGGGGACTATTGTCGGAGTAATGGGCCACAGGTGGGCTGACCCGAGGCCCAAAACCTTTCAAGACATCGGGGCTGACTGCACCCCTCAAGACAATGAGACGAAGAGCCGCCTTCTGGAAGCCGACTGAAGGAGTAGCCGGCCTCCCATAAGCGGCCGAGTCCTGGATGCAAGGCCGAGTCAAGCCGACTCCCGCCGGGCGGCTTCCAGAGAAGCCTGCAGAGCCTGTGCCCTAGGCAGAGGGGACGGGACGGGGAGTGGCTATAGTATAGCCCATCCCCTCCTCCAGATCAGGCAAGCATGGCCACAGTGTACCGTACGGGCGGAGATCTCCGCCCGGCGCTGCATCACACGGCTTCCTCGACATCACCCGCATGGGCGGAGTCCTGTTCCCACGACGGCCTGTCTGTACGGCCCAAGGACGACGGGCCCCACCAGTCAGCGAGAGTCCAGAAGACGGCGAGAGCCCTACCAGTCGGACCCGAGGGAGGTCGGCTCATAGGAGTCGGCCGGCCCCTTCCTCGGGACCCACGCGCCATTAACCAGACGAGATAGGGAGTGGCTACAGTAATCTCCCACCAGGCGGCGGGGTTGTAGCCATGACCTCCTGCCCAAGCCTGCGTCGTTAGAGCAGCTACACGATCGGCAGCCGGCAAGCAGAGCGGCGGAGTGCAGCCTGTCTGCCCGTACCCACGGTCGGCGGGACCCACCAGTCGGCGGGCCTGGCGATCGGCAGAAGCCGACAATGAAGAGATCGACGGTCGGGCCCTACACCCGGCCGGATTACCAATGTACCCCTGGGGGGTAGGCCTATATAAACCCCCTAGGGCACCCATGCAGAGGGTTCCAGACCTGAGATAGTTAGACCAGATCATAGAGGAAAGGGAAGAGCTAGCCTTGTCTTCTCCTACTTCTAGCACACAGCTCGAGGAGCACTTGTGTATTCACTTGAGCCATAGTGATCATGCGGAGACCCCGCAGAGCAGGACTAGGGGTGTTATCTCCTAGGAGATCCCCGAACCTGGATAAAGTCCGCCGGCGTTCATGTCTACGCCTCATCCCGCTTCCGGGCACCGGCGACGTTCTACTCGCTCCCACCATGATAAGCCATCCTTTGGCATATGTTGCACCCAACCCCCGACACCCATTTTGCGTACTGTATCCTGATAGAGCGGGTTTAGGCTGCTGCCACCATTCATTAGGACTCGTGTCATGTGAAATCCGTCAATAATTGGGTCGAGTACCAACGTGATCTCACGCGTCTTCAGCCACCACCTGAATGCCTATCCCAACTTCGACTTTGACGCCGCTATCGCCCCCGTACCCACGGCTATCCGGGGCGACCTGGCGCGCTAGGTCGAGGACCGTGTGGATGCGTTGGTCTTGGCCTTCGCTTCGGAGGATGATGTAACGCCCCGGATTCGATGCGCCAGGTGTCCGCCAGTTATTTGCCGTCCTTGCCATGTCATGTGCTTGCGTGTTGCACTTTGCCATGTCATCATCTGCATTTCATATCATGTTGTCATGTGCATCGCATTTGCATACGTGTTCGTCTCATGCATCCGAGCATTTTCCCCGTTGTCCGTTTTGCAATCCGGCACTCCTATGTCTCCCGGCGCCCCCTTTTTGCCTCTTCTTTTGTGCGGGTGTTAAACGGTCTCGGAATGGACCGAGGTTTGCCAAGCGGCCTTGGTATAGCACCGGTAGACCGCCTGTCAAGTTTCGTGCCATTTGGAGGTCGAATGATACTCCAACGGTTAACCGTGTAACCCCAAAAGCCCTCTTTGTGTTGCAGCCCAACACCCCTTCAAAGTGGCCCAAAACCCATCCAAACCCCCTCCATGCTCGCGGTCGTTCGATCACGATCGTGTGGGCGAAAACCGCTCCTCATTTGGACTCTCCTAGCTCCCTCTACCTATATATAGACCCTCTCCCCCGAAAATCGCAGTCTAAACCCTAGCAATTTCCCCTCTCCGCCGCGCCCGGACATGTCCGCCGCCCCAGCCACCTCACTCCGACCAATCGGAGGAGGCCACGTCACCCCCGCCGCCGCTTCGGGCCAGTGGCATCGCGCCACCTGTCCCGCACGCCGCCGCCCATGCGTCCGCCGCCGCCAAGCCCGCTCGGCTTGGCCCCTCGAACCCATCCGGCCGCCGCCGCCAAGCGCCTCGCCGGAGCTCCCGACCTCCGCCGCGGGCCAGCGTCGCCTCCTCGCGGCCATCCGCGCCCCGTCCGCCGCCTTGCCACGCCGGCGGCAGCCATCATCGCCGGACGCGTAGGCCCGTCTTCTGCCCCGTGCGCCGCCTCCATGCCGGAGCCGCGCCCGTTCGCCGCCGTCCCCGGCCGGATCCGCCTCCGCCGCGCCTCCCCGGCCATCTCCCCGCCTCCTCCGGCCTCTCTCCGGCCGATCTCCGGCGAGATCCGTCGCTGCCTCGAAATCCGCGCCCGGGTCAACCCCCAGATCCGGAGGTGATATTTCTGCCAAGTCCCCGAAGTTTTCGACATTATCATGCCATATTCATCGCATCGTAACTTGCTGAATACTGTTCCTTTTCGTGCGTGTAATATGTCAAAATGTTCTCCGTGAGATGCTATTCATTTAATTCCATGGTGCCATGTTTGTTTGAAGTCATCTTTATGCCCGAATCATCGTTGCAAAAGTGTTATATGATGTTAACCTGCTGAAACTGTTATAACTTGATGATTTGTCATTTTTGTTGCAATTTGTGTGTGCATCTTATGAGCTTGATGTCTACATGTGTTTTGTAATACATCATGCCATCTTCAAAGTGGTGCCATCCATTAATTTTTGTGAGTTGTGTGCTGAGTGCATCAAGCTTGTTAAGTAGGATACTTGCTGTTACTGGTTTGCTAGTCTGAATCTGCTATATCATGATGCTATGTAAACCTACTGCTACAAGTCATTCTATGCATAATCTGGAGATATTCACTAAGGATGTTTTGTTATACATGTCTTGCTCTATCCATCCGTACCCTTTGTTGCAATTATAGTCTGCTTTAACTTGTTTTAATCTTGCTCTCAAATTGCTAAATAATGTTGTTGTCAGCCTATTAACATTAAGTTCAATGTTGCCATGATTTTTGTTAGTGATCCATGCACTCTATTAACTTTATCTTTCCATGATTAGCTTAATAAACATGGCTTCTTACTGTGAGTTGCCTTGCCATACCATGTATTGCTCTGTGGTGAGTGGTTCAAGCTCACCAACATGTCTACTTATTGTTGTTCCTGCCATGTATGAAGCTGTCATATCATTTGCCATGTTTACATGGGTGCCATCTTATTTTAGGTACCCTTTTGGCTCATGGTCAGTAAAGGACTTTTGTTATAAGAAATTAGTATATTAATTCCATGCCTTTGTTTGCCATGTTAAGTTCCTGTAACATGTTGTTTGATAGCTCTAAACATTGCAACCTGATGTTATTTCTGCTAAAGTCTGAACTGTTATTATTTGCAGTCTTGCCATGTGTGTTTCAGCATGTTCTAATGATTTCTGGAGATAGCTCAGTGTTCATGTTTTGTTATGCTTTACCTCTACATCATTCCCATGTCTTTTATTTTCATGTTGACATGTTTTAGCATGTTGTTTTGTTGCTTACATTATGCCTAGTTGCTGTTTTGGGCAGATTGTTGTCATGACTTGTATAGGGTGTATGTGTTGAACCGTTGCTCCGTTTTGAGTGTGCTCTATATGAAACTTGCTTAGAATTGCATGTAGTTTCATATTATCATGTTGCATCCATGGTTTGAGGTGTTTGCTTGATGTTTGTATGCATTTTGCATCAATGCCTTGTTTAACTTGTTTTGGTCATATCTTCTAGGCCGTAGCTCCGAATTTAATGAACTTTATATGTAACTTGACTAGAATTTCGTGTAGATCATCATGGTGCATCTTAACTTGCTGTTTAACAACTTGAACATAAGGACTCAGATCTGGACCAATTTCGAAATTTGCATATGAGGACTTACCGGAATTGTTCTATGTTGTTTCCGGCCTCATTTAAACTTGCTTTGATGTGCTGCTCTTGTTTGCATCATCTCTTGCCATGAATAGTTTCATGTAGCATTGCCATGCATCATACTTGTTTGAGTATCATGCGTTGTTCATGTGTGGTGTGTTTACCTTGTTGTGTGCTTCTCTCGATAGTTCCCGTTTCGCTATGGCGTGAGGATTCGCTTAAATCACGCTTGGTTCGTCTACGTGGCTTCATCTTCTTCATGGACTCGTTCTTCTTCCTAGCGGGATTTCAGGCAAGATGACCGCTACCCTGGATCTCACTACTATCATTGCTATGCTAGTTGCTTCGTTCTATCGCTATGCTGCGCTACCTATCACCTGTTTATCCAGCCATCCCAAATTGCCATGAACCTCTAAGCTTTGATACCCTTCCTAGCAAACCGTTGCTTGGCTATGTTACCGCTTTTGCTCAGCCCCTCTTATAGCGTTGCTAGTTGCAGGTGAAGTTGAAGATTGCTCCATGGTGGACAGGATTATGTTGGGATATCACAATATCTCTTATTTAATTAATGCATCTATATACTTGGTAAAGGGTGGAAGGCTCAGCCTTATGCCTGGTGTTTTGTTCCACTCTTGCCGCCCTAGTTTCCGTCATACCGGTGTTATGTTGCCGGATTTTGCGTTCCTTACGCGGTTGGGTGATTTATGGGACTCCCTTGGCAGTTCGCTTTGAATAAAACTCCTCCAGCAAGGCCCAACATTGGTTTTACCATTTGCCTCACCACCACCTATATTTCCCTTGGGAGTAATTAACCCAAGGATCATCTTATTTCAGCCCCCCGGGCCAATGCTTGTCTAAGTGTTGGTCCAAACTAGAGCACCGTGCGGGACCATCCCTTGGCAACTTGGGTTACGTCGGTACCTGCACGCTTAGCTTATCCGGTGTTGCCCTGAGAACGAGATATGTGCAGCTCCTATCGGGATTGTCTGCGCATCGGGCGGTCTTGCTGGTCTTGTTTTATTACTGTCGAAATGTCTTGTAGCCGGATTACGAGGTGATCGGGTCTTCCCGGGGAGAAGGAATATCATTCGTTGATCGCGAGAGCTTATCATGGGCTAAGTTGGGACGCCCCTGCAGGGTATAAACTTTCGAGAGCCGTGCTCGCGGTTATGTGGCAGATGGGAATTTGTTAATGTCCGGTTGTAGATAACTTGACACCAGATCCGAATTAAAACGCATCAACCGCGTGTGTAGCCGTGATGGTCTCTTTTCGGCGGAGTCCGGAAAGTGAACATGGTTTTGGGTTATGTTTGACGTAAGTAGGAGTTCAGGATCACTTCTTGATCATTGCTAGCTTCACGACCGTTCCTTTGCTTCTCTTCTCGCTCTTATTTGCGTATGTTAGCCACCATACTTGCTTAGCCGCTGCTGCAACCTCACCACTTTACCCCTTCCTTTCCCTTTAAGCTTTGCTAGTCTTGATACCCATGGTAATGGGATTGCTGAGTCCTCGTGGCTCACAGATTACTACAACAATAGTTGCAGGTACAGGTTGCGATGATCTTGACGCGAGAGCGATGTTTGCTTGTTTTGGAGTTCTTCTTCTGCTGCTTCTTCGATCAGGGGATAGGTTCCAGGTCGGCAGCCTGGGCTAGCAGGGTGGATGTCGTTTGAGTTTCTGTTTGTGTCTCATCCGTAGTCGGATGGTGTTCTTATGTAAGATGATGTTGTATTCGTGTGGCATTGTATGCCTTATGTATGTATCCCCATCTATTATGTAATGTTGATGTAATGATATCCACCTTGCAAAAGCGTTTCAATATGCGGGTCTATCCTTGGTGGAACCTTTGAGTTCCTTTTGGATAGGGTCGCATATTGGGCGTGACAGATGATGCGGTGGTGGTCGTCGCAGACGAAGGCGGTGTGGTCGATGATGGTGACGGAGGTGTCGCCGGTGACGACAATGAGGCCGATGAAGGCGACGACGACGCGAATGACGCGTCTGCAAGTGATGCAGCGAGCGACATCTCCGGCTGATCCCTCGTTCTCCTGTCATTTCCTCCTGCGCACAAACTCGGGTGTGGCCCTTGGAAACTTGTAAGAGCATTTTGAGAGGGGGAGCCCCTCATGTAGACAAATCGCAGTTTTTATTTTTCCATGCGGTGTGAGTTTGTGTCCTCGTGAGCTTGTGAATCCTGATGCGACTTTTCTGCCTTGGTTTACGTTAGTCAGCGTTAGCCTTGAGCTAGGTTGTGACGTGTCGAGTTTCTGAGAGCCTTGCGGAGCTCGCCGCCCTGCCGGAGGGGGGCCCACGTGGAGTGGGCAACAGTTGCAGCGCGCGCTCGGGGCGCGCGTGCTTCACGCAGTCCTATTCGCGAGGAGCTCGTGAAGGAAAGGCGACGGACGTGAGTCACAAACAAAAATGAGATCCAGAAGGCAAGCAATTGTTCAAACGAAAAAAGGCTCCCCGCCGTGCACACCAATAAAAACTTAGTTTCAACTCAAATCCAGATCCAGAAAGCAAGGCTACAGAAGGAAAGATCCAAGGCAAAAGGCCGCGTCCGGCACCTAGTCTAGTCTTCTGGTCTTCAAGTCTTCTCACCAGCGCGGATCTAAGTGCTTCCACTAGGCGTGGGAGGGAGCCGCAGGGCTTGAGGCCGGCACCCCTGAGACTCCGGGGCGTGTACAGCCCAACTCATTATTACGTGAGAGTGTCACGGGCGGCGAGCTTCACAGGCACCGGGCCTTCTTCACAGGTACCGGCCTTGCTTCATAACGCCAGACGAGGGCCCCGCCTTGCACCGCTCTCGACCTCCTCTGAGCCGACCAGAGACCAGGACCAAAACAGAAAAGGGAAAGAGGACGCCAGCGGTTCCCTCGGCGACCACAAGTCCTCTGCCGGGGGAAGGGTTGGCGAGGCCTCCCCGGCAGAGGGCCTACCTCCGGGTGTCGTCAGGCAGCGTGCCGCGGGGAGGGGCCTTGCTCCTGGCTCCCACTCGGTGGCCCCCAGCGCATCTCCCTTGTCGGGGCGGGTGTCGCCACGCCTGGCTCGTCGACCGACCCGGCAACCTGGTTCAACTGTAGCCCATGGTTAGGGTAAACTTGTTCCTGAGAGACTAGTGGTACCCTGTAATTGCCGCTGTTGGCGCGTTCGTCGTGGTTCTCCGCTGGCTCTTGGAAAGTTTCCACTCCTAGCACCCCTTCTCCCCACTCTTCTCCAACGAACGATCTGTGGTCGTCCTCTGGTGCGTACTCTTGATCCATCATGCAGGGCACGTAGGCTTCCGGGGCCATCACCCCGAACACCTCACCATGGTGCCCCAAGTTCCACGTTGCTCCGCCCATGACGGCGTCCTGGGGATGACGATACGGCACCCTGCCGGAACCGTGGGGGTGACGCTTGTGCTTGTGCTCATCGAGGGCGGCATGGGGGGATTGGAGCCCCCTGCACCGCCGGCCGTGCTGATGTTGACGAAGCCCCCGTGCGTAGTTGGTGGTGCGCAGACGTGGTGATGCTCGCTGCGCGGCCCTGAAGTGGCCTGGGGGGAAGTCGATAGAAGAAAGGTGGCGCTCCCGACGCCGCCGCGTCCAGCAGCTCAGCGACTCCCTCGAGCAGCGTGTCTACGCCACTCTCCATCAGCCCGCATCGCAGCAGCTCTCTTGCCACCGTAAGTGCCGCCCGCATGTTCGCTTGCTCCCGCTGCGAGTGCGGCGCCGTTGTTGCGGCGTGGCTTGCCGCTCTTGCCGCGGCCCGTACTTGCCGTGGGGGTGAGGGTGGCTGACGCCTGGCCGCGCTCTCCACGCCTAGCGGAGCTTGGTGGTGCCCGCGCCGCTTGAGGTGCGGGGTCGAGATCTCCATGGGCGGCGGCGTCTGGCCGGGCCCAGCTGCCCGGCCGGTGAGCAGTCCTTGGGTCACCAGACATCGCAGCCAATGAACGTCGAAGAGCTGGTTGGCGGGGAAGAAGCTCCGACGCACCCCTACCTAGCGCGCCAAATGTCGGATGTGGGGTTCCGGCAAACCCTTAAGGTTCAACACTTGGGGTCTGCGAAGTCTTTCCCCCTACCGATCTACGCTCTAGCTCGCTAAGATCTTGCGGACGAACTCACAACACAAAAAGAGACACGGGGTTTATACTGGTTCAGGCCACCGTTGTGGTGTAATACCCTACTCCAGTGTGGTGGTGGTGGATTGCCTCTTGGGCTAATGATGAACATTACAAGAGAAGAACAGCCTCCTTAGGTTGAGGTGTTCTTGTGCGTGTGTTGGCTTCTCGATCTGTTCGAGTCGTACCTCGGTTCAGCCTCCCCCTACTGTGGTTGCTAGCTCTACTTATATAGGCCATGGTCCTCTTCCCAAATGTTGGGCGGGAAGGGAGCCAACAACAACGGGCAAATTTGAAAGGGGACAACTAGTACAAGCTATCCTGGCAAAACAGGTCTTTGACTGTGAAAAGCCCTTTGGATGATGCCGTCTTGGGCTCCACGATGACCTCCGCCTTGCCGTCCCCTTGGTCTTGGTCTTGTTGCACCAATATGGTAACTTTTGCCTGATGCCTCGGTACTCTTCGTCTGCGCTTGCCTCCTTAGCACCAAAGAGGAAATGTGGACGCTGCGCATACTGGCGCCGGGCTGGCACCCGCGTGGCACCATTCGTCATGGCTCATGTCACGAGTCCCTCCTGAGGTTTACCCCGCCTTGATATCTCCGCTCCTCGTGAGGCCGCCTTGCTAGGCCACTACAGAGGAAGCCTTCATCGTCCGCCTCGCGAGGCTTGGACCCTCGCGAGGTTCTTGGATGCCTTGTTGATGAAGATGGGCGTGCGGCCCGGCTGGTTAACCATCTTTGTGGGCATGCGGTAGGAAAGTCTGGGACCCCGTTCCCGAGCACCGACAACTCTCTATCATGAAGATCATGGTGCTACTTTGAAGCACAAGTGTGGTAAAAGGATAGTAACATTGCCCCTTCTCTCTTTTCTCTCATTTTTTTGGGCTCTTTGGCCTCTTTTTTGTCTTTTTTTTTATTTTTCGTCCGGAGTCTCATCCCAACTTGTGGGGGAATCATAGTCTCCAGCATCCTTTCCTCACATGGGACAATGCTCTAATAATGAAGATCATCACACTTTTATTTACTTACAACTCAAGAATTACAACTCGATACTTAGAACGAAATATGACTCTATATGAATGCCTCCGACGGTGTACTGGGATGTGCAATGACTCAAGAGTGACATGTATGAAAGAATTATGAAAGGTGGCTTTGCCACAAATACAATGTCAACCACACGATCAGGCAAAGCAATATGACAATGATGGAACATGTCATAATAAAACGGAATGGTGGAAAGTTGCATGGTAATATATCTCGGAATGGCTATGGAAATGCCATAATAGGTAGGCATGGTAGCTGTTTTGAGGAAGGTATATGGTGGATGTATGGTACCGGTGAAAGTTGCGCGGTACTTGAGAGGCTAGCAATGGTGGAAGGGTGAGAGTGCGTATAATCCATGGACTCACATACTTATTGCAAAAATCTATTAGTTATAGAAATGAAGTACTACACGCATGCTCCTAGGGTGATAGATTGGTAGGAAAATACCATCGCTCGTCCCCGACCGCCACTCATAAGGAAGGTAATCAATAAATAAATCATGCTCGACTTCATCACATAACGGTTCACCATAATGCATGCTACGGGAATCACAAACTTTAATACAAGTATTTCTACAATCCACAATTACTCACTAGCATGACTCTAATATCACCCTCTTTATATCTCAAAACAATCATAAGGAATCAAACTTCTCATAGTATTAAATTCACTTTATATGAAAGTTTTTATTATACCCCTCTTGGATGTCTATCATATTAGGACTAAATTTATAACCAAAGAAAATTACCATGCTGTTTAAGGACTCTCAAAAGAATATAAGTGAAGCATGAGAGTTCAACAATTTCTATAAAATAAAGCCACTACCGTGCTCTAAAAAGATATAAGTGAAGTACTAGAGCAAAATTGCCTAGCTCAAAAGATATAAGTGAAGCACATAGAGTATACTAATAAATCACGATTCATGCGTGTCCCTCTCAAAAGGTGTGTACATAAAGGATGATTGTGGCAAACTAAAAAGTAAAGACTCATATCATACAAGACGCTCAAAGCAAAACACATATCATGTGGTGAATAAAAATATAGCCTCAAGTAAAGTTACCGATAGACGAAGACGAAAGAGGGGATGCCTTCCGAGGCATCCCCAAGCTTAGGCTTTTGTTTATCCTTGAATATTACCTTGGGGTGCCTTGGGCATCCCCGAGCTTAGGCTCTTGCCACTCCTTATTTCATAGTCCATCAAATGCTTAACCAAAACTTGAAAACTTCACAACACAAAACTCAACAGAAAATCTCATAAGCTCCATTAGTATAAGAAAATAAATCACCACGTTTCAACCGGTTGTGAACTCATCCTTTATTTATATTGGTGTAATATCTACTATATTCCAACTTTTCCATGGTTCATACCCCCCGATACTACCCATAGATTCATCAAAATAAGCAAACAACACATAGAAAACAGAATCTGTCAAAAACAGAACAGTCTGTAGTAATCTGGATACTTCTAATACTTTTGTAACTCCAAAGATTCTAAAAAATTAGGACAGAGTAGGCAATTTGTGTACCAATCTTGTGAAAAAGGAATCAGATCAAAAGTACGCTTCTGTAAAAGATGAAAATTATTTTCCTGGGCGCAAAATTTTCTATTTTTCAGCAAGATCAAATCAACTATCACCGTAAGCCATCCCAAAGGTCTTACTTGGCAAAAACACTAATTAAAACACAAAAACACATCTAACCAGAGGCTAGATGAATTATTTATTGAAAAACAGAACCAAAATACAAAGAAAAAAATAAAATTGGGTTGCCTCCCAACAAGCGCTATTGTTTAATGCCCTTAGCTAGGCATAAAAACACAAATAGATCTAGGTATTGTCATCTTCTCCCTTTTTGTAGTAAAGAGAGAATTTTTTGTCCAGAGCATTTATCTTTCTATGTTGTGAAAGCACATGGCCATTAATGGTAGAAGAAAGATTAAACACACTACAAAAATTCGCACCTAAACTAGCCTTCATCTCTTTGATTATTTCATTTTGATAAAAGAACATAAGAATAGTTGATTCGGCATTTTCACCTTTGGAGTGCCCAAATATGGTTTTCATCTTTTCATATGTATCAAAATTATCTCCTCCAAGAAAACCATTTTCAAATATAGAATCCAAAATTTTTTAAGAGAAAGAGGCAGACCAACATAAAAGCTTCTCAAGTATATCTCAATATGATATTGAGGCACATTGCTAGCTTGAATCGTCAATAGTGTATCCCAAGAATCCTTTAAAGATTGATCGAGCAAATAACAAAAAATTCTAGGATCATCTTACTCAAATTGTTTATGTTTTTCTTAACAACCTCAGGAGGTCTTTCCGTAGCACCATTATCTATGAGTTAAGAAAGGACAGAGGGGCTATCCAAAGCATTAAAACTTGGGAGAAAACCCTTAGCCCTTTTAGAGTTGGCCATAGCGACAGAAAGACAGATTTAGGAAAACAAGAGAACGGCGAGAGAAAAGCTAAATCTTTTGGAAAATCTTTTTAAAAGTGGGGGAGAGGAAAAGGAGAGGCAAATGGCGAATAATGTAATGCAAGAGATGAGAGTTTTATGATGGGTACTTGGTATGTTTTGACTTGGCGAAGATCTCCCTAGCAACGGTGCCAAAACTTCTTCCTACTACTTCTTGAGCTTGCATTGGTTTTCCCCTTGAAGAGGAAAGGGTGATGCAGCAAAGTAGAGATAAGTATTTCCCTCAGTTAGAGAACCAAGGTATCAATCCAGTAGGAGACAACGCACAAATCACCAATACCTGCACAAACAATCAAACAACTTGCACCCAACGCGATAAAGGGGTTGTCAATCCCTTCACGGTCACGTGCAAAAGTGAGATCAGATAGAGATATATAAAACTAAACAAATCATAAAGTAAATATTTTTGGGTTTTTTTGGTTTATAGATTGGAAAGTAAAAGATTGCAAAATAGTAGATCAGAAACTTATATGATGGAAAATAAACCCAGGGGCCATAGGTTTCACTAGAGGCTTCTCTCAAGATAGCAAATAATACGGTGGGTGAAGAAATTACTGTCGAGCAATTGATAGAAAGGCACAAAGTTATGCTGATATCTAAGGCAATGATTATGAAATATAGGAATCACATCCGTGTCAAGTAGACCGACTCCTGCATGCATCTACTACTATTACTCCACACATCGACCGACTCCTGCCTGCATCTAGAGTATTATGTTCATGAAGAACAGAGTAACACATTAAGTAAGATGACATGATGTAGAGGAATAAACTCAAGCAATATGATGTAAACCCATCTTTTTATCCTTGATGACAACAATACAATATGTGCCTTGCTGCCCCTACTATCACTAGGAAAGGACAATGCAAGATTGAACCCAAAGCTAAGCACTTCTCCCATTGCAAGAAAAACCAATCTTGTTGGCCAAACCAAACCAATAGTTCGAAGAGAATTACAAAGATATCAAATCATCCATAAAAGAATTCAGAGATGATTCAAATAATATTCATAGATAAGCTGATCATAAATCCACAATTCATCGGATCTTGACAAGCACACCGCAAAAGAGGATTACATCGGATAGATCTCCAAGAACGTCGAGGAGAACATGGTATTGAGAATCAAAGAGAGAGAAGAAGCCATCTAGCTACGTGCCATGGACCCGTAGATCTGAGGTAAACTACTCACGCTTCATTGGAAGGCCAATAGAGTTGATGTAGAAGCCCTCTATGATCGAACCCCCCTCCAGTAGGATGCCGGAAAAGGCCCCAAGATGGAATCTCACGGGAACAGAAGGTTGCAGCGGTGGAGAAGTGTTTTCGTGGATACTTCCGGTGGTTTGGGAATATATGTGAATATATAGGAGGCAGAACTAGGCCAGGGGGGTCACGATGGGCCCATAAGGCAGGGGGCGCGCCCTACCCACCTGCGTGTGCCCTCCCCCCTTGTCACTGCCTCGTGGCTCTTCTAACTTTAACTCCAAGTCTTCGGGGTGTCTTCTGGTCCAAGAAAAATCATCGCGAAAGTTTTATTCCGTTTGGTATTCCTTTTCCGCGAAACTCAAAAACAAGGAAAAACAAAAATTGGCACTCGGCTCTAGGCTAATAGGTTAGTCCCAAAAATAATATAAAATAGCATATTAATGCATATAAAACATCCAAAAGAGATAATATAATAGCATGGAACAATAAAAAATTATATATACGTTGGAGACGTATCACTCCTAGAGCTGTTTGGAGGAGGAAGAAGGAGGCTCTGAGCTCTCCTCTTCTCTTGGGTGTGTGTGGGAGTCTGTGTGTGAGAATGAGAGGGAGTGAGAGTGAATGAGAGGGAGCTCCTCCCTGGTGCACCTTATAAAGGGGTGCCCGGGGGACAAGGGGTGGCCCACATGGCCCAACTATACACTATTTGAGGTGTCATATGACTTATGAACAGTGTCTGCTGCTCATCAACAATGCTCCAGTGTAGAGCATGGCCGTCTCATCTGCACAGGCCCGATGGGACACAGAGGTTGACTTTGCCAGGCTGTAGCCAGACGGATTACAGCCAGACGGGCTCCAGGTGGCCAGCAAGATGACGTCTAGCCAGATTTTCTCCAGGTGGCCAGCCGGACGGGCTCTAGGTGGCCAGCCGGATAGCCTCACGGGGTACAGTTGGCCAGCCGGACAGCCAGCAAGGCTCCAGCATGCCAGGGGTTGCTCCCCTGGCAAAGTTTTGAAATGATGTCTTGTCTCCTTGAGCCTACGCGGGGGTCATCCCCCCGACAATAGCCTCTGAGCCTTTGGGCGACTTGGAGAGTCAGGCGGCAGGTTTTCGCACGTATTGTAGGAGAGGTTGTCGATGGCAACTGGCTGTCGGTGGCAGCCAACGCGGGTGCCTTCCAATGGTGGCGCGCCAGTGCACCCATTGAGTGTAGCCTCTGAGTGACTCGAATAGTCTGGCGGAGGGTCTTCGTTGTCGTGGTTGTAGAGGTTGTCGATGACAGCTGGGTGTGGGTTTGTAGCCGGCGCGACTTGCTTCTAGTGGGGGTGCACCAGCGCACCCACTGGGTGTAGCATCCGAGCCTTCGGTCAACTCGAAGAGTCGGGTGGAGGGTCTTCGTTGTCATGGTACCAGAGGACAGCATCGTGGATGCCGATTGCAGCCGGCATCGAGCCTGCAACCGGCACCGCGTTTTTCTACTCTGGGCACGCAACCGCTTCCACTGGATGTATCCTCCGAGCCTCCCGACAACTTGAGGATTCGGGTGGAGGGTCTTCACTGTTGTTGGCGCAGACGGTGACGTCGATGATGCTGGTTGCAGCTGGCGGTAGCCCTGCAACTAGCATGGCGTTTTCCAAGCGGGGCGCGCCGACACTCCCACTTGGTGTAGCCTCCGAGCCTCTGGGCGAGGAGGGGGAGTTTCCCATGGAAATGATCATGCAAAAGACAAGGTTAGTCGTTGCAGATATCAAATGTTTGGTTTTGGAAGTGCATGTTCTATGCAGAGGGTGCCGACTCGGTTTAGTCCGAGCCCCCTTTGGTCTTTTTCATGTCCCCTTTGCACTTTGGCTTTTGCACTTGCCAGCCAAATAACCGGGAGCCGGCTTGTAGCTGAGGTGAAGAGTGGGCCGCAGAATGGAGCATACAGTACTCGGACTCTTGGGAGTAGATTCGACCGAGCAGATAGTCACAAAGGAAACGACCAGGTCGCCCAAGCCGTTTTCTCCTACGAACGTTTTTCGCATGAGGTGACCTCTAGATTTTGCTCTTGCTAGCCGGACAGCTTCAGTGCGGTCATAGCTGAGGCAAGAGTGGGCCTTAAGTACCGTACATGCTACTAAGCCGTCTGTGGGAACAAACGTATCGGGCCAAACGGCCAGCCCCCGGGTCGAGACTAGTCGGCGCCAAGGTGAACAGTAAAGCAGCTGGAAACAACGCAGAGATAGCCCCCGAGGGTCACTCGGGGCCATCCATTTTTGTGTGTGGTACCAAGATATGCGGATGGGAGCTCACTTAGTTTTTGGCGGAGACGGGGCAGAGGTGACCTCCGACAGACGGCCCGAGTCTCCGGGCGATCGAGGGGTGCCCCGCCGGCCAAACCCGGTCAGCCAGGCATCAAGGCAGATGGGCAGCCGAGCCGTCCCCCAGCGGGCCTGGCCCAGCCAGCCAAGCGAAGAAGCAGGAAGAGAAACCAGCCAGGCGGTGACGGGGGCAGGCAGGTTGATCGGACAGGCGATGACGCGGGCAGGCAGGAACATCCAGCCTTCTTTTTTCTCTCCCTGGCCGACATCAACTTTTTTTCCAGCAGGCAGGAGAGCATACGGGGCGAAGCTGGCACGGGCGCGGCAGGAGGCGGAATGACTGGTTGGAGTAGAGAGCCGCGGGTAGGAAGCGGCACTTACCGGCCGCAGCGGTGAGCCGGTAGCGTGGCGCGACAGCGGAGGACGTGCGCGGGAGGCGTAGACGCTGCCAGAGTGGAGGCGAGGCGGAGCCGGCGTGTGCGCAGAGCAGCCTGCACGGGGTGGAGCCGGTGTAGTGAGGCATCGAGCGGAGCCGGCGCGGTCGGGCGCGCGGTCAGTCGAGCGGAGCGGGCAAGTGGGCAACCGAGTTGGAGGCGCTGTGAGCCGGCTAGCGGGCGTGGCGACCAGTGGCGTGAAACGCGGGAGGGGGGAGGGGTGGGGTGAGCATGGGAGAGGCACAGGCGCATGGAGGCCGGAGCGCGGGGACAGGCGGGCGGAGGATGGCGCAGGACGTGTTGAGGAGGATGAGGATGGGCATGGCGCATGCGCGCGTGGACGGCGGCGGAGCGGAGTAGGGGCCTGGGCGGCGAAAGGCTAGTTCAAGCTCGTCCCAATGCACCTTATGTTCTTGATACTCTGGCTGGGTGGCTTCCTCAGGAAAATGGAAGACTAAGGGCAGACCATCGTGATGCGGCATGGCGCGCGGTGAGGTCAGGCTCGTTGGAGGTAGATGACAGGAGAATTCAAGAAGAGATAAGATTGTAGCGAGACCTGGGAGTGCTGGGGTGATTTAAACTGTGGCGCAGGTGCCATTAAAAGTGGGGGCAGTTGGGAGGAAGGTGGGCGGTGGAGCCTGGTCAAATGGCTCGCCTCCCGGTGAGCCTGTGCAGCGGCCTGCTTGCACGCCTCCCGGTTAGCCGGCGCAGCGGTCCGCTCGCACACCTCCCATCGACTCACACGCTTGCTCGGACTTCACCTGCCGATGAGAAGCGGGGCTTGTGGCGACACGTAGGCCTAACGCCCACGGTTTGAATAGTGAAACTGTTCGCGCTAACGTGACATGTCTTTGTTCCAAAATACCTTGGCTCTTCATTTGTGCAACTTTCCACAAGCAGCTTGTCTCAAATAGAAAAAAAAGAATACGACATCCTATTTGTGCCATATCACGTGACCAAGCGCAGTTTGATGAATTTCATGTCAGTTTTGGATTTTCTGGAATTTAAAATCCAGGATTCGAAACAATATCATAACCTGCATCATGAAATAAATTTTCAAGCCATGCATCTTTACCATTGTAGATGTTAATATTTCTTAAGAAAGGATTTGGTCAAATATTTTGCTTAGTTAGACTTCGGACAAGTTATATATGCAGAGAAAAAGATAATCCCTCCATACCAGTGCATTGCTTGATATAGTAACTCTAGTAGGCACGAACATCGCACGAACAAAAGCAACAAACAGAGCTCCATTCTGTGCTCATCCTGGTGTAGAACTATTAGTACTAGGCAATGGAGTTGACGAGTGACCTTGGGTAGCGGCGACCAAGGGAAACCGTGCTCGGCAAGGTGTGGGCTAGTTAGTAAAGCATCCCTCCATTGTTCATCGGTTGTCATTATGGACCGGGGACATGACGGCAATTTGCTAGGGCTGGAATTCTGGCCGCCAGATATTTCGACTCAAAACACGGAGGCTCGAGTGGAGGCGCGAAGTTTAATATCGCGGTTCTTTTGGTTGGGGTTGGCTAATGTGCATACCACGCATGCCACCAGCAGGACACGAGCTCGGGTCTGGCTGGTACGCCATCGGGTGCTACCATTCAAGAATAAAGGAATCTTTTTCAAAATTGCCGAACAAATCTATATGTATTATAATGCCCGTATTTTCCTTGCAAATAACCGGTCGTTCCAAAAGGCGTGGTAATTGATTTATGACGAGTTCTTGAATTAGAGTGAGTTTGTGATATAGTGATCTCAACATGGATGAATGACCATGCATGTATGACACGAATTCAAAAACAAAATGTAAGCCATGCATGGTCCTCAATTCAATATTTAAAATGCACGATAAATTGAAACATGAATATTAAGTCTAGTACTATGACCATGCAAATGTTGTGTTTACGTCTCTCCATCGACACCCCCACCACCACACATACTTCATGTATCGATCTATCTTCATTTCTTTGTTAATAGAGCTACTGGTATCCGACACACGCACGCTCATTATTTCTCTTCACATTTCGATCTCCATTTATGTCACACTCGCCCTCACACTCTCAATGAATGCATTTCTCACACACAACCTTGTTGTGTGCTCCATCAAAATCCCTCTCCCTCTCTCTCAAGACATATACGTTGCCTTTGTAAAACACCTTCACCGTGCGTGCACACACAAAGTCTATCTAGGCCACTCTCTCGGTAACTACCTCCCTCCAGCCCTCACTTCAGCTTCCCCGCACGATATCTCGGTGTATCGTCTTTAACTTTCGAGTGTACGCTAGGCCACACTCACTCGATCTCTCCATCTATAAATGATTTGATTGACCTCGCTTTCTCGTTTCGTCTCTCTCACACCTAGACGCTCCCACTACACCTCTTGCATAGGCGGAGCTATGTAGATTGTCGGGGGGTAACCCCTCGACCTTAGATAAAATTGTGAAGCTCTGTTTAGGATTGTTTAGATTATATTTTTGAACATTATATTTGTCCCCACCCTCCCAAACACCGATGGGTTGTGCACCCCTCGGGAGAATATCATGTGCCCCCACACCTTTGATGCTATCTTGTGATAAGAGTTCCTTGGAGCGTTTAGATTTGAGATATAGCGGATCACAAGATGTCTTAATATTTTTACAAGAAACTTTAATGAGTTTGGGAATTGCACACAATTAGTACCAAAACTAGTGAGATGCCCTTGGATCCCATATACAATGGCCTCGAAGCTCGTATCATCGTAGAATCTAAGATGAGGGAAGACCATATATTCTCTTGTATTTAAGAATATCACGTGCTACCACACCTTAGATGTTGTGGTGATACAAGCTCCTTGGAGCCGTTAGATCTGAGATCCATTGACTCCTTGGTGGTTTGAATGTTTTTTTGCAGAAAAGCCCCCAAAGAGTTTGGGCACAGCCCACAAGCACAAAGTCTACTCAGATGCCATTGGATCTTAGATCGAACGGCCTCGAAGCTCGTATCACCGTACCATCCAAGCTGCGAGAGCACCTGATGTTTTCTCGCACGGGGGAATATGTGGTGCTCCCACACCGTTGATTCTATGGTGATACGAGTTCCTAGGAGATCTAACGGCTTGTAGTAGGAGTGATGAGGACATCAATACCATTGTTACACCCACAACCCCTACTGCTATACATACTAGACCAATTACTAGAGCTCGCGCACGCCAATTAAATTATAAGGTACTTTCGTTTCTTGGTAATGATTCTAATGTTCATGAGAATATGATGCTGCCTAAATTGGATACATTTGTCTTGCTTACAAATGAAGGGCCAAGCTTGGGCAAGAGGGATGAACATTGGAGCAAGATTAGGCATGGAGATAATGGCATGCGCAGGGGGAACAGGAACGAAGTTACAAGGGATGATTTTAGGACTTTGAAGCCACCATAATGAGTGCATGAAGCCTTGGACGAAATATACAAGATGCCACTTCATAAATTTCGTCCAAAGGCTATTATAGGTGCTGCGTCACCTTATTTTTGGGCCAGGCCCATGTAATTTCAAAATAGTCAAGTATAGGTTGTTTTTAGAGTCTGTATGTGTGGGGAAACAAGAGTCAGGGTTGGTTTCGGACCCCTCCTCCAAGGGCCACGAAATCCCCCCCCCCCCCTCTTCCTCCATATATACAGCCCTTACGGCATCTTTTAGACTTTGGGTTTTGTTTAGATTAAAAGTTCGCCATAGCTGCAACTTTGTGTACTTCGTTGTGTTCAACGACCAGACCAAGATGTCACAAAACCCCACCTTGATCAATAAAGCTTTCCTCTTATATTCGCAATATCCTGATTGCAAATCTTAGTTTCTTGCTTGTTCATCGTTTTCTTGCAGGAAATAGACCCTCGTGGTCAGGTTGATCGTGCTTCGGTGTGGTCAATAACCTCTCGGAGTTGGTTTAGCGATTGCTAAGGCGTGACGTCCTCGCACGTTCATAGTCGGATCGTCAAAGTCTACTCCATCAAAAACGATAGCCACCGTCTCATCGAAATACGGGACACCTTTGCCTCTATCAAGTGGTATCAGATTTCCGGGTTGCTCAGTGAGATTATACAGTTTTTTCGTAGTTTAGATCGAGTATGTTCTTCATACCTACAGTCCATGAAAAAGCCACAAAAAAATAATTAGGGTTAGTTCATCATATCCAGACCAATCTGAGCCTTTGCATAATCTTTTTTGTATTTGCTTTCTTGAATTTGCGGTTGCATCGTCGTGTCTAGTTGCTGGTCTTAGCGTCTAGTCTTTTAGAGTTTCGAGTTCTATTCACGGGTATTCACGCTGCCGGCGCACCATCATCATCCGCTGCCATATACCACCACCACACCAGATTCATCATCCGCTGCCATATACCACAACCACACCAGATTCATCATCCGCTGCCATATACCACCACCGCACCAGATTCATCATCCGCTGCCATATACCACCACCACACAAGACACATCGCCGCCGCCAAATACCACCATATATCCGGCACAAATCCGAGTCCATATATACAATGCCACCAATCCGAGTCGATATATACCACGCCACCAATCCAAGTCCACATATACCACCGCCTATCCATCACCAACATGAGTTCTTTTCATATTAGGTTTGTTTCCGAGATCCATCTAGTTTTCGTTTTGTGTTTCCTTGCCTGAGTAGGTTTCGAAAAAAAAATCGGCAACCGAAAATAATTTTTCCCTATCCTATTTTTAGGTCCCAAGGAGTGTTTTTAGACACTCGCCATCATAGTGACTTTTTGTCGCACTTTTTCGTCGCCCCTGCCTTGATTTCCGAAAAACATAGTCAAAAAAATTTGTGCCTATCCTGTTATCTTGACTTGGGAAGAGTTTTGAGACACTCGCCATTCTAGTGATTTTTCGCAAAAAAAGGGCGAAAACAATTTTCAGAATGTGCTTTTCCTTTGTTTACATGCAGCGTCGTGATTTTGTCAGTGTTCTAGGCTCGCGTCTCTAGCACGGTCTAGCCTAGGACCAGCACAGTACCGTAATTGAGCGTTTATTCAACTTTGCATCTCTGAATTGATTATTGCTGAACCTTTTTGCTACCATATTATAAGCCTTCCCAACTCCACATACATCTACGCCATGCGTTTTGACTCTCCCTGGAAATCGCTCTATCCAAGATTTGAGAGTTATGACTACAACGGTTGTCGTTCACAACCAGCTGCTGGGTAAGAACTGGTAAGAATTTGAGATTTTCTTGACGGATTTGTGACACCCCACCACCGCCATTTTCTAGTAGTCTGTAGGATCATATTCTTGTGTGTTTCTATTGCTGCTAACCATGGCAGGATCACAAGCCGACGAGATTGACTGGGAGAACATGACGAACAAAGAGTTACATGATAAGTTTCAGCAAATGATGAGTGGACAGGTGGAAGATGTGCTAAACAGATTTGAAGTGGCCATGGTGAAGACAGATGGCATTGAGAAGGTGTTCGAAACAAAGCTCGATAACAAGTTTAATGAATTGCTCACGCGTCTTCCACAACCACCGCCCGCTGCAACTGTCGCACCTCTACAACAATAACATCGCCTTCCAAATCAAATGGGATGAGCACATCGCGTTCCCCTTGAGCCTGGTCAAACTTCTGGTGCCCCTCTACCTACTGTTGATGCTTATGTAGCTCCTGCTGCTCCTATAGAGGTGGAGGACCATTACGAGGATGAGGTTGATCAAAATCAGAACTACGTGCAACCACCAGCACCACCACCACCAGGTCATCCTCATGCATATCATCGCAACGGTAGAGCTACACCACTTGAGGTACGAGATCATGACCATCTTACTAAACTAAAATTGAATATTCCACCATTTGAGGGTAGATATGTTCCTGATATATATATTACATGGGAGTTAGAAACTAAACAACGATTTACATGTTTACAATATCACGAGGAGAGGCGATGTTCCTGCTTTGTTTGTGCTTTCACTAGCTTTGCATGTGTTTGCTGGTCTGAACATTGTAGATTATATCCTATTCCAGCTACTTGGGCTGCTTTGAAAACTGCTATGCGTACTCGTTGGTGGTTGGGTTCCACCATATTATCAGCGTGAATTACTTCAAAAATTGCAGGGTTTAAGACAAGGAAAAAAATTATGTAGAAGAATATTATCAGGAATTACAAACTGGCATGATTAGATATGGTATTGTTGAGGAGAATGAAGCTATGCTTGCCCGTTTTATGGGTGGATTAAATAGAGAGATTCAGACCATTCTAGAGTATAAGGAGTATAATAATATCACTCGTTTATTTCATCTTGCTTGTAAAGCTGAACATGAAGTGTAGGATCGACATGCATTGGCGCGAACTAACTTTTCTGCAGGTTGACATTCATCATGGACACCACGTGCATCCTCTACTTCCACGACACCATCACCTCCATCAGGTGCCACCTCCAGCCGTGATACAAGAAAGCAGTCACAACAACCACTATCTGCCAAGAGCACACATGTCGGGCCTGTAGAGAGCTCTTCTTCTTCCATAGCATCAACAGGGCACACAAAGTGATATTATTTGTCATCATTGTAAGGGAAGAGGTCATTATGCGAGAGAATGCAAATCTCAGTGTGTGATGATTGCTACTGAGGATGGTAAGTATGAGTCCACTAGTGACTGTGATGAGGAGACTTTGGCTCTTATTACACGTGACGAACATGGTGGAGATGATTCTGATCATGAGACGCAATACATGGCTCCTGAAGACGCTGACAGGTATGAATGTTTAGTTTCTCAACCTGTTTTGAGTGTGCAGGTCACACAAGGTGAGAAAAATCATAGGCATAATTTGTTCCATACAAAGGGAGTTGTGAAAGAACGTTATGTTCGCGTCATCATAGATGGAGGGAGCTCCAACAACTTGGCTAGCATGGAGATGAGCTATCTCTCACCACAATACCACATCCACATCCTTACTACATCCAATGGTTCAACAACAGCGGCAAGGTTAAGGTAACACGTCTTTGTTAGGTGTGCATTTTAGTATCTCTACATATGTTGATTATGTTGATTGTGATGTCGTACCTATGCAAGCATGTTCCTTATTACTTGGTAGACCATGGCAATTTGATACAAATTATGTACACCATGGTAGGAACAATATGTATACTCTTGTTCATAAGGATAAAATATTACTTTGCTTCCTATGACTCCTGATTCCATTTTGAAAGATGATATTAATAGAGCTAATAAAGCAAAACAGGAAAAACATAAGAGTGAAAATCAGATTGTGGCAAAAGAATTTGAGCAACAAATGAAGCCTAATAATAAACCATCTAGTGTTGTTTCTGAAATAAAATTAAAAAGTGCACGTTTATTTGGTACCAAATCTGATATTGATGAGCTAGATTTTAGCAAATCTGTTTGCTATGCTTTTGTGTGCAAAGCGGCATTATTTTCATTCAAGGACGTGCCTTCCTCTTTGCCCCTGCTATCACTAACATTTTGCAGGAGTTCGATGACGTCTTCCCACAAGACGTGCCACCGGTATTACCACCTATTCGAGGGATTGAGCTTCAAATGGACTTAATTCCCGGTGCATCGCTACGCAACCATGCACCATACCGTACCAATCCGGAGGAGACGAAGGAGATTATGCATCAAGTACAAGAGCTGCTCGATAAAGGTTACATACGTGAATCTCTTAGTCCTTGTGCTATTCCTATTATACTAGTGCATAAAAAGGATGGTACGTCGTGTATGTGTGTGATTGTAGAGGCATTAATAATATTACTATTCGTTGTCGTCATCCTATTCCTAGGCTAGATGATATGCTTGATGAATTGAGTGGCTCTACAGTATTCTCCAAAGTTTATTTGCATAGTGGATACCATCAAATTCGTATGAAATTGGGAGATGAATGGAAAACAACATTTAAAACTAAGTTTGGTTTATATGAGTGGTTAGTCATGCCTTTTGGGTTAACTAATGCACCTAGTACTTTCATCAGACTAATGAACAAAGTTTTACGTGCTTTCATTGGACGATTTGTGGTAGTTTATTTTGATGATATACTGATTTATAGCAAATCTTTGGAAGAACATTTGGAACATTTGCGTGCAATTTTTATTTCTCTACGTGATGCACGTTTGTTTGGTAACCTTGGGAAGTGCACCTTTTGCATCGACCGAGTATCTTTTCTTGGCTATGTTGTTACTCCATAGGGAATTGAAGTTGATAAAGCCAAGATTGAAGTTATTGAGAAATGGTCGCTGCCCAAAACGGTCACACAAGTGAGTTTTCTTGGACTCGCTGGTTTCTATAGGCGTTTTGTGAGAGATTTTAGCACCATTGCTGCGCCTCTCAATGAGCTTACAAAGAAGGATGTGCCTTTTGTTTGGGGTACCGCACATGAAGAAGCCTTCACGCTATTGAAAGATAAGTTGGCACATGCTCCTTTACTCTAACTTCCTGATTTTAATAAGACTTTTGAGCTTGAATGTGATGCTAGTGGAATTGGATTAGGAGGTGTGTTATTACAAGATGGCAAACCTATTGCATACTTTTCTCGAAAAATTGAGTGGGCCTAGTCTGAACTATTCTACTTATGATAAAGAATTATATGCTCTTGTTCGGACCTTAGAAACATGGCAACATTATTTATGGCCCAAAGAATTTGTTATACATTCTGATCATGAATCTTTCAAACACATTAAAAGTCAAGCAAAACTGAACCGTAGACATGCTAAATGGGTTGAATTCATTGAGACTTTCCCTTATGTCATTAAACACAAGAAGGGTAAATAAAATGTTCTTGTTGATGCATTGTCTCGTCATTATACTATGCTTTCACAACTTGCCTATAAAATATTTTGTTTAGAGACCATCAAAGATCAATATGTGCATGATTTTGAATTTAAAGATGTATTGCAGAATTGTAAAGAAGGTAGAACATGGAACAAGTTCGTCGTTAACGATGGATTTGTGTTTCGTGCTAACCAGCTATGCATTCCAGCTAGCACCATTCGTCTTTTGTTGTTGCAAGAGGCACATGGAGGAGGACTAATGGAACACTTTGGCGTGAAGAAGACGGAGGATATACTTGCTACACATTTATTTTGGCCGAAGATGAGATGAGATGTTGAGCGTTTTGTTGCTCGATGCACTACATGTCAAAAAGCTAAGATACAACTCAATCCTCATGGTTTATATATGCCTTTGCCTGTACATAGTGTTCCTTGGGAGGATATATCGATGGCTTTGTTTTAGGTTTACCTCGAAAAAATAAGGGGAGGGATAGAATATTTGTTGTCATGGATAGGTTCTCGAAAATGGCACACTTTATACCATGTCATAAAAGCGATGATGTTGTTAATGTTGTTGATTTGTTCTTTCGTGAAATTATTTGCTTGCATGGTGTGCCAAATACTATTGTTTCAGATCGTGATACTAAATTTCTTAGCCACTTTTGGAGATGTTTATGGGCTAAGTTGGGGACTAAACTACATTTTAGTACTACTCGTCACCCCCAAACTGATGGACAAACTGAAGTAGTAAATAGAACATTGTCTACTAGGCTTAGGGTTGTTTTGAAGAATAATAAGAAAATGTGGGAAGAATGCTTGCCTCATATTGAATTTGCCTATAACCGTTCATTGCATTCTACTACTAAGATGTGCCCTTTTGTTGTGTATGGTTTCCTACCTCATGCACCTATTGATTTGTTGCATCTTCCATCTTCGGAGAAGGTTAATTTTGATGTTAAACAACATGTTGAATTGATTTTAAAAATGCATGAGTTAACTAAGGAAAACATTGAGCGTATGAGTGCTAAATATAAACTTGCTGGAGATAAGGGTAGAAAATATGTTGTGTTTGCACCTGGAGATCTTGTTTGGTTACATTTGCGTAAGGATAGATTTCCTGATTTGCGCAAATCAAAGCTAATGCCACGTGCTGATGGTCCTTTTAAGGTGTTAGAGAAAATAAATGATAATGCATATAAACTTGAGCTGCCTGCAGATTTTGGGGTTAGTCCCACTTTTAACATTGTAGATTTGAAGCCTTATTTGGGTGAGGAGATGAGCTTCCGTCGAGGACGACTTCATTTCGAGAAGTGGAGAATGATGAGGACATCAATGCCATTGTTACACCCACAGCCCCTGTTGCTATACATATTGGACCAATTACTAGAGCTCACGCACGCCAATTAAATTATCAGGTACTTTCGTTTCTTCGTAATGATTCGAATGTTCATGAGAATATGATGCTGCCTAAATTGGATACATTTGTCTTGCTTACAAATGAAGGGCCTAGCTTGGACAAGAGGGATGAACATTGGAGCAAGATTAAGCATGGAGATGATGGCATGCACAAGGGGAACAAGAACGGATTTACAAGTGACGATTTCAATACTTTGAAGCCACCATAATGAGTGCATGAAGCCTTGGACGAAATATACAAGATGCCACTTCATAAATTTTGTCCAGAGGCTATTATAGGTGCTGCGTCACCTTATTTTTGGGACAGGCCCATGTAATTTCGAAATAGTCAAGTATAGGCTGTTTTTAGAGTCCGTATGTGTGGGGAAACAAGAGTTAGGGTTTGTTTCGGACCCATCCTCCAAGGGCCACGAAATCCCCCCCCCCCCTCTTCCTCCATATATACAACCCTTAGGGCATCGTTTAGACTTTGGGTTTTGTTTAGATTAAAAGTTCACCATAGCTGCAACTTCGCGTACTTCGTTTTTGTTCAACGACCAGACCAAGACGTCACAGAACCCCTTGGAGAGTTTGGAAATTGCACATAATTACGAAGACTACTCCCAAACCATTGGATCTCAATTCAAACAACGTAAAATCTCGTATCACCATAACATCTAAGCTACGAGGAGCATGTGATATTCCATGCCGCTGTCATTTTGGTTCCTAAATTTGCAAAACACGTATAACTAGCCTAACCGCGCAAAGTGTTTGTCCAAAAAAAACCATCCTACACTAAAATATCGGAACAACACACGAGGGTCCCACTTGTCATTGATCAAATTTGGACCTAAAACTAACAAATCTGAAGGACGAGATTCGAACCGGTAACCTGGAGTACAAAGCGTACGTCGATAACCTGAAACCATAATGGTTGTTGGCTTTGTGTCCTAATTTGATTTTATACAGTATTACGTTGAGTAGAGTAGAGGGAGTGGCTCTTCAACACATCTATGAATGTTGACTGACTTACTAGTGGGTCCCATGTCTACCATCTCTCCTCTCCTCTCCATCTAGTACGACCGTTAGATGCATGGGCACACACGAAGAGCGGTGCGATCTTGCCGTGGTGTTATTATAACTAAAAAAATGCTTGGAAAATAGATGAATCGTCTAGAACAAGAGACGTTGTGGCTGGTCGAGGTAGAGCTAACCACACCTATCCTCTGTGCCATGTTAGAATGATGAAGCTGTGTGGTTAGTGGGGTGTTTTCGACCGACTGGCTGGGTCCCGAGGTCGAACCATATGTAGTTTGATACATTTTATTTTTACACTCACATTTTTCCTCCGTGCCGAGACGTGGCACACCCTACCGCGCGGTTTCTGGGTCCTCCTAGGTGGTGCACGCATATTTTCTTCCTTGTCGAGACGTGTGACGCCCTACCGCGTGTTCTCTAGGTCCTCCTCGATCGTAGCGCCGAAGCAAGTAAATGGGTCGTCAAATCACAAAAGCCCACCTTTCCCGCCGTGCACATATGTGAATCACGGTTGCTAGCTAATTGGGCTAGTGCGACGAATTAGCTAGGCCTCCGCCACATTTGTTTATTCACCCCATTTTTTCTCTCCTTGCCGGTAGGTAAATTTAAATATCAACCGCTGCATTGCACTGGTCTTTGGGTGCGGCAGGCACGACAGGATTTTTTGTTTTTTCGATTGACGGGAGCAGGCGCGGTAGCAATTAGTCATGATGACTCCGCCTATAAAACCCACTGCTCCCTGAAGTGAAAATTCGTCGACTGGTGTTTTCCCATGGTGAAAACCAAATGATTCACCCCACTTCTCGGCTGGTTCCCTCCGCCTTCCCGTAGATTGCATTGGCTTTCAGCCGTTTCGCCCCCTTTGCTTCCTCTCCCCATTGCTTCTACTGGGTTCCATATCGGCGCACCAGATCACAGACCCTGAGGTGAGGCGCCTGACACAGGAGCTCCATGCAAAGGATGCGGAGCTCAGGGCCAAGGGGGTGGAGCTCCATGAGCTCAAGGAGGAGAGGAGTGCCATGCTCCTCCTTTATGTGCGGCAGTTCATGGAGCTTCAAAAGCGGCAGGCGTCCACCACAAAGATGCTCGAGGCGTCGGCAGTATTGCTGTAGAAAGCGGGAGATATGATAGGCGGTCAGGCGAGCTGCCTGGAGCACGAGTGGGCCGATCATGACGAGGTCCAGGATCACCTCAACCACTTGCCGTACCATGTTCCCATGGACGTGTTGTGGTTGCGTGATGCCTACCGTCATGCCAACGCGACCATGTCGGCCGTCGGGCTAAACCCGTTCGACCACCCCATCGACTTCAACGAGATACGGCTTCCTGAGCTCGTCTCCTTCTTCACCTATATCTCCGAGGAGCTGAGTCGTCTCCGTATGGTGGTGGGGGTGGAGCTGGACAAGGAGGGGTTGCGGGCGGCCATCACCGTTGCTGGGCGAATCCTCTCAGGGCTTCGTCACCGAAATCCATTCGTGCCATTGGACGCCGTCTTTAACGAGCTGGCTCCCGTCAACCAGGAGCAGGATCTACGGGCGGTGGCACCCTGCATCACCATCATCGTGCGCGTCGAGAAGCAAAGGGACTTCGGTGATGTTTAGGCATCCTATGCATGCGCATGTCTCGGCGCAACATGACCGTTGGATCAAACTCAGACGGTGCAGATTTGTCATTGTAGTACAAAGCGTGCGGGTGTGTTTTGTTGCATTCTCATCTCAACATAGTTGTTTCCTCTTCGTGCATGCTCATCTCAGCACCCCTCTTCATGCATGCTCTGCATGCTCCTAGTGTATTTGTTTTAACCTAGTGTGGGCTCAAGCACCCTTCATGCTCATCTCAGATCCCATGTTCCGTGGAGTGTTGTAGCACCGTACTCCATACGTTGTAGTCCTAGTTCCGTTATCATTGATCTCACCATTCATTCTTGACCAGACAAACAAAAAAGGGGCATGTTACATTACTGTTCGTATAGTTGACATGCGCACAACATCATTTTTATCGTCATATCTTCCTACAATAGCAACAAGATTATAGTACTAACGTATGAACCACTGCACATGCCTAGTTGTAGGAGTACTGTGTAAGTTCAAGTGGCTGCCATGTTTCGCACTCCTCCATCGTAAGAGTGGAAATGCTTGCTATAATCAATTTTTTCAGAAACAGTGGACACGCTCTACCATGCGGGTCCTCCTGGACGGTCATCGGGAACCTTGCTACTCACTTTCGCTGATGTGTGGGACAGCCAACTCCAGGTTCCACTTGCCATGCACTAAATTACTCCTTACTAGAGTGCACAACTGCACGGTAGACTACATCGGTCGAAGCGCCGTAGTAATGCCCAATGAGTCGTCAAATCACAAAACCCCCACCTTTCCAGCAGTAAGTTGGACGGATGAAGCAACCATCCTTTCACTCTTCTCCCTCATCTTCCTCTCTTGAAGAAAACCCCAACTCGCTTCTCCCTCGTCTTGTTCCTCATTTCTTCAAGAAAACCCTGACGCGCTTCTGCCATTGTTCTTCTCTCCCTAAGAAGGAAAGGTGAGCGCATCAATGGTGTTGCTTCTGGCCAAGGCCCGGTCTTGCAACCCCTCGACTGATCCTATAACTCCCTCTCTGTTCTTCTTTTGGGACTGTGATTATGTTTTCTTTTCTTTTATTTCTATTTGACAGTTTCTTGATGGACCATGGAGCACTGGCCGAAGTGATGTTTATGGCTCTACCAAAACCGTCGAGGCTCATGGTATGAAGAAGCGCAAGCACCCCGCCAAGACTACCATAGACAAGCTCAAGGCCATCGCCCTATCCAAGCCCCCCCCCCTCTTTGGGATCCCTCGTTAAGTCAATCCAGGTAATATCTCTTCTTGACGATCTCTTTGGCGATCTTGATCGTGTTTTTTCATCTATCACGTAGTAGCCCACCAGATTTGGAGGCTGACTTGTGGCCCTACTAAGTTGACGCGTATGCAAGGCATTTTTCAACTTAGTCAACAAACGATTCTATCACCAGTGACCGTTGGATTGTTAACATCCAATGGTCGTCCTGCTTCTCCAATCTATGATTTTTTGCTCTAGCCGTCCAAACCACCGTGTGCTCCTGCCTCTCGTGGCCGGCTGTGCTGTCGCGCAGGCCTCACCGCCTCCTCCTACTCCCACCGTTGGCCAGGCCATCCCTTGACTCACCCACACCACCTGTTATTCTGCGGCGACGGCAACCTCACACCGCAGCCGAACCAGTCAACCCTCGTACTACCCTCTGTGTGTTCCCAGGCTCCGCGTCATTCCTTTCCTCACCGTCGTCCACCGCCTGGGTGCTGTCCACGCAACATGGTGAACGTAGTCAACGAATGACAGCCATCGGAATAGGACTGTATGCGGTGATGCTGACAGCTGGACCCACCAGCTACATCTTCGCACGCAAGGAAGTACCTTCTTCTTACATGCAAAAAATGATTCTTTCCCCTGATAGCTGGGACCCACCAGCTATATCTTCGCACGCAAGGAAGTGCCTCCTTGTCCTCCCTGACAGCTGGGACCCACCTAGTCGAACTGTTGGGGATCGTTACCGAAATTAAAAAATTTCGACGCATCACCAAGATCAATATATGGAGAGACTAGCAACGAGAGAGAGGAGTGCATCTTCATACCCTTGAAGATCGCGAGACGGAAGCGTTACAAGAACGCGGATGAAGGAGTTGTACTCGCAGCGATTCAGATCACGGTTGATTCCGATCTAAGTGCTAAACAACGGCGCCTCCGCGTTCAACACACGTGCAACACGGGGACGTCTCCTCCTTCTTGATCCAGCAAGGGGGAAGGAGAAGTTGGGGAAGAACTCCAGCAGCACGACGGCGTGGTGGTGGAGCTTGCAGTTCTTTGGCAGGGCTTCGCCAAGCTCAACAGAGGAGGAAGGGGTGTTGGAGAGGGGGAGGGCTACGCCTTGGATGAGGTGCTGCTGCCTTCCCTCCTCCCCTCTATTTATAGGGCGAAGGGGGAAGGGGGTCGGCCCCTCTAGATGAGATCTAGAGGGGGGGCGGCCAAGGGGAGGGGGCTTGCCCCCCTAGCCAAGGGGGGCGCCCCCCTTAGGGTTCCCCCCCCCAACCCTAGGCGCATGGGCCCTAGGGGGGATGGCGCCCAGCCAACTTAGGGGCTGGTTCCCTTCCCCATACAGCCCATAGGGCCCTTCGGGGCAGGTGGATCCTCCCGGTGGACCCCCGGAACCCCTTCGGTGGTCCCGGTACAATACCGGCAAACCCCCGAATACTTCTCGTGACCGTATGATGACTTCCCATATATAAATCTTCACCTCCGGACCATTCTGGAACTCCCCCGTGACGTCCGGGATCTCATCCGGGACTCCGAACAACATTCGGTAACCACATACTATTTCCCGTAACAACTCTAGCGTCACCGAACCTTAAGTGTGTAGACCCTACGAGTTCGGGAACCATGTAGACATGACCGAGACACCTCTCCGGCCAATAACCAATAGCGGGATCTGGATAGCCATATTGGTCCCTACATTTTCCACAATGGTCTCATCGGATGAACCACGATGTCGGGGATTCAATCAATCCCGTATGCAATTCCCTTTATCCCTCGGTATGCTACTTGCCCGAGATTCAATGGTTGGTACACCAATACCTTGTTCAATCTCGTTATCGGCAAGTCTCTTTACTCGTTACGTAATGCATGATCTCGTGACTAACTCCTTAGTCACTCTGAGCTCATTATGATGATGCGTTACCGAGTGGGCCCAGAGATACCTCTCCATCATACGGAGTGACAAATCCCAGTCTCGATTCGTGCCAACCCAAAGACACTTTCGGAGATACCCGTAGTGCACCTTTATAGCCACCCAGTTACGTTGTGACATTTGGCACACCCAAATCATTCCTACAGTATCCGGGAGTTGCACAATCTCATGGTCTAAGGAAAAGATACTTGACATTAGAAAAGCTTTAGCAGACGAACTACATGATCTTGTACTATGCTTAGGATTGGGTCTTTTCCATCACATCATTCTCCTAATGATGTGATCCCGTTATCAACGACATCCAATGTCCATGGTCAGGAAACCGTAACCATCTATTGATAAACGAGCTAGTCAACTAGAGGCTCACTAGGGACAGATTGTGGTCTATGTATTCACACATGTATTACGATTTCCGGATAACACAATTATAGCATGAACAATAGACAATTATCATGAACAAGTAAATATAATAATAACCACTTTATTATTGCCTCTAGGGCATATTTCCAACACGAACCGTATGTAGGGTTTTCTATCTGGTCGCGAATGTGTACGTACATACTGGTCGATCGGTCTCTCTGCAGCGATGAACCGTGGCCATGTAAGGAGCGGCATGTGTCGTAGGAGAGGCGCGGACGTAGCATCGTCTACACTTACGTACAGGCATGCTGCAAGAAAGTAAATACGGCTACGTACATACATACGGGCAGGGTCTCTAACGCATACAATGACGGTGTCCTGTTCATCGGTAGACAACCGGCTGGGTCGGAATGGAGGAAATAACGTCGTGTTCATCGGGAGGCAACCAACTAGGTCAGAATACCTCCTGTTCATCGGGAGCCAACCGGCTTGGACGGAATAGCCGAAACAAGGTATGCCGTATCGCAAAACGGAGGAAACTAACTTCTATTCGAGCTCCTACGGTCGAATCGGGGTGTTGTTGATTGGGAGGGGTCAGGCGTACCGCAAAATGGAGGAAACAGACTTGTGTTGGAACGCCTGCGGTCGAACGAGGTCCTGTTCATCGGGGGGTGTGGCGTACCGCAAAACTGGACTCCACGGGCTACTATTCATCCACCGTCTACTACCTCGCTCCAGCCTCCACGGGCTACTGTTCATCCACCGTCGACTTCCTCCACCTCCACCTGCTACTGTTCATCCACCATCGATTTCCTCCTGCCTCCACCAGATACTGTTCATCCATGGGCTACTGTTCATCCCATCTCCACCGGCTACTGTTCAAGCAGCCCTCCACGGGGTCATGTTCATCCACCCCAAATCGGCTCGGGTGTGGCGGCCTCCTCGATCGGGGTCCTGTTCATCTAGCGGCAACGACCTACTACTACCACGGGGATTGTTCATCCAACCCCCACCGGGAACTGTTCATCCAACCCTTAACAACGGCCAATGTTCATCAAGAGGCAGCAGGTTCGATCGGCTTCAGTTAGCAGTAGTAGCAAAGGAATCGCTTGGGTTCAGTTAACAGCCAAGGGATCGATTGCTCAGGTTCAGTAATGTAGCTAGTGCAATCGCTCGGGTATAGTAAGCGAACACCTCACTCGGGTTCAGTTAGAGCCCAATGCCTCGCACACACATGCGTACGTGTTCGAGAGAAACACGCAAACATCCGTGCTATGCTCGGCCCCGACCACCCATCATAAGTGGGAACTCCTTGAAATTTTCCTCGCCCTTGCTTCTACCATGATTTTTTCCATCATGGACGACCGAAAAAATGTCATGCAGGTGCGTCCCTGCCCGCCCAGGAAGAAAAGCCCATTTTCTGTCATGCTTTTTTTGTCATAGAAGTAGGAGCCCCCCACATCTATGATGATATGTGGTTTTGTCACAATTATCGTCAAAGAAGTGTCATAAGCATGACAATTTTTTTCGTTCGGCCCATAATGTTACGAATGTGTCTATTTTTGTAGTGGTATGTATTCAAGCATATGACCACACACACACACGAATACAACAACAATCGAGTTAGTATAGTGCATCTACTTTTCCAAAAAATGCATGTATGGCATGAATTCAAAAATAAAATGTAAGCCATGCATGGTCCTCAATACAATGTTTACTACTATGTACACTCAAATGTTGTGTTTAGGTGTCTCCATCGACCTCCCCCCTCACCACACATACTTCCTGTATCGATCGATCTTCATCTCTTTGTTAATAGAGCTATTGATATCCGACACACGCTCATTCTTTCTCTTCATGTTCTGATCTCCATTTCTCTCACTCCCGCCCTCACGCTCTCAACAGATGTATTATTGACACACAACCTCGTCGTGCCCTCCATGACGAGGTCTCTCTCTCTCTCTCTCCATATATTTCTCCCTCTAGGCGCATACGTTGCCTCTGTAAAATATCCTCCATGCTACGCGCGCACACACAAAGTCCATCTAGGCCACTCTGTCGGTTACTATCTCCCTCCATCCATCCCTCCATCCCCATGGGAGGCCAATGTGAGCCATGTCAAAGTCGATGAGCTCGGTGTGATAGTTGTCGCGGGTGCCGAAGGTGACAGGGAGGTGAACCTGCCCTAGGGGGTGGTGGAGCCGCTGGTCACCCCGAGAATGGCCTGGTGGGCATGAGCTGGTCATAAGGCACTTGGAGCACCTCGAAGGTCTCGACGGAGAGGACGTTGAGGCCGGCACCGCCATCGATGAGGGTCTTGGTAATAGAGACTTTGCTGATGGTGGGCGTGCACAGCATGGGGAGCGCGCCGATAGTGTGCGAACACCTGAGGTGGTCCTTGGAGTCGAAAGTGATGGCGTACTGCGACCACTTGAGGGGACACACAACCTCGAGCCTCAGGAGGGCAGCGTTCACCTCATGAGAGAACTGCTTGAAGAGACAGTTGGACACGGGAGCCTAAGCTCCCCTGAGGATACAGGCTACTGCACGAGGCTCCTGGTAGCCCCTAGCCCCCTCGTCTTGCTGGTTGTTGTCGTTCCTCCTAGGCGGTGGCGGCAGCGGCGGGAGGCCCGTGTTGCCCTGAGGGCAGGCCTCCCAAGGCTGATTGCGCCAGACGCCGTCGCGAGGCTGATCACGCCAGCCACCCTCGCGAGGATGGTCGCGCCAGCCCTGGCGGGGGCTGTGGTTGTCCCATCGGCCTCCACCACGGTCGCCTTCACGGCCAAGACCATGGTCATTGCGGTCGGGGCTGCGGCCCAGGCGCTCATCATGGAGCGACCTAAGCTCCTGACAGTCGTCGGTGTTGTGGGTGCGCACGTTGTGGTAGACGCAAAACAGGCAGCCATCCTTGCCGGGCTCGTCACGGTCACGGTCGTGTTTCTGCACAGGGTCCGCCTCCAGCACAGTGGGGCCTTGATGCAGAGCATTCCAAGGTCATCCCCATGGACCTACCTACGTCTCCCACGACACCAATTGGACCAATGACAAGAGCACGAGCAAAGGTTATCGAAGATAAGGTGAACTAGCTCCTCTCCGAACTACCACTTGCTATACATGAGACATGGCTACTACCTGATACGTCTCCGTCGTATCTACTTTTCCAAACACTTTTGCCCTTGTTTTGGACTCTAACTTGTATGAGTTGAATGGAACTAACCCGGACTGACGCTGTTTTTAGCAGAATTGCCATGATGTTGTTTTATGTGCAGAAAACAAAAGTTCTCGGAATGACCTGAAACTCCACGGAATACCTTAGAATAAATAATAAAAAATCCTCGCCAAAGATGAAGACCAGGGGCCCACACCTGTCCCACGAGGTGGGCGCCCCCCTCCTCTGGGCGCGCCCCTACCTCCTGGGCCCCTGGACACCCTCCGACGCCAACTCCAACTCTATTTATTGGCTTTCGGGAGAAAAAAAAATCAGGAGAAGAAATCATCGTGTTTTACGATCACGGAGCCGCCGCCAAGCCCTAATCTCTCTTGGGAGGGCTGATCTGGAGTCCGTTCGGGGCTCAGGAGAGGGGATTCGTCATTGTCGTCATCATCAACCATCCTCCATCACCAATTTCATGATGCTCACCACCGTGCGTGAGTAATTCCATCGTAGGCTTGCCGGATGCTGATGGGTTGGATGAGATTTATCATGTAATCGAGTAAGTTTTGTTAGGATTTGATCCCTAGTATCCACTATGTTCTGAGATTGATGTTGCTATGACTTTGCTATGCTTAATTCTTGTCAATAGGGCCCGAGTGCCATGAATTCAAATCTGAACCTATTATGTTTTCATGAATATATGTGTGTTCTTGATCCTATCTTGCAAGTCTATAGTCACCTACTATGTGTTATGATCCGGCAACCCCGAAGTGACAATAATCGGGACCACTCCGGTGATGACCATAGTTTGAGGAGTTCATGTATTCACTATGTGCTAATGCTTTGTTCGTTCTCTATTAAAAGGAGGCCTTAATATCCCTTAGTTTCCAATAGGGCCTTGCTGCCACGGAGGGTAGGACAAAAGATGTCATGCAAGTTCTTTTCCATAAGCACGTATGACTATATTCGGAATACATGCCTACATTATATTGATGAATTGGAGCTAGTTCTGTGTCACCCTATGTTATGACTGTTACATGAGGAACCGCATCTAGCATAATTATCCATCACTAATCCAGTGCCTACGAGCTTTCCATATACTGGTTCTCGCTTATTTACTTTTTCGTTGCTACTGTTACAATCACTACAAAAATACCGAAAACATTACTTTTGCTGTCTTTACTTTTGTTACCGTTACCACCATTATCGTATTACTTTGCTACTAAACACTTTGCTGTAGATACTAAGTTTCCAGGTGTGGTTGAATTGAAAACTCAACTGCTAATACTTGAGAATATTCTATGGCTCCCCTTGTGTCGAATCAATAAATTTGGGTTGAATACTCTACCCTCGAAAACTGTTGCGATCCCCTATACTTGTGGGTTATCAAGACCTTTTTCTCAAGCGCCGTTGAGGAGCATAGCTCTATTCTTTGAGTCACTTGGGATTTATATCTGCTGGACACTATGAAGAACTTGAGAGACCTTAAGACAAAAATTTATCCCTCAACTACGAGGGGAGGTAAGGAACTACCATCTAGCTCTGCACTTGATTCACCTTCTGTTATGAGTAAGCTAGCGACCCCTAAACCTACTTCTGCTATTCGTTCCGATATGTCGCATGTTATTGATGATGCCACTTCTGCTATACATGATACTTATGATGAAACTACTTCTATGCTTGATACTACTGTGCCCCTTGGTGAATTTCTTGATGAACAAATTTCTAGGTCTAGAGAAAGAGAAACTATTGAAACTGATAATATTGATGAAAGTGATGATGAAGATATGCCTGCTATTCCTGAGGGTTATCTTTTTGATGCGGAATCTTCTGCAGCTATTTTTGCTTACCAGGATAGATATGAACTTAAGAGGCTACTAGTTAAATGGAGTAAAGAATCTCTTAGAGACAGAATGAAACCTGATCCTGCTTTTGCTACTTCACCTATTTGTGTTCCCGATAAGGATTATGAATTTTCTGTTGATCCAGATATAATTACTTTGGTTGAATCTGATCCTTTCTATGGCTCTGAATCTGAAACTGTTGTGGCACATCTTACTAAGTTAAATGATATTGCTGCCCTGTTTACTAATGATGAGAGATCGCGCTACCTTTATATACTCAAAATATTTCCGTTCTCATTAAAGGGTGATGCTAAGATATGGTTTAATTCTCTTGATCCTGGTTGTGTGCGTAGTCCCCAGGATATAATTTATTACTTCTCTGCTAAATATTTCCCTGCTCATAAGAAACAAGCTGCTTTGAGGGAAATATACAACTTCGTGCAAATTAAAGAAGAGAGTCTCCCACAAGCTTGGGGGAAGCTTCTCAAGTTACTTAATGCTTTGCTGATCATCCTCTTAAGAAACCTGAAATACTTGATATCTTTTATAATGGACTAACCGATGCTTCCAGAGATTACGGATAGTTGTCTTTGGCTCTCTTTTAGGGAAAGAACACGGATGAAGCTGAAATTCTATTGAATAATATGTTGACAAATGAAAATAATTGGGCACCTCTGAGCCACCTCCAGAGCCACCATTCTTGAGCCTATTCCTAAACCAACTCCGAAGAAGAGAGGTGTTCTATTTCTCGATCCCTGAAGATATGCAAGACGCAAAGAAATCTATGAAAGAAAAAGGTATTAATCTTTGAAGATGTTAAGAATTTACCTCCTATTGAAGAAATACATGGTCTTAATTAACCGCTTTGTTGAAGAAGTATATGATCTCAATTCTTTATTCATCAAGAACCTCCTGATCCCGATATCCCGGCTACGGTAGTAAAGGTAAATTCTCTCTATAGATATGATAAAGCTGAAGTCCCTCCTACTAAAATTGCTAGTCAATGCTTGGATGAGTTTGATAACTTCATTTTTAAGCAAGATGACTTTAATGCTTATTTTGGTAGACAATTAAAACAAGATGCTTATATGATTAAACGCTTGGGTGATTATATGGCTAATATTAGAGGTGAACTTAAACTTGTTAGCAAACACGCTTCTATGGTTACCACTCAAGTAGAACAAGTACTTAAAGCTCAGAAAGAAGTGCTTGATAAAATGAATAGTAAGAAAAA
The DNA here is from genome assembly GCA_021605145.1 of Aegilops bicornis. Classification (NCBI taxonomy): domain Eukaryota; kingdom Viridiplantae; phylum Streptophyta; class Magnoliopsida; order Poales; family Poaceae; genus Aegilops; species Aegilops bicornis. Next base: position 295,150,623 of record CM038672.1, on the reverse strand, counting down.
TTATTATGTTGTTAGAGTGGCTACTAGAACTGGTAGAATGACTCAGGAACCTTTCTATCCTGAAGGCCACCCTAAGAGAATCGAGCAAGATTCTCAGAGAAATAATATTGATGTACATAGTTCTTCTAAAAGGAAGAAAAAGAAAAATGATAGGACTTTGCAAACTTCTAGTGAACCTATTGCTGTACCTACTGAGAATCCAAAATGATATCTCTATGTCTGATCTTTGAAACAGAATCTGGTAATGAACATGAACCTAGTGAAAATGTTAATGATGATGTTCATGATGATGCTCAACCTAGTAATGATAATGATGTAGAAGTTGAACCTGCTGTTGATCTTGATAACCCACAATCAAAGAATCAATGTTATGATAAAAGAGACTTTGTTCCTAGGAAACATGGTAAAGAAAGGGAACCATGGGTTCAGATACCCATGCATTTTCCTCCGAAACCATCCAAGAAAAAGGATGATGAGGATTTTGAGCGCTTTGCTGAAATGATTAGACCCATCTTTTTGTGTATGCGATTAACTGACGTGCTCAAAACAAATCCTTATGCTAAATATATGAAAGATATCATTACTAATAAAAGAAAGATACCAGAAGCTGAAATTTCCACCATGCTTGCTAATTATACTTTTAAGGGTGGAATACCAAAGAAACTTGGAGATCCAGGAGTACCTACTATACCATGCTCCATTAAGAGAAATTATGTTAAAACTGCTTTATGTGATCTTGGAGCCGGTGTTAGTGTTATGCCTCTCTGTTTATATCGTAGACTTGCCTTGAATAAGTTGACACCTACTGAAATATCTTTGCAAATGGCTGATAAATCAACTGCTATACCTGTCGGTATTTGTGAGGATGTGCCTGTTGTGGTTGCAAACGTTACTATTTTAACGGACTTTGTTATTCTTGATATTCCCGAGGATGATAGTATGTCTATTATTCTTGGAAGACCTTTCCTTAATACTGCAGGGGCTGTTATTGATTGCAACAAAGGCAATGTCACTTTTCATGTTAATGGTAATGAGCATACGGTACATTTTCCGAGGAAACAACCTCAAGTTTATAGTATCAACTCTATTGGAAAAACTCCATCGGTTATATTTTGAGGTTTTGAATTTCCTCTCCCTGCTGTCAAGAAGAAATATGATATACTTATTATTGGGGATGTGCATATCCCCGTTGAGGTAACCTAGTGTCATTCAAAATTTCTCCGGTTTCATGTTAGTCGGAATGAGTTTGTTAACAAGACCTGAGCAACCTTGTTAGTGGATTCTTTTTGATGAGCATGAGATGGATGAAACTAGAAGCACAACCTTCTGTACCCTCTTTATATTTTCTGTTATTTAGTAGAAATAAAGTAAAATAGTATTTTTCTGTCTGCTTCCTGACTTATCCGTGCAATAAAAAAATATCCCGAAAATAAAAGTCCTCAGAATGCCATGCCAATTTTGATTTTTTCTGGAATATTTGAGGATTTACTGTGCAAAAATTACCGCGGGGGGAGCTGCCACCTGGCCACGAGGGTGGAGGGCGTGCCCTACCCCCCTGGGCGCGCCCCTGCCTCGTGGGCCCACGGTGGCCCTCCTCCACTTATCCCTGCACCGATCTCCTTCATCTGCCTCACACAAACCCGAAAAACCAACTCAAGCTCGAGTTCCAGCCACTTTTGCTGTGATTTTCGATCTCCTTGCTCAAAGCACCTCTCGGAAAACTGCTTAGGGAGATTGTTCCTTGGTATGTGACTCCTCCATTGGTCCAATTAGTTTTTGTTCTAGTGCTTTATTCTTTGCAAATTTGTGCTGCATAGGTGACCCTGTTCTTGAGTTTGCATGTCAAATTTATATGGTTCCAAGTAGTTCTAATGCTTGATGTAGGCTCTAGGCACTTGTAGGAGTAGTTTCTATCAATTTTATTGAAGTTGGTTCACTTTTGTTTGAAGTTACTAAAAATTTCAGAAATTTTTCAGAGGAAACAATATGTTTAGGAATATGTTCCAAGGTGGCTCTTCAAGGAAGCAAGGTCCCAGGCTTGCAATGCGTGATGCTGATGAGGAACCACCAAGAGACGCTCCTATGAGGCCCTGTGAATGGCCTTCGGAAAATTTTATGAATCAAGAGGGAATCAAAGAAGAATTTAGCGCATATTTGCGTAATGCCGATCTTGAGGACTTTGAAGCTGACAAATGCCCCGATATCATGATCTCACAAGTTCATTTGTGGGGAGGTTTGAGTTTTCATCTTGGCGTAATTCTCCTTCACCATGTTTGACCTTTATGACAAATCTTATACCATGGACTTAGAGGATTTCACTTTTGCATGCAAACTTCCATCATGGGGTAGTGTCAGGGATCCCCCTAAATCTGAATATAGAGACTTTCTTGCTAGAATAACTGTGGGGGAATCTAGAGATATAACACAAGCCACTATAGGGAGCATTCACTTTCCTGCTATACATTATTTTGCTCTCTTTAGGTAGATGCATAAATGCTAAGGATGAAGCATGTCACATGTGTGCCCCTGATCTCAACATTCTTAGAAGTGCTGTGTTAGGAGACCAATCTTATCATATGGGAGCCATTGTAGCTCGTAGGTTGCATCATAATAGACATAACGGAGATTTCTTTGGAGGAATTTATGCAACCCGCTTAGCTAATTTTCTTGAGATAGACATTCGTGAGGGTGATATGGAGTTGCCCCCTACTTATTTAGATTTTGATTCTATGGTTTCCCACCAGTTTGTTGAGAGGACTGAACCACCTCTCCGATGTCGACTAATCTTTAACAAACGGCATGTTGTCCATGTTAATCTTCCTGCTCCTGCCTTCTTTGATTCTCAGACAAAAGGAAGATATATTATTACCAGAGAGGAGGCAGATGAGTACGAGAGGAGAGCGGAGGCGGCTCGACGCCACACTGCAGCTCAGGAGGCGATAGCCGCTGCTTCGCTGTATGACCCCATCTACACCTACGGGTATCCGCCAGGCTATCCCTGGCAATAGACCAACTTAGGCCAAAAGCCTTATGTTGGGGGAGTACATATTTCCCACCGACATTACATTTATGTTCACACACACTCATTGCTAGATGTCGGTGCTCATACTCTTTCACTGTAATATCCATGCTAGTTTATTTTCTTTTTCCTGCTTTCTTCTTTTGTGTCTAGTAATCCTTAAGAAAAACCACAAATATAGTAGTCGTTTATTTTTCCAGCTGTAGTAGTAATAATTAAAAGAAACCCAAAAATATTTCCCGTTCTTCTTTTGCTTGTTGGGAGCTTTCCCATGTAAATAGTTTTTATTTCTTTTCTTTTCTTTGGGGGTCGATGGAGAAGACCATGATTAAATTGTTGTAGTGGCTCTTATATGCATCATTGTTGATTTAACCAAGAGCCCATATTGCCTTGTCTTCTCCTATTTATTGAATGCTCGCAGATTCCAGCTTAGTCCAATGCACGTGCACTCTTATTATTATTCACACCGTTCGGTCGTGCAAGTGAAAGGCAATTATGATGATATATGATGGATCGATCGAGATGGGAAAAGCTGGTATGAACTCGACCTCTTTTGTTTTTGTAAATATGATGAGTTCATCGTTCTTGATTCAGCTTATTATGAATAAACATGTTTGCGATGACAATTAGAGATCATAGTTGCCCGTGCCATGCTTGATTAGCTATGAGTTATAATGGTTTACCTTGTGTGCCAACATGCTATTAAAATAGTTGTGATGTGGTATGATGGGTTGGTATCCTCCTTTGAATGATTTAAGTGACTTGACTTGGCACATGTTCACGCATGTAGTTGAAACAAATCAACATAGCCTTCATGATATTTATGTTCATCGTGGATTACATCCTACTCATGCTTGTATTCAATGTTTATTAATTTTAATGCATGTTCATGACTGTTGTCGCTCTCTAGTTGGTCGCTTCCCAGTCTTTTGCTAGCCTTCACTTGTACTAAGCGGGAATACTGCTTGTGCATCTAATCCCTTAAACCCCAAAGCTAATCCATATGAGTCCACTATACCTTCCTATATGCGGTATCTACCTGCCGTTCCAAGTAAATTTGTATGTGCCAAACTCTAAACCTTCAAATAAACATTCTGTTTTGCATGCTCGAATAGCTCATATATCAACTAGAGTTGCCCTTATCTTCCGTGTTAGGCGGGTTATTCTCAAGAGGAGTGGACTCCGCTCCTCACTCATGAGAAAATGGCTGGTCACCGGGATGCCCAGTCCCATGCTTTATGCAAACTAAATCAAAATAATTGCAAACAAAACTCCCCCTGGGACCCGTTGAATGTTGGAGGCACTCGTTGTTTCGAGCAAGCCATGGATTGATGCTTGTGGAGGAGGGGGGTATAAACTTTACCATTGTGTTTGGAACCGCCTATAATTTGTTTAGCATGGAAGATATCATCATCTCTTAGTTCTTATGTTGACAATGAAAGTATGCCGCTCAAAATATAATTTATCTCTATTTCAAAACCAAGCTCTGGCACCTCTACAAATCCATGCTTCCCTCTGTGAAGGGCCTATCTATTTACTTGTATGTTGAGTCATCACCCTCTTATTAAAAGCACTAGCTGGAGAGCACAGCTGTCATTTGCATTCATTATTGTTAATTTATATCGGGTATGACTATGATTGGATCTCTTTTACCATGAATTACAATGTCTAGTCAGTCCTTGATCTTTGAAGGTGCTCTGCATTTTTGTTTTGCGGTCTCAGAAAGGGCTAGCGAGATACCGTCTTGTTATATCATATTATGATTATTTTGAGAAAGTGTTGTCATCCGAGATATATTATTATGACTTGCTAGCTGATTATGTTATTGATATGAGTAAACATGAGACCTAGGAGTTATTGCAAATGTGGTTAGTTATGATCTTTCTTTGAAAACCTGAATCTTTGGCTTGACATAGGTACAACAACAAGAGAAAATAGAGTTTGTAAAAGTTTTCTTTTTCTCTTTCAGTTTGTCAACTGAATTGCTTGAGGACAAGCAAGGGTTTAAGCTTGGGGGAGTTGATACGTCTCCGTCGTATCTACTTTTCCAAACACTTTTGCCCTTGTTTTGGACTCTAACTTGTATGATTTGAATGGAACTAACTGGATCGACGATGTTTTCAGCAGAATTGCCATGATGTTGTTTTATGTGCAGAAAACAAAAGTTCTCGGAATGACCTAAAACTCCACGGAATACCTTAGAATAAATAATAAAAAATCCTCGCCAAAGATGAAGACCAAGGGGCCCACACCCTGTCCATGAGGGTGGGGGCGCGCCCAGGAGGGGGGCCACACCTCGTGGGCCCCCTAGACACCCTCCGACGCCAACTCCAACTCTATTTATTGGCTTTCGGGGAGAAAAAAATCAGGGAGAAGAAATCATCGCGTTTTACGATACGGCGCTGCCGCCAAGCCCTAATCTCTCTCGGGAGGGCTGATCTGGAGTCTGTTCAGGGCTCCGGAGAGGGGGATTCGTCGCCGTCGTCATCATCAACCATCCTCCATCACCAATTTCATGATGCTCACCGTTGTGCGTGAGTAATTCCATCATAGGCTTGCTGGACGGTGATGGGTTGGATGAGATTTATCATGTAATCGAGTTAGTTTTGTTAGGGTTTGATCCCTAGTATCCACTATGTTCTGAGATTGATGTTGCTATGACTTTGCTATGCTTAATGCTTGTCACTAGGGCCGAGTGCCATGAATTCAGATCTGAACCTATTATGTTTTCATGAATATATGTGAGTTCTTGATCCTATCTTGCAAGTCTATAGTCACCTACTATGTGTTATGATCCGCAACCCCGAAGTGACAATAATCGGGACCACTCCGGTGATGACCATAGTTTGAGGAGTTCATGTATTCACTATGTGCTAATGCTTTGTTCTCGGTTCTCTATTAAAAGGAGGCCTTAATATCCCTTAGTTTCCAATAGGACCCGCTGCCACGCCGAGGGTAGGACAAAAGATGTCATGCAAGTTCTTTTCCATAAGCACGTATGACTATATACGGAATACATGCCTACATTATATTGATGAATTGGAGCTAGTTACATGTCACCCTATGTTATGATTGTTACATGATGAACCGCATCCGGCATAATTATCCATCACTAATCCGGTGCCTACGAAGCTTTCCATATCTTGGTTCTCGCTTGTTTACTTTTCCGTTACTCGTTACAATCACTACAAAAATACCAAAAACATTACTTTTCTTTGTATTTACTTTTGTTACCGTTACCACCACTATCATATTACTTTGCTACTAAACACTTTGCTGCAGATACTAAGTTTCCAGGTGTGGTTGAATTGACAACTCAGTTGCTAATACTTGAGAATATTCTTTGGCTCCCCTTGTGTCGAATCAATAAATTTGGGTTGAATACTCTACCCTCGAAAACTGTTGCGATCCCCTATACTTGTAGATTATCACTACCTCAAGTAGAAACACTATGTGTGATCAGGTACTTGGAGGAAGGCCAAGGAGCAGCTACACCCAACGGACAAAAGGGCGCCCGTCACCTGAAGCCGAGCCTTCCCACCAGCCGACACAAGCTACAGCGAGCGGACGTCCGGCCAGGACCTGACGGCCGGAAACATCTTCCAGTGGGCGGATGACCGACCAGGACCAGACATCGGACACCACCACACCCGAGCCGAAAATAGCGGAAGTCCAAAGTCACCGGACGTCCGGTGTCACCTTCACAGAACGGAAATAGCGGAAGTCCGGTGACCACCGGACGTCCGAAAGCCCACGAGCCACCGGACGACCGGGCCCTAGCGGACGTCCGGTACCTGTCTGCGTACAGAGATCGGGCCCGAGGCCCATGTATCCCTCTCCCACTTACCCCTTCGTGGACCTAGACTATATATACTCCTCCACCTCCTCCTAGTTAGGTTTAGCGTTGTGATAGCTCATATTTGAGATAGAGCCTCGCTCATCCATCTAAATCTACTCCACCGTGAGGGACCGACACCTCTTCCGAGAAGGTCCATCTTGGATTCAAGACCCCTAACGGGAAGACCTCAAGCCCCCCTCACAGAGAAGAATCAGTTACCTTTGTATCGTCCTTTGTTGATCGTGGATCTGGTATCTCTCCTTGTGTTTCGGGGATCTAACATATGTGTGACCTAATCTCATTGGTTTGAGTGTTTCTCTCGTGTTATCCCTCGTGTTTCCCCCTGTGTTCTTCGTGTTCCTCATTGGGATCCGCTCCTTTCCTGAAAGATCGGCCATCTAGGGTTCCCCCTTACATCAGGCCTTTGCGCTTCACTTCCTTGGCCTTGATCTTCTTGTCATCGGGCTCGAAGTCAGGGTCGTTGAGGAGAGAGAGGCAGCCTTCTTCCGCCCTGGCGCACCATTCAGCCAGGTTGAACCGCTCCACCGCCGTGCTTAGGTCATCATTGGTGGCAAGCTTTTCGCTCATCCTGACGTCTGTGATGCCATTCATGAATGTTGATATGATGGTTTCATCTAAGGCCTTTGGGGTCTTGTGGTGCACCTGGTTGAAGCGCTGAATGTACCAGCGGAGGGTCTCGTCAGGGCGCTGCTTCCCACGGCGCAGGTCGTTGATGGTGAGGGCATGGTTGCGAGTACCTTGGAAGTTGGCGATGAACTGCTTGCGGATCTCATCCCACGAGGAGATCGACTCCTCAAGCAGGTTCATGAGCCCGGAGTGCGCACCATCCTTGAGGGCCATGAAAAATAAATTCGCCATGACCTTGTCGTTGACGTTCACTGCCTCGATGGTCAGCGCGTAGACTTGGAGGAATTACGTGGGGTAGGGGATCATGTCATATCGCGGTGGTAGCTTCGGCTTGAACTTGACCGGCTAAACACCCGACGCAGCTCGCGAGTGAAGGCGTGACAGCCGGCAGTGCTCACAGGCGCGCCTCGTGTAGGAGCGGCGCAGTCCTGGCGTCCATGCGCCGCGGTGTCTTGGACGTCCCGGTCTTGACGCTGGCGCTGCGGCCCGGGGGGCACACAGACGTCAAGTGGTAGCTGATGCACAATCTGGCAGCTGGCCTCATCTCGAGCTGGCACTGGCACTCCACGCGGCGGGTTGCGCTACCGCGCGTCATGCCAAGGCTCGACGTTGTCACCACGCAGGGGAAGGGGCGGAGGTGAATGGGAAGGCGCCTGGGCCTCACCCATGGCTTTGATGAGCTCGGTAATGCGGCCAAGCCAGGCGTCGTAGCCTTTGTTGGTTGGGTGGTAGTGTAGCAGCTCGCGCGCCATGAGCAGCATGGCTTGCACGTTCACTGGCCCGCGGCGAGCATGGGAAGACGAAGCCGTAGCTGGGGTTAGCGAAGGCATAGCGGTGTGGCTGTCGTGTTGCATGGAGGGGGGCAGGGAGGACTCCTGCTGGTCGTCAGCGGCAGGGTTGGTGGCGGCGTTGGCCGAGGCTGAGGTTTAGTGGCGGCGACCGCCGCGAAGGCTCTGTCTGGGCAATGCGAACTGCGCGACACTTGGCATGAACACGATGAGCGTAGTCCATGGGGACGGCGAAGCGGGAACGGAGCGAAACGGAGGAACTTTGGCACACCCCTTCCTGGCGCACCAAATGTCGGATCGGGGCTCCGGAGACCCAAGAAAAGGTTCAAACTCTTGGGTGTGCTCGCAGAACTCCAGTAAGCTCTGACTCGCTGCTCACTGCCTCAAGACAATGCTCCAGCGTGCTCGACCGAGAGGAAAGAAGGACACGACAAGACAATTTACTCAGGTTCAGGCCACCTTGCGGTGTAAGACCCTACTCGTGGTTTGTGTGGATTGCCTCCTTGGGAGGATGAGTATGAGAGTACAAGGAAGACGAACTGTCTCGGGAGGGCTCGAGATCCCCCCTCCTCTATAGTGGCATCTAGCCTATAGTTATACTAGCCTTGGTCCTCTTCCCCAAAAAACTCTAGGCGGGAAGGGTTGCCATAACGGCCAAATTCGAAGGGGAACAAGAGTACAACTTATCTTGACGAAAGGTGGTCTCCTCCTGCAAAAGCTTCTATCCATGATGCACTGGTGGGATCAACGATGACCTCCATCCTGGCGAGCCCACTGTCCTCGTCTTCTTGCACCAAAACGGCAACCCTTAGAGATTGCTTTGGGAATCGGCATGCTGTCCTTCTCCCTTAGCACGAAATAGGAAAACGTCCTTATCCGCGACCGCTGGTGCCCTACTGGATCCGCTCGTCGCGGCTTGCGTCACCCATGTGTAGCGCCAGGCGGGGCTTGGCGATCCTAGACATATTCGCCCCGCGAGGGGCCTCGGGAGGTAGCCGCGGGAGACTGCTCGGTGTGAGGCGCTCGGGGAGCTCCTAACGATGCTTGTTGATGCCCACCTCGCGAGGCGGGGGCCATCGCGAGGATCTTGCTCATGAAGCCATGAAGATGGGCCGTGCTAAACCCACGCTAGGAGCCGTGCTAAACCCACGCTAGGAGCCGTGCCTTGGGCCGCAGGCAGACGGGCCTGGGTACCCTTGTCGGTGTCAAAACCGGGAGATCTCGGGTAGGAACATGCCTCCGGGAGGGACAAATCATCAACATCATCATCACCATCGATCCTCTCATCGGGAGGGGGTCAATCTCCATCAACATCTTCACCAGCACCATCTCATCTCAAACCCTAGTTCATCTCTTGTATCCAATCTTTGTCTCAAAACCTCAGATTGGTACCTGTGGGTTGTTAGTAGTGTTGATTACTCCTTGTAGTTGATGCTAGTTGGTTTATTCGATGGAAGATCATATGTTCAGATCCTTCATGCATATTACTACCCCTCTGATTATGAACATGAATATGATTTGTGACTAGTTACGTTTGCTCCTGAGGACATGGGAGAAGTCTTGCTATAAGTAGTCATGTGAATTTGGTATTCGTTCGATATTTTGATGAGATGTATGTTGTCTTTCCTCTAGTGGTGTTATGTGAACGTCGACTACATGACACTTCACCATTATTTGGGGCTAGGGAAGGCATTGGGAAGTAATAAGTAGATGATGGGTTTCTAGAGTGATGAAGCTTAAACACTAGTTTATGCGTTGCTTCGTAAAGGGGCTGATTTGGATCCATATGTTTCATGCTATGGTTAGGTTTACCTTAATACTTCTTTTGTAGTTGCGGATGCTTGCAATAGGGGTTAATCATAAGTGGGATGCTTGTCCAAGGAAGGGCAGCAACCAAGCACCGGTCCACCCACATATAAAATTATCAAAATGTGACGCGAATCATATGAGCGTGATGAAAACTAGCTTGACGATAATTCCCATGTGTCCTCGGGAGCATTTTCCTTTATATAAGAGTTTGTCCAGGCTTGTCCTTTGCTACAAAAAGGATTGGGCCACCTTGCTACACTTCATTTACTCTTGTTACTTGTTACCCGTTACAAATTACCTTATCACAAAACTATCTGTTACCAATAATTTCAGTGCTTGCAGAGAATACCTTACTGAAAACCGCTTGTCATTTCCTTCTGCTCCTCATTTGGTTTGGCACTCTTACTTATCGAAAGGACTACGATAGATCCCCTATACTTGTGGGTCATCAGAACCCTAGGAAAGAGGACATTGCCTTTGAGAGGAAACTCAAAGCTAATGGGACCTACTGGAAACCTGAGCAGTATCCCAAAACCTCATGGGTTGCTGCTAAGGGACCTCCCATAGATCTATCCACTTTATCTGGATTTACATGTGAATCTTCATATTCTTCTGATGAGACGTTTGACTCCAACTATAAACTGTTTAAAAATTAGAATGGTGAAGTATTTGCTAGATATGTTGGCACTAACTGCAGGAATGGTCCCCCTATGAAGAAAATCTGGGTTCCCAAAAGGTGCCTTGAAAGCCTTCAAGTGAATGTCATCATGACACCACCTGTGAAGAATATGAACCCCAGATCAAATTCTTCATATGGATCCAAATCCTTATATGGACCAAATTCCTCACATGGATCAAATTCCTCATATGGATCCAAATCCTCATATGAACATCACCGTGCTAACACTTCTGTTTCGTAGGGAAAGCATAAGGGCTATGAATATGTGCACTATTCTTCAAATCATTATGTTCATAAGTCCTTGAAGAATTTACACCTTATTCATATGCTTACTCTAACCCCTCTTACGTGAAACGGTGGGTAGCTTCTATGCCACCTTTTTCTTATGGAGCTCGCAGAATGATGAACTCTTTGCCACCCTCCGGATGTAGGTGGTAAAGAAAAGAACTAATCTCTGATGCGAAGTCAGGTCTCCGCATCGAACTTGAACGTCGATGAAATTTTTGGAGACCTGAATATGCTTGAAAGGACGCAGCTAACCATGAAGAAATGAATATTCATTTCTCACATCCTCATCTTGCTATATCATTGTCTTTGTTTGATGAAATACAAATCTGATGAATTTGATGTCATATTCTTCACTGATGAATTATATGAGTTCGTAAGTTGCACTAATTCATCTACAGGATGATCAACCCAAAGCTACTGAGTGGGTCCTCGACAGTGGATGTACAAATCACATGACCGGTGACAGGAACTTATTAATGGACACTGCTTTATCTCCATCTCATCTGAAGCTTATCACCTATGCTGACAAAGGCAAAAGCAGCAAGGTATTGGGTCTAGGTAGGGTTGCGATCTCAAAGGATCGACACATGGACAAAGTCATGCTTATCGAGTCCTTAGGATACAACCTCATGTCTGTCTCAATGCTTTGTGATCTTGGTATGGTTGTGGTCTTTGGCAAGTATCGTTGTGTTGTGATCATGGAAGCTGACCATTCCAAAGTCTTCGAAGGCTTTAGGAGAGGAGACTTGTATATTGTTGATTTCTCTACAGGACCACAACTTGCCACATGTCTACTTGCAAAAGCTTCAGAAGGCTGGTTATGGCATCGTCGACTAGGTCATGCTGGCATGAGGAAATTGCACACACTCGTGAAGAAGAAGCACGTCATTGGCATCGAGGGTGTCAAATTCCTCAAGGACCATCTGTGTGGAGCTTGTGAAGCTGGAAAGATGACCAAGTCCAAGCATCCCTCAAAGACCATCATGACTACCACTCGTCCATTTGAATTGTTTCACATGGATCTCTTTAGCCCTACTCACTATGCCACATTCACTAATGCTGCATCTTTATATGCCTTTGTTATTGTTGATGACTATTCTCGTTACACATGGGTGCATATCATCACTTACAAAACTGAAGTGCAGGAAGTCTTCAAACGATTTTCCTCGAGGGCTTCAACAAACTTCGGTGTGAAGATGAAGCACATTAGGAGTGACAGTGGGACCGAGTTCAAGAATACTGGTCGTGATGACTATCTTGATGAACTTGGTATTACTCACGAGTTATCTGCTCCTTATACTCCTCAGCAGAATGGCGTCGTGGAGCGCAAGAACAGGACTCTTGTTGAGATGGCTCGCATTATGCTTGATGAATATAAGACGCCTCGTCACTTCTGGCCTGAGGCAATTGATACTGCGTGCCACATCATCAACAGGGTATATCTTCACAAATTCTTCAAAAAGACCTCATATGAACTCCTCACTGACAAGAAACCCAATGTGAGTTATTTCAAAGTCTTCGGTGCTAAATGTTGGATTAGAGATCCTCATCACAATTCTAAGTTTGCACCGAAAGCACATGAAGGTTTTATGCTTGGTTACGGAAAGGACTCACACACCTACAAAGTCTTCAACACCGTTCCCCACAAGGTTGTTGAAACTGTAGATGTGCGGTTCGATGAAACTAATGGCTCGCAAAGAGAGCACCTACCTCCTGTGCTAGATGAAATGTCACCTAAAGAATCCATCAAGTTCAAGGCTACTGAGGATGTCATACCTACCAAAGAATCTGCTGAAGAAGTCATTCCAGATCGTGAAGGATCTCATGCTGGTGCACCTGAAGAAAATGGCTCTGAAGAAAATGCTGAGCCTAATCAACATCGTCAACCCACTCATCCTTGTGTCGCAAATGAAGTGCAGATCGAGAAAATCATCGACACCATCAATGCACTAGGTCCTCTCACACGCTCAAGGGCTTCTCATTTGTCTAACTTTTGTGGGCACTTTTCCTTTGTCTCTATCGCAGAGCCCACCAAAGTTTATGAAGCATTTCTGGAGCGTGAGTGGATTCAAGCGATGCAAGAGGAATTACATCAATTCGAGCTCTACAATGTCCGGGAACTTGTCAAGCGACCAGACCCATGCAAGCACAATACCATCGGTACCAAATGGATCTACCACAGCAAGCAAGATGAAAATGGCCTCGCGGTGAGGAATAAGGCTCGTCTTGTAGCTCAAGGCTACACACAAGTTGAAGGAATTGATTTCGATGAAACTTTTGCACCTGTTGCTAGACTTGAGGCTATTCGCATATTGCTTGCTTATTCTAACTATCATAATATCATCTTATATCAAATGGATGTGAAAAGTGCATTCCTCAATGGTAAGCCTGAGGAAGAAGTATATGTTGCTCAACCCCCAGGTTTTGAAGATCCTAAGCATCCTAACAAAGTCTTCAAACTCAATAAGGCCCTCTATGGCCTCAAGCAGGCCCCTCGGGTGTGGTATGATACTTTGAAGGAACTCCTCATGAAGTAAGGCTTCAAACCCGGTTCACTTGACCCAACTCTTTTCACCAAAACCTATGATGATGAATTATTCGTGTGCCAAATATATGTTGACGATATTATCTTTGGCTCCACTAACCAACGTTACAGTGATGAATTTGCATATATGATGAGTGAGGAATATCAAATGTCTATGATGGGAGAATTGAAATTCTTCTTAGGTCTTCAAATTCGTCAACAGCGCAACATCATCTTCATATCTCAAGAGAAATACCTCAAGGATGTGTTGAGGAAATTCGGCATGCAAGATTGCAAAGGCGTCAAAATCCCTATGCCCACAAATGGCCATCTATGCACTAATGAAAATGGTATAGACTTCGATCAAAAGGTATACGGCTCCATGATTGGCTCTTTATTGTATCTATCTGCATCTAGGCCAGATATTATGCTTAGTGTTTGCATGTGTGCTCGTTTTCAAGCTACACCGAAGGAATCACACCATAAGGCTGTGAAGCATATTCTTCGATATCTAGCTCACACTCCAACACTTGGATTATGGTATCCCAAGGGCTCGACTTTTGATCTCATTGGATATTCGACTCGACTATCTTTGGTGATCGTGTGGATCGCAAGTCAACATCAGGCACATGCCATTTCCTCGGACGATCTTTGGTATGTTGGTCCTCGAAGAAGCAGAACTGCATTTCACTATGTACTAATGAAGGTGAGTACATTGCTGCTGGTTCGTGCTATGCTCAATTTCTATGGATGAAGCAAACCCTCAAGGACTATGGCATAAATGTGAAGAATGTGCCACTCTTTTGTGACAATGAGAGTGCCATCAAGATTGCTCATAACCCAGTTCAGCACTCGAAGACAAAGCACATCCAGATTCGTCATCATTTTCTTCGAGATCATGTGTTGAAGGGTGACATCTCTATTGAGCACGTGAAGACTGAAGAACAGCTAGCCGATATCTTCACAAAGCCCTTGGATGAGAAGAGATTTAGCAAGTTGCGGTGTGAGCTAAATATCTTAGAATCTTCGAATGTTCTTTGAAAAAGACATACATCCTAACACTTATGCAAAATTGATGACTTAGATGTGCAACACACAAAGTAACGTTTTTCTTCAATCAATGAAGACTAACCCTCTAAGTGTGAAGAAATTAACGAAGAATTTGATTCTCAAAGCCCTACGACAATTGTACGCGGCGTCTGAAGTCATCATTCTTATACGGTGGGTCACGCCACCAACAAAAGTTGAAAATCTTCAATTTGAGTTTTTCCTCAGTTTTGAAATTCCTCAGTTGTTCAAATTCTTCAACTTTGCAAGTCTTCACTCTTTCGTATATATATATATATACACACACACACACATAAACACTATTCTGATCATGGGATCAGAATAATATTCTGATCACAACCTGAACTGCCTGAGTAACGCGCCTGACCTTCTCTGTGAACTAGGTTGAACTTCCCGCAACATTGCCCAAATAGGGCTTGCTATATATCGTTGGAAAGCTATGGACACCAATATCATGACTCAACTTAAATTTTTGGCAAAATATAAGCGGTTTAAGAGCAGTTTTAAAAACTGTTTTTTCTTCGCACAAAAAACGTGAATCATGTTTTCGATCGCATTTCTAAACCGTTTATCGGAATGAGGCATATAATATGGCGTTAGAAAGCTGCTGCAAAACCGCTCCTTCCACATGTTGAAAGTTTTTCTAATTCCCTATGGTTAAAGAGTAATTTGAAAAAACGTAAAATTTCGTAAACCAAACAGCTGAGTTCGTTTTTTCGATGTCATTTCTAAACGGCTAATCCAATGGAGGCATATGCTATGGCGTTGGAAAGCTTATAAAAATTCGCTATTTTTTCATATTGAAAGTTTTTTCTAATTTTGGACCGTTTAAGAGTAATTTAGAAAATGGTCCAAGTCTTACCGAGTTCGTATTTTCGAGCTAATTTTTTAACCGTACGTTCGAATGCAGCAAATGATGTGGCGTTGGAAAGCTTGAACAAATGCGAAACTTTTTTGTATGTATTGTTTCTCCCAATTCTTTACGGTTTTAAGTCAGTTTTGAAAATAGCGAAAAACGTATTTTCGCCGTACTTTCTAAGAACGTTATCGGAATTGGGGAAATAATAAACCGTTGAAAAGCTACAGAAAATGTGAAACTTTTTCATGTTGATGGTTTTCTCCGATTCCTAACCGTTTTCAAGTAATTCCGAAAATGGCGGGATCATTTGTTCTGCCTCTACCACGAAACAGATTCTTCGAAAATGCACCGCGTGAAGAACCTGAACTTCTCGGTGCGTGTACCTGAACTTCACTCTATTTTTCACGTGATTTTTTTGCTCATAGATCTTCATCCACTGCTCGTAGCTCTCCATCCCACTCACGGGAATTGAGCGGGTGATATCTGGATGGAAAGTCAGCGTAAACACGCAACTTTCCCGTGTTGATCATTTTTTCATATTCGCTACGATTTTAAAAGTTTTTCATCTGAAATTCATTCAGCGTAGTAGTTGAACTTCATGCTATTTTCACGTTGAACTTCTGTGACGTATTTTTGTTTGTACACGCGCCTGAACTTCCCTCTGTACGAACTCGACCTTTATCGGAATTTTGAAAATTGTTTTTTCTTCATAGAAAAAACGTGGTTTGTATTTTCGATCGCATTTCTAAACCGTTTAGCAACTAAATACTCGTTTTAGATAGGTATCTCCTTCATAGGCGGATTTTGCACTCGGGTCGCGAAGAGCTCGCGTTTTTTGTGATTTTACTGCCTGAGTTGTTCGACCTGAACTTCCCCCTGTGGTAGGTTGAACTTCCCGCAACATTGCCCAAATAGGGCTTGCTATATATCATTGGAAAGCTATGGACACGAGTATCATGGCCCAAGTTAAAATTTTCGCAAAAGGTAAGCGGTTTAAGAGCAGTTTTGAAAACCGTTTTTTCTTCACACAAAAAACATGAATCATAATTTTGATCGCATTTCTAAACTGTTTATCGGAATGAGGCAAGTAATATGGCTTTGGAAAGCTGCTGCAAAACCGCTCCTTCCACATGTTGAAAGTTTTCTCTAATTCCCTACGGTTAGAAAGTAAATTAGAAAATCGTAAAATTTCACAAACCGAACAGCCGAGTTCGTATTTTAGATGTCATTTCTAAACGGCTAAACCAAATGAGGCACACTATATGGCGTTGGAAAGCTTATGAAAATGCGCTACTTTTTCATGTAGAAAGTTTTTTCTAATTTTGAACGGTTTAAAAATTATTTAGAAAACGATACAAGTTTCACCGAGTTCGTATTTTCGGTCTATTTTTTTAACCCTATGTTCGAATGCAACAAATGATATGGCGTTGGAAAGCTTGAGGAAATGGAAACTTTTTGGTAAATATTATTTCTCACAATTAATTACTGTTTTATGTCAGTTTTCAAAATGGCTGAAAACGTATTTTCGCTGTAATTTTCACAAACTTTATCGAAATGGGGCAAATAATATACTGTTGAAAAGCTAAGGAAAATGCGAAACTTTTTCATGTTGATGGTTTTCTGTGATTCCCTGCCGTTTTCAAGTAATTTGGAAAATGGGAAGATTATTCGTTCTGCCTTTATCGCGAAACAGATCCTTTGAAAATGCACCACGTGAAGAACCTGAACTTCTCGGCATGTCTACTTGAACTTCACTCTGTTTTTCACGTGCTTTTTTTGCTCGTAGATCTCCATCCACTGCTCGTAGCTCTCCATTCACTCACCGGAATTGAGCAAGTGATATATCGGTTGAAAGCTGCAGTAAACACACAACTTTCCCGTGTTGATCGTTTTTTCATACTCGCGACGATTTTAAAAGTTTTTCAGCTGAAATTCATTCACTGTAGTAGTTGAACTTCCTGCTGTTTCCACGTTGAACTTCTGTGACGTATTTTCTTTTGTAATTTTCTCATCCATTCGTCAGTACTACACAAATGATATTTCTTTTGTACAAACCTCTCTCACAATAATTTTTTAGACTTTCTTCGACGAAGGACTTGAACTTATAATAACAAAACTTTTAGCATTTGCTTTTTTATTCTTTTTTAATACAAAATGCACACCATGTAGTACATGAACTTCTGGCAGTAATCAACCTGAACCTCTCTCGTTACGTGAAAATATTTTGAGTTTTTTATGAATTTTTAATCTGATTTTTCTTAATCCTTTTTTATGAATTTTGAAGCTCTCTATTTTTAATAGTTGAACTTCTTGTTATTTTATTTTTGAACTTTGTGTTTCCATTCTTTTAATAACGAGGAATATCTGAGTTTTCTATAATCATCAAACTTCTCCATCTTTTTAATATGGACTTCCTGGTTTTACTTCTTAATCTTTTTATGAAATTTTGAAGCGTTATATTTTTTAAAGCTGAACTTCTTGTTATTTTATTTTTGAACTTTTTTTTCATTCTTTAATAACGAGGAAAATCTTTGTTTTCTATAATCATCGAACTTCTCCATCTTTTTAATATGGACTTCCTGATTTTATTTCTTAATATTTTTATGAAATTTTGAAGAGCTCTATTTCTTAAAAGTTGAACTTCTTGTTTTTAATTTTTGAATTTTTGTTTCCTTTCTTTAATAACGAGGAAATTCTGAATTTTCTATAATCATCGAACTTCTGCATCTTTTTAATTTGGACTTCCTGGTTATATTTCTTAATCTTTTTCTATGAAAATTTTGATTCTTATATAAACGCTGAATCACCCTCTTAGTTTAACTTGAGCTTCTGCTGTACAATTTCCAACACCTAAAAAATGAACATAGTGAGAAATAACAAGACAAATATGTCAATGTCTCCAATGATCATTTTACGTGCAGAACGAATTTTAAAAACCAACCATATCCTGGTGTATCATATGTTGGATTTGTTTATCTTGTTTGAAACCGACATTTTTTTTCCACAAAACAAAAGGTTTGAACTTCCAGGGCCACGAACCCATTAACACGATGAGCAAATAATATGTTTGAAGCACTACTCAAAGAAAGCTCTTCCTAAACTTTTCTCAGGAATAGTTTTTTGAATTTCACGATCTTGAGAACATGAACTTCAAACCACACACTATGACATAAATCAATCAAAAACACTGATTCATCTGAAACAACATTTTTCACATTTTTCATGGGCACCTTTCCTACCAACATTTTCTGCACATGGGAATCTCAGACCTAGTAGATTTTACCAAAGTGGCTTCCAATAAACATCGAACCGTCATTTTTATTCATTTTGATCTTCTATATAAACAAAGAAAGAATCTCTATCCATCACCATGAAATGCATGTAGAAACCTATCGGGAAATACAAATACATACAGTGATAATTATGCATCTGATAGCACATCAAAAAACATGCATCACGATAACAGGAACATAATGTGTGGCAGATGGGGATGGCGACTAGCAGAAACGGCTCCATGTGCATCTTTGTTTGACCTGCCACGAGAACTCTGTTTGACCTTCCAAAGCATCTTTGTTCGACCTGCCACGAGAACTCTGTTTGACCTGCCAAAGAGCACAATCCTGATGAGCCAAGAAAATCAACAAAAGCAAAGAGAACTATGTTTGACTGGCAAACATCTAAATTGCTGCAAGTCTACGAAAATCACAAAACAGAACATCTGCAACCTACTGTTAGTTTATTCTTCTTGTGTAATATACATTGAACTACTGCAAGAAATCAGAATAATTGAACACTGCTAGAGTTTTTTTCTAGTACGAAGATGCCGGTGATTCGCCTAGCAGGTGGCTGTCTGTGGCGGCGGGCGAATCTGGTGTGCGCCGTGATGGCTGGCAGCGGTGGGGGGACAGGGGCATGGCTGCAGGATGTGACAGAGGAATCCAGGGGCACGTCGAAGGGAGGGCGCCTGCGGGATCCGTGGAGGCTTGCGACGGCCGAAGCAGGATCCGGCTAGGCAGGGGATCCGGGAGGCGCCTGTGGCGAGATTCGAGGAAGGCGCCGCAGCCGGGTGGTTTTGGGAGGCGCGCACGGCCGGAGCTGTCTCGCAGCTGGATCCGGGGTAGGAGGCGTCGTGGAGGTCAGATACGGGGGGAGGAAGCAGCACAGCAGCCGGATCCAGGGGTGGAGGCGGCGCCCTAGCCGGATCCAGGGGTGGAGGCGGCGCCCTAGCCGGATCCACGGGCGGAGGCGGCGCGAGAGCCTCTTACAGTGGCGGAGGCTGTGCGGCGACCGGTTTCGGGGGCGGGCGGGGTCGACGCGGGTGGCGGATCCCGTGGTTGAAGCAGGGGAGGGGCCCGACGGCGGCGCTGTAGGTGGCCGAGACCAGCCGGCGGCGCGGGAGGTGGTCGGGGTCCGGCAGCGGCGCGGGAGGTGACAGGGGGCCGGATCCCGTGGTTGAAGCAGGGGAGGTGATGAGGACATCAATACCATTGTTACACCCACAGCCCCTGCTGCTATACATACTGGACCAATTACTAGAGCTCGCGCACGCCAACTAAATTACCAGGTACTTTCGTTTCTTGGTAATGATTCTAATGTTCATGAGAATATGATGTCTGCCTAAATTGGATACATTTGTTTTGCTTACAAATGAAGGGCCTAGCTTGGAGAAGGATGAACATTGGAGCAAGAACAAGCATGGAGATTATGGCATGCGCAAGGGGAACAAGAACGGAGTTACAAGTGATGATTTCAGGACTTTGAAGCCACCATAACGGGTGCATGAAGCCTTGGACGAAATATACAAGATGCCACTTCATAAATTTCGTCCAGAGGCTATTCTAGGTGCTGCGTCACCTTATTATTGGGCCAGGCCCATGTAATTTCGAAATACATAAGTATAGGCTATTTTTGGAGTCCGTATGTGGGGAAACAAGAGATAGGGTTGATTTCGACCCCTCCACCAAGGGCCACGAAATTCCCCCTCTTCCTCCATATATACAGCCCTTAGGGCACCGTTTAGACTTTGGGTTTTGTTTAGATTAAAAGTTCGCCATAGCTGCAACTTCACAGCGTGCCGTTTGTGTTCAACGACTGCACCAAGGCGTCACAGAACCCCACCTTCATTAATAAAGCTTTCCTCTTATATTCGCAATATCCAAATTGCAATCTTAGTTTCTTGCTTGTTCTTCGTTTGCTCGCAGGAAACAGGCCCTCGTGGTCAGGTTGATCGTGCTCCGGCGTGGTCAATAACCCTCGGAAGTTGGTTTAGCGATTGCTAAGGCGCGACGTCTCGCACGTTCGTAGTCGGATCGTCAAGGTCGACTCCCACAGAAAACGATAGCCACCATCTCATCGAAACATCGGGACACCTTCGCCTCTATCAAGTGGTATCAGATTTCCAGGTTGCTCGGTGAGATTTTACAGTTTTTTTTCGTAGATTAGATCGAGTCTGTTCTTAATACCTACAGTCCACGAAAAAGCCACAAAAAAAATTAGGGTTAGTTCATCATACCCGAACCTATCTGAGCCTTTGCATAATCTTTTTAGGGTTTTTGCTTTGTTGAATTTGCGGTTGCATCGTCGTGCCAAGTTGCTGGTCTTAGAGTCTAGTCTTTTAGAGTTTCGAGTTCTGGTCATAAGTTGTCACGCCGCCGCACCATCATCATCGCCTTGCCATCTACCACCATTGCTTATCCGTCACCGCTCTGAATCCGTATCCATATACCACCACCAATCAGTATCCATATACCACCACCAATCCGTATCCATATACCACCACCAATCTGTATCCATATACCACCGTATATCCACCACCAATCAGAGTTCTTCTCATATTAGGTTTGTTTTCGAGATCCATCTAAATTCCGATTCGTGTTTCCTTGCCTGCGTAGGCCTGGAGACCCCCGGGCAGTTTTTAGGCCAAAATTTCGGCGACCGAAAATATTTTTCCCTATCCTATTTTTAGGCTGTTCTGAGTCTTTTGAGACACACGCCATCATAGTGATTTTTGGTCGCACTTTTTCGTCGTCGCTGCCCTGATTTCAAAAAAAAATTGTCAAAAAAATTTCGTACCCATCCTGTCAGTTTGACCTGGGAAGAGTTTTGAGACACTCGCCATTATAATGATTTTTTGCAAAAAAAAAGAGGAGCGCAAAAAAAACAGCGAAAAAAAATTCCAGAGTGTGCTTTTCCCTTGATTCCGTGCAGCGCCGTGATTTTGTTAGTGTTCTAGGCTCGCGTCTCTAGCACGGTCTAGCCTAGGACCAGCACAAGATCTGCCGTTGAGTGTTTATTCAACTTTGCATCTCTGAATTGATTATTGCTGACCTTTTTGCTACCATACTATAAGCCTTCCCAGCTCCACATACATCTACGTCAGACGTTTGACTCTCCCCGGCAATCGCTCTATCCAAGCTTTTCGTAGTTTTGACTACAACGGTTGCCGATCACCGCTTCTTCTTTGGGTAAGAACTGGTAAGAATTTGAGATTTGCTTGACGGATTTGTGACACCCCACCACCACCATATTCCAGTAGGCTGTAGGATCATATTCTTGTCTGTTTCTATCGCTGCTAACTATGGCAGGAAGACAAGTCGACGAGATTGACTGGGAGAACATGACGAACAAAGAGCTTCATGATAAGTTTCAGCAAATGATGGGTCAACAAGTGGAAGACGTGATGGCCAGTTTTGGAAAGGCAATGGGGAAGATGGATGACATTGAGAAGTCAATTGACACCAAGTTGGACGCCAAGTTTGATGAATTACTCAAACGCCTCCCACAACCAGTTCTACACCGCGACACAGTAGGGCGAACACAGCGTGTTCCGATTGAGCCAGGACAAAATTCAGGTGCCATTGCCATCGCTGTTGGTGCTTCTGTAGCTCCTGCTGTTACTGCAGAGATGGAGGACTATTACGAGGATGAGGTTGACCAAAATCAGAACTACGTGCAGCCACCAGCACCACCACCAGCAGGTCGACCTCAGGTATATCTTCGCAACGGTAGGCCTGCACCACCACCTCCGGTACGAGATCATGACCATCTCCCTAAACTGAAATTGAATATTCCACCGCTTGAGGGTAGATATGTTCTGATATATATCTTACTTGGGAGTTAGAAACTGAACAACGATTTACATGTTTACAATATCCCGAGGAGAGACGTGTTCTCGCTGTTGTTTTTGCTTTCACTAGCTTTGCATGTGTTTGGTGGTCTGAACATTGTAGATTATATCCTGTTCCAGCTACTTGGGATGCTTTGAAAACTGCTATGCGTACTCGTTGGGTTCCACCATATTATCAACGTGAATTACTTCAAAATTGCAGCGCTTAAGACAAGGAAAAAATTATGTAGAAGAATATTATCGTGAATTACAAACTGGCATGATTAGATGTGGTATTGTTGAGGAGAATGAAGCTATGCTTGCACGTTTATGGGTGGATTAAATAAAGAGATTCAGACCATTCTAGAGTATAAGGAGTATACTAATATCACTCATTTATTCCATCTTGCTTGTAAAGCTGAACGTGAAGTGCAGGATCGACAAGCATTGGCGCGAACTAACTTTTCTGCAGGTCGACCTTCATCATGGACACCACGTGCATCATCTATTTCCACTACACCATCACCTCCTTCAAAGCCACCTCCAACCGTGATACAAGAAAGCGGGCACAACCACCACTATCTCGCCAAGAGCACACCTGCTGGCTCAAGCAGAGCTCTTCTTCTTCCATAGCGTCAACAGGGCACACAAGTGATATTATTTGTCGTCGTTGTAAGGGAAGAGGACATTATGCGAGAGAATGCAAATCTCAGCGTGTGATGATTGCTACTGAGGATGGTGGGTATGAGTCCGCTAGTGACTATGATGAGGAGACTTTGGCTCTTATTACACGTGAAGAACATGGTGGAGATGATTACGATCATGAGACGCAATACATGGCTCCTCAAGACGCCGATGTGTATGAATGTTTAGTTGCTCAACGTGTTTTGAGTGTGCAGGTCACACAAGCTGAGCAAAATCAGAGGCACAATTTGTTCCATACAAAGGGAGTTGTGAAGGAACGCGTTACATGCGCGTCATCATAGATGGAGGGAGCTGCAACAATTTGGCTAGCATGGAGATGGTGGAGAAGCTATCTCTCACCACAAGACCACATCCACATCCTTGCTACATCCAATGGTTCAACAACAGCGGCAAGGTTAAGGTAACACGTCTTTGTTCGTGTGCATTTTAGTATCTCTACATATGCTGATTATGTTGATTGTGATGTGGTACCTATGCAAGCATGTTCCTTATTACTTGGTAGACCATGGCAATTTGATAAAAATTCTGTACACCATGGTAGAAACAATCAATATACTCTTGTTCATAAGGATAAAAATATTACTTTGCTTCCTATGACTCCTGATTCCATTTTGAAAGATGATATTAATAGAGCTAATAAAGCAAAACAGGATAAAAATAAGAGTGAAAATCAGATTGTGGCAAAAGAATTTGAGCAACAAATGAAGCCTAATAGTAAACCATCTAGTGTTGCTTCTGAAATTAAATTGAAAAGTGCATGTTTATTTGCCACTAAATCTGATATTGATGAGCTAGATTTCAGCAAATCTGTTTGCTATGCTTTTGTGTGTAAAGAGGCATTATTTTCATTCGAGGACGTGCCTTCCTCTTTGCCTCCTGCTGTCACTAACATTTTGCAGGAGTTCGGCGACGCTCTTTCCACAAGACGTGCCACCGGATTACCTCCCATTCGAGGGATTGAGCATCAGATTGACTTAATTCCCGGTGCATCATTACCCAACCGTGCACCATACCGTACCAATCCAGAGGAGACGAAGGAGATTATGCGTCAAGTACATGAGCTGCTCGACAAAGGTTATATACGCGAATCCCTTAGTCCTTGTGTTGTTCCTATTATTCTAGTGCCGAAAAAGGATGGTACATCACGTATGTGTGTTTATTGTAGAGGCATTAATAATATTACTATTCGTTATCGTCATCCTATTCCTAGGCTAGATGATATGCTTGATGAATTGAGTGGCTCTACAATATTCTCCAAAGTTGATTTTCGTAGTGGATACCATCAAATTCGTATGAAATTGGGAGATGAATGGAAAACAGCATTTAAAACTAAGTTTGGATTATATGAGTGGTTAGTCATGCCTTTTGGGTTAACTAATGCACCTAGTACTTTCATGAGATTAATGAACGAAGTTTTACGTGCTTTCATTGGACGATTTGTGGTAGTTTACTTTTATGACATATTGATTTATAGCAGATCTTTGGAAGAACATTTGGAACATTTACGTGTTGTTTTTATTGCTCTACGTGATGCATGTTTGTTTGGTAACCTTGGGAAGTGCACCTTTTGCACCGACCGAGTATCTTTTCTTGGCTATGTTGTTACTCCACAGGGAATTGAAGTTGACGAAGCCAAGATTGAAGCTATTGAGAGTTGGCCGCAGCCCAAAACGGTCACACAAGTGAGGAGTTTTCTTGGCCTCGCTGGATTCTATAGGCGTTTTGTGAGAGATTTCAGCACCATTGTTGCACCTCTCAACGAGCTTACAAAGAAGGATGTGCCTTTTGTTTGGGGTACCGCACAGGAAGACGCCTTCACGGTATTGAAAGATAAGTTGACACATGCTCCTTTACTCCAACTTCCTGATTTTAATAAGACTTTTGAGCTTGAATGTGATGCTAGTGGAATTGGATTAGGAGGTGTGTTATTACAAGATGGCAAACCTGTTGCATACTTTTCTGAAAAACTGAGTGGGCCTAGTCTGAATTATTCTACTTATGATAAAGAATTATATGCTCTTGTTCGGACTTTAGAAACATGGCAACATCATTTATGGCCCAAAGAATTTGTTATACATTCCGATCATGAATCTTTGAAACATATTAAAAGTCAAGCTAAACTGAATCGTAGACATGCTAAATGGGTTGAATTCATTGAGACTTTCCCTTATGTCATTAAACACAAGAAGGGTAAAGAAAATGTTATTGATGATGCATTGTCTCGTCGCTATACTATGCTTTCACAACTTGACTTCAAAATATTTGGTTTGGAGACCATCAAAGATCAATATGTGCATGATGCTGATTTTAAAGATGTATTGCAGAATTGTAAAGAAGGAAGAACATGGAACAAGTTAAATCGTTAATGATGGATTTGTGTTCTGTGCTAACAAGCTATGCATTCCAGCTAGCTCCGTTCGTATTTTGTTGTTGCAGGAGGCGCATGGAGGAGGACTAAAGGGACACTTTGGCGTGAAGAAGACGGAGGACGTACTTGCTACACATTTCTTTTGGCCAAAGATGAGACGGGATGTTGAGCGTTTTATTGCTCATTGCACTACATGTCAAAAAGCTAAGTCACGACTCAATCCTCATGGTTTATATATGCCTTTACTGTACCTAGTGTTCCTTGGGAGGATATATCTATGGACTTTGTTTTAGGTTTACCTAGAACAAAGAAGGGAGGGATAGCATATTTGTTGTCGTGGATAGATTCTCGAAAATGGCACATTTTATACCATGTCATAAAAGCGATGATCTTTGTTAATGTTGCTGATTTGTTCTTTCGTGACATTATTCGCTTGCATGGTGTGCCAAATACTATTGTTTCAGATCGTGATACTAAATTTCTTAGCCACTTTTGGAGATGTTTATGGGCTAAGTTGGGGACTAAACTGCTTTTTAGTACTACTTGTCACCCCCAAACTGATGGACAAACTGAACTAGTCAATAGAACATTGTCTACTATGCTTAAGGCTGTTTTGAAGAATAATAAGAAAATGTGGGAGGAATGCTTGCCTCATATTGAATTTGCTTATAATCGTTCATTGCATTCTACTATTAAGATGTGCCCTTTTGAAGTTGTGTATGGTTTCCTACCTCGTGCACCTATTGATTTGTTGCCTCTTCCGTCTTCGGAGAACGTGCTGAATTGATTTTAAAAATGCATGAGTTAACTAAGGAAAACATTGAGCGTATGAATGCTAAATATAAACTTGCTGGGGATAAGGGTAGAAAACATGTTGTGTTTGCACCTGGAGATCTTGTTTGGTTACATTTGCGTAAGGATAGATTTCCTGATTTGCGCAAATCAAAGCTAATGCCACGTGCTGATGGTCCCCTTAAGGTGTTGGAGAAAATAAATGATAATGCATATAAACTTGAGCTGCCTGCAAATTTTGGGATTGGTCCCACTTTTAACATTGCAGATTTGAAGCCTTATTTGGGTGAGGAAGATGAACTTCCGTCGAGGACGACTTCATTTCAAGAAGGGGAGGATGATGAGGACATCAATACCATTGTTACACCCACAACCCCTGCTGCTATACATAATGGACCAATTACTAGAGCTCGCGCACGCCAACTAAATTACCAGGTACTTTCGTTTCTTGGTAATGATTCTAATTTTCATGAGAATATGATGCTGCCTAAATTGGATACATTTGTTTTTCTTACAAATGAAAGGCCTAGCTTGGAGAAGGATGAACATTGGAGCAAGAACAAACATGGAGATGATGGCATGCACAAGGGGAACAAGAACGGAGTTACAGGTGATGATTTCAGGACTTTGAAGCCACCATAACGGGTGCATGAAGCCTTGGACGAAATATACAAGATGCCACTTCATAAATTTCATCCAGAGGCTATTCTAGGTGCTGCGTCACCTTATTATTGGGCCAGGCCCATGTAATTTCGAAATACATAAGTATAGGCTATTTTTAGAGTCCGTATGTGTGGGGAAACAAGAGATAGGGTTGATTTCGGACCCTCCACCAAGGGCCACGAAATCCCCTCTTCCTCCATATATATAGCCCTTAGGGCACCGTTTAGACTTTGGGTTTTGTTTAGATTAAAAGTTCGCCATAGCTGCAACTTCACAGTGCCGTTTGTGTTCAACGACCAGACCAAGGAGTCACAGAACCCCACCTTCATTAATAAAGCTTTCCTCTTATATTCGCAATATCCAGAATGCAATCTTAGTTTCTTGCTTGTTCTTTGTTTTCTCGCAGGAAACAGGCCCTCGTGGTCAGGTTGATTGTGCTCCGGCGTGGTCAATAACCCTCGGAAGTTGGTTTAGCGATTGCTAAGGCGCAACGCCTCGCACGTTCGTAGTCGGATCGTCAAGGTCGACTCCCACAGAAAACGATAGCCACCATCTCATCGAAACATTGGGACACCTTCGCCTCTATCAGGAGGGGCCCGACGGCGGCGCTGTAGGTGGCCGGGACCAGCCGGCGGCGCGGGAGGTCGCAGGGACCTGGCAGCAGCGTGGGAGGTGGCCGGAGCCCGGCGGCGGCGCGGGGTAGGAGGGAGGCGGCGATGGCGCGATGCAGATCGAGGGAGGGGCCAGATGGGATCGAGGGAGGTTAGGGGAGGGGTCGTCGCGAGCGGGTGGGGTGGTTTTCTTTTTCTTTTATGAATCGGGGATCTCAGGAACCTGTGATCGCCCCTATAGGGGGGTCTGTGATCCAAATAGTTATTCTAATCCCAGAATTAGAATAGTGTTACTCTATATAATATATATATATATATATATATATATATATATATAGGACTCCTTTTTTGTACTCCTAGAAGTACATACTCCCATCCTTTATGTATAGCGCATGTCAGTCAGCCGTTAGGTAGATGAAATTGGTTGGGCCCAGTACTAATTAGTGAAAGTGAATTAACCGATTTGCATGCGTAACTACTTCCTAAAATCTAGTGTACGTTTGTTATACCTTACATGCACGGTGCAGTATACTTGTCTCTTGTGATATTGTTTTTCCAAAGGGTACCACGTTTCATTTGAAAAAAAATAGTATATACGACTTCTAGATGAAGTATATAGTACTTCTAGAACGTACTACCCACAAAAAAAAGAACAAAGTATGTACTACCTGGGGGAAAAAAAGAACAAAGTATATACTAACTTATGTAGGAGAGGTATATACCTAGTATTTTTCTAGAGCTACTTTACCTTTTTTGCAAATTCTAGAACTACTATACTAAAGCTACATAAATTAATCTGCATAAAAGGGACTATCATTTTTATAATGGAGTATATACTTCATTTTGAATGAGTATAAAAAATGACTTTTGAGAGGAAGTGTATACCCCATCATCTGAGAGGAAGTATAGACTACATTATTTATGAAGTATATACCATATCTTGTGTGAGCAGGCATATACTTTAATTTTTAGTACACATTACTTTCAAAGAAGTATATACTACTTTTTTGTGAGTGAGTATATACCACGTTTAATTTGTAGAGAAGGCATATACTACTTTTTCATTATTAGGTAAACACTAAATTTTGCGGAGAAAATATATTGTATTTCTAGTCTATGAAACGAGTATATACTTCCTAAGAATAGACTAGTATATTCCATCAAATATATCCCAAGGAAATCATAGCTAAACTTTCATCACAACAGAACTAAGTGCATTTACAAGGAAAATTAGAGGATCATGCATATCCACCAAGCGCACGGGTACACCTTGTGATTGGAATGCCCTATATCTAAATTACTAATGCATCAGCATGCGCTACTTGATTCCTCGTGTATACAGAGGAAGAAATTGCATGCACGCCGGTGATCCGCCATTGTCGCCTCGAGGACGTCATTGGCCGACGATGACCATGCATCGTGTCACTTGCCGGAAGTTGGACGCCAAATCCAATACTGTCGTCCGACCTCCGCCGGGTGCCGCGCTTGCGAGCCGTTGTCGACCTTCATGGCTGTTGCAAGGACCTACTATACAACGATGGAGCATTACTTGATGAGATTTGATAAAAAAATATGGGTGCATGAAAACATAAGGATAAGGAATTCAATGGAAGTAAAAAATACTGATGTATACCAGGACGTGGATGATGAAACCGGGACTGGTTGCCAGCTAGTGTTGTCTTTGTTGCCACCAACCGCATCTCTCGTCATCGGTGTCGGAGATTGAAGTCACCACCGCTGCCTGCCATGCTACCGCCTAGCCGAGGATATCATGGCTGTAGATAATGAGGTATTCCCGTGAGTATTGGTGAGCGCCAAAAACCCTATAATAATGGATCGTCAACAAACTTCTGAACGGTTATTTTGGAATCGTTGTTTTCTTAAAAAAAAGTGAACGATATACATAAACACTATTCTGATCACGGGATCAGAATAATATTCTGATCACAACCTGAACTGCCTGAGTAACGCGCCTGACCTTCTCTGTGAACTAGGTTGAACTTCCCGCAACATTGCCCAAATAGGGCTTGCTATATATCGTTGGAAAGCTATGGATACCAATATCATGACCCAACTTAAATTTTCGGCAAAATATAAGCGGTTTAAGAGCAGTTTTAAAAACTGTTTTTTCTTCGCACAAAAAACGTGAATCGTATTTTCAATCGCATTTCTAAACCGTTTATCGGAATGAGGCATATAATATGGCCTTGGAAAGATGCTGCAAAACCGCTCCTTCCACATGTTGAAAGTTTTTTCTAATTCCCTATGGTTAAAGAGTAATTTGAAAAAATGTAAAATTTCGTAAACCGAACAGCTGAGTTCGTTTTTTCGATGTCATTTCTAAACGGCTAATCCAATGGAGGCGTATGCTATAGCGTTGGAAAGCTTGTGAAAATGCGCTACTTTTCATATTGAAAGTTTTTTTCTAATTTTGAATGGTTTAATAATTTAGAAAATGGTCCAAATCCTACCGAGTTTGTATTTTCGAGCTAATTTTTTAACCCTGCGTCCGAATGCAGCAAATGATATAGTGTTGGAAAGGGTGAACAAATGCGAAATTTTTTGGTATGAATTGTTTCTCCCAATTCTTTACGGTTTTAAGTCAGTTTCGAAAATGGCGAAAAACGTATTTTTGCTGTAATTTCTACGAACTTTATCGGAATTGGGCAAATAATATACCGTTGAAAAGCTATGGAAAATGCGAAACTTTTTCATGTTGATGGTTTTCTCTGATTCGTAGCCGTTTTCAAGTAATTCCGAAAACGGCAGGATTATTCGTTCTGCCTCTACCGGGAAACAGATTCTTCAAAAATGCACCCCGTGAAGAACCTGAACTTCTCGGTGCGTATACCTAAACTTCACTCTGTTTTTCACGTGATTTTTTTGCTCGTAGATCTTCATCCACTGCTCTTAGCTCTCCATCCCACTCACAGGAATTGAGCGGGTGACATACCGATGGAAAGCTGCTGTAAACACGCAACTTTCCCGTGTTCATCATTTTTTCATACTCGCGACGATTTTGAAAGTTTTTCATCTAAAATTCATTCAGCGTAGTAGTTGAACTTCATGCTATTTTCACGTTGAACTTCGTGGACGTATTTTTGTTTGTACACGCTTTGAACTTCTCTCTGTACGAACTCGACCTTTATCAGAATTTTGAAAACCATTTTTTCTTCATACAAAAAACGTGGATCGTATTTTCGATCGCATTTCTAAACCGTTTAGCAACTAAATACTCGTTTTAGATAGGAATCTCTCTCATTGGCGGATTTTGCACTCGGGTCATGAAGAACTCGCATTTTTTGCGATTTTACTGCCTGAGTTGTTCGACCTGAACTTCCCCCTGTGCTAGGTTGAACTTCCCGCAACATTGCCCAAATAGGGCCTGCTATATACCGTTGGAAAGCTATGGACACGAGTATCATGACCCAACTTAAATTTTTGGCAAAATGTAAGCGGTTTAAGAGCAGTTTTGAAAACCGTTTTTTGTTCACACAAAAAATGTGAATCGTAATTTCGATCGCATTTCTAAACCGTTTATCGGAATGAGGCAAGTAATATGGTTTTGGAAAGCTGCTGCAAAACCGCTCCTTCCACATGTTGAAAGTTTTCTCTAATTCCCTACGGTTAAAGAGTAATTTAAAAAATCGTAAAATTTCACAAACCGAACAGCCGAGTTCGTATTTTCGATGTCATTTCTAAAAGGCTAAACCTATTGAGGCACATGATATGGCGTTGGAAATCTTATGAAAATGCGCTACTTCTGCATGTAGAAAGTTTTTTTCTAATTTTGAACGGTTTAAAAGTGATTTAGAAAACGGTACAAGTTTCACCGAGTTCGTATTTTCGATCTACTTTTTTAAACCTATGTCCGAATGCAATAAATGATATGGCGTGGGAAAGCTTGAGGAAATGCAAAACTTTTTGGTATATATCATTTCTCCCAATTCCTTACTGTTTTATGTCAGTTTTCAAAATGGCTAAAAACGTATTTTCGCTGTAATTTCCACAAACTTTATCGGAATGGGGAAAATAATATACCGTTGAAAAGCTAAGGAAAATGCGAAACTTTTTCATGTTGATGGTTTTCTGTGATTCCCTGCCGTTTTCAAGTAATTTAGAAAATTGGAGATCATTCGTTCTGCCTTTATCGCAAAACAGATTCGTGAAAAATGCATCGCGTGAAGTACCTGAACTTCTCGGCACGTGTACCTGAACTTCACTCTGTTTTTTCACGTGCTTTTCTTGCTCGTAGATCTCCATCCAGTCCTTGTAGCTCTCCATCCACTCACCGGAATTGAGCAAGTGATATACCGACGGAAAGCTGCTGTAAACACGCAACTTTCCCGTGTAGATCGTTTTTTCAAACCCGCGACGATTTTAATAGTTTTTCATCTGAAATTCATTCACTATAGTAGTTGAACTTCGTTCTGTTTTCACGTTGAACATCTCTGACGTATTTTCCATTTGTAATTTTCTCATCCATTCGTCAAGTGTTACACAAATGGTATTTCTTTTGTATAAACCTCTCTCACAATATTTTTTTAACTTTCTCCAACGGATTAACAAACTTTTAGTCTTTGCTTTTTTATTCTTTTTAATACAAAATGCACATCGTGTAGTACGTGAACTTCTGGCAGTTATCAATCGAACTTCTCTCAGTTACGTGAAAATATCTGAGTTTTAAATAAATAATTATCTGAATTTCTTAAAAAAAATTATGAATTTCGAATCGCTCTATTTTTAAAAGTTGAACTTCTTGTTATTTTATTTTTTGAACTTCTTGTTTCCACTCTTTAATAACAAGGAAAATCTGAGTTTTCTATAATCATCGAACTTCTCAATCTTTTTAATATGGACTTCCTGGTTTTATCTATTAATATTTATGTGAATTTTGAAGCGCTCTATTTTTAAAAGTTGACCTTCTTGTTTTTTTTGAACTTCTTGTTTCCACTCTTTAATAACGAGGAAAATCTGAGTTTTCTATAATCATCGAACTTCTCCATCTTTTTAATATGGACTTCCTGCTTTTATTTTCTTAATCTTTATAATTTGAATTATATATTTTCTTTTTGAAATCAAATTGCTCCTAAATAATAACTTCACTTCTTTGTGGATTGAGAGAATTATTTTAAAATGAAAAAAAAACATTTTTTTGTTTTTGAACATGGAAATACAAGGTGAACATATCTCGCAAGAATTTTTGAACTTCCCCGGACAGAGCACATGAACTTCTTGAAACAAACCTTTTAAGGTTTTATTTTTCTATACTTATATTCTTACCTGAAATGCATTCTTTGCAGTAGTTGAACTTCTCGTTGTTTTCACCTTGAACTTCTGTCACGTATTTTTGTTCAACCTCTCTCACAAGAATATTTAACTTTCTCGGTCCGAGCACTTGAACTTCTAGCAACAAAACCTTTAGCCTTTGCTTTTTCATTCTTTTTTTCATTCTTGTTCCAAATTTGTAATGGATTGAGAGAATTATTTTAAAACATGAGAAACAACATCTTTTTGTGTTTTTTTTTAAATGTAAACACACCGTGAACCTCTCCCTCAATAATTTTGAACTTCCGAGGGCAGAGCACATGAACTTCTAGGAACAAAAAAATAGGCTTAGGTTTTTTGTTCTTTTTTCTCGTATGAAACAAACAACATGCAATACATGAACTTCTGGCTGTCATCACTTTGAACTTATTTTTATTTTCTCGTTATTGGCTTTTCTCTCAAAAATCCATGAGCTTTTTTTGTATAAACATATGTGTCTCTTTTTCGTTTTCACGTTTTTGTCGAACTCTCTAATTTATTATATATGAACTTCGAGAGTTAACATTACTTTTTTGCATCCGTAAATACAGCTGAACTTGAGGAAATAATAACGAACGAAAAGTTGTACAACATGATGTTTTTAGACCCATGTTTTTATGTTAGAAGATGACATTCCCCCTAGAGCATGTTGTACAATGTTTTGAACATGAATTTTTTGCTTCTTCTGTTTTGAACTCTATGATTGTTGTTTTTCTGTTGAACTTCATGGTTTTTTATTTTTGAACTTGAAAGGGTTGTCATATCGACTAAGATATTATTAACCTCCCCCTAGTTTTCTTTCATGAACTTCTAGGCTCCGACCCACACCCCCGATTTTTTGGGAACTCGTCTGTCCTCTTTTTTACGATATTTTCATCGACAATAATACATGAACTTCATCAACTTTTTTTGCCAAGTAATAGAAGTTGTAGAACAAATACGAAAGAGTGCAACTTTTATTCCCAGACTTCACCTCCGGTATCCCTTTGTTTTCTAGCCAATCGTCATAGCAAGATTCGTGCTTGGTTTTACAACAAAAACAAAGTCGTGCTTGGTATATGATTTATGGTGCACGATAAAGATGGGACGGACGGACAGGGAGTCCAAAACGATGGCGAGTTGGCAGCCAAAGGAAGAAGACAGCAGGTTTGTTCTGTTCGCATTCTGCAGTCACTTCACCTCCGGAGACAATGATTCAGAATAACTTGTCCTGCACCTGTGCGCAGACAAACAGAGTGAAGCCATGCTCTGACCCAAAGCTCCAGGCCATGGATCCCGTGGGAGCGCCGCAAGATAAGCCAGCGGCCACGGCGAGGAGCTACTGGCGGTGGGGCAAGGATGACTTCTTCCCGGGGCCCTCGTTGGCGAGCTGGGGCGCGCTGGCCGCAACGCCCGCGCGTCTCAGGGGCCGCCTCATCGCCGATCGCTCCACCCGACGCCTTGGATCTCGGCGCGATGCGGCGCCGGAGCAAGAACGAGTGTGCCGCTGCCTCAAGTGGTGGGACCTCACGTGACTCGGCTTCGGCTGCCACCTCGGCGCCGGCATCTTCGTGTTCACCAGCCAGGAAGGCGGCGGCTGCTCGTGGGATCCGGGGACAGGCGATGGCGCTCGGGAACCAGGGCAGATCGGTGAAAGCACACGGGGGGTTCCGGGGCCGCACCGCCGTTGGGGAGGAGGGGAGGAGGCCGCGCCATTGTTGGGGAGGAGGGGAGGAGGCTGCGCCGCCATTGGGGAGGAGGGAAGGGGGCCGCGCTGCTGTTTGGGAGGAGGGGAGGAGGCCGCGCCGCCGTTGGGGAGGAGGGGAGGTGGACGCGCGGCCGATGGGGAGGAGGGGAGGTGGCCACACCGTTGGCGCAGGAGGGAGGGGCAGCGCTGCCGTTGGGGTGGAGGGAGGTGGTGCGCCGGCCGCGGGGGAGGAGGCCGCACCGTGGGGATGTGGGTCGGGATGGGGGCCGAAGGTGAAAGAGTGGGAGGTGGGAGGTGGGCCTCGGTTTTTTCTTTTTAGATCTCAGGAACAAGTCGATCGGCCCTATATAGAGGGCGCCGTGATCCAAATAACTATTCTAATCCTGGGATTAGAATAGTGTTGTCCTATATATATATATACATATATATATATATATATATATATATATATATATTATATATAGGACAGCACTATTCTGATCATGGGATCAGAATAGTTATTTGGATCACAAAGAGTTCTATATAGGGGCGATCGGTCGTTCTCAACTCCCAAACACGCAAAAAGACCGCCCATTACACTCCTTCGAACGCCCACGCCCACTCCACGAACTTCCCTCCAACGCTTTCAACGCCCGCTCGCACCAGGAACCCGTGCCGCCGCCGTCGTTCCCCAGCAGGAACCCGCGCCGCCGCCGTTGTTCCCCAGCAGGAACCCGCGCCGCCTCCGCCGTCCCCCACCAGCAAGTCGTGCCGCCGCCGCCGTACCCCACCAGGAAGCCGCGCCGCCGCCGCCGTCCACCCACCAGGAAGCCGCTCCGCCGCCGTTGTCCCCCACCAGGGACCCGCGCCGTCGCCGCCGTCCACCCACCAGGAAGCCTCCCCGCTGCTGCCATCCACCCACCAGGACGTCGCGCCGCCCGCCACCGTCCACCCACAAGGAAGCCGCGCCGCCGTCGCCGTCCACCAAGGAGTCTAAGCCGCCGCTGGCCCCCACCAGGAAGTTGTGCTGTTGCAGCGGCCACCACATCCACACGCCGGCGCGACCACCCGGCACCACATTTGTCAGCTCTGTCACCACCTCCCCTGTGGATCGGGTCTTCCCCGTCGATCTACCGAGCTGCAGGCTTCCCCCGGCCGCTGCCACTGTTTGGCGTCGTCCTCGCCAACCGCCTCCTCGTCGCTCACCGTCTCAGGGTCGTCGGCACCGACCTCGGGCGGCCACCAGTTACCCAACCCCCTGGCATCCCACTCTTCTGCCCAGCGCGCCTGATTCGTCCCCACGCAGGCATCCCACGATGCCATCATCACAAAAAGTCAACCCGGCGCAGGCGTGTGTGCAATTCAAGTTGATCTACTCAGTGTTGATCCATGAGGCCGATCTGAACTTCACTAACCGTCGGCTTCTTCCTGCAGAGCACTAATATGAGTTCTCTCCTAAATCCTCTTTGGCCATGCTCCATTTTTTGTAGATGCAAGAAGCACAACCCTCTCTATCACTCCATCTCTCTCAGGTGGCAGTCAGAGAAAACAAACCTCTGAACAACCATCTCGTCAGCGTCATTTTGGAAATTCAGACCAAAGCTGAATATTTTCTTGAAGAGTTCACCTTCGATTAGTGCTTTTGTATGTGTAACTATTGGCAGTAGAAAAATCATTTTACATAGAACACAAAAAAGGTTCGAAAATATCAATGATAGAAGTTCATGTACATGAAGATTGATGCTTCGCATGTTGTGTGTATATACGAGAGCACACAGAAATCATGTTGTGCCATTATTCAGTAGCAGTTCAACAAGAAAACCTGCAAGAGTTCTATTAGTATAGTTCGAGCAGAAGAAAAATCATATTGTGCTACTTGATGTTTACAAAAAAAAGATGTCATATTGTGCTACTTTTATAAAAAAAATATCAGATCTTTTACGTACTTATAGAAAACCAAGAAATTCCACATTAAAAAATGGAGAAGTTCACTACTTATAATAAAACGGATATTCCTCGTTTCCACAAAAAATACCTTGAAGTTCAAAATTAAAAAACGGAGTGGTTTGATGTCTCGTCTGAATTATTTTCCCTTATAAATAACGAATTCAAAAAAAATATTTTCTAAGAAACAAAAACAAAAGCAAAGAAGGTCAAACTAAAAGAATAGAGAAGTACAAGTTTAAAAAACTCAGATTTCCCTCGTTATCAAAAAATGGAAACAAGAAGTTCAAAAATTATATAACAAGAAATTCAACTTTTAATAATAGAGCGCTTCCAAATTTCGTAAAAAAAGATTAATAAATAAAACAAGGAAGTCCATATTAAAAAGATGGAGAAGTTCGATGATTATAGAAACTCAAATTTTCCTCGAAGAAGTTCAAAAATAAAATAACAAGAAGTTCATCTTTTAATAATAGAGCACTTCAAAATTTCATTAAAAATGATTAAGAAATAAAACTAGGAAGTCCATATTAAAAAGATGGAGAAGTTCGATAATTATAGAAAACTCAGATTTTCCTCATTATTAAAGAATGGAAATAAGAAGTTCAAAAATTAAATAACAAGAAATTCAACTTTTAATAATAGAGCGCTTCAAAATTTCGTAAAAAAGGATTAAGAAATAAAACTAGGAAGTCCATATTAAAAAGATGGAGATGTTCGATGATTATAGAAAACTTAGATTTTCCTCATTATTAAAAGAATGGAAATAAGAAGTTCAAAAATTAAATAACAAGAAGTTCAACTATTACAAATAGAGCGCTTCAAAATTCATAAAAAGGATTTAGAAAATCAGTTTAAAAATTCATTAAAAAAACTCAAAAAATTTCACGTAACCGAGAGAAGTTCAGGTTGATAACTGTCAGAAGTTAAAGTACTAGATGGTGTGCATTTTGTATTAAAAAGAATAAAAAAGCAAAGGCTAAAAGTTTTGTCGTTATAACTTCAAGTCCTTCGTCGGAGAAAGTTAAAAAAATTTTTATGAGAGAGATTTGTACAAAAGGAAATATTATTTGTGTAACACTAAAGAATGGATGAGAAAATTAAAAACAAAAATACGTAACAGAATTTCAACGTGATAACAACAGGAAGTTCAACTACTACGCTGAATGAATTTTAGATGAAAAACTTTTAAAATCGTGACGAGTATGAAAAAATGATCAACACGGGGAAGTTACGTGTTTACAGCAGCTTTCCATCGGTATATCACCTGCTCAATTGCGGTGAATGGATGGAGAGCTACTAGAAGTGGATGGAGATTTACGAGCAAAAAAAGCATGTGAAAAACAGAGTGAAGTTCAAGTAGACATGCCGAGAAGTTCAGGTTCTTCACGCGATGCGTTTTTGAAGAATCATTTGTGATAAAGGCGAGCGAATGATCTCGCCATTTTCAAAATTACTTGAAAACGGCTAGGAATCGGAGAAAACCATAAACATGAAAAAGTTTCGCATTTTCCTTAGCTTTTTAACGACATATTATTTTCCCCATTCCAATAAAGTTTGTAGAAATTACGGCGAAAATACGTTTTTAGCTATTTTCAAAATAGATTTAAAACAGTAAAGAATTGGGAGAAATAATATATACCAAAAAGTTTTGCATTTCCTCAAGCTTTCCAAAGTCATGTCATTTGCTACATTCGGACGTACGGATAAAAAATTATCTCAAAAATACGAACTTGGCACAACTTGTACCGTTTTATAAATCACTTTTAAACCATTCAAAATTAGAAAAAACTTTCAACATGAAAAAGTAGCGCATTTTCATAAGAGTTCTAACACCATATCGTTAGCCTCAATTGGATTAGCCGTTTAGAAATTACGTTGAAAATACGAACTCGGCTGTTCGGTTTGTGAAATTTTACAATTTTCCAAATTACTCTTTATCCATAGGGAATTAGAGAAAACTTTCAACATGTCGAAGGAGCGGTTTTGCAGCATCTTTCTAACGCCATATTATTTACCTCATTTCGATAAAAGGTTTAGAAATGCGATCGAAAATACGATTCACATTTTTTGTATGAAGAGAAAACGGTTTTCAAAACTAATCTTAAACCGCTTACATTTTTATAAGAATTTAACATGGGTCATGATACTGGTGTCCATAGCTTTCCAACGGTATATCAGAAGCCCCATTTGGACACCTTTTAGCTGAAGTTCAACCTAGTACTCGGGAAAGGTCAGGCGCGTTATTCAGGAAGTTCATGTTGTGATCAGAATATTATTTTGATCCCGTGATCAAAATAGTGTTTATGTATATATATATATAGACACACACACACATGTCTATTCTGCTAATATTGGCAGAATAACTATTCTGATAACACTTTTGCACTGCACGCTCAACGCAAGTGCACGTCATTGTTTGAACCAAGTGTGCTGTAGTATTCACGCGACTGAACTTCCTATCGCAAAAAACTGCATGCTGTGTTTTTTCGGTACCGTTTTCGCTCTAATTTTTTATTCATTTATCAGAATGACGCGTGTAATATACCTTGAGAAGCTATGAATTAGGCGCAACTTCACCATGTTGAACACTTTTTGAGATTCCTCGCGGTTTAACGGTAGTTTTGAAAACGGTGCGGAGCATGACGAGTAGCTGCGAGCGTTTTTTCGCATTTTTTTTCCTAAACCGCTCATCGAAATGAAGCGAATGATACACCGTTGGAAAGATATCTTCGAGACGCATCTTTTTCATATCTATTATTTTCTCTAATTCGTTATGGTTTAAGAGCTGTTTTAATTTTAGTAAATCGCGGAATTGCATTTTTTGATTTTGTGTAATTTTCGGTATTGTTTTCGCTCCAGTTTTTGAATCGTTTATCGAAATGAGGCGTGTCATACTCCGTTTGAAAGCTATGGACAAGGCGCAACTTTCATATGTTGAAATGTTTTTGAGATTCCTTACGGTTTTTAGTTAATTTTGAAAATCATGCAACGGGCGACGAGTGGCAGCGGCCGTTTTTTTGTAAAAAAATTCAAACCGGTCGCCGGAATGATGCAAATGATACATCATTGGAAAGATATCGACTAGGCGCAACTTTTTCATGTAGAGCACTCTTTTAATTCCTCATGGTTTAACAATTTGTTTCGATTTTATCAAATGCGAACCTTTTTTTCGCGACACCAAAATCGACGTCTAAACCACATTAGATAGAAGAACGCACTACTTCATACAGAAACCACACCGCATCGTATAATCAAGCGAACTGCATGTTTTCTAAATGCATTTTGTTTTAAATGGATTGTATAAAGAGTCCTTCGTCAGGACTTTTTTAAATACCAAAACGACTGCATTTTGCATGATTTTTAAATGCATTTTTATTTTAAAATGAATGTACTGAAAAGTCCTTCGTGGTGGACTTTTTTGGAGACCAAAGTGCACTGCATTTTTTACATGTTTTTAATTACATTTTTGTTTGAAATGGACTATACTGAGGAGTCCTTAGTGGACTTTTTTTCAAGACGAAAGTGCACCGCATTTGCATGATTTTTTAAATGCATTTTTGTTTTAAAAGGTGTGTGCTAAAAAGTCCTTTGTAGTGTACTTTTTTCAAGACCAAAGCGCACTGCATTTGCATGATTTTTCAATGCATTTTTATTTTAAAACGAGTGTACTAAAAAGTCCTTCATGATGGATTTTTTTATAGACCAAAGTGCACTGCATTTTTTGCATGTTTTTAAATACATTATTGTTTGAAATGGACTGTACTGAGGAGTCCTTCCTAGTGGACTAATTTTGAAAAATCATGCGACGGGCGACGAGTGGCAGCGGCCGATTTTTTGTAAAAAAAATTCAAATCGGTCACCGTAATGATGCAAATGATACATCATTGGAAAGATATCGACTAGGCGCAACTTTTTCATGTAGAACACTCTTTTTAATTCCTCATGGTTTAACAGTTGTTTTGATTTTACCGAAATGCGGACACTCTGTTTTTCGCGACACCAAAATCGACGTCTAAACCACATTAGATAGAAGAACGCACTACTTCATACAGGAAACCACACTGCATCAGACAATCAAGCGAACTGCATGTTTTCTAAATGCATTTTGTTTTAAATGGATTGTATAAAAAGTCCTTCGTCGTGGACTTTTTTCAAGACCAAAACGACTGCATTTTGCATGATTTTTAAATGCATTTTTATTTTAAAATGAATGTACTGAAAAGTCCTTCGTGGTGGACTTTTTTGGAGACCAAAGTGCACTGCATTTTTTACATGTTTTTAATTACATTTTTGTTTGAAATGGACTATACTGAGGAGTCCTTCTTAGTGGACTTTTTTTCAAGACGAAAGTGCACCGCATTTGCATGATTTTTTAAATGCATTTTTGTTTTAAAAGGTGTGTGCTAAAAAGTCCTTTGTAGTGTACTTTTTTCAAGACCAAAGCGCACTGCATTTGCATGATTTTTCAATGCATTTTTATTTTAAAACGAGTGTACTAAAAAGTCCTTCATGATGGATTTTTTTATAGACCAAAGTGCACTGCATTTTTTGCATGTTTTTAAATACATTATTGTCTGAAATGGACTGTACTGAGGAGTCCTTCCCAGTGGACTAATTTTGAAAAATCATGCGACGGGCGACGAGTGGCAGCGGCCGTTTTTTTGTAAAAAAAATTTCAAACCGGTCGCCGGAATGATGCAAATGATACATCATTGGAAAGATATCGACTAGGCGCAACTTTTTCATGTAGAACACTCTTTTTAATTCCTCATGGTTTAACAGCTGTTTCGATTTTACTGAAATGCAGACACTGTTTTTCGCGACACCAAAATCGACGTCTAAACCACATTAGATAGAAGAACGCACTACTTCATACAGGAAACCACACTGCATCAGACAATCAAGCGAACTGCATTTTTTCTAAATGAATTTTTTTTTAATTGGATTTTATAAAAAGTCCTTCGTCGTGGACTTTTTTCAAGACCAAAACGACTGCATTTTGCATGATTTTTAAATGCATTTTTATTTTAAAATGAATGTACTGAAAAGTCCTTCGTGGTGGACTTTTTTGGAGACCAAAGTGCACTGCATTTTTTACATGTTTTAATTACATTTTGTTTGAAATGGACTATACCGAGGAGTCCTTCTTAGTGGACTTTTTTTCAAGACGAAAGTGCACCGCATTTGCATGATTTTTTAAATGCATTTTTGTTTTAAAAGGTGTGTGCTAAAAAGTCCTTTGTAGTGTACTTTTTTCAAGACCAAAGCGCACTGCATTTGCATGATTTTTCAATGCATTTTTATTTTAAAACGAGTGTACTGCAAAGTCCTTCATGGTGGATTTTTTTATAGACCAAAGTGCATTGCATTTTTTGCATGTTTTTAAATACATTATTGTTTGAAATGGACTGTACTGAGGAGTCCTTCCTAGTGGACTTTTTTCAAGATGAAAGAGCACCGCATTTGCATGATTTTTTAAATGCATTTTGTTTTAAAATGTGTGTACTGAAAAGTCCTTTGTGGTGGACTTTTTTGTAGACCAAAGTGCACCACATTTGCATAATTTTTTAAATGTGTTTTGTTTGAAATGGATTGTACTGAAGAGTCCTTCGTAGTGGACTTTTTTCAAGACCAAAGTGCACCGCATTTGCATAATTTTTTGAATGCATTTTTTGTTTTAAAAGGTGTGTACTAAAAAGTCCTTCATAGTGGAGTTTTTTGTAGACCAAAGTGCACTGCATTTTTTGCGTGTTTTTAAATGCATTTTGTTTGAAATGGACTGAAGAGTCCTTCGTATTGGATATTTTTTTTACCAAAGTGCACCACATATTCTTCCTAGGTTTTTTACACACTATGTGGCAACAAAGTTAACTGTATGAAAAAAGTTCAACATTTTTGCTGCTTTTTTCGCAACAAGGGAGCTGCATTTTTTTCATGTCCCAAATCCGCAGACAACTCAAATCTGGACTGCGTTGTCGAGAGTAAGAATCTAGACACCGCAGACTGCACACACCGCATTGCATAGACGCACCGGCAGACCGGACGGAAGTGAGCTCACCCGAAGCAGCGCACACTACTTTTTGCAGCTACTAAACTGCAGTTATCCATCCATCTGAGGAGGCAACAAACATCCATCCATCTGAGAACACAGCAGCCATACAAGTGAATGACTGCAAAAGAAAAGGCCATGTGTCCTCGGCCGAGACCACGTCAAAAGACAAACAAAAAAAGGAAATAGCGGACGGCATGCCCTTGTTGCTCCAACCGCTAGCGGATCGCTGACGAACTGCAAGTCCACACTGATTAAATAATCATTGCCGCTGAGCAATAGTGGATGTTTTGGCTATAGTGAACTACATGACACCGATACTGAGTAAGAGATAGCTGAATCACCGGACTGTGTTAAGGAACCTACTGCACTGAATACACCGAAATCAAAAGCAAAAATGCTAAAAACCATTGTTCTGAACCTACTGCTCTTCCATGGTGCATCGATTGCCCCGTTTGACTCTCCTCGCATGCATCCAAGGAATGTGCTTAAATCGCACAACACCTCTAAGCATAAACGCGGCGATCGTCCCCGTCACGACAAGCTCCTTTTTCTTCGAGCGCCCCTTCATGGAAAGCAGATGGAGAAGGGGAGAAGGTGGAGCCAGAACCGGCTACCGGGGTCGCGGGAGGCTGGGGAGGCGGCTGCCGAGATCCAAAGGTCTCCGGCGTCGGTGCTTGTTGTGACGGCGACGGGCGGAGGTGGTGC
Organism: Aegilops bicornis; assembly: GCA_021605145.1. Classification (NCBI taxonomy): domain Eukaryota; kingdom Viridiplantae; phylum Streptophyta; class Magnoliopsida; order Poales; family Poaceae; genus Aegilops; species Aegilops bicornis. The sequence continues at coordinate 295,107,182 of CM038672.1, read as the reverse complement.
GCGCCGGGGTGGCACTGGTAGGTGGCTGGTCCGGCGGATGGACGAGGAAGCTGGGTTAGGTCTTGCGGCGGTGGGTGTCTTGTCCATGAGGAAGGTGGAGGAGATAGGGGGCCACTAGGAAGGGAGAGGTAGCAGCCATGGGGTGGGAGGTGATAGGGGTGGGGGCGTCGGCTGGGTGGGTCTTGCCGCCGTGGGGTGGGAGGTGGTCGGGGGTGGGGCGTCGCTGTGGGGGTGGGTGCGCCGCCAGGGGGTGGGAGGTGGTCGGGATGGAGGCGCCGCTGCGGGGTGGGAGGTGGTCGGGGTGGGGGCGTGGCCGCGGGATGGGAGGTGGGGGCGCCGTAGTGGGGTGGGAAGTGGTCGCAGGTTTCGGGGGGAGCGGTGGGCCGGGGCAGCGAGAGAAGGAAATAGTGGATCCACCTTGGCCATGGACGGCGGTGCATGCGGGGAAGATGTGACGAGGGTTGCGTGGCTCCGTGCACTACACGGGTGTCGGGGAAAGCCATGGCGGCAGCATGCGGGAGGGGATTGGGGCGACGGTGGTGAGGTGTGGTGGCGGCAGAAGGTGGAGAGGGAGGTTGGGGCGTGGGATGTGGTTGCGTGCGGGGAAGAAGGTGGGTAGGGCAGGGCGGGAAGGTGGGTGATGGTTGTGGTTCTGGTCGGGGGGTTGAGGAGTGTTAGCAGAATAACAAATAGTGTTAGCAGAATAAGAGTCTTAAGGGTGTTAGTAGACTAGATCCACCCTATTATATATATATATTCTGATCACGGTTCAGAATAATAGTCTGATCACAACCTGGACTGCCTGAGTAACGCGTCTGAACTTCCCTCTGTACAAACCCAAACTTCGGGCTATCTTCGCAACTGTGGCTTCCCCCGCGAATTATTCTTGTTAGTCGTGTTCTATAAGATGTTAGTGTAATCTAGAAACGTTTTTTAGCAACTAAATACCGGTTTTAAAAAGGAATCTCGTTCGTTGGCGGATTTTGCTCTCGGGTCGTGATGAAATTGCATTTTTTGCAATTTTACTTCCTGAGTTGTTCGACCTGAACTTCTCCCAGTGCTAGGTTGAAATTCCGTCAACATTGCCCAAACGGGGCTTGCTATATATCGTTGGAAAGCTATGGACACCAACATCATGACCCAAGTTAAATTTTTGGCAAAATGTAAGCGGTTTAAGAGCAGTTTTGAAACCGTTTTTTCTTCACACAAAAAACGTGAATCGTATTTTTTATCGTATTTCTAAACTGTTTATCGGAATGAGGCAAATAATATGGCGTTGGAAAGCTGCTGCAAAACCGCTCCTTTCACATGTTGAAAGTTTTCTCTAATTCCCTACGGTTAAAGAGTAATTTGAAAAATCATAAAATTTCGTAAACCGAACAGCCGAGTTCGTATTTTTGACGTTATTTCTAAACAGATAATACAATTGAGGAAAATTATATGGCGTTAGAAAGCTTATAAAAATGCGCTACTTTTCATGTAGAAAGTTTTTTCTAATTTTGAATGGTTTAAGAGTAATTTAGAAAACGGTACAAGTTCCACCGAGTTTGTATTATTAATCTATTTTTGTAACCGTATATCCTAATGCAGCAAATGATATGGCATTGGAAAGATTGAGGACATGCGAAACTTTTTGGTATATATTGTTTCTCTCAATTCCTTACTGTTTTAAGTCATTTCTGAAATTGGCTAAAAACGTATCTTCGCTGTAATTTCTACAAACTTTATCGGAATGTGGCCAATAATATACCGTTGAAAAGCTAAGGAAAATGCGAAACTTTTGCATGTTGATGGTTTTCTGTGATTCCTAGTCGTTTTCAAGTAATTTCGAAAATGGCGAGATCATTCGTTCTGCCTTTATCGCGAAACAGGTTCTTCGCAAATGCACCACGTGAAGAACCCGAACTTCTCGGCATGTCTACTTGAACTTCAGTCTGTTTTTCACGTGCTTTTTTTGCTCGTAGATCTCCATCCACTAGTCGTAGCTCTCCATCCGCTCACCGGAATTGAGCAAGTGATATACCGATGGAAACCTGCTGTAAACACGCAACTTTCCCGTGTTGACCGTTTTTTCATACTCGCGACAATTTTAAAAGTTTTTCATCTCAAATTCATTCACTATAGTAGTCGAACTTCCTGATGTTTTCACGTTGAACTTCTGTGGCGTATTTTCGTTTGTAATTTTTTCATCCATTCGTCAGTGTTACACAAATCATATTTGAGGGAGTCCTGGATTAGGGGGTGTCCGGATAGCCAGACTATAGCCTTTGGCCGGACTCCTAGACTATGAAGATACCAGATTGAAGACTGTGTCCCGTGTCCGGATGAGACTTTCCTTGGCGTGGAAGGCAAGCTTGGCAATACGGATATGTAGATCTCCTCGCATTGTAACCGACTCTATGTAACCCTAACCCTCTCCGGTGTCTATATAAACCGGAGGGTTTTAGTCCGTGGGGACTAACAACAATCATACTATAGGCTAGCTTCTAGGGTTTAGCCTCTCGATCTCGTGGTAGATCTACTCTTTTACTACCCATATCATCAATATTAATCAAGCAGAGTAGGGTTTTACCTCCATCGAGAGGGCCCGAACACAGGTAAAAACATCGTGTCCCTTGTCTCCTGTTACCATCCGCCTAGACGCACAGTTCGGGACCCCCTACCCGAGATCCGCTGGTTTTGACACCGACATTGGTGCTTTCATTGAGAGTTCCTCTGTATCGTCATCTTTAGGCCCGATGGCTCCTGCGATCGTCAACAACGATGCGGTCCAGGCGAGACTTTTCTCCCGGACAGACCTTCGTATTCGGCGGCTTTGCCGCTGCGGGCCAATTAAGCAGCCATCCGGAGCGGATCGAAGCTACGCCCGCCATCGTGTCAGATTTGGAAGTTTGAACTACACGGCCGACGTCCGCGGAGACTTGATCTTCGACGGGTTTGAGCCACGACCAAAGCGCTGCCAACATCACGATGGGCATGATCTAGCTCTGCCGCCGAGCGATTGCCACGAGGCCGCACCGGTGTCCGCTCCGACCCTTAGTTTGGAGCCGATTGCATGTCGAGGACGGGTGGTCGGACACCGCCTCGGGGCTGCAATCTCTCTGGCGATCGAGCCGAACACCATACCTGTCCTTTGCGGCTTCGTGACTCAAGGTGCCGGACTCCTCTCCGGACTCCAACCTTCCGCGCCCACCCAATTGAATCCCATTGGGCGCCGATCATGGAGTTCACCCCCGCGGACATCTTTCAAAGACTCGCCTTTCGGCGACATTCAATTCACTAACGTCTCTCTCTTTGTCAGGAGAGCCCGGGCCGGACTATGGTCAGCAAGGTTGGGATGCGGACGACGAAGAAATTCAAAGCCCACCCACCACCCACTTCGTAGCCACTGTCGATGATTTAACCGACATGCTCGACTTCGACTCCGAAGACATCGACAGTATGGACGACGATGTAGGAGACGAACAGGAATCAGCGCCTATAGGGCACTGGACAACCACCTCATCCCATGATGTATACATGGTGGACACACCTAAAAGAAACGATGACGAGGAACAAAGGGGCGCAACGAGGGATCGTTCCCTTGAAAAGCAGTCAAAGCGGCGGCGTAAGCGCCGCTCCAAACCCCACCTCGACAGAGACAGCAGCCATACAAACCCAGCCATAGAGCAGGGTGAACCGGCGACGATTTAACATGCCATCGAGCAACCGTCCGAACAGGGCAACTTGGATAAACAACCCGTCCCGGTGAAGATAACGGTCCGGACGACCTCACGCCGGACAGATTGCTGGAGCAGAAGAACCTCCAAAAAGGCTCATCGCCATCGCTGTAGCCTCAAAAAAGCGTAAACGAAGCTCAAAACAGCGGAAGGCGACTCGAAATTAGATGGAGCAAAGTACTCAACACCAAGCGAATGTGGCGGCGATACGCCACACAAAGAGTTATCCGAAGCGAAAACTACTGCCGGAATTTGATGAAGAAGCCTTAGAGCCTCCGCAATCAAAAAATAAGGAAACCACCCGGTCGGATAAACGAACCCATGGCCTACATAGTGCGGCAAATGGCGCCGCACACAATTCGGCACGCGGTCCGCACAAGGATTCGCATCAAAAAGATGGCCCAGCTAGATCTATCTACGGGCCAAGAAAGCAAGCTCTAGTAAGCAATGCAACACATCAAGTATCCGAACATCACGGTACACCCAAATATAGGGGTGCCGCACACCCCCTATGTTTCACCGATGAGGTGCTGGATCATGAATTTCTAGCGGGATTCAAGCCCGTAAACATAGAGGCATACGACGGAACAATAGACCCTGGAGTCTGGATTGGGGATTACATCCTCCACATACACATGGCTAGAGGAGATGATCCCCACGCCATAAAATACTTACCCCTCAAACTCAAAGGGCCAGCCCGGCATTGGCTTAAAAGCCTTCCCGAAAACACCATTGGAAGTTGGGAAGAGCTCGAGGATGCTTTTTGGGCAAATTTGCAAGGGACCTATGTCCGACCTCCGGATGCAGATGATTTAAGTCAGATAACTCAAAAACCCAGAGAGTCTGCCCGGAAACTCTGGAACAGGTTTCTTACTAAAAAGAACCAGATAGTCGACTGTCCGGACGCCGAAGCTTAGCAGCTTTCAAACACAGCGTTCAAGACGAATGGCTCGCCAGACACCTCGGCCAAGAAAAGCCAAGAACAATGGCCGCATTAACAAGCTTCATGACCCGCTTTTGCGCAGGAGAGGATAGCTGGTTGGCAAGATGCGATCAATGACCCAAGTACATCCGGGTTAGGGATGGAACGGGAAACCGCGACGCATCAAGGACCAGCACCGGACCAAGGGAAACAGCTCGAAGATCACGACAGTCACCGGCGGATTCAAAAGCTCTTGGCAGAATCAAAAAAGCTGCCCTCAAGGATAACAGGACGAGCTATCTAACCTAAACAAAATCTTGGACAAGATATGTCAAATCCACAAGATTCTCGTGAAGCCCGCAAACCATACCCACAGAGATTGTTGGGTCTTCAAGCAATCCGGCAAACTCAACGCCGAACACAAGGGGCTCGACACACCAAGCGAGGACGATGACGAACCCCACAAGCAGAGCACCAGAAAACAAAAGAATTTCCCACAAGACGTCAAAACAGTAAATTCACTTCACGTGACAAAAGGGAAGAACAGAGTGGCACCCATAGAGATACGCGTCATACGGCCTATCCCAGAGGAGTCCTGTCACTGGTTGTTAAAACCAATCACCTTTAACCATCAGGATTACTCTAGAAGTATCTGGAATGCAGGCTGGACTGCCTTGGTATTAGATCCGATAATTGAGGGACTCCACTTTACACAAGTCCTAATGGACGACGGCAGTGATTTAAACCTGCTATATCAGGACACAATCCACAAAATGGGGATAGACCCAACAACAATTCGCCATAGCAACACTTCCTTTCAAGGGGTAACGCCAGGCCTAGATGCCCATTGTACGGGCTCTCTCCTCCTAGAAGTTATGTTCGGCTCACCTGACAACTTCCGCCGCGAAAAGCTAACCTTCCACATCGCCCCATTTACAAGTAGCTATCAAGCACTCTTCGAACGCTAAGCTTTCATTGCTTTTAACGCAATACTGCATTATGCATCTCTTATACTTAAAATGCCCGGTCCGCGAGGCATCATCTCATTAAAGGGAAATATCGAGTGTTCCTCGAGCACGGAAGATTGTGCGGCTGCCTTGACAGCCACACACTAAGCCGGCTTCACTAATCAAAGCACCTAAACAGGTTGTCAGACCCCGGACATGGCTAGACGAGTCCGGCGTAAACATACAAGGGCTTACTAGCCGCATCCCCCCGTACAAGGGGCTCCGCGCATATACAACAAGAGACAATAAAGATCAATTTTATTCATTTTTTAATTGTACTTTCTTTATTTAATATAACGTACATTTTCGCATGATCTTTTTCAACTAATTTCCTCTCTTTTACAGATGAACACCATGCTACACCCGTCCAGGATACGGCACAACGGAGACACAGGCGCAGACGTGCAGTAGGGACCCGTTCCAAGGATTCTTTTCAGATTAAGATCCTGCGTAAACCTTTTTGACTGTCTCTTATTGATACACATCCCCCGGTTTCTTGCTATAACCGAGGTGGAGGCTGGCGTTTTGGCATGTGGCCATGTCAGAATTTTGCGCGTACCTAGACACCAGGGGCTTATTACCAAGGGCGTTCTTCAGCCCGTTTTCATAAAGACCGAATACCTTAGGGAGTGTTCGGCGACGCGAGTTTGGCCTTATATGCATCAACTCCGAATCATGTCTTTGGTCAAATGTTGGGTTTGCCCGGCTCCTGTGTTTTGCTGCCTTACGTTCCGCTCTATCGGCTAAGGCGGCACCAGGAGAACTAATGCGATTGTGCCCCGGTTCAGCCAAAGTAGCACCTCAAGAGAGAAAGCTAAAACTGACTGTCATGATATAGCGTGAGACTGGTCAACCACTCGATGACCCGCTGGAATCTTTAGGATTCCTCCGCATTAAGAAAGGACCGTTTCCCGGCCAGGCACACACGCGCCCCGAATTCGGGTGAGCGCGGTGCCCCCAGGACTATATAGTAGCCCCACTGTCAAACTCCTATGGCTAAGTGAAAGTGATAAAGCATTATAGTCCGGTTGCCTAGTTCGCTGCGCTATCACCTCCTTTATAGGACCAAGACGTTGGATCAAGTGTGAAAATGCGTCTTCTGCGAACACCCCCGCATTATATGCGTGGGGGTTTGAAGCCGATTTAACGCCATCTTTCAGGTTATATATACATATACATTAACGACCGCACATGAGGTATTTTAATTCTTGAAGGCACAAGTATAAAAAGCTCTCATATTCCCTCAAAACATTGTTTTACAATAATACATGTTATTCGAACATAATATCCTTCGAGCACTGCGTTTCTATTAAACGAGCGCCTGCAGAACTTCCCGAAAATAGTGCTCGGCAGTACTCGGCTCCCGTCCGAATCTTGGGATGCAACATCGGTGGCCTTCATCTCCGCCCAGTATGTCTTGACACGGGCAAGAGCCATCCGCGCACCCTCTATGCACGATGACCTCTTCATTGCATTGATATGCGGCACCGCACCAAGGAATTGCTGCACCAAGCTAAAATAACTCTTCGGCTCAGGCCTTTCCTGCCACAGATGACTCACGACATACTTCATGGCGAGTTCGGATAACCTATTCAGCTCCGCCCATGCGGCCAAACGATCGGTTAATGGAAGTGGGCGCTCTGGATTGTGGAACTGCGACCAGAAAAGCTTTTCCACTTCTTGATCCTTTCGATCTCGAAAGTGTTCGGCCGCGTCCGCGGCACTCGCCGCCAAGTCCAGGTAAGTGCCCGCCGCACTCCACAACCAGTCCAACGGAGCATATTTAGGATCCCCGAACTTCATCCGCAGCATAAAGGGCTTTCCAGCCGCGATATCTCCGGCCTGACGTAGCTCCTCGTTCATAGCTCTCATCGCAGAGCGAGCATCCTTGGCCTCGGTAGAGGCCTTCTTCAGGTCCTTCTGTTCCGCCTGATATTCTTTTTTAAGAAGCTCGCAGCGGTCGACAGCATTCTTCAACTTCACAGCCATCTCGGCCATTTCCTTCTTGCTTCGGCAGTGAGCAGCCTGTTCGGCTTTCAGCTCTTCAGTCGCCTTTAAGGCAGCCGCATCGCTTCTCCTGGCCTGCTCCTTGGCTCGGGCAAGATCCGCCCGAAGGTTCTCCATGGCAGCGGCTCCATCTGCATCAAGCACACATGTTGTAAGGTACGGGCATCAAGCTCCTCTTACCGGGTGTCTTCGGAGAAATTACATACCTTGTGCCTCGTCAAGCCACTTGTTAACAAGCGTGATGTCCGCATCTGCCATGTCAAGTTGCCGCTTTAGCTCGGCAAATTCATCAGTACGGCTAGCCACCGGACACTTCGCCACCTACATAGGAACGGCGACATGTTATACCTGGGACTATGATCCTCGGCGCGCCGTCATTTTTGACAACGCACCGAGTCTCAGGGGCTACTATCTATACAGGGCGCATCTTTTATATGCGGAACTGTCAAAAGGTGCATCATTTCGCGTACCTCAAAACCTGTCAGTAAACTCCTGACGGCCTCGTGCAACCCGCTCTCCGCGGATGAAATCCTTTCAATCACCGTGCCCATCAATGCACGGTGTTCTTCTGAGATAGATGCTCGCCCGAGCAGATCCTTCAGCTCCTCCGACCGCACACCAGACGGTGCCGGACTCGTCCGATGGCCTTTTCCGAAGGCCGGACACGGAGGGCTTTGGGGGGCCATACGACTGCCTTCCGGCCCTGCCGGATTCGGAGAAACCCTCCGTGACGACACCTCAGGGTCGCCTGCCTCGCATGGCGTTACTGCAGGTGAGGCGTTCCGCTCTCCATCATCTCCGGTCGAAGATCCCCTGAGGATGAGCTCTGCTGAGAAGGGCTGAGATCCGAACTACAAGGTAAAAAATTTGGTTATCTTCCTCGGAAAATAGAACAGGATGTCTCTTATTTTAAAAACTCCCTCTCTACTTACGGCTCATTTGGAGGGCTAATCCCTTGGGGGCACAAAGGCGGCCGAGGCATCCCCCGGCGCAGACCCTCCGACGAAGATTCCCCGCGCTTTGAGACCATGGTCTCCGGGTCTTCGGAGGCGGTCCTTTTCTTCCCCTGGAAGGAGGGATTCTCGATTCCTCCTTTCCTGTCGACCTCCTTCGGGAGGCGGTAGCTTCCTTGTTCCCCCCTTCGCCTTCTTCCAAAGGCGCAACCTCCAGCATCCTGGTTAACACGGGATCCGACGTGGTCTCGGGGAGGGGGGCCGAACACCTGATTAGCTTTGCTTTCGCTATCCACTCATGTTTAAAGGACAACTCTTTTAAGGGCAATTTTATGATAAATATACGGATGGCGTGTCCGGGTACAGGGCTACTTACTTAAGTATCCGGGCGATTGCAGCTCAGACCTACGTTCTGGGTCGAGTCCGGACACATTGCTTGTGATCCGAAGAACAATTTGTACATCTCCATGGGCGTCGTGCCCGTAAAATGTTGGAGAGCTCGTGGTCCCTCCAGATTAAATTCCCACAGGCGGAGGGGGCGACCTTTGTAGGGCAAGGTGCGGCGAATCAACATGACTTGCGTCACCGCCACCAGATTGATGTCTCTCTCTAGGAGATCTCGAATGCGGCCCTGCAACAAGGGCACATCCTTGGACGGCCCTCAGTTAAACCCTTTATTGACCCATGATGCTAGCTATGGTGGGGGACCCGAGCGAAAGGCAGGTGGCGCCACCCACTTGGTGCCCCTGGGAGCTGTGATATAGAACCACTCTTGTTGCCATAAGCTGAACTCCTCTTGAAAGGAGCCCTCGGGCCATGGGGTGTCAGCATTCTTGCTTATAATAGCGCCTCCGCACTCCGCGTGTTGCCCCTTGATCATCCTCGACTCTACTTTAAAGGTCTTAAGCCACAATCCGAAGTGAGGAGTAATGCGGAGGAAGGCTTCGCACACGACGATGAACGATGAGATGTGGAGGATGGACTCCGGAGTCAAGTCGTGAAATTCCAGCCCATAATAGAACATGAGCCCCCTCACGAAGGGGTCCGTCGGGAAGCCTAGCCCCCAAAGGAGGTGAGACGCAAACACCACGCTCTCACCAGGCTTGGGAGTGGGAATAACCTGCCCTTGAGCAGGCAGCCTATGCGAGATTTCGCCGGTTAGATACATGGCATCTCTCAGCTTTAGCACGTCTTCTTCCGTAACGGAGGAAGGCATCCACCGGCCTTGAAGGCCGGAGCCGGACATCATCGAAGGTCCGAAGCGCCTGAATCTGGAGCTTTGGGTGTTGGAACTCAAGGCGAGAGGCGGATTCGATTGAGATTGAAAGAAAGGAGTAGAGCCTTGGTCTCTTTATAAAGAGGTTGAATACCAAGAGCCCTCCCGTTGACCGTTTGGGACTCGCCTTCAATTGAGGAAATATACCAACAGGCACGATTGGGTTACCACACCCGCATTGATGAGAATCCCGGAATAAGGGGACACGATCTCTACTTCGACAAGACGTGCCAAGGAAACCGCCTCGCTAAACGTGCTAGGTGGGACAGTAAAAATGATTCGAATAAAGGCTTGGCCGTAGTGTGATGTCACGCTGCGAAATACGTCAGCAGGTTGAATTTGTGTAAATATTATTCTCTCTGCGGTGGTATGTGGAACTTATTTTGCAGAGCCGGACACTATCCTTGTGTTCAAAATCTTCTATGAAGTATTCGGAGGAGGAACCCACCTTGCAATGCCGAAGACAATCAAGGCCGGACTCGTCGTCATTGAAGCCCGGTTCGAGGGCTATTGAGGAGTCCTGGATTAGGGGTGTCCTGATAGCGAACTATAGCCTTTGGCCGGACTCTGGACTATGAAGATACAAGATTGAAGACTTCGTCCCGTGTCCTGGATGGGACTTTCCTTGGCGTGGAAGGCAAGCTTGGCGATACGGATATGTAGATCTCCTCCCATTGTAACCGACTCTATGTAACCCTAACCCTCTCCGGTGTCTATATAAACCGGAGGGTTTTAGTCCGTGGGACTAACAACAATCATACCATAGGCTAGCTTCTAGGGTTTAGCCTCTCGATCTCGTGGTAGATCTACTCTTGTACTACCCATATCATCAATATTAATCAAGCGGAGTAGGGTTTTACCTCCATCGAGAGGGCCCAAACCTGGGTAAAAACATCATGTCCCTTGTCTCTTGTTACCATCCGCCTAGACGCACAGTTCGGGACCCCCTACCCGAGATCCGCCGGTTTTGACACCGACAATATTCCTTTTGTACAAACCTCTCTCACAATAATGTTTTTAACTTCCTTCGACCAAGGACTTGAACTTACAACAACAAAAAACTTTTAGCCTTTGCTTTTTCTAATACAAAATGCACATCGTGTAGTACGTGAACTTCGGGCAGTTATTAATCTGAACTTCTCTCGGTTACGTGAAAATATCTGATTTTTTATGAATATTAATCTAAATTTCTTAATCCTTTTTTATGAATTTTGAAGCGCCCTATTTTTAAACGTTGAACTTCTCGTTATTTTATTTTTGAACTTCTTGTTTTCATTCTTTAATAACGAGGAAAATCTGAGTTTTTTATAATCATCGAACTTCTCCATCTTTTTAATATGGACTTCCTGGTTTATTTCTTAACCTTTTAAGCTTTTATTTTTCTATACTTTTATCCTCACCTGAAATGCATTCCTTACAGTACTTGAACTTCTCGTTGTTTTCACTATGAACTTCTGTCACATTTTTGTGTATACGCTGAATTAAATGTAAATGAATGTCGGACGTCATTTTTTGCCATTTTCAAACATGTAATTGAAGGTCAAATGTCCTGCAATATAAATTATAAACCGTGCACAGAGGAGCATGTGAACTTCTTGCAACAAATCTTTGTTTTTATATAATTGGAACTTTTCTGTTATTTTAATTTCAACTTCTTAGTCATATTCTTAGAAAGGAAATGTGTTCTTAAATAAGCACCAAACATTTTTTTGTAAATTGAACTTCATAGTTTTATTTTTCTAAGAAACGGTAATAGTTGAGTTTCCCGTATACATCAATCTACTCCCTATTTTAATTTGCACTTCGTCATTTCTATTCTTTAGTAACAAGGAAAATCTGAGTTTTTTACAAATTTCTAACTTGTCTATTTTTGTAATTTGTACTTCTTGGTTTATTTATTTCACTGACGGCAAAATCCTAGTTTTGTAATAAACATTGAACATACCCGTTATTTAAATTTGAACTTCTAGAGTTTTTTTAGAAATGGTGATAATCCTTTTTTTACGATTTTTTGTACTGCTCTATGTTTAAAATTCGAACTTCTTATTTTGTTTTAATTAGAAACGGTGAAATATCCATTTCAAAGTGCTCTCTTATGTTTTGTACTATTGTGTTATTTTTGTCTGAACTTCTTATGTTCTTCCCACCAATTGATTAGGACTTTCCATTTTTTATACATCGTACTATTGTGTTACTTTAGTTTTGAAATTCTTGTTTCCATTCTGAAATAACGAGGAAAATCATAGTTTCTATAATCATCGAACTTCTCCATCTTTTTACTTTGGACTTCTTGGTTTTATATCTTAGTAGCAGAAAACAAAATCTAGTCTTGTAATAAACATCGAACCACTTTTTGAAAATAGTATGCTTGTTGGCAATATCAATGAACACGTATAGAGCAGAAGCACAATTCATTTAACGAAACATTTCTGAGGATTTTGTAAAGAGTAAACTACATTCCCTTTTTTTGTTAGTTTTTGTTTTTTGTTTGAGACCAAAGAGAACATTCTTTTTCCTGTTAATATTTTGAAGTGAATTTTATAGACTTAAATTTTGTTTATGCTCTTTTTCAATTTGATTGTCACTTCAAGTTCTAAAAAAATTGCAAATCTCCCATGTTTTTCTTTTGCATGTTTAAATTATTTGAACTTGCTGAGATACACATAACACACTTGACCTTCTCGAACACAACATTTTGACCTTCACAAATAGAAATTTAAATCGAAATTTTTGCACAATAGTACAAGACAAACAGAGCAACACCCCACACACACCTAGTTGGAAAAATTAGTGGTCAATACTCAATAGTGGTAAATACACACTGATGTTCACATGTTGTTTTCCCCTTCTTTTAGTATACACATAGAACGGCACAAAAAAATTGGAAGAATTTATCACACCAAGAGAAGAAGGCGCGGCAAGGCTGAGATAGACGTGTACATCAGTACATGTTTACAACTTTAAAAACGCACCTAGTTGGGAAAAGTAGTGGTCAATACTCAATAGAATACGTGATGCCTTCTCCCCCACACATTCCAATATTATCCTCTCACTGTTCCTGCTCTCTCTCTCTCTCTCCCACACATTACAATATTATCCTCTCAGTGTTGCTATGCTCTCTCTCTGTCTCTGTCTCTCTACAAAAGCTTCAGCACTAACACTTTTGCATAGATTTATCACTTCAGACTGTTGGTGACTGCCGAAGAAATTCAGTAACCATTAGACGATGAATATTGTCTGTTCTATCCACCGGATCAAGCAGCTGGGGAAGTTCTATGAGAGGTGCGAGGGCAGGTCGAATGCGGTGAATGTTGACCCTCTCAAGTGGCTGACCTGCGGCGACACAGGATTTAACCTTTTTCCCTAGAACAAATTGAACTGAATTTCTTCTTCCTGAACTTGCAAGAATATATAACCTTTTTTTCCCCACAGCAGTATGGAAATTAAACAATCTATAGTAAGGGCAGAACCGAAAAGCTAAACTAATTTTAATAGTGTTGACCATCTCCCTGGACTGAAAATGGTCCATGCTGAAATCTTGTACTGAACTTGAATTGTCCACTGATTACTAAGGTTTCTGCCAAAGCATACCACCAAACATCCCCCCGTGGTTTTGTTGTTGAACTTTGTTAAAAGCAGTATATAGTTATCCTTTTATACATATTTGCTAACCGAAGCATAGAGAAAGAACAGAGAGTAGCACTGACAGAGATGCACCTACTACTTGTAGCTAGGAGAGATAGAAGGAAAGTCAAGAAGAAGAGAGAGACGATGTACAAGAGCAGACGCAATGCCACTGCCATGCGATGAGCGTCTCCTTCTGGCTGCTCGTGCTCATGCTCTGCCCAGGTGCGCGGGGCATCAAACTAATCAACCAGCAACATCTCCTCCATATGGACTGGCGGCTCCGGCGAGGTCGAACGGTGCGGGCGTACGAGGTCGAACTGCGCAGAGTGGAGGACCGGGGCATGGCGTAGGTGACGGCCGACCTTGGTGAGGTAGGAGGTGGAACGCTGGGAGGGGAGGCGCTCGGCCGAGACCAGGGGGAGGGCCGGTCTTGATCCAAGAAAAGGTCGTGGTCTAGCGACGGAAGCACCTGGTGGCGGGGAGGTGGTTGGGGCGGAGGGCGCCTGCCGTGGGGGAGGAGGCGCGCCTGCGTTGGAGGAGGAGGGGCGCCGGCCGCGGGGGAGGTGGCGCGCGGCGGCGGGGATGGAGGCACGCCTGCCGTGTCGGAGGTGGCGCGCGGCGGCGGGGATGGAGGCGCGCCGGCCGTAGCGGAGGTGGCACGCCAGCCGTAGAGGAAGAGGCGCGCGGCGGCGTGGATGGGGCCGGCACCGGCGTGGGTGCGTTGGGAGGGGCGCGTGGGAGAGGGAGGCGGGTGGATCCAGAGACGTGGGGGGAGGTGGAGGTTTGGTGCGGGAGTAGGTGGAGGAGATTTTTTTTTCACCGATTCGAGAGTTCGGGAGGTCCTGCGTGCGCGATCGTGATCCAAATAACTATTCCCGATTTTTTATTAATAATAAATAATAATTTTGTAATTACCGAACTGGTAATTGATAAGCAGAAATTGTGAAAATAGTAAGGACGTAGTTTTTAATGGTGTCCAAGTCTGGCCGCTGTTACTAACCACGTCCACATGTGGTCGCTATTGTGCGCAGCGTCCCAAGTTTCGTTATGGCCCAAATCCCCCTGAAACGGCTACTGTCAGTTCCTCGCCGCCGCTATCCCTCAGCCGGTAATGGTGCTCCTGCAGCCTCCCTCTCGCCCTCGATTCGCCGCTAGTCCCACTCCCCAATCCTCACACCTCTCCCACCATTTAAAACGACTCGCCATTGCGGCCGCTTCCCGTCCGAATCGGCCTCCTCCATCGTGCATCCTTCCCCACTAAGGACGGCGTGCCCGATGGGCCTTCGCTCCACGCCCACGCTGCGTCCGATGACGCCGATCATGACCAAGGCCCATCGACGCCGATCAGACTGATCACGTTTCGGCGACATCGATTTGAACGCCATCGTGAGTCCTCTCTCTCCACCCATCTCCCTGTCCTAATATGTGTCTGTCATGCGAATTTGGAAGAAGTGAGAAACCCACAGCTAAATTAATTCACAATTGGACTTGACTGAAATCCTTCCGTAGCTGATGAATTTACAATTAGACTAATGCTTCACTGTATTTGATAATCCTAGAGTTGTGGTGGTCTGTTCTGAATAAGAAAATTTGATTTAGGTGGTTTATCATCCAATTTGATAGAAACAAACATTGTGTTATGAGTGCAGAATTTGATTTAAGCTGGTTTCTCATCTAATTTGGCAGAAGGAAACATTGTTGGCAATGGATACAGCCGGGCCTTTCAATGATTTGTTATGGATGCCTCACAACCAGCACAAAATATCAAGAGTTTGGGAAAATGTGAGCATCCTATAATTTGCATCTAGTCTGTTAGATTACTGGTTGACTTGAGACTAATTCTTTTATATATTGATGCAGCCTGACAATTGCTTGAATGTGCGGTGTCATCGTGTTGGCATCCCATTTGATCCTTTGTGTAGCTCAGCTTTAGAGAACCTAGATTTTTATCAGATTGCAATGATGAAGAAAATCAATGTTGACAAATATTTGATATCGGCATTGGTCGAGCGTTGGCGGCCTGAGACAAATAGTTTTCACATACCTGTAGGTGAAATGACAGTTATGCTGCAAGACTTGAGTTGTTTGTGGGGGTTGCCTATCCGTGGTAAGCATGGGGTAAATTATTGCAATAGTAGTGTTGTTTAATATTACTTGTAATTTTATCAAGGCACTAAACAAATCTGGTAGAGTTCACATGTCACCCCATTACAGAAAACAAACGAAATTAATTGGGTACATCAAAAAGGAAAATGTTCTATATTCAGGAGCTTATGTGCGCTTCAGTTGACCAAACGAATTTCCTTTAGATGATGTGCTCTTTCCTTGACTTACATGCGCCAACTAGATGATTGTAATGATGAGCGGCCGGTGAGATAACGCAACTCCTTGATCGATTGGTGATGTCGGCCGCTGGAGCTTGCTAACCGCACGACGAGATCAGGAACACGACTACATGTGTACTAGGGTTTGCAGATCACGAATTACTTATGTAGATCAGAGAAAAGAAAAAACGACTCGGTTGAGCCCAGGAAACCGAAACACATGGCTGGACATCGTCCATAACAGCGTCCATGTGTGGACGCGGTTAACACTGGAGTCCAGCCTTGGACGCTGCATTTCATAGCGTCCTTCCTATTTCCACATTTTTCATGTGTCGTTTACCAGTTCGGTAATTACAGAATTATCAATTACTATTCATAAAAAATTCGGAACTATTCTAATCCTGGGATTAGAATAGTGCTGTCCTATATATATATATATATATATATATATATATATTTGAGTTTCCAGTCCTCTTCAGCATTCACTTATTGCCAATTCTTCAAGTTGACTTCTTGACTAAGTGAATGTGATCGGATCCGTCCCCCTCTATGCTAAACTCAACACAGTCTGTTCACAAATTCTTCATGTGTGTTCAATTTGAAACACGTTCGAGAATCTTCACTGTGTCCTTGTCAGCTGAAGAATTTGCGAACAGAACTTTAAAATATTCTTATCTAAATTTTCGGCTTTTGCTGCTCAAACCATTCCGCATTCCACGATGAGATTATTCTATTCACCCACGATCTCCACTTCACAGTACATGGGTGACACATGTTGCTAGGATGGGAAGGGTTAGGGGCACATTCGTCCATTTTCCTCGGACGAGCGGTTTTTCACCTCGGCTATAAATACCGCTTGCCCTCCTCTGACCTCATTTACTCTGCTCGATCTCACTCCCTCGCTCGAGCTCTCAGACCTAGCGCCGCCTCTACTCTCCATCGTAGCCGGTGAGGAAGAGCTCCATTGCCTCGACCTCATCGCCGTTGTACTCGCGCCGGTTGCAGAAATCTTCACTCCACCGCTGCCGTAGCTGTCTTCTGCCTCCAAGTTAGGGCGTGGAAGATTAGAGCGAACGAGCTTCTCAACTTCTACTCTCAGTTCGTTGTGTTCTTCGTCAAGGGTAAATAAAATATATTTTTACTGCCCTTGTTGATTTTGATGATTTTCACAAAATCTTCAAAAGGTGTTTATTCTTCAAGTTCCACACTCGTGAACACCACACATGCATCTGTTCTTGATTTGTTTCTCTAAGCTATATTTTTATTCAAGATTCCTCAATTGTGTGGATTTTCAATCTATACAACTCTGGAACCTAAGTCAAGAACGCTTAGTGAAATTCCTCAAGACACCCCTGGTCAAATTCCTCAAACTTGATTCTTTTGAAAAAATTCTGAGAACGCATATGACCTCTCCAAATTCTTCGCACCTATATTCTATTCACAGGTACACATGTCCGCTACTCAATCTCTAGGTTCTCATCAACTTAACTCATTTGCAGCGTTCCTTGAAGAAAATTTGCATACCTCGTCAGAAAATTCGATTGTTCAAAATCCTCAAGTGAAGAATATGGAAGATGGTAAAAGACCTCAGAAGGGAGGAAAAAGACCAGAAGTGAATACTGCTTTCGAGATCCCTGATGATATCTATCCAAGATACTACACTCCTGATGAAGCCAAGCATGGCAAGGAGACGAAGAATGAGCGCAAAGTGCACATTCAGAGGATAGAGAGGAGATGGGCCAGAGAATCGAGGGAGTACAAATATGTGACTCCCAAGTACATGAAGAATTCGCCGTACACCCTCCATGCCCAAGACCTCCATTGACACCATGCCAAGAAGTTGATCCCACAAGCATCAAAAGTGGTGAGGATTTTCCAAAAGAATGGGCCAAGCGGCAAGCTAAGTTGGCCAAAATGGCCAAAGAAGAAGCGAAGAAATCCAATGAAGATTCTGCTGCTGCCACTGCCGCTGCTGAGGCCTCTGCTAGCAAGCCTAAGAAGGCAATGCTAAAGAAGCCGGCTCACAAGCCAAGTTCCTCAGCTGCAATGCCCTCACGGCCAAGCTCTTCTAAGCCCTCACGGCCTGTTCCTCAAGCTAGTTCCTCAAAAGCAGCTCCAGTCTGCACTGCAAAGTCCTCGGCACCTGCGCATCTTGCCTCTTGCCAAAGGACCAAAGGAATATCTATTGCTTCAGGAGCTTCTGCAAGTTCTTCAGCTCCTCCTCAGTCCTCAACTAGCTCAACATTGCTGAAGAGAAAGGCCACCGCTGGACGAGGCACAAGGCCAAGTCCTCACAAGAAGCAGGTCACCTTTCAAGTACCGTCAAGCGAAGACGACAGTGATGATGAAGAATTGGCTGAAATCATCAGAGACATGCAAGCCAAGGCCGCTAGAGCCAAAGGCAGTGCTGTGCCACTCATGTTGAATCCAAAGTTGATCCTTGACTTCATTGACATATGGCACAAGGACCCAAACACTCCTCTACCTGATCTGAACCTCACTCCTGGCCAAAGTCATATGTTGACGGCCTTCATAAATGAAGAGAAATGGAAATTTGAACAGGGGAGGAAAGTCAAGAAAGCTCAGAACAAGAAAGAGCACTTTTTGAAGAACAATGTTTTGAAGCTATCTCATGTTGAACTTGTTGCTCTACAAACAAAAAACAAGGGACTCAGTGATGAATTTGACAGATACTATGCTGATTGGCTAGGAGCCAAAGTCAGATTTGTCAAGCTGACCAAGGGACTCACTCCAAATATTGCAGCTTCATCGCAACATGACATTCCTTAGGCTGAGTCATCTGCTCAGCCTACTGAAGAACATGCAAGCACAACTGATGAAAATAAGGCCTTTGAAGAGAATGAAAGCACGAGGGCTGATGAAGAAATTCCAGCCACTGGAGAAATTGCCAGGGCAACCACCAATGTTGCACCTGAAGAACAAGCCTGGCCAGTTGAAGCATCTGCTACTGTGCCTGAGGAAACTGAGCATGTCAGGGCAACTACATCAGTTGCACCTGAAGAAATTGAACTATTTCCTCTGCTCCTCCTACACAGATGACAAGTATCAACCTTCCTTCTGCATCAGAAGTGAAGAAGACCATAGCTACGGAGCGAGCAGCGGGGAAGAAAACGAAAGCATCATCAACCTCAGAGTCTTCGGCTCCTAAGAAAGTGAAGACTTTGACGAGCTCTTATGCAAACCCAACTGACGATGTTCCGATATAAAGCATGCCATCAAAGGAGATTGTTCCCTTTGGTGAGGAATATGTAATTCCCAACGACTCAGATGAGGAAAATCCTTCCGATGCTTCGTCAGAGCAGTTGGATGAAGAAATTTAAGTGGATGATATCCCTTCCACTCCTCTGATATCATCGCCCATGCCTCAGTTCATAGCTGAAGAGGCAGGCGTTCAACAAATTGATGAAGAAGATGAAGATGTGGATATTGGGTCAACAACTCCAATTCAGAATGATGACTATTGGGAAAGTCATCACCCCAATTCTCCACTAACCACACCACTGCACCAACTTCCTCAGTCCCCAGTCCAAACTGAAGAAATTCATACGGGATCTGAAGAACATCAAGCTTCACTTTTGTCTATTCCAGAAGAAGTTCCAGCCACTAGTGCTGAAGAAATGGAGGCCAAGGCTGCTGATGAAACTACCACTGAAATTCCTTAAACTGTGGCTCTAGAGGTTGTGCGTCAAGAGGCTGTGAAGACTTCCACTGCAAATCTTCAGCCCAAGCCATAGAATCCTCACACCAAGAAGCAGAAGTTCAAGGCTGATGACTTCTTTGTTGAGCATCATTTCTTCTCTGACTACAATCCATATGACTCTGCTCGACTTCGTCGCAAGCATTTTTGGACTGCCAGCCAGATGAATTTCTATTCCTCGCTGCTGTTTGATAAGGACAAGATTTTTGACCATGAGCAAATTCCTCATGTGGATATGGAGTCTCTTCCGTGCTTCACCCTAGTCCTCAGTGTTCTTGATGATGCTAGGCTGCTCAACTTCTGCACCGACATCTGTGATTGGAATGAAGAACTCATTCTTCAATTCTTTGCCACGCTGCACATCACTGGCAATTTTGAAGATGTGAATTCATGGGTGCTTGACTGGATGACCGAAAACACTCACTACAAAGCTCCGGCCTCTGAATTACTTCACGCCATCCCAGTCATTCCTCCCACTGAAGGTGCAAGGCTCATCTATGCTGAACCTGGACTCTCAAATCGTCTGAGGCAAGTGTTGATGAAGCCATTGAAGCCTGGCCAAGCTCCAAGGACCACATTCCTCGTCAAGGAATTGCTCTATGTACCAAGGACTGTTTATCGCATTCTGACCAAAACCCTCAGTCCGATCAAGGGCCACAACTTTGATGAA
Source organism: Aegilops bicornis (assembly GCA_021605145.1). Taxonomy (NCBI): domain Eukaryota; kingdom Viridiplantae; phylum Streptophyta; class Magnoliopsida; order Poales; family Poaceae; genus Aegilops; species Aegilops bicornis. The sequence continues at coordinate 295,086,959 of CM038672.1, read as the reverse complement.
GAAGAGGTCATTGGCATAATGAAGAATCTGTTGTTCAATATCATCCCTGGTATTCCTATCAACTATCATGATTTCTTCATGAGGACTTTAGCCAATGCTGCTTTGTCACCATTTGAGTTGAAGCCTTACGCTCCCTGGATTATGAGATTCATCAGATCAAGGTCTTCAATTCATTACAAGGCTAACTTTCAAAATCATCTCAGCTATTTGCCCCTGATTGAAGTCCTCAAAAGGACTATTTCCTCAGCTGATGAAAAGGGCAAGGCTCCTGTCATTGATGAAGGCACTTGTCCATTGGATGGACAGTTTCACAAAGCTGCCTCTTATTCCACCAATGATGACTCTGCCACACATGACACTGCCGCAAATGCTTCAAAGAATTTTCCTCAAGCCACTGCTCCGCGTGAGATGACTGACCGAGAGCTTCTCCTCAACCGACATCAAAAAGTTGATAGAAATCACAAGTAGGTCATGTGTGGAGCATCCTATGGACATCACCATGTCAAGAGTCCGTTCGTTGAGTGACACGTGCAACGTCTACTTCACATACACAAAGGTGAATCATCTCCTTTACACGTGCTCACTTGACACCTTCGAGGATGGTGTACTACTTGACACTCCACTCGTGTGCATGCATAGGTATTGTCGAAACACTACGGACGACGAGGAGGAGTGTAAGCGCCAAGGAACAACTACACCATCCGCGAGGGAAGCCTGTAAGCGACGACGGAAGAAGATGGAGCTGCTGAAGCTACAACGGCCAGGCATCTGGGCCAAGGGCCGGAGATCCGGCGCCTGTGCAGCCGCCCAACAGCTGCACCAACAAAAGGCCGAACAAGCTTCAGCTGCCGGACATCCGGCGTCAGCCCCGAACATCCAGCGCATCACCAAAGCCTGGACATCCGGCGCCACCCCTGGAAATCCGGCATCGACGACAGAACGCACCAGAAGTTTGCCCATCTTCGAGCCGGACATCCGGCCAGTGCCCCGAACATCCGGCGACTCGCGAAGCCCCGGACATCCGGCCCCCAGCCCGGACATCCGGCGCCGGCTTGCGCGCAGCCACGGGTGAGAGGCCCATGTATCCCTTTCCCACTTACCCCTTCGTGGCTTAGACTATAAATAGACCACCCCCTCCTCCAATCTAGGGTTAGCAAAGAATTAGCTCATTTAGAGATAGAGCTTTGCTCATCCATTACGGATCTACTCCACGAGAGAGACCGCGGCCCCTCTACGGAGAAGATCCACCTTGGATTCAAGACCCCTCACGGGAAGATCCCCTCATGGATTCAAGACCTCCTCATGGAGATGAACCTTACCTTGTATCTTTCCCTTTGTTGTTCATGTACCTTGTGGATCTTGTGTGTTTGATTGTCTAGTGGATGTGTGATTGGACTTGTTCTTGAGTGTTTCCCCTTGTGATTTCTCTCCGTTCTTCCCCGTGTTCTTCGTGTTCTTCGCGGGATCCGCTCCTTTCGTGAAAGATCAGCCATATAGGGTTCCACCCTACATCATCTTGGTATCATGAGCCATGTTAATCACGATTTTGGAGCCTCCCTCTTTGTTTTCTAGCCTTGTTTTGTTGATTCTGTCCCAAATTTGAAAATTCCCCACAAAAATAGCCCCCAAATTTTTTTGTGATTTGTTGGTTTGATGATGTTTTGTTGATGTTGATCCATAGATTTTCTTGGTTTCAAGTGGATCTAGCATTTCCCCCAAGTTTCCCCACTTTCCATCCACGAAATCTCCCCAATTTTGCCCCCAAAATCATCAATTTCCGCCCAAATCGTGTTTCGAAGTCCAAATCCCGATCTGGAATCGTCGGGACGGACATCCGGGCCTCAGGCCGGACATCCGGGCCCCAAGCCGGACATCCGGCTCCTGGAGCGCAAAATCGTGCAAGATTTTGGACATGAGGTCCCGGATATCCGGCCCCGACCCCGGATGTCCGACCCCTAGAGCATCAGCCTCCCGTGTTTCACTGTTTTGACTGTAACTTTTACATCCGAAGTCCGATTTTCGTGTTATTTAGCTCGTTGAGTAGCTATTGACATACTCTAACCATCTAGATAGGTTACATCACCATTTGACTCCATCAAATTTTTGGCACTTTGGCATCTTTGCCTAGGGCTTCCACCATATCATCCGCATAACCACCACCGACTTCCGCAACCTAACCCTTTTCATTCCATATAGCATTAGTGGTTGTTTGAGTTGTGATTCGAGTCTCCTAAGGTGTTTCGGCTACTTAGGGATGGTTGCTTCTTCATCAACCACCACCATAATTTCCGCATAGGCTTACCCACCATACACTACCACCATCTTACCCTCCACTTCCGCATTGCGTACTCAAAACCCCATCATTGCATTTCCGCAATACCATTGAGTTTCCGCAAAACCACCACCGCATTCCCGCAACCACCATTTGACATTTGACGTTTGAGATTTTGAGTTCGCGGTTTTTCCGTTTCCTAAGGTGTTTCAGCTACTTAGGACGAGTCTCCATCATCTTGGTATCTACATCAAGATCACCGCAACTCATCATCGCCTCGAGTTCGTCATCGACATTGACTACTTCACCATCATCCATCCGTGGCTTACAAACGAGAAACCCTCGACGGTAACCTCCATATCATCTTGGTATCGTGGTATCCCTCCATTTGTTTATTCCCTTGCAATTGCATTGTTAACCCCTAGCCCATTTTGCGTCACTTACCTATCGAGACTAGCCATTTGAGTATTGCCGGCAATGTTACTTGTGCACATTAGTGATTATTGGTCTACACCTTCCATTGCAAAACTACCATATCATATTGGTATCATCATATCATCTCTTGTGCCAAAAGTTTGTTCCCGCATATACACAATTGCTATCTTGGTTTGTGCATTTCGCATAGTGGCCATATCAAAAAAAAGAATAAAGCTTTTAAGCAAAAAAGAAAGAGAGCAAAGAGCTTGTAAGCAAGATCATAGCATCGTATCATAGTGCATTACAATATATCATACTTGATCATGTTGGATCAAACACCGGGAACCATACAGATCTAGCATACTTGGGATAGAAAAGTTTATCCATTTTGCATATCATAGGTTGTGCACAAGTGTCGTATCCGCCTATTGAGCAATCGTGCTAGCGTCTCTCTTGAGTTGTGCAACACGAGCGTTTTCCGTGGATTCCACATTTTGAGCTCATTCCTTAGTTGCACGACCCCATCTATCTATCCGTGTATGCGTTTCCGTGTGCCATTCATTGCTATTGGTCTACTTGTTACATTGGCGAATTTGCGAATCTCTTTTAACATTATTGACTCTTGCTAACATTTTGCATTAAATTTTGTGCCACTATCCTCACCGAGCTACTCCATAAGCTTTAGTTTGTAGGTGTGAGTGAACAAGTCCGGTACCAATTCCACTATTCTTTCATCTCACATTGAGTGAAACGGGATACATCCTCAACTTTGGGAAAAGGTAACTTGGTACTGTTTATCTCATTTCCTACTCACCTCTACTCGAGTCTTGTGATGGATAGGCTAGGCATTTCACCTTCGGTCTACAACAACGACGGCGAGTTCGATGCCACGAAAAACTCTACCGACGCCAAGATGCAAGCTTAAATGAAGGAGATCAAATCCCTCATCAAGTCCTACAAGCGGTCTTTCTCATCTCCGAGAAGACGCTCAAGAGCACATGCTTCCAAGCTATCATCTCCGGCAAGGTCACATCGGCATCGACACCATCACCAACAAGAACGGGAAGGTCAAGAGCTCAACACCAACAACCGCTCAACGACTTCACCATCTCCCTTGGCATCTTCGCCAAGCGACTTCACGGCATCTTCGCCTACGGATATACAACATCTTCGCCAACAAGAACCTCAAGTCTACACTCAAGAGAAGCTCCCCAAGCTCAAGTCCGCGACTTCCACGAGCTACTACGACCTCGACACCGACCACGAGATTCCTTTCTATGGCACTCAAGAACCCGAGGAGTATCTCGAGTGGGAGCGTTTGATGGACGACAACCTCAAGCTACATCAAGTCCCTCCCGAAGATCAAGTGAAGTGCGCCACAAGAAACTTCCACAACTACGCGTCCACATGGTGGCTTCACACACCTTCGGAGAGCTAAGATATGAGTTGGCCCAAGATGAAGAGAGCTTTGCGGCGAGAGTTTGTGCCTCTAACCTACACGGAACAACTTTTACGCCAATTGGAGAACACCATCCAAGGATCCAAGTCCATCGATGAGTACTTCAAGGAGATGAAGAAAGCCTTGCGACGAGCCAGCATGGACGACACCATTTCACTGAAGTTCTACTTCATGATGGGATTGAACAACGACATATCCAAGACTATCTTCCTCGAGAACTACAAGTCCCTCGATGACAACTACATTGGTGCTCTCAAGGCGGAATAAGAACTCATGAAGACCAAGGATTCTCCACCCCAAGCACACTTCGCGGCGACCAAGCTCTACGACAACTAGCATGAGGATAGTACCACCAAGATGTCCAAGCCCGACGAGCTCCAAGACGATGCTCCCAAGTTCAACTTCCCCGCCATCCCCCTTTGTGGCATTGATGATGCCGAGTCTACCTCAACTATTTTTCAAGACGGTATGGCGATGACTACAACTACAGAGCCAATCAAGGAACATGCTTTGGAGGCAAGCGACAAGGTGGCGAGCAAGGATGATGCTTTCATCTTAGGAGGCAAGAGTGATGATGTGCCATCTTCGGCCTTCATCCATGGCGACGATGACGAGATGATCGAGCATGGGATTTTCCCTTCGGTCATGGAGGAGAGTGATGATGTGCCATCTTCGGCCTTCATCCATGGTGATGGCGATGAGATGGTTGAGTATTTCACCTCGACCACGGTGACGTATGATGACTTGAGTGACTTTTGCCACCATATTGAGAGTGATAGTGACTTCACCACTAGCCCCATATATGATGTGTTGCCACAATTCCCATGTGAGGAGAGCCACAACCCCCACCACTTGAGTGAGATGAGTGACTCCACCATATGTGACTTTGAGTGCACCTATTCTGAGGGAGTGAGTGAACCACCACATAGAGAGAGTGTGATAGTTGATAGGGCATGTGAGGCCACTATGATTTCTAACGACTTAACCTCTACCTCTATTGTGTCTTCTCATTTGGTGCTAGGTCCCATACACGATGACGCGCTGATTCACGATGAATACGTCCTTCCTTTGGACAAGACGATGGCCATGGTGGAATATGATGCACCCCCACATGGTTCCATCAAGATGAAGATGACCACCATTTGGTCTTTCCCACCTCACCTACACCACTTGAGTGGAATGAACAAGGTAACATAGGTGAAGGTGATGCTCTAGTCCCACTAGTGGACATTATTGACATTGATTGCTTGCATGATGTTGATCCACCTATTTCCATGATTCATGCTAGTGCGACTTCCTCGTGTGATGATTTCTTGCCCATTTACGATGAGTATGATGATTCTCATGTGGAGTCTATTAGTTGTGATGCCATGTTACATAGGATTTCTTGTGACAATTCTTTAGGTCACATCATGTTTGACAACCCGCTTGACTTGTCATATGCTATGCATGAGATCAATCATATGTCATATTTGCAATCTCTTCGTAGTGACTATGCATATGCCATTAAAATAAACACAATTTGCACATATGGCATAGATGACAAGCCCATGGTTATTGGCATTTGTTTTTCTTGTGATGATATTCATATGCTCCCTTTGCATCATTTATCTCATATGCCATGCCATGACTGCCTAGCTTCGGATATGCATTATTTTGGATGTTGTCCATTTTCTCCATATGATGTTCCCCATATTGCTCATGAGGAGACCCCCATAGTTTATCCATACATGTTAGGAGATTTTGATTCATCCTATCCATTGCATCATCCCAATACTTGTGTGCACAATATGCTTCCCATGAATAAATATGCTATTGATGTGCCATATACTTGGATTCTCAATTTGTGTCCCCGTCGTGTTATACACAATAACTATTCTTTCATGATGGATGACATATTCTCATACCATACATCAAATTTCTTCGAGCATTGCTTATCTTGTGCTAACTCACACGTGCACGTACACATCATGATGGATGATGCGTACATTTACCACATGCACAATTTCTTTGGTTTGTGTCTCTTTTGTGTAGGTACCCATGAATACATGTCAACCTCGCAATCCCACGAGTTGACAAAACGAGCACTAGAGAGCAATGATGACTTGGGATCCCATGGATTGTCTTTCCCACCGCTCTCTTCGCGCATTTATTCTACATGGCCCTCACTTGGCTATGGGTTATTGTCCATTACATATTATATGCCCATCTTGCCATGTTCACTTTGCATGATATGCTCATTCCTATGCCTTTGCCATGCATTTGTGACCCATGCTTTGCATTACACATGATGATTGATTCTAGTACTTGTATCTTGTATGTGTATTTGCAAGCGTGATGGAGATATCACTTGTTATTGCCATGTTTCCTTTGTGCCCCATGCCTATGATTATACTAAGATCTTTCTTTGTGTTCGTGCTTGCGATATGTCATGTGCATTGACTATGCCTATTATTTGCTCACATGACATGATTGCCATGATTTCCTCTATTATGTTGCATCTTCGCACTACTAGCATGCATGACTTGATTACTATGCTTGCTTATGTTGCATCACCATTGATTCATACTTGCTCATTTCATGAGGTTGATGACAACCATCTACTTGCTTTGCTCATGATTGTTATTGCTTTTTGTCATATATCTCCATATGTTGCCTCCCTCATGCTAGATGATTTGCCATGTATTGAGTGCAACTATGCCTTTAGTCTTGCTAATGAGATTGCCCCCATAGCATTCTCACATATATTTGGAGATTTTGACATACTCATTGTGAGGCATGCTTGTCTTACCTCTTTGCATCATATACCTAGTGCCATGAATATAGCCATTGTTGCATCATATTATTCATGCACTTGTGCTTCTAATGGTTATGTGCAAGAGAAGAGAACCATCATGATGGATGATGTGTTTATCTACCATGCGCATACATTCTTTGCTTTCTTTTGTGCATGGGTAGGATACTTGGACTTTGTGTCGACTTCTGCTTAACGTGAGTTGAACATTCGAGCTCTTGAGAGCGAGCCTCATACATTCGATCACGACTTGCTTCTACACCACCTTTCCTACCACTTCGGCATTGTGAAGAATGCACAAGGACACACCTTCAAGGTGACATCTTTCTTGATCATGGATATTATGGATCATACTACTTGTGTTGCTTTCCCCATGAGACTTATTATTCATCTTGGACCACTTGATTGCACACTTGTTAGAGATCTTGCTTCGACTTGTCATTTTCACCATTCCATGCATCATGATATATATGCCTTGTGTGTTGCATCCAGTTCTTGGATTATTTGCTCCTACCATATGTTTGGTTGCAACAATGTCATCACTTCACATACGTCATGTCCCATTGATTGCTACATGCTTAGCTTGATTGCCTAACACGTGATGACAATTGCTCATTCTATTGTGTTGAGTGCCACACTATATTCACAACACCCTATGCACGTTATGCTTGGATTGTCTTGCACTTGACCCATGTGTTTATACATCTCATCTTCTTAGGTGTTGTGAATGATTCTTATACCTACCATCGACCATTTGTCGAGCGCTTTATGCATGATTGCTATGACCTTGAGGTAGATGCTTATTATCTTGACACTCCTACTTGCATCTCTACCTCACATTTACATGATTGTCCCCATGATAGATTTGCTTGTGCTCGATTGATATGCTTACATACCATGTCACAATCCTTTGTCACACAATATGCTTGGCATGATGACGACACTTGTTTGGTGACTCACCTCTTGAATGCTTGGTTTTGCACTAAAGCTAACCACATTTGTTTTTCAAAGTGTTTGTTGTCCTTACTCCTTTTGAAGGAATCACAAGACGGCAGTGCGACCTGAGAGTGCCCATTTCGAGCTTCAAGATGACAAGTACTTGGTGAACGTCCACTTCTACACGGCGAAGCCATCTCTTTCCCATGGTGATTTGGTTTTCGATCCGAGGTCGGATCTTTCCCAAGGGAGGGGAGATGATGCAGAGCATCCTATGGACATCACCATGTCAAGAGTCCATTCGACGAGTGACACGTGCGGCGTCTACTTCACATACACAAAGGTGAATCATCTCCTTTACACGTGCTCACTTGACACCTTCGAGGATGGTATACTACTTGACACTCCACTCGTGTGCATGCATAGGTATTGTCGGAACACTACAAACGACAAGGAGGAGTGCAAGCACCAAGGAACAACTACACCATCCGCAAGGGAAGCCTGGAAGAGACGACGGAAGAAGACAGAGCTGCTGAAGCTACAGCGGCCGGACATCCGGGCCAAGGGCCGGACATCTGGCGCCTGTGCAGCCGCCCAACAGCTGCACCAACAGAAGGCCGAACAAGCTTCAGCGGCCGGACATCCGGCGTCATCCCCGGACATCCGGCGCCTCACCAAAGCCCGGATATCCGGCGCCTCCCCCGGAAATCCGGCATCAATGACAGAACGCACTAGAAGTTTGCCCATCTTCGGGGCGGACATCCGGCCAGTGCCCCGGATATCCAGCGACTCGCAAAGCCCCGGACATCCAGCCCCCAGTACAGACATCCGGCGCCTGCCTACGCGCAGCCATGGGCCAGAGGCCCATGTATCCCTTTCCCACTTACCCCTTCGTGGCTTAGACTATAAATAGACCACCCCTCCTCCAATCTAGGGTTAGCAAAGGATTAGCTCATTTAGAGATAGAGCTTTGCTCATCCATTACAGATCTACTCCACGAGAGAGACCGCGGCCCCTCTACGGAGAAGATCCACCTTGGATTCAAGACCCCTCACGGGAAGATCCCCTCGTGGATTCAAGACCTCCTCATGGAGATGAACCTTACCTTGTATCTTTCCTTTTGTTGTTCATGTACCTTGTGGATCTTGTGTGTTTGATTGTCTAGTGGATGTGTGATTGGACTTGTTCTTGAGTGTTTCCCCTTGTGATTTCTCTCCGTTCTTCCCCGTGTTATTTGTGTTCTTCGCGGGATCCGCTCCTTTCATGAAAGATCAACCATATAGGGTTCCACCCTACATCAGGTCAAGCGTCAGTTTGGTGCAGTTCTTCAGAACATGACAGTCACTCAAAACTCTATGAAGAAGAATCACTACTACTTGCATGAAGTCTTTGACCACACTTGGGCTATTCTGTCTAACCTCTACAGTGCTGAAGATCTCAAGGAGATGGGCTTACAAAGGGACTTTGACTGGTCTCAGCCACCTTCGAAGAAATTCAAGAAGTTCAAAGTTCCTCAGCTCGTCGCCAGCTCATATTCCTCATCGCGCGAGACAGATGAAGTCGAAGACTTGAATGACACCACGGCAGGCCCTACACCAACGGACAACCCCAACAACACTGGCGCTCCTCCATCGACTTGATGATATTCTTCAGGGGCGTTAGTCCTCATTTTTCGTCCCTTTTGTTCATTCGATGAAAAAGGGGGAGTAATTTGAGTTCGTCTTTAAGCGGGTCTCTATATATGGGCATTTTTTTTCTAACTTACAACTCTCGCTCTTCTGAAGTGTTTGTTGATCGAGTTGTAAACTTAAGTCCTATGGTGGTCTGATACTTTTGCTCTGTTTTCTGCATGCTATTTCCTCAAGTACGTTAATGCATGCATGTTGAATTTCATCAGACACCCTATTTCATCATGCATTTCAAATTCTTCATATCTTATGTTAAATGCGTGTATGAATTACAAGATATAGTGGGAGATCTCCATGATTCTACTCTACAATGTGCATTTGCTATTCAAAGCAAATTCCTCAAATATGCACATCTTCAGGGGGAGTTCTTCTATATCTTGCAATCAAATTCCTCAATATTAGTATTTACACTTCATATGTTTATCCCCGTTGAAAACTTAACCTATATTGTCATCAATCACCAAAAAGGGGGAGATTGTAAGTACATCTAGTGCCCCTTGGTTATTTTGGTGTATTGAAGACTTATAGGTTAAGGGACTAATGAGTTTGTGAGTGTACACGGGTCTATAAGTCTATGAGGAGTTTGATATTTACGATGAAAGCTGACACCTAAAAATGAATGTCTTGAGCTGAAGACTTTGGTTTTCTCGAAGACTTTGAAAGGGAAGAAATTGGTGTGACCGTGAAGACTTGATATTCATGAGAGGATTATGAAGCGTGAAGACTTTTTTTCTTAGTTTCATTTTCTTTTTCTTGAGTCGCAAGAAACAGCATACTGTTAAAGAGGGCCGAGGTAAAACTAAGGAAAGGTTTCCAAGTGATGCTCATCTCAAAATCCTACACCTACCCAATCCTTTTGAGTGAAGCCATTGGAAATCTCATCCAGTTTAGTCAATTTCTTCAGTGACAGAGACGAAGATCTTATGTTCTTCGAGGAATTTGTCCTGACTGAGGAGTTAGGAATTCGCCAGTGCGTAGTGCCTACAAGTGAGGAACATGATAGCCCTGTGGAATTTGATAGCTCAAATATCCGACCGTTGCTGTGCTATGCGCCAGCTGTCCCAAAATATCTACCCACCTAACGGTCATATCATTGAAGGGCATTTATGTCTTATCATGTCAGTCTGCTCCCTAGGCTATAAATAGCCACCCACTACAACCACTAGCTGGTTGGTTGCTCCGGGAGAAACTGACACTTGTCTTTGAGAGCATCCCATCGTCCGAGCTCGAGGACTTTGAGCGAAAATCATCAGTGAGGAAAACCCAAACACAAACACCTACAAACCCAAAGTGATTGAGCATCACTGAAGAGATTGTTCCTGTGTGGAACCGACGCTTGTTACCTTTGAGGACTGTGCTTCCCCAAGATGGTTAGGCGTCATGTTCTAGAGCATCCAAGAGGAAATTGTGGATCGCCGAGTGACCGAGTCTGTGAAGGTTTGGAAGTCACCTGAAGACTTACCACGAGTGATTGGGCGAGGTCTATGTGATCTTAGCTCAAGGAGAATACGGTGAGGACTGTGTGTTCGGGACTGTGTGTCCTCAAGTTTAAATACCTAGCCGCTCCAACCAGACGTACAACTATCACAGCAGTTGGAACTGGTCTACAAAATCATCATCTTCACCAAGCCACCGGTTCTATTTCCTCAACCCTTTCATTTCCTCATTCATGTGTTGATGAACTTGATAGTTACTGTTTGAAGACTTTGACTGAAGACTTTCTCAATTTCCTCAATCCAAATTCTTCAGTCACTTTGTCTTCAGCCTGCTTATTCTGTTTACACGTTACTTGTACTCTATGCTTGTTTTCATTTCATCATGATGAACCCGTTTCTACTCTGTTACGCTTGCATTTGAGTACTTATTCCGCTGCCTGTTGTTCATGACTTAGGAAATTCCTCACCTTGAATTTCCTCAGTGATGAATTTGTAAAAATCGCCTATTCACCCCCTCTAGTCAATATAAAGCACTTTCAGAGACAAGTACCGCTCACCTTCTTCGGAGGGTTCGCAGTGTCGAGGCTGATGTCCTCCCCTTTGACTGGCCAGTCCTTCTGCAGCTTGAATAGCTGACCCCAAACATTTTTGTGGGTCGTGCCAAAGAGGTGTTGCATGGTGAGCGGATCTTCGAGGTCGAACTCCCACATTGGCTTGGCCCTCTCCTGGCAGGGGAGGAGTTAACGATGGAGCATGATCTAAATCACGTCAGCCAGCTTCGGACCGGTCTCCATTACACCGACTACGCGCTTTTGCAGCGCCTTCAAATCGTCAGCAGACCCCCAGTCCGGGCTCTTGTTGATCCATGAGGCCAGCCTGGTAGGACGTTCGGATCTGAATGCGGGGTCCACTGCCCAGCTGGCTCCCCATGGCTCGGTGATGTAGAACCATTCCATTTGCCACATTCTGACGGTGTCGACGAAGTGGCCCTTCAGCCACTGGACCCGCGTTAGCTTGCTGATCATGGCCCCGCCGCAGTCCGCCTGTTCGCCGCCAACTACCTTGGGCTTGACGTTGAACACCTTTAGCCATAGCTCGAAGTGTGGCCGGACGCGAAGGAAGGCCTTGCAGAAGATGATGAAGGATGAGATATGGAGGAGGGTGTTGGGGGCTAGATCCTGAAAATCTAGCCCGTAGAAGAACATCAACCCCTGCACAAACGGGTGCGGAGGAAATCCAAGACCCCTAAGAAAATGGGGGAGGAATATGACCCTTTCGCACAAAGGGATGATCTAGCCCTCTTCGGGGACCCGATGGGCAACGTCGGCCGACAAATAGCCGGCCTGTTTCAGCTTCATGATATCGCCGTCAGTGACGGTGGAGGCCTCCCACTTCCCACTGGCGCCGGATCCGGCCATGGCTGGAGACGGAGTGGGATTTGCTGTGGAAGCAGAGAAAAGGGGCGCTAGAGCTCTGAGGATTTGTGTGAGTGGGAGGTGGAAGAAGGCGTGGGATGCTAACTGTAGCGGCTCCCCATTTATAGGTTGTTGACAAGCCAGCGGTTCCTTTTTCCATGCCGTTGGCTTCTCCACTTCCCGATATGCCCGCAACGTTATGTGCGGGGAGGGGAATCGAAATCATTGATCATATACCCCGAAAGGAGGGACACGATCTCCACCTTGAGGAGACATGCCAATCGTAGCATCAGCCTCGAGCTGTGCTTCAAGAAATAGTAACTGCTTGGCGTTATGGCTAGACGTGACTCTTCGAAAGAGAAAAAAGTTGTCAGTCGAAGGCACTGTTTGCACTCGAATGATTTTTTATTTTTCCTTCGTTGCTAAGGAAAACTGCCATTTCAGATTCTGGAGACCCCTCGGCTCCGAACATGAAGTGAATCAGGGAACTCACCTCGCAAGCTGAATACCATTAGGAGAGCAGATGCCGGACACAAGCTTTGGCGTTGGAGGCAAGTTCGGGGGCTACTGAGGGAGTTATGGACTAAGGGGTCCTCGGTGCGTCGACCCATTGAGTATGGGACGGGCTGGCGAAGCCGCATAGCGACGGGATTTCTATGAAGCCGTGGGGTGCCCTCCAAGTCAAGGATAGGCACAATCTCTTTATTCCTTATTGTAATTTGTAACACCTAGTGTCATTCTACAGTAACCCTCTGTGATTAAGCTAATCATTTTACTAAACAGTGTTTGATCACCTTCGAATCAAATATCCTTTGAAATTTCCACTTTCAAATCAAATTCAATTTGCAAGTGAAATATGGAGTTGCACAAAAGTTGTTGCAAAATAGTTCATCATTTAGCCAAAATTCCATAACAAATGATTGTTAAGGAAAACAACATCACCTCCAAGCCAAGATGGACTATAGCAAATAAAACAGTGCCATTTCAGCATTTTAAAATGCTATTTTACTTGTGAAAAATCCAAATGGATTCAGTTGCCCATCAAACTTTTTATGGCAGTGCCAAACAATACAAGGAATTTAAGTCGCCTAGTCCCACAATTTTTCAAAGTATTTTGGTAGCCCAAACTTTTCCCTAGTTGTCTATGTTTTAAATAAAAAACAGAAAACCAGAAAGGAGTAAGGGCCTACTTGGCCTCTGGCCTATGGCCCAGCCCACCTAGTCCTCATCTCCTTTCTCCTGTACATAGGGGAGGGCATGTCGCTCATCCACTGGCACCCTGGCCGGCGATGCACACACGTCGGGTGATACGTCTCTGTCGTATCTATAATTTTTGATTGTTCCATGCCAATATTATTCAACTTTCATATACTTTTTGGCAACTTTTTATATTATTTTTGGGACTAACATATTGATCCAAAGGCTCAGTGCTAGTTCACATGCATTGCATGTTTTTGGTTTCGCAGAATATCCATATCAAACAGAGTCCAAACGGGATAAAAACGGACAGAGCTTATTTTTGGAATATTTGGAAAATCTGGGAGAAAGATCAACATGAAACGGTGTGCGAGGTGGCCACGAGGAAGGGGCCCACGCCCGTACCAGGAGGGCGCGGCCCCACCCTCGTGGGCCACCCGTAAGGCGGCTGATGCCCTTCTTCGGCCGCAAGAAAGCTAATTTTTGGAAAAAATCACAGCGAAGGTTTCAGTCCAATCAGAGTTACGGATCTCCGGATATAAAAGAAATGGTGAAAAGGCAGCAGAACAGAACGCAGAAACAAAGAGAAACAGAGAGATAGATCCAATCTCGGAGGGGCTCTTGCCCCTCCTACGCCATGGAGGCCAAGGACCAGAGGGGAAACCCTTCTCCCATCTAGGGAGGAGGTCAAGGAAGAAGAAGACGAAGGGGCCCCTCTCCCCTTCTCTTCCGGTGGCGCCAGAACGCTGCCGTGGCCATCATCATCACCGCAATCTTCACCAACAACTTCACCGCCATCATCACCAACTCTTCCCCCCTCTATGCAGCGGTGTAACCTCTCTCTTACCCGCTGTAATCTCTACTTAAACATGGTGCTCAACGCTATATATTATTTCCCAATGATGTATGGCTATCTTATGATGTTTGAGTAGATCTGTTTTGTCCTATGGGTTATTTGATGATCAAGATTGGTTTGAGTTGCATGTTTTATTATTGGTGCTGTCCTATGGTGCTCTCCGTGTCGCGCAAGCGTGAGGGGTCTCCGCTGTAGGGTTTGCAATATGTTCATGATTTGCTTATGGTGGGTGGCGTGAGTGACAGAAGCATAGACCCGAGTAAGTAGGTTGTTTGCGTATGGGATAAAGGGGACTTGATGCTTTAATGCTATGGTTGGGTTTTACCTTAATGATCTTTAGTAGTTATGATGCTTGCTAGAGTTCCAATCATAAGTGCATATGATCCAAGTAGAGAAAGTATGTTAGCTTATGCCTCTCCCTCATATAAAATTGCAATAATGATTACCGGTCTAGTTATCGATTGCCTAGGAACAAATAACTTTCTCGTAACAAAAAGCTCTTTACTAAAACTAATTTAGTTGTGTCTTTATCTAAACAGCCCCTAGTCTTTATTTACTCGCTCTTTATTTTCTTGCAAGCCTATCCAAAAACACCTACAAAGTACTTCTAGTTTCGTACTTGTTCTAGGTAAAGCGAACGTTAAGCGTGCGTAGAGTTGTATCAGTGGTCGATAGAACCTGAGGGAATATTTGTTCTACCTTTAGCTCCTCGTTGGGTTCGATACTCTTGCTTATCGAAAGAGGCTACAATTGATCCCCTATACCTGTGGGTTATCAAGACCTTTTTCTGGCGCCGTTGCCGGGGAGTCACAGCGTGGGGTGAATATTCTCGTGTGTGCTTGTTTGCTTTATCACTAAGTAATTTTTATTTGCTATTCTTAGTGGTTGTTTATCTTTAGTTATGGATATGGAACACGAAATACCAAAATAATTAGGTGTACTTGCTACTCATGGAGAAGGGGAACCTCCTAAAACCCTTGATGCTCGTTATGTGACACATATTATGTACTACTTGAATAATCCTGAGAAAAATCCACTCAATTATGTAATGGGAGTAACGTTGGATCAACTTGAATACTTTAGGGATTATCGCTTAACACAAAAAGGGAAACTATTATGGGATCAAATTCATATATTGAAGTGGTATGCTTGGCAACTATGCGTGAGTTATGATTATACTTGTTGCTCTAGGATGAAGGCTCCACACCTTCCCTTTTCATGCAAATTTAATGATAATAAAACCTTAGCTTCTTATGCTAATGGTATATATGATTACTATGATGTGGAAAAAATAGAAGAATTTGTTGCTTTTATGGGTGCTTAAGAAATTGAATCTATGTGTAAAGAGTTTGAAGATTTTGATGATGTTGTTTATAGATCTGAAATTTTAGCTATCCTCAAATATTGCTATGAGAATTATGAATACAATTCCGATATTAATGCACTTATTGAGAAAATCTCCGCTGTCCAAGAAGAGATTAATATTTTGCAGGAATCTATGGAAGAAGAAATTGATGAAACTGTGAGCTCATTGGATGAAAAAGATGAGGAGGAGAGCGAAGAACAAAAGGAGGAAGAGCGGATTGATCACCCGTGCTCACCTTCTAATGAGAGTAACCCTTCAACTCATACATTGTTTAATTCCCCTTCGTGCTTACGAAGGATGATTGCTATGATGACTATTATGATCCCATTAATTCTCTTGAAATATCCCTTTTTGATGATGCTTGCTATGCTTATGGCCAAGATGCCAATATAAATTATGCTTATGGAGATGAACTTGCTATAGTTCCTTATGTTAAACATGAAATTGTTGCTATTGCACCCACTCATGATAGTCCTATTATCTTTTTGAATTCTCCCGATTATACTATATCGGAGAAGTTTGCACTTATTAAGGATTATATTGATGGGTTGCCTTTTACCGTTGCACATGATGATTTTGATAGATATAATATGCATGTGCTTGCTGCTCCTACTTGCAATTATTATGAGAGAGGAACTATATCTCCACCTCTCTATGTTTCCAACACGATAAAATTCAAGAAACTGTTTATACTATGCATTGGCCTTTACTTTGTGTGCATGAACTGTTCTCTTATGACATGCCGATGCATAGGAAGAGAGTTAGACTTCGTCACTACGTGATATATGTTGCTTTGTGCTCACTACTAAATTACAAATCATTGCTAATTAAAATTGGCTTTGATATACCTTGGGATCCCGGTGGATTCACTACTTGAGCACTATATGCCTAGCTTAATGGCTTTAAAGAAAGCGCTCCCAGGGAGACAACCCGGAAGTTTTAGAGAGTCATTTATTTATGTTGAGTTCTTTCATATAGTTTAAAAACAACAAAAATAAAGAGGGGAACCCAAAACTTTTTCAAAAAGGAAAGTGAAAGTGAGAGAGACAAGCATTGTTGAAGTGGGAGCTAGCCTTGAACTCTGTTCATGCTCACGAAAACTTGGTGAATCTTAATTACATAAACTTTTCAATAAAAATAATTATCCCCTTGTACAATTCCATTGTATTATAAAAATAATGTGCCAAGGTTTGCCTTTAGGATGGTTACAATGCTTGTTGGTTTGTGCGGTGCAGGACAGAAACTTTGGCTGTAATGCGCGAATTTTAATTTTTTACTGGAACGTCAAATGGTTCTGATTCTTTTTGCAATGTCTTGCTGTACAATTTTTTTATTTTTTCTAATTTTGGCAGAATTTTGCAAGTAACATAAGTATGGTGAATGTTCAGATTGTTACAGACTGTTCTGTTTTAGACAGATTCTATTTTTGATGCATAGTTTGCTTGTTTTGATGAAACTATCGATTTATATCAGTGGATTAAGCTATGAAAAAGTTATACTACAGTAGAAACAATGCAAAAAAATATGAATTGGTTTTCAACAGTACTTAGAGTGGTGATTTGCTTTATTATACTAACGGATCTTACCGAGTTTTCTGTTGGAGTTTTGTGTGGATGAAGTGTTCGATGATCGAGAAGGTCTCGATGTGAGAAGAAGGAAGAGAGGCAAGAGCTCAAGCATGGGGATGCCCGAGGCACCCCAAGTAAATATTCAAGGAGACCCAAGCATCTAAGCTTGGGGATGCCCCGGAAGGCATCCCCTCTTTCGTCAACAAGTATCGGTATGTTTTCGGATTCGTTTCATTCATGTGATATGTGCAAATCTTGGAGCGTCTTTTGCATTTAGTTTTCACTTTTTCTTTTATGCACCATGATAGTATGAGATGGTCCTTGGTTGATTTATAGAATTCTCATTGCACTTCACTTATATCTTTTGAGTATGGCTTTATAGAATGCTTCATGTGCTTCACTTATATCATTTGAAGTTGGATTGCCTGTTTCTCTTCACTTAGACAACCGCCATTTGTAGAATTCTCTTTTGCTTCACTTATATTTGTTAGAGCTTGGGCATATATTTTGTAGAAAGAATTAAACTCTCTTGCTTCACTTATATCTATTTAGAGAGATGGCAGGAACTGGTCATTCACATGGTTAGTCATAAAATCCTACATAAACTTGTAGAACGCTGAATATGATAAGTTTGATTCCTTGCAATAGTTTTGCGATATAAAGATGGTGATATTAGAGTCATGCTAGTGGGTAGTTGTGGATTGTAGAAATACTTGTGTTGAAGTTTGTGATTCCCGTAGCATGCACGTATGGTGAACCGTTATGTGATGAAGTCGAGCATGATTTATTTATTGATTGTCTTCCTTATGAGTGGCGGTCGGGGACGACGGCGATGGTCTTTTTCCTACCAATCTATCCCCTAGGAGCATGCGTAGTACTTTATTTCGATGACTAATAGATTTTTGCAATAAGTATGTGAGTTCTTTATGACTAATGTTGAGTCCATGGATTATACGACTCTCACCCTTCCATCATTGCTAGCCTCTTCGATACTGCATTGCCCTTTCTCACCTCGAGAGTTGGTGCAAACTTCACGTGCATCCAAACCCCGTGATACGATACGCTCTATCACACATAAGCCTCATTATATCTTCCTCAAAACAGCCACCATACCTACCTATTATGGCATTTCCATAGCCATTCCGAGATTTATTGCCATGCAACTTCCATCATCATCATATACAAGACTTGAGCATTTATTGTCATATTGCTTTGCATGATCGTAAGACAGCTAGCATGATGTTTTCATGGCTTGTCCGTTTTTTGATGTCATTGCTACGCTAGATCATTGCACATCCCGGTTCACCGCCGGAGGCATTTATATAGAGTCATATCTTTGTTCTAGATATCGAGTAGTAATATTGAGTTGTAAGTAAATAAAAGTGTGATGATCATCATTATTAGAGCATTGCCCCAGTGAGGAAAGGATGATGGATACTATGATTCCCCCACAAGTCGGGATGAGACTCCGGACGAAAAAAAAGAAAAAGGCCAAAACAAAGAGAAGGCCCAAAAAAGAGGAAAAAATCAAAAAAAATGAGAGAAAAAGAGAGAAGGGGCAATGTTATTATCCTTTTACCACACTTGTGCTTCAAAGTAGCACCATGTTCTTCATATAGAGAGTCTCTTGAGTTATCACCTTCATATACTAGTGGGAATTTTCATTATAGAACTTGGTTTGTATATTCCAACGATGGGCTTCCTCAAATGCCCTAGGTCTTCATGAGCAAGCAAGTTGGATGCACACCCACTTAGTATCAGTTTGAGCTTTCATATACTTATAGCTCTAGTGCATCCGTTGCATGGCAATCCCAACTCCTCACATTGACATCAATTGATGGGCATATCCATAGCCCGTTGATTAGCCGCGTTGATGTGAGACTTTCTCTTTTTTTGTCTTCTCCACATAACCCCCATCATCATATTCTATTCCACCTATAGTGCTATGTCCATGGCTCACGCTCATGTATTGCGTGAAAGTTGAAAAGGTTTGAGAAACGTCAAAAGTATGAAACAATTGCTTGGCTTGTTATCGGGGTTGTGCATGATGTGAATATTTTGTGTGGTGAAGATGGAGCATAGCCGCACTATATGATTTTGTAGGGATGAGCTTTCTTTGGCTATGTTATTTCAATAAGACATAATTGCTTGGTTGGTATGCTTGAAGTATTATTGTTTTTATGTCAAATGATAGACTATTGCTTTGAATCACTCGTGTCTTAATATTCATGCCATGATTAGACATATGATCAAGATTATGCTAGGTAGCATTCCACATCAAAAATTATCTTTTTATCATTTACCTACTCGAGGACGAGCAGGAATTAAGCTTGGGGATGCTGATACGTCTCCATCGTATCTATAATTTTTGATTGTTCCATGCTAATATTATTCAACTTTCATATACTTTTTGGCAACTTTTTATATTATTTTTGGGACTAACATATTGATCCAAAGGCTCAAAGGCCGCCTCGTCTGCATTGCATGTTTTTGGTTTCGCAGGATATCCATATCAAACGGAGTCCAAACGGGATAAAAACGGACGGATATTATTTTTGGAATATTTGGAAAATCTGGGAGAAAGATCAACGCGAAACGGTGTCCGGGGTGGCCACGAGGCAGGGGCCCACGCTGCATTTCAGAGGGCGCGCCCCACCCTCGTAATAATTGTAACGCTGATGCCCTTCTTCGGCCGCAAGAAAGCTAATTTTTGGAAAAATAAATCACGGCGAAGGTTTCAGTCCAATCGGAGTTACGGATCTCCGGATATAAAAGAAACGGTGAAAAGGCAGCAGAACAGAACGCAGAAACGGAGAGAAACAGAGAGATAGATCCAATCTCGGAGGGGCTCTCGCCCCTACCATGCCATGGAGGCCAAGGACCAGAGGGGAAACCCTTCTCCCATCTAGGGAGGAGGTCAAGGAAGAAGAAGACGAAGGGGCCCCCTCTCCCCTTCTCTTCCGGTGGCGCCAGAACGCTGTGTGGCCAACATCATCAATCTTCACCAACAACTTCACCGCCATAATCACCAACTCTTCCCCCCTCTATGTAGCGGTGTAACCTCTCTCTTACCCATTGTAATCTCTACTTAAACATGGTGCTCAACACTATATATTATTTCCCAATGATGTATGGCTATCTTATGATGTTTGAGTAGATCTGTTTTGTCCTATGGGTTATTTGATGATCAAGATTGGTTTGAGTTGCATGTTTTATTATTGGTGATGTCCTATGGTGCTCTCCGTGTCGTGCAAGCGTGAGGGATCTCCGCTGTAGGGTTTGCAATATGTTCATGATTTGCTTATGGTGGGTGGCGTGAGTGACAGAATCACAGACCCGAGTAAGTAGGTTGTTTGCGTATGGGATAAAGGGGACTTGATGCTTTAATGCTATGGTTGGGTTTTATCTTAATGATCTTTAGTAGTTGCGGATGCTTGCTAGAGTTCCAATCATAAGTGCATATGATCCAAGTAGAGAAAGTATGTTAGCTTATGCTTCTCCCTCATATAAAATTGCAATAATGATTACCGGTCTAGTTATCGATTGCCTAGGGATAAATAACTTTCTCGTAACAAAAAGCTCTTTACTAAAACTAATTTAGTTGTGTCTTTATCTAAACAGCCCCTAGTCTTTATTTACTCGCTCTTTATTTTCTTGCAAGCCTATCCAAAAACACCTACAAAGTACTTCTACTTTCATACTTGTTCTAGGTAAAGCGAACGTTAAGCGTGCGTAGAGTTGTATCGATGGTCGATAGAACCTGTGGGAATATTTGTTCTACCTTTAGCTCCTCATTGGGTTCGACACTCTTACTTATCGAAAGAGGCTACAATTGATCCCCTATACTTGTGGGTTATCATCGGGCATCCACCCGAGCTCCGGAGGAGATAAGGCCGCCCCAAGCCCCCCTCGCAACCAAACCCTAGACCACCGTTTTCCCCTCTCCATTGCTCGTTCTCTCCCTCTGCATCTCAGCGACGCTGTCATCGCCGTGCACTGCTCAATCCCGCGGCCACAGCCACCACCTCGCTCCGCCGTCATGTCGTGAAGCTCCGCCGGACCCCGATGCAGCCTCCCCGACCTCGAGTCTGAGCTCTGCATCACCGCAGCCTCGGATTGAGGCCGTCTTCTTCCTCGGATCGTCGGCGCATCTCCGACGAACGCCGTCGACTCCTGCTGCTCCTAAACTACCAAGGGCCATCGGCGTACCGCTCGGTGAGCTTCTTCACCTTCTGCTCATCCCCGCTAACCCCCTCGTGCACCATAGCTACCTCTTCGCCGTTGCTGTCCGGATCGCCTCGCCGTTGTGGCCATGGCCCCTGTTGTGCTTGCCCGAGCATGGCATCGAGCTCCTAGTGCTCACAAGAGCCCAGCAAGCATGAGCGCGTGCCTCCCCGTGCCTCCTAGCTCCATTTCCACTAGTGCCCGAACTCCAGTGCCGCCTTAGCTCATCGCCCGCGCCTCTTCGAACGCACCCCACGCGCGTAGCTGCTACCTCTTGAGCACTGCGTTGGTTTTCCCTTGAAGAGGAAAGGGTGATGCAGTAAAGTAGCGTAAGTATTTCCCTCAGTTTTTGAGAACCAAGGTATCAATCCAGTAGGAGACCACGCTCGAGTCCCACGCACCTACACAAACAAATAAGAACCTCGCAACCAACGCGATAAACAGGTTGTCAATCCCTTCACGATCACTTACGAGAGTGAGATCTGATAGAGATGATAAGATAATATTTTTGGTATTTTTATGGTAAATACTAAAAGTAAAGAAAGCAAAATAAACGGCGCCAGAAATAGCTTGTTGTCGGGAGATTAATATGATGGAAAATAGACCCGGGGGGCATAGGTTTCACTAGTGTCTTCTCTCAAGATAGCATAAGTATTACGGTGAGTAAACGAATTACAGTCGAGCAATTGATAGAATTGAGCATAGTTATGAGAATATCTTGGTATGATCGTGTATATAGGCATCACGTTCGTGACAAGTAGACCGACTCCTGCCTGCATCTACTACTATTACTCCACACATCGACCTCTATCCAGCTTGCATCTAGAGTATTAAGTTCATAAGAACGGAGTAACGCTCTAAGCAAGATGACATGATGTAGAGGGATAAACTCATGCAATATGATATAAACCCCATCTTTTTATCCTCGATGGCAACAATACAATATGTGTCGCTTTCCCCATCACATCGGGATCGAGCACCGCAAGATTGAACCCAAAGCTAAGCACTTCTCCCATTGCAAGAAAGATCAATCTAGTAGGCCAAACCAAACTGATAATTCAAAGAGACTTGCAAACATAACCAATCATACATAAAATAATTCAGAGGAGATTCAAATATTGTTCATAGATAATCTTGATCATAAACCCACAATTCATCGGATCTCGACAAACACACCGCAAAAAGAAGAGTTACATCAAATAGATTTCCAAGAGAATCAAGGAGAACTTTGTATTGAGATCCAAAGAGAGAGAAGAAGCCATCTAGCTAATAACTATGGACCCGAAGCTCTGAAGTAAACTACTCACACATCATCGGAGAGGCTATGGTGTTGATGTAGAAGCCCTCCATGATCGATGCCCTCCCAAGTGAGCTCCGTAAAAGGCCCCAAGATGGGATCTCACAGGTACATAAGGTTGCGCGGTGGAAATAGGATTTGAGCTCAGATTCGATGTTTCAGGTATATGAGTATATATAGGCGAAGGAGGTCGGTCAGGAGAGCTATGAGGGGCCCACGAGGGTGGAGGGCGCGCCCAGGGGGTAGGCGCGCCCCCTGCCTCGTGGCTTCCTCGTCGGTTGCTTGACGTCCACTCCAAGTCTTCTGGATCACGTTTGTTCACAAAATCACGTTCCCGAAGGTTTCATTCCATTTGGACTCCGTTTGATATTCCTTTCCTTCGAAACATTGAAATAGGCAAAAAACAGCAATTCGGGCTGGGCCTCCTGTTAATAGGTTAGTCCCAAAAATAATATAAAAGTGTATAATAAAGCCCATTAAACATCCAAAACAGAATATAATATAGCATAGAACAATAAAAAATTATAAATACGTTGGAGACGTATCAAGCATCCCCAAGCTTAATTCCTGCTCATCCTAGAGTAGGTAGATGATAAAAACAAAAATTTTGGTGTGGAATGCTACTTAGCATAATTTTCAATGTAATTCTCTTATTTGTGGTATGAATATTCAGATCCGAAAGATTCAAGATAAAAGTTTAATATTGACATAAAAGTAATAATACTTCAAGCATACTAATAAAGCAATCATGTCTTCTCAAAATAACATGGCCAAAGAAAGTTATCCCTACAAAATCATATAGTCTGGCTATGCACAACCCCGATGACAAGCCAAGCAATTGTTTCATACTTTTGGTGTTCTCAAACTTTTCAATCTTCACGCAATACATGAGCGTGAGCCATGGATATAGCACTATAGGTGGAATAGAATGGTGGTTGTGGAGAAGACAAAAAGGAGAAGATAGTCTCACATCAACTAGGCGTATCAATGGGCTATGGAGATGCCCATTAATAGATATTAATGTGAGTGAGTAGGGATTGCCATGCAAACGGATGCACTAGAGCTATAAGTGTATGAAAGCTCAATAATGAAAACTAAGTGGTTGTGCATCCAACTTGCTTGCTCACGAAGATCTAGGGTAATTCGAGGAAGCCCATCATTGGAATATACAAGCCAAGTTCCATAATGAAAAATTCCCACTAGTATATGAAATTGACAAATGAAGAGACTCTCTATCATAAATATCATGGTGCTACTTTGAAGCACAAGTGTGGAAAAAAGGATAGTAGCATTGTCCCTTCTCTCTTCTCTCTCATTTTTTTCTCGTCCGGAGTATCATCCCGACTTATGGGGGAATCGTAGTCTCCATCGTCCTTTCCTCACTTGGGACAATGCTCTAATAATGACGATCATCACACTTTTATTTACTTACAACTCAAGTATTACAAATCAATACTTAGAACAAAATATGACTCTATATTTATGCCTCCGGTGGTGTACCGGGATATGCAATGAATCAAGAGTGACATGTATGAAAATTATGAACGGTGGCTTTGCCACAAATATGATGTCAACTACATGATCATGCAAAGTAATATGACAATGATGGAGCGTGTCATAGTAAACGGAACGGTGGTAAGTTGCATGGCAATATATCTCGGAATGGCTATGGAAATGCCATGATAGGTAGGTATGGTGGCTGTTTTGAGGAAGGTATATGGTGGGTGTATGATACCGGCGAAAAGTGCGCGGTAGTAGAGAGGCTAGCAATGGTGGATTAAAAGTGCATATAATCCATGGACTCAACATTAGTCAAAAGAACTCATATACTTGTTGCAAAAATCTATTAGTTATCAAAACAAAGTATTACGTGCATGCTCCTAGGGGGATAGATTGGTAGGAAAAGACCATCGCTCATTCCCCGACCGCCACTCATAAGGAAGACAATCAATAAATAAATCATGCTCCGACTTCATCACATAACGGTTCACCATACGTGCATGCTATGGGAATCACAAACTTTAACACGAGTATTTCTCAAATTCATAAACACTCAACTAGCATGACTCTAATATCACTATCTTCATATATCAAAACAATTATCAAGCATCAAACTTCTCTTAGTATTCAACGCACTTATAAGAAAGTTTTTACTAATCTTGGATGCCTATCATATTAGGACTAATTTCACAATTAAAGCAAATTACCATGCTGTTTTGTAGGACTCTCAAAATAATATAAGTGAATCATGAGAGAACAATAGTTCCATAAAACAAACCACCGCCGCGCTCTAAAAAATATAAGTGAAGTACTAGAGCAAAAACTATATAGCTCAAAAGATATAAGTGAAGCACATAGAGTATTCTAATAAATTCCGAATCATGTGTGTCTCTCTAAAAAGGTGTGTACAGCAATGATGATTGTGGTAAACTAAAAAGCAAATACTCAAATCATACAAGATGCTCCAAGCAAAACACTTATCATGTGGTGAATAAAAATATAGCTCCAAGTAAAGTTACAGATGGACGAAGACGAAAGAGGGGATGCCTTCCGGGGCATCCCCAAACTTTGGCTTTTTGGTGTCATTGGATTTACCTTGGTGTGCCTTGGGCATCCCCAAGCTTAGGCTCTTTCCACTCCGTGTTCCATAATCCATCAAATCCTTACCCAAAACTTGAAAACTTCACAACACAAAAGTTAACAGAAAATTTCGTGAGCTCCTTTAGCGAAAGAAAACAAAACACCACTTCAAGGTACTGTATTGAACTCATTCTTTATTTATATTGGTGTTAAACCTACTGTATTCCAACTTCTCTATGGTTTATAAACTCTTTTACTAACCGTAGATTCATCAAAATAAGCAAACAACACACGAAAAACAGAATCTGTCAAAAACAGAACAGCCTGTAGTAATCTGTAACTAACGCAAACTTCTGGAACTTAGAAAAATATACCAAAATAGGAAGTCCTAGACAATTTGTTTATTGATCTACTGCAATTGGAATCAGTATTATATCACGTTCTGGTTATTTTTAACAATTATTTTCGTGAACAGAAAGTTTCTGGAATTTTCAGCAAGATCAAATAACTATCATCCAAGAAGATCCTATAGGTTTTACTTGGCACAAACACTAATTAAAACATGAAAACACATATATCCAGAAGCTAGATCAAAGATTTTTTCCTAAACAGAAGTAAAAAGCAAAAAAACTAAAATAAAATTGGGTTGCCTCCCAACAAGCGCTATCGTTTAACGCCCTTAGCTAGGCATAAAAACAAGGATAGATCTAGGTATTGTCATCATTGTAGGCAATTCTTTAATAAGACTCCTATAACCCCTAGGAGTTTCTTTCTTTTTATTAATTATCAAACTCCTAGGCACAAAATTGATAAAATCATTTGTAGCAAAAGGTTCCTTAAGGATAGCGAGAAAGTTGGGGTGAACACTTAGGGATTTGAGGTCCGCATTTCCCTTACTAGAAGTTTCACCCTTATTTTTAGGAACATACATCAATTTGGCAATCTTAGCATTAGAAGGAGTGTTTTTCACGGAAGAAAAGGCAGATCCTAGGTTGGTAATAATATCCTCAATTTTATCAATTCTAGTGGAATCTTGATCTATCTTTTCATTAACCATAGGTTCCTTTTCTTTAAAAATTTTGAGAGCAACTCCTACCTTTGATCCATATTGGGTTACTTGATCGTGGATCTTTCTGTCCAAATTTTCAATCAACTCTATGGTGGCAACTTTATTTTCAATAATTTCAAGCCGTTGCATCACATGTTCCAAAGTTAAAATAGTTCCATTAACCAAAAGAGGTGGTGGGCCAAACAAATCTATCATAGCATTATAAGAATCAAAAGTATGGCTACCCAAGAAATTTCCTCCGGTAATGGTATCAAAAATATATCTATTCCAAGGAGATATGCCTACATAAAAAATTGCGAAGAAGAATGGAAGTAGATTGCTTCCTAGTAGATCTATTTTGCGCATTGCAAATTCTGTACGAAGCATCTTTTAGATTTTCTCCCTCCCTTTGTTTAAAATTAAGAACTTCATTCTCGGGAGACAAAGGAGTAGACAAAGGAGTAGCCATAACGAAGAAGCAAGTGAAAAAGAGGCGAAGGGAAGAGAGGGCGAATAAAACGGCAAGGGTGAAGTGGGGGAGAGGAAAACGAGAGGCAAATTGCAAATAATGTAATACGAGGAATAAGAGTTTGTGATGGGTACTTGGTATGTCTTGACTTGTGCGTAGACTCCCCGGCAACGGCGCCAGAAATCCTTCTTGCTACCTCTTGAGCACTGCATTGGTTTTCCCTTGAAGAGGAAAGGGTGATGCAGTAAAGTAGCGTAAGTATTTCCCTCAGTTTTTGAGAACCAAGGTATCAATCCAGTAGGAGACCACGCTCAAGTCCCACGCAACTACACAAACAAATAAGAACCTCGCAACCAACGCGATAAAGGAGTTGTCAATCCCTTCACGGTCAGTTACGAGAGTGAGATCTTATAGAGATGATAAGATAAATTTTTTGGTATTTTTATGGTAAAGACTAAAAGTAAAGAAAGCAACATAAACGGCGCCAGAAATAGCTTGTTGTCGGGAGATTAATATGATGGAAAATAGACCCGGGGGCCATAGGTATCACTAGTGGCGTCTCTCAAGATAGCATAAGTATTACGGTGGGTAAACGAATTACTGTCGAGCAATTGATAGAATTGAGCATAGTTATGAGAATATCTAGGTATGATCATTTATATAGGCATCACGTTCGTGACAAGTAGACCGACTCCTGCCTGCATCTACTACTATTACTCCACACATCAACCGCTATCCAGCATGCATCTGGAGTATTAAGTTCATAAGAACGGAGTAACGCTCTAAGCAAGATGACATGATGTAGAGGGATAAACTCATGCAATATGATATAAACCCCATCTTTTTATCCTCGATGGCAACAATACAATATGTGTCGTTTCCCCCTCACATCCTGGATCGAGCACCGCAAGATTGAACCCAAAGCTAAGCACTTCTCCCATTGCAAGAAAGATCAATCTAGTAGGCCAAACCAAACTGATAATTCAAAGAGACTTGCAAAGATAACCAATCATACATAAAAGAATTCAGAGGAGATTCAAATATTGTTCATAGATAATCTTGATCATAAACCCACAATTCATCAGATCTCGACAAACACACCGCAAAAAGAAGAGTTACAACAAATAGATCTCCAAGAGAATCGAGGATAACTTTGTATTGAGATCCAAAGAGAGAGAAGAAGCCATCTAGCTAATAACTATGGACCCGAAGGTCTGAAGTAAACTACTCACACATTATCGGAGAGGCTATGGTGTTGATATAGAAGCCCTCCGTGATCGATGCCCCCTCCGAGGGAGCGCCGGAAAAGGCCCCAAGATGGGATCTCACGGGTACAGAAGGTTGCGGCGATGGAAATAGGGTTTTGGCTCCGTATCTGATGTTTCTAGGGTATATGAGTATATAGAGGCGAAGGAGGTTGATCAGGAGAGCTACGAGGGGCCCACGAGGGTGGAGGGCGCGCCCAGGGGGGGTAGGCGCGCCCCCCTGCCTCATGGCTTCCTTGTCGGTTGCTTGACGTCCACTCCAAGTCCTCTGGAGCACGTTTGTTCAGAAAATCACGTTCCTGAAGGTTTCATTCTGTTTGGACTCCGTTTGATATTCCTTTCCTTCGAAACACTGAAATAGGCAAAAAAACAGCAATTCGGGCTGGGCCTCCGGTTAATAGATTAGTCCCAAAAATAATATAGAAGTGTATAATAAAGCCCATTAAACATCCAAAACAGAATATAATATAACATGGAACAATAAAAAATTATAGATATGTTGGAGACGACAAGAGTCTGCTCACGCCGCCAGACTGCTCACAGTAGCTGCTGCCGCTTCCGCCATTGCATCCGTGGCCGCCATCGCCGCCAAGCCGCTGGGCTGCCTCCATGGCCGGGCTGCCCGACTCCTCCCGCCACCATGATAGGTGTTCGCATCGCCGTGTTCCGCCTCCCCGCACGCCCGCCTCGTGCTCGCCTCGGCGCCTTCACTCACTGCTCTGATCGATGCTACTAGTGCAACAATAAGAATATTCAATTACTATAGCAGCTGCTAGCTTTTATAAAACAGCACTAGTTAGCCCCCTGCACAGCCTCAAAACAGCAACTAAAGAAAGCTTAACATAGCTAAAATAAATATGTGAGGGTAGTACACTTGACAAGGTTCAAAACATCCCATTGGACCAAATTCAAAAGATGTAAGGATTAAATCCTATGAAAATCACAAAATCCCATGTTCGTATATTTTAACAGTTTCTGGAATTAACTTCAAGTGGCACTTTTGAAATGCAGTTTTGATCAAGCAAGTTAACACTAACATGGATGACAATGATACTGTCATGTGGATCACAGAAAGATGATAAGAATTGGTAAAGGGCACTAAGCCATAGGATGTACAGAACTAAAGTTATAGCCTTCGTAAAATAGCTAAGTGATGTTAAAACTGAGCGATTCTCAGACTTAGCCAATTTTTAGGAAATTCTAGAATATGTTTAAAACTTAGAAATTCATAGAAAATAATCCGTAACTCGGATGAAAATATTTTCTACATGAAATTTGCTCAGAAATATCCAAAGAATCCAAATACGCGGTCCGTTCATCTGTCCCATCCCCCTAGCATGCTGAACATGGAACCGTCCCCTCTCTTTCATCTATCCGAAAAATGTCAAACGCTGGGAAAACATTCCCGGATATTTTCCCTCTTCGTCTGTATCACCTAGCACTGCGGTAGTTTGCCCCTAGCAGCGTGTATTACCATGTTATGCTTTATATTTATTGTTTCTTCCCCCTCTTCTCTCCGGTAGGCCCCGACACTGATGCTGCCCCTATGATCGACTACGTCTCCAACGACCCTTCTTCCTTTATAGCAGAGCTTCCAGGCAAGCGCTCCCTTTGTTCATCCCGATATCGCCCATTCCATTCTCTCATGCTTGCATTAGATTTTTCTACTGTTATTGTTTGCTCCTATTTTGACACATAGCCTGCTTTTGTAACCTGCTTATTGTTACCTTACCTTCTTATCCTAAACTGCTTAGTATAGGTTGGTTAGTGATCCATCAGTGACCCCCACCTTGTCCTTGTTGCCCCTGCTTCATCATCTATGACTCGATCAACGTGATCGACGACCAAAGCCTGACACCTCACATCACATCATGCCCCTTTTGTTGCTCGACTCTGCAGAGTTACCATCGAGTGCCGAGGGTGGAACCTCATACATCACTCCTGATGAGATCTCTGTAGTTGTGACGCCCCCGATTCAATCGTACACTAATCATGCACGCAAACGTGTATGATCAAGACCAGGGACTCACGGGAAGATATCACAACACAACTCTAAAAACATAAATAAGTCATACAAGCATCATAATACAAGCCAGGGGCCTCGAGGGCTCAAATACAAGTGCTCGATCATAGATGAGTCAGCGGAAGCAACAATATCTGAGTACAGACATAAGTTAAACAAGTTTGCCTTAAGAAGGCTGGCAGAAACTGGGATACAGATCGAAAGAGGCACATGCCTCCTGCCTGGGATCCTCCTAAACTACTCCTGGTCGTCATCAGCGGGCTGCACGTAGTAGTAGGCACCTCCAATGTAGTAGGAGTCATCATCGACGGTGGCGTCTGGCTCCTGGGCTCCGGCATCTGGTTGCGACAACCAGGTAGAAGGGAAAGGGGAAAAGAGGGAGAAAAGCAACCGTGAGTACTCATCCAAAGTACTGGCAAGCAAGGAGCTACACTACATATGCATGGTTATATGTGTAAAGGGCCATATCGGTGGATCGAATGAGAATGCCGTAATAAGAGGGGAAAGCTAATCTGTCAAGACTATGCTTCGTGCCACCTCCATCTTGCAGCATGTAGAAGAGAGTAGATGGTAAGTTCACCAAGTAGCATCGCATAGCATAATCCTACTGGCGATCCCTCCTCGTCAGCCTGTTAGAGAGCGATCACCGGGTTGTATCCGCACTTGGAAGGGTGTGTTTTATTAAGTATCCAGTTCTAGTTGTCATAAGGTCAAGGTACAACTCCAAGTCGTCCACATCAAGATCACGGCTATTCGAATAGATTAACTTCCCTGCAGGGGTGCACCACATAACCCAATATGCTTGATCCCATTTGGCCGGACACACTTTCTTGGGTCATGCCCGGCCTCGGAAGATCAACACATCGCAGCCCCACCTAGGCCAACAGAGAGGTCAGCACGCCGGTCTAAACCTAAGCGCACACCTGCACATTGCGTGGGCGGCCGGAAGCAGACCTAGCCTAGCAGGCGCTCCAGTCCAATCTGGCGCACGCCGCTCAGTCGCTGATGTCACGAAGGCTTTGGCTGATACCACGACACCGAGTGCCCATATCTTTCCCATGTAGTTGGTTAGTGTGTATAGACCAAATGGCCAGACTCAGATCAAATACCAATATCTCGTTAAGCGTGTTAATGATGTAACCGCGGACACCGACCAGGGCCATGCCCACCTCTCACCTAGGTAGTCTCGACCTACCCTGACGCTCCACCACAAAGATCCACACAGAGGGCCGTTGGGACAAAGGTCCTTTCATCCCCCAATCCGTGAATCACTCGCGGGTGCTCCACGAGCCGACCCGACTTTAGTCACCACATGTATCATGTATAAAGTATATAGTATATACCCATGATCACCTCCCGGGTGATCACGACCCGATAGTACAGCACTGCAGACGGACAAGAATGTAGGGCCACAGATGGAATACTAGCATCCTATACTAAGCATGTAGGATTGCAGGTAAAGGTATCAACAGTAGTAGCAAGGACAGGCTATGCATCAGGATAGGATTAACGGAAAGCAGTAACATGCTACACTACTCTAATGCAAGCAGTATAAAGAAGAATAGGCGATATCTAGTGATCAAAGGGGGGGCTTGCCTGGTTGCTCTGGCAAGGAGGACGTGTCGTCAACACCGTAGTCGAACTGGGGGTCGCCGGCAGTCTCGGGGTCTACTAGAAAGAAGTAACGGAGGGAGAACACAATAAATAACAGAGCAATCAAAGTATAACATGGCAATGCGCGATGCTAGAGGTGACCTAACGCGGTAGTAAGTGATACTGGTGAAGGGGGGCAAACATCCGGGAAAGTATTCCCGGTGTTTCGCGTTTTCTGATAGACAGGCCGGAGGGGAAAAGTTGCAGGTTTGATATGCTAGGGACGTGTGGCTGACAAACAGACTGCGTATTCGGATTCGTCTCGTCGTTCTGAGCAACTTTCATGAAGAAAGTATTCTCATCTGAGTTACGGTTTATTTTATATGATTTTCTAAAGTTTCAATCATTTTCTGAATTTATTTATCTATTTCATCCAAACATTATCCAAAATAGTGTATGCTGACGTCAGCAGTCAACAGGGCGTTGACTGGGTCAAACTGACGCGTGGGTCCTATATGTCATAGGCTTAGGTTAACTAAATTGGATTAGTTAATTAAATAGGTGATTAGGTTAACTAATTAAGCTTAACTTAAGTTAATTAATTAATTAATTATTATTTTTAAATATGTATTTTTTATCTTTTTTCTAAACGTTCTGGAGGCGGGGCCCTCCTGTCATTGACCCCAGGGGGCCTATCGGGTTTGGGCGTGTTGGCGACGGGCGCCAGCCCGAATGGGCGCCCGCCCAGGCCAACAGGGGGGAAACGGCGAGGCGTCGCTGGCCTGGGTAGCCGAAGCGGGTGAGGACGAGGGTCGCGGCTGGAGGTGGTGGTGGCGGCAAGTGGCGGGCGGCGGCGAGGGAGCACGGTGGGGGCTACAGGAGGAAGCGCGGCCAGCGGACAGGGGGATGCAAGGAGCGGGTACGGGGAGCGTGTCGGCGAGCGCATCACGGCGCGGTGGGGCGTCGGGGGCGTGTGCGGCAGGGTAGCGGCGACACGGGGCCGGCTGTGAGCGGGTGCGGTGAAACGAAGCGCATCTTGTGGCGCGGCCGTAACGGGAGAAGGGCGGAGCTGCACGGTGCAGCGCCGGGCGAGAGCGGCAGTAGTGGTCAGAAGCGGAGCGGAGGGCCGAGCGGTGGCGACAACGGGCGAGACCAGCGAAGCCGGCTGGCGGCGCGCGCGCGGTGGCGGCCGGGGTGACACACGGGTGCGCACGGAGGAGCACGTCGGGGCGAGGGAGAGAGAGGAGGGAGGGGCGCGTGCTCACGGGAGGATGCAGGGAACGGGGCAGTGGTGCTTGGGGAGGACGACGCGACGACGTGCGTAGGGGGGAGGCAGACCGGTGAGGGCGTCCGGCGGAGTGTTCTCCGACGAGGTCCTCGGGCGGCGGCGACGGTGATGCCCCGATCCAGATTGGGATCGGGGAGGTGGCAACGTGGGGGGGGGGAGTGGGGAGTGGACTGGTGGATGGGGTGGATAGGGTTCCACCATCAAGGGGATAAGGGGAGTGGGGGTGGGCCGCAACTGGGCCGGCCTATGGCCTGCTGGGCCGAAACCCAGGGGGGTTCTGTTTTCCCTTTTTTTGTTAGTTTTGTCTTTTCCCTTTTTCTTTTATTTCTTTCTCTTTTCTGTTTTAATTCATTTTATGTATTGAGGTTTTTTTTATAAAAGCATGGTTCCTTCACCATAAATACCTAAGCATTTATTTGCAAATTCCGAACATTTTAGTTTAATATTTTGAAAACTTTTGTTGTTTGCCTTTAATTCAAATTTGAATTCGAATCGTTCTGAACTAATGCGAGATTTGTCAACAGTAACTGAGGTGACGTGGCATCATTACGAGGGGGGTTACCGTAGCTCAATTACCCGGGCGTCACAATTCTCCTCCACTACAAGAAATCTCGTCCCGAGATTTAGGAGCGGGAGTAAGGGGGAAGGGATTTGGTTACGTAAATCTAATGAATATTCTTGTTATTGGTTGCTCTTCTCGAAGAGGTCAATCCATTACATTGATGTCTTCATGTCTCTGCTTCAGGTCATCATGATGAAGTCATCATCCTTTCTTCGGAAACTCCATCGTACTTACGAAAGAATAAATGGGGAGTACTCCGGGAGAACGTACCTTTGCACGGTTGTCTATCTGGTTGATAACATCGGGGGAGGTGGCGGAAATCATCTCTCAAATTGAAACTTATAATATATCAAGAGCAAATTAGAAGGTTGCATGAGAAGTTCCGAGCGGGCATGCAATCGCTCGTTGCCTGAAACGGAGTGTGAAAAGCGGTTCAGAGCAACGAGAATAAGTATTGCGTCTGATACCAGAATAGATCACTAGGAAGGTGGATCGTGAATTACATATGAAGTCAAGCGTGAGGAATAACATTGACAACAGGGTGTATAGGAGAGTCAGGTTTCGATCCTGTGGAATTGTGGGTTATGGGCCCACCATGTGGTTAAAAGTAGGATGGTCGGTGACATCTTGCACGATCATGTAAGCAAGGCATGTCAGAGGATAGTCTGTCAGTTATGTTGGCAACAACATCGGTACCAAGGGCGAGGGACGAAGAGAACCATTATCCTGCTCGTTGAACGAGGCGGGCCAATAGGCAAAGTTCTCATCCATCGGTGGTTACCAGGATGTCATCAACAAAAGGAACAGGGTCTTACTGACAGAATTGTACATCGAGGTGTTTACATAAGCAGGGGAATATTGTTGCTTAGATCATATAGATCACAAGAAATGTTAAACCAAACAATGGAAAGGAAAATATGATTATCAGATCAAACAAAACAATGGAAAGGAAAATGTGTCTAAACACATATTTCAAGGGTATATCCTTCCCAAGGACAAGTAGAGCATGATATACATGACAGGATATAACGTAGAAAACCATTTAGGTAAGGGGGGAGAAACTTCATCACATTACCCATACAGTGGTGTTTGGATAATTGAGCAAGAAACATTTAGCATTGGGCTTCAAATGTTCTTGTTGAAAATCGGAGTACCACAGACATGCTTTGAGATAGCATTGACATGGTTTTTAAGCAAAGGTCGGATTTTGGGTTACACAAGGGATCCATCAGGAACATCTTGTAGGATAAGTCTTACAATTTCCTCATGGAAGATTGGATAATCTTGCAGAAAAGGAAACTATAACAATAGGTCCTCTGGCCAGGTGTGCTAGGCATGACATCACCTTACCGGGTCATATAAAGACCGATGGTATAACCCTTAAAATATGTTCCAACCATCATATCTGACCGACATTCAGATCTGATTGGTGTCAGGGTACCTCAGACTCGGGATGCTTGAGAAGGAAAGGTGCAACACAAATTGATGAGATGACATTGTAAGATTCTCGGGAAATGAACTATGGAAGCGAGTTTCGAACAAGAGTTCATCATTAAACCAAGGAGAGGATAAGGAGGTGGCTGATGGACTCAGCGACAACCCATCGAAATTTCCAGAAAGATGGATTTCCAAAATTATGTGAACAAGGAGATAGCATTTGTCAGATCAAATGGTATAATGATGTATGCTCGAGGAAAACATACACAATTAAACATTGGTTGAAAGGTGCACCCAAAATATGGGCTGGGTTGCATGGCCAACATTGGAACGGTGATTCAATAATCGATAGTCTAAGAATGAACGGCCGACAATTAACTTCAAAGCAATAGGGTTGCTAGAAGGGCGGAATCCAAACAGCACCGCTCACTTGTTGGTACCCTGGTTGGAATCAACATGAGGACCCAAGAAAGAATGGTGATGGTGAGAAGTATCACTATACCAAGAATTCTTAAGAGGTGGTGAAATTCCCACGACATTCTTTACATAAAAGGTGGTAATATTCCAAGTTAAAGAAGAACAATGCCGGGTAGCAAGGAACTCAAGGTATAACACAAAACACGAACAAGTTTGTGTTGGAGGGAAGGCAATAAAGTGCTTGATGATAACACAAATCATCGAGGCAAGGATGGTATTTCTCATCATGAATCCGATTGATATCCTGGAAGAGCTCATAAGGTTGATGATGATCATGACACATTTGTCGAGAGGTTACACAAAGATGTAATCGATCGACGATGACATCAAGTCAAACGAATGATGAAGCGAAAGGTTATTGGAACCACGGTTAGGACACAAACTCGAAATCAAGTTTGTTGTTCAAGGAGAAATGATATGACGACGAAAATCAACGCAAGCTTAGCTCATTGTTGAAAGTTGTGCTCCGGGAATAAGGACCAGGTAGCACAATTAAAATCATCATGATAATGATATAGCCAAATAGGCTAGGAATGACGTGATCGGGTACAAACTCGTAAGTAAGGAAGATTACTAAGAGTTGTTGAACCGTAGTGCGTACTTGATTCAGTTATCGGGGTACTCGAGTGACTAACCACTCAAAACCCAAGAAAAATTGGAATCGATGAGAATGTAGTACTTGACAAAGAACTCATAAGAAGTTATGCGGTTCTGTGATAATTTCGAGACACCAGGGGGTAATACTCGACGACAAATCAAAGTAGAGGTTGGACTGGGGTATTGCTCTGTAAAAGGCAAATATTTAAACTTCCCCGAGAAATGGGATCAAAGAAGAACAATATGGTCAGAACCATAGCTGCAAGGGATCCAATCTAATGTCATTGAAAGAATTACCCAAATGATTAAATATTTTGCAAGAAGCTTCCATGATAAGTTCCACATCGGGTCCATGGGCATGAACACAAAGTTCAAGGTCGACTCCCACTTCTTTAATGCATAACCTTCCATTCACTTCTCGTCTTTGAAGAAGTTGCAGTGTTGAAATTTTGTCTGGCGAAGCACCAGAAGAGTATGACTCATGAAAACTTTCGGGTTCACGCGGTTTTAGAGAAGGTATAGGTTCAACCCATCGGGGCATCTTAGAAACATATACCACAAGCTTCAAGAGTAAATATCACCAGCTCAAAATCAGGGCATGGTTGGCCGATTCAGAGAATAGGATTTACCAATGGCATTATGTATCGGAGAAAGAACTCACAAGGTGATTAATTATGAAGGACATTGTCGAATAATAATCCAATAGTGGATATGGCGATCTACAATGGAGCTGATGTGAGTATCGATACCCAATCAGAGGAAGTAACAATGCAAAGGCATTGGATTATAGAAACAACTGACTAATCCAGAGCTCAAATGCTAAGGAATTATGATTTTCAAATCAAGGGATCAGAAGCAATGTTCTGATTAGGGATGGATAAGTTGAATATCCTTAGGGGTACAATTGACGGCAAATTGATTGGTCGAGAACCAGCTCATGTCCGGAGTGACGTCTGAGCCGAAGGGAAGAATTCTGATTCCTTGATTGCGAGCATTCGCAAACATATCGAATTAAGGTACTCAAAATAATAGTGACAAAGGGTGCCAATGAGATTACTAGACTTATGGGATTATCCATAATGCAAGCAAGCCAGAATTTCAAGAACAACATGCTGTTGAGGATTTTCAAAAGATCGAATGGTATTTCTAAGACTTTTGTGAAACACATGAACAACTGGGGATGAACGGATCCTCGAGGAGTGTGAGGAATTTTCCTTAGGTGTATTAAAGCGGAAATGGAGCTGCAAGGCAGCAGGCATAATGGATTCTCGAAACAATAAAAAGAGTATCAGTGTATCTTGAAATAACAAGATCAACGGGGAATGATAGTAAGAACGACAAGTGTACGTGGTTATCCATAGAGGTTTATCGATGGAAGGGAATTGCAAAAGCGATGGCACTAAGTGTCAAGGGAACATCGGAGAGTAACTTCGGAATCTTCTAGTGTATCAAGCGATCATCTATATCGAGTGGCCCTCCGGGAGGAAGTAGTTACGAGAACCTAGGGTTGGAGTTAGTAAAACCATTTAACACGAGTAGAAGAGAGATAAGAGTCCCAGAGTATAGGTCGAGGAATAAAAGACCCAAATACCATCCAATGGTGACGTGGGCCCGTAAGCCACACAGCCATGTTAGTCAAAGTTTTGCAATGTCTAAACTCGACTTCGGCCAAGGAGTGTGGAAGGGGGATTCCTACAGGCAGTCGGCTCTGATACCAACTTGTGACGCCCGTGATTCAATCGTACACTAATCATGCACGCAAACGTGTACGATCAAAATCAGGGACTCACGGCAAGATACCACAACACAACTCTAAAAACATAAATAAGTCATACAAGCATCATAATACAAGCCAGGGGCCTCGAGGGTTCGAATACAAGTGCTCGATCATAGACGAGTCAACGGAAGCAACAATATCTAAGTACAGACATAAGTTAAACAAGTTTGCCTTAAGAAGGCTGGCACAAACTGGGATACAGATCGAAAGAGGCACAGGCCTCCTGCAGGATCCTCCTAAACTACTCACAGTGGTCGTCGGTGGGCTGCACGTAGTAGTAGGCACCTCCGGTGTAGTAGGAGTCATCATCGGCCGGTGGCGTCTGCTCCCGGCTCCGGCATCTGGTTGCGACAACTAGGTAGAAGGGAAAGGGAAAGAGGGAGAAAAGCAACCGTGAGTACTCATCCAAAGTACTACGCAAGCAAGGAGCTACACTACATATGCATGGTTATATGTGTAAAGGGCCATATCGGTGGGTGAGCTGCAGAATGCCGTAATAAGAGGGGAAAGCTAATCACAGCAAGACTACGCTTGAGCCACCTCCATCTTGCAAAGCATGTAGAAGAGAGTAGATGGTAAGTTCACCAAGTAGCATCGCATAGCATAATCCTACCGGCGATCCCCTCCTCGTCAGCCTGTTAGAGAGCGATCACCGGGTTATATCTGGCACTTGGAAGGGTGTGTTTTATTAAGTATCCAGTTCTAGTTGTCATAAGGTCAAGGTACAACTCCAAGTCGTACTGTTACCGAAGATCACGGCTATTCGAATAGATTAACTTCCCTGCAGGGGTGCACCACATAACCCAACACGCTTGATCCCATTTGGCCGGCCACACTTTCCTGGGTCATGCCCGGCCTCGGAAGATCAACCCATCTCGGAAGCGAGAAGTGACTTCTTGATCCTCCATAGCAGTCAACAGGGCGTTGACTAGGTCAAACTGACGCGTGGGTCCTATGTCATAGGCTTAGGTTAACTAAATTGGATTAGTTAATTAAATAGGTGATTAGGTTAACTAATTATGCTTAAATTAAGTTAACTAATTAATTAATTATTATTTTTTAATATGTATTTTTTTATCTTTTTTTAAACGTTCTGGAGGCGGGGCCCTCCTGTCATTGACCCCAGGTGGCCTATCGGGTTTGGGCGTGTGGGCGACGGGCGCCAGCCCAGGCCAACAGGGGGAAACGGTGAAGCGTCGCCGGCCTAGGCAGCCGAAGCGGGCGAGGACGAGGGTCGCGGCTGGAGGTGGTGGTGGCGGCGAGTGGCGGGTGGCGGCGAGGGAGCACGACGGCTGGGGGGCAGGAGCGAGCGCGGGCGCGGGATGCAAGGAGCAGTGCAGGGAGCGTGTTGGCGGCGCATCCACGGCGCTGGGGGCGTCGAAGCGTCTTGGCGTAGAAGCGCGACAGGACCGGACCGTGAGCGGCGGCGATGGCACGCACGCCGCGCCGTAACGGGGAAGGTGGAGCTGCGGCGCTAGGCGCCGGCGAACGGCAAGGAGTGGGTATGTGAGCGGAGGCTGAGCGGCCTTGATGGCGACAACAGGCGAGACCAATGGCCGGTGGCCTTGTGGCGGCCGGGTGACACGGGTGCGCACGGAGGAGCACGTCAGGCGAGGAGAGAGAGGAGGGAGGCGGCGTGCTCACGGGAGGATGCGGGGAACGGGGCAGTGGTGCTTGGGGAGTTCGACGACGACGACGTGCGTAGGGGGGAGGCAGACCGGTGAGGGCGTCCGGCGGAGTGTTCTCCAGGGAGGTCCTCGGGCGGGGGCGACGGTGATGCCCCGATCCAGATTGGGATCGGGGAGGGGCCGACGTGGGGGGGAGTGGGGAGTGCAGTGTTGGATGGGGTGGATAGGGTTCCACCATCAAGGGGATAAGGGGAGTGGGGGTGGGCCGCAGTTGGGCCGGCCTGTGGCCTGCCGGGCCGAAACCCAGGGGGTTCTGTTCTCCCTTATTTTTGTTAGTTTTGCCTTTTCCCTTTTTCTTTTATTTATTTCTCTTTTCTGTTTTAATTCATTTTATATATTTAGATTTTTTTTATAAAAACATGGTTCCTTCACCATAAATACCTAAGCATTTATTTGCAAACTCCGAACATTTTAGTTTAATATTTTGAAAACTTTTGTTGTTTGCCTTTAATTCAAATCTGAATTCGAATCGTTTTGAACTAAGGCGAGATTTGTCAACAGTAACTGAGGTGACGTGGCATCATTACGAGGGGGGTTACTGTAGCTCAATTACCCGGGCGTCACAGTAGTGTAGCTATTCGGTCGTGGTCATCGAGGGTGATTTCCTCCTTAACCACTTCCGATACGACTCTGTCGTGCAACCCCTCAAGTGTGAACCTCGAGGGTGGTTCCTCTTACGTTCACCTTGATGATTACATCGAGTGGAATCCACCGAGGGTGGTTCCTCAGGGTTCCCCTTGGTGTTAGACACACAGTTACTATGGTTACTATGACTTTACACTGAACCATGTTACTAAAGACGGGTCGGCCCGGAGGGGTACCCGCGTGAGCTTAATTGCGAGTGATGTGGACTCAGGTTGACCTGGAAGGTGCTCGCGAGATAGTTACGAGGTGTGGCCGGGCATTCTTAGCCCTTGCCGCAAGTCCTCGAGATGGGGCGACGGGGTCGCATCGATCGTGAGTCTCTGCTCGTTACCGCGTGCTCCTAATCCTCTACAATTTGGATATTTGATCCGAGGGGCCTCTGGCCTGATAGCACTAACCATCACGTGGGCATAGTATGGGCGTTCTGCGTCATATACATCAGCCGAAGCTTAATAGACGTCACCGACTGAGCGGCGCGCACCGGGTTGGACTGGTAAGCACCTGCCTTTTTAAGGAGGTAGCTAGGTCTGCTCACCGACCGCGTTTGCAATGTGCAGGAGTTCCCGAGGCGATGGTCCATGACCCCTGGGGGCATAGGTTTAGTCCGGCATGCTGACCTCTCTATTAAGCCTAGGTCGGGTTGCGGCATATTGTTTGGCCGAGGTCGGGCATGACCCAGTAAAGTGTGTCCGGCCGGAGTTAAGCGAGCGTGGTGGGTAAGTTGGTGCACCCCTGCAGGGAAGAAAGCATCTATCGATAGCCTGTCCTACAGTAACGGAAACTTTGAGTTGTATTCCGATCGATACAACTAGAACTGGATACTTGAGGTGATAACATGATAGTATGGCTCTGGGATTGCTTTCTCGCAGGGATTCGAGAAAGGATCTCTGGCCGAGGTTGATAACACTACTACTACTTAACTTTATGCTACTCTTATCTCTTCTGATGCTTGGAGCTGCTTGAAGATGCTAGTCTTTGATAGCCTAGGCTTTCCCGTTCTCTTCTGGCATTCTGCAGTTCAGTCCACATATACTACCCATGTCATTGACACTGATGCATATGTAGTGTAGATCCTTGCTTGTGAGTACTTTGGATGAGTACTCACGGTTGCTTTGCTCCCCCTTTTCCCCCCTTTTCCATTCTTCTCGGATGTCGCAACTAGATGGTGGAGCTCAGGATCCAGACGCCACCTTCGACGACGACTGTTACTACACTGAGGGTGCC
This sequence comes from Aegilops bicornis, assembly GCA_021605145.1. Taxonomy (NCBI): domain Eukaryota; kingdom Viridiplantae; phylum Streptophyta; class Magnoliopsida; order Poales; family Poaceae; genus Aegilops; species Aegilops bicornis. Next base: position 295,045,361 of record CM038672.1, on the reverse strand, counting down.
GACTACTACATGGAGGCCGCCGACGACCAGGAGTAGTTAGGAGGCTCCCAGGCAGGAGGCCTTGCCTTTTCGATCGATGTTGCTTTTGTGCTAGCCTTCTTAAGGCAAACTTGTCTAACTTATGTCTGTACTCAGATATTGTTGCTTCCGCTGACTCTTGTGTTTTCGAGCTGATGTATTCGAGCCCTCGAGGCCCCTGGCTTATAATATAAGGCTTCTATTATTTTATTTGTGTCCAGAGTTGTGTTGTGATATCTTCCCATGAGTCCTTGATCTTGATCATACACATTTGCGTGTATGATTAGTGTACGATTGAATCGAGGGCGTCACAAGTTGGTATCAGAGCCGACTGCCTGTAGGTAGCCCCCTTTCCAACTCCTTGGACGAAGTCGAGTCTAGTCACTACAAAAAACATTTACTAACATGGTTGTGTGTCTTACAGGCCCACGTCGCCATTGGGTGGTATCAGGATCTTTTATTCCTCATCCTTACTCTGGGATTCTGATCTCTCTTCCATCCGGGTTAAGGATTTTACTAACTATGACATTAGGTTCTCGTAACCACTTCATCCCGGAGAGCCCCTTCACTACAGATGATCACTTGCTTCGCCGGAAGATTCTACAGATATTCCTTGATGTTTCCCAAGACCCTGTGCCCACTGCTTCACAGTTCCTGACCACTGATAAATCCTGATGGATAACTACTTACACTTGTCGTACATATATTCTTTTCAGTTACTCTTTTGTTCCATCCGACATATCGAAATACTATCCGGCATTTTGAGAATTCCCTGAACCAACTGCCTTGCAGTTCCTTTCCGCCTGAACATACATATGAATAATTCCTCACATTCCCGGGGATCCATTCATCCCAAGTTGTTCTTTCACGAAATATTTCGTATTCCTATCCGATCTCCCGTAGATCCTCTGCAGCCTAGTGCTCCCGAAAGTCTTGCTTGCATGCATTATGGTTAATTCCATATGTCTAGCAATATTCATTAATATCCTTTGCCTCTATCATTTTGAGCTCCTTGATTCATTGTGTTGCGAATTCTCGCCATCATCAGTCGAACCCTAAAATTTGTTCTTCCTACTCAGACGCCATTTTGGACCTGAGCGGGTTCTCAGGCAATCAAGTTGCAAATGACTGTCCATCTAGTTCTATTCTACTTACCCATCTTTTGACCCGAGCGTCTCCTTCTGATCCCTTGCTTTGGAAGTCATAAACCATTTATAATTGAACACCGAATTATTCAGTTGCTTCTACAATCTGATGCCTTTGCATTCTTCTTCTTCTTCTACTTGAGTACCGATACTCACATCATATCCTTTGCTGACCAACTGATCTTTTGCTGGGTTATTATCTGACAGAGTCTTTCATATTCAATAATCTTGTGAGTCCTTTTCTCGGATACATAACGCCTCTGGTAAATGGTATCCTCTACTTTGTCAACCTTGCTCGCTTAGAGCTTGGGTTCTTTATTCCTGCAGTTTGAGGTATCGTTCTTAAGATGCCCCGGTGGGTTGAACATACGCCTTCCCTAATCTGTGTGAATCAAAAGTTATGCGGAATATATCTACTCGCGCTTCGTCGGATAAATTTTCAACTCTACAACTTCTTCAAAGAAGATAAGTGAATGAAAGGTTATGCATTGAAGAAGTGGGAGTCGACCTTGAACCTTTGTGTTCATGCCCATGGACCCGATGTAGAACTTATCATGGAAGCTTCTTGTAATAATAACTATGTGCTTGATATAATATCCTTTGGTATCGGTGAATTGATCCTTTGCAACCGTGGTTCTGACCATGATTGTTTTTCTTTGATCCCATTTCTTGGACAAGTTAAAGTGCATGCCTTCAGCAGATCAATATGCCTGCCCAACCTCGATTCTGCTCTACCTTCGAGTATTACCATTTGGTATCTCGAGAATGCCAAAGAGCTGTGTTGCTTCCTATGAGTCTTCTTCTGGCATTGCTTCTCATCGATTTCAAATTCCTCGGGTTCCAAGTTATTAATCACTCGAGACCACCGATAAGTGAATCGATTCTGCACTATGATTCAATAAACTCTAAGTAATTTCATTGCTTACAAGTTTAATAATCCTTCAAGTCATTCCTAGCCCGATCGGCTATATCATATCATGCTAAATTTTAACTATGCTACCTGATCCTTCTCCCCGGAGCACAATTTTCAACGATGAGCTAAGCCTATGTCGATCTTCCTCGTCATATCATTTCGCCTTGAATAGCAAGCATGACTTCGAGTTTGTGTCGTACCCATGGTTCCAATAACCTTTCACTTCATCATTTCTTTGACTTGATCTTATCATCGATCGATTACATCTTAATGAAACCTCTCGACAAATATGTCGTGATCATCATCATATTCTGAGCTCTTCCAGGTTATCAATCGAATTCATGATGAGAAATATCATCCTTGCCCCCTCGATGAATGGTTACTGAGACCATGGGCCCTATCCTCATCATTTTTCTTGCTAAAATTGTATGACTTAATTTATAAGTTGTTTCCGATGGATCCTTTGTGAATCCAAAGTCTGGCCTTTACCTGATGACCATGTCGATGCTATCTCGAAGCATGACTGTGGTACTCCAATCATCAACAAGAGCATTCAAAGCACAATGCTAAATGTTTCAAGATTGATTATCCAAGCACCATTGTATGGGTAACGTCATGGATTTCCTTGCCCCTTTACTGTAGTGGTTAACTGCATGTTGTCCTATCTTGTATATCCCGTTCCGCTTGTTCTTGTGGAGGATATGCTCCTAATACTTGTGTTTAAACACATTTTTCCTTTCAAATGTTCTAATTAATCTAATGATCACATTTTCTTTTCCATTGTTTTGTTTAACCTTTCTTGTGGTTTATGAGACCTAAGCAGTAATAGTTCCCTGCTTATGTAAACACCTCGGTGTACAATTTGTCAGTAAGACCTTTTTATTATTGTTGTTGACATTCCGGTAACCACCGATGGACAAGAACTTTGCCTATTGGTCTGCCTCGTTCAACGAGCAGGAAAATAGTTCTCTTAGTCCCTCGCCCTTGGTACCAACGTTGTTGGCAAAATAACTGACAGTCTATCATCTAACATGCCTTGCTATCGCCCCCCTTTCTACTTTTAACCCACATGGTGGGCCCATAACCCACAGTTCCATAGGATCGGAACCTGACTCTCCTGTATATCCTTTTTTCCGAAGTATCATTTGCTCTTGGCTTTGTGTGTTGTCACGAGCCACCCTCCGAGAGATGATCTATTCCCGATGCTCTGAACCCCCTTCTCACACTCTATTCAGGTATCGATCGTTTGTCCATTCGCTTGAAACTTCCTATTGTACCTTCATATTTTGCTCTCGATGTTTTCTTCAGTTTCAACTCGAGAGATACTTCTGCCACATTCCTTGAATTGTTCAGCAGATAATTAATCCTATAAGGGCCAGTTCTCCCGAAGTTACTCTTTACTTCCCCACTTAAATCTCGCGACGAGATTTCTTGTAGTGGAGGAGATTTGTAACAACCCCAGTGTCATGCTACAGTAACCCTCTGTGATTAAGCTAATCATTTTACTAAACAGTGCCTGATCACCTTCGATTCAAATATCCTTTGAAATTTCCACTTTCATATCAAATTCAATTTGCAAGTGAAATATGGAGTTGCACAAAAGTTGCTGCAAAATAGTTCATCATTTAGCAAAAAATCCATAACAAATGATTTCTAAGGAAAACAATATCACCTCCAAGCCAAGATGGACTATAGCAAATAAAACAGTGCCTTTTCAGCATTTTAAAATGCTATTTTACTTGTGAAAAATCCAAATGGATTCAGTTGCCCCTCAAACTTTTTATGGCAGTGCCAAACAGTACAAGGAATTTAAGTGGCCTAGTCCCACAAATTTTCAAAGTATTTTGGTAGCCCAAACTTTTCCCTAGTTGTCTTTGTTTTAAATATAAAGAAAATAGAAAACCAGAAAGGAGTAAGGACCTACTTGGCCTCTGGCCTATGACCCAGCCACCTAGTCCTCATCTCCTTTCTCCTGTACACAGGGGAGGGCGTGTCGCTCATCCACCGGCACCCTGGTCGGCAATGCACACACGTCGGGCATCCACTCGAGCTCCGGAGGAGATAAGGCCGACCCCAAGCCGCCCTTGCAACCAAACCCTAGCCCACCGTTTTCCCCTCTCCATCGCTCGTTCTCTCCCTCTGCATCTTTTCGACGCTGTCGTCGTTGTGCACCGCTCGATCCCGCGGCCACAGCCACCACCTCACTCAGCCGTCATGTCATGAAGCTCCGCTGGACCCCGATGCAGCCTCCCCGACCTCGAGCCTGAGCTCTGCATCACCGCAGCCTCTGATTGAGGCCGTCTTCTTCCTCGGATCGTCGGCGCATCTCCGATGAACACCGTCGACTCCTGCTACTCCTAAACTACCAGGGCCATCAGTGTGGCTCAGTGAGCTTCTTCACCTTCTGCTCACCCCCGCTAACCCCCTCGCGCACCGTAGCTACCTCGTCGCCGTTGTTGTGAGCCCGTCGCCACGGATCGCATCGCCGCCATGGCCATGGCCCCTGTCGTGCTCGCCTGAGCATGGCATCGAGCTCCTGGTGCTCACAGGAGCCCAGCAAGCATGAGCGCGTGCCTCCCCGTGCCTCCTAGATCCGTTTCCACTAGCGCCCGAACTCCGGCGACACTTCAGCTCATCGCCGGTGCCTCTCCGGTCGTTCCCGGCACCTCTCGCTAGCCTAGATGGATGCGACACTCGTTGCTCGTTCGAATGCACCCGCATGCGCGTAGCCCGTCTGCTGCCACACTGCTTTGTGTAGCCGCTGCTTGCTCTGCCGCTTGTTGCATCCGTGACCACTGGTGCTGTCGTTGCCGCTCGGGCCGTCTCCAGCCCGCGGCTGGCCGCTGGCAAGCGCCAGCTCCTCCCACCAGCCGCGAGTGTTCCCCTGCATCGCCGTGCTCCGCCTCCCCCGCACGCGCCCGCCTTCGCGCCTGCCTCGCCGCGCCTTCACTCGCCGTCTGCAACTGATGCTACTAGTGCAGCGCTGCTACAGTAACATTTAATTACTGTAGCAGCTGCTAGCTTTTATAAAACAGCACTTGTTAGCCCCCTGCACAGCCTCAAAACAGCAACTAAAGAAAGCTTAACACAGTTAAAATAAAAATGTGTGGGTAGTACACTTGACAAGGTTCAAAACATCCCATTGGACCAAATTCAAAAGATGTAAGGATTAAATCCTATGAAAATCACAAAATCCTATGTTCGTATATTTTAACAGTTTCTGGAATTAACTTCAAGTGGCACTTTTCAAATGCAGTTTCGATCAAGCAACTGAACTCTAACATGGATGTCAATTATTCTCTCATGTAGATCACAGAAAGACGATAAAAATGGTAAAGGGCACTAAGCGATAGGATGTACAGAACTACAGTTATAGCCTTCGGAAAATAGCTAAGTGGTGTTAAAACTGAGCGATTCTCAGACTTAGCCAATTTTCTGGAAATTCCGGAATATGTTTAAAACTTAGAAATTCATAGAAAATAATTCGTAACTCGAATGAAAATGTTTTCTACATGAAAGTTGCTCAGAAATATCCAACGGATCTGAATACGCGGTTCGTTCATCTGTCCCATGCCCCTAGCATGCTAAACATGGAACCGTCCCCTCTCTTTCATCTGTCCGAAAAATGTCAAATGCTGGCAAAACATTCCCGGATATTTTCCCTCTTCGTCTCTATCATCTAGCACTGCGTTAGTTCACTCCTAGCACCGCGTATTACCATGTTATGCTTTATGATGCTTTGTTTGCTTTATATTTATTGTTTCTTCCCCCTCTTCTCTCCGGTAGACCCCGAGACTGATGTTGCCCCTGTGATCGACTACGTCTCCAACGAACCTTCTTCCTTTATAGCAGAGCTTCCAGGCAAGCCCCCCTTTTGATCATTCCGATATCGCCCATTCCATTCTCTCATGCTTGCATTAGATTTTGCTACTGTTATTGTTTGCTCCTATTCTGATGCATAGCCTACTTTTGTAACCTGCTTATTGTTACCTTACCTACTTATCCTAAACTGCTTAGTATAGGTTGGTTAGTGATCCATCAGTGACCCCCACCTTGTCCTTGTTACCCCTGCTTCATCAGCTATGACTCGATCAACATGATCGACGACCAAAGCCCGACACCTCACATCACATCACGCCCCTTTTGTTGCTCGACTGTGCAGAGTTACCATCGGTTACCGAGGCTTGAACCTCATACATCACTCTTGATGAGATCTCTGTAGTGTAGCTATTCGGTCGTGGTCATCGAGGGTGATTTCCTCCTTAACCACTTCCGATACGACTCTGTCGTGCAACCCCTCAAGTGTGAACCTCGAGGGTGGTTCCTCTTACGTTCACCTTGATGATTACATCGAGTGGAATCCATCGAGGGTGGTTCCTCAGGGTTCCCCTTGGTGTTAGACACACGGTTACTATGGTTACTATGACTTTACACTGAACCATGTTACTAAAGACGGGTCGGCCCTGAGGGGTACCTGCCGTGGTTTTGTCACGGCAGATGTCCTAGTGAAAGGACTTAGTCGTGGAGCCATCGCGACGGGTTAGTTAAAAGGGGTTAAAGCGGACAAAGGACGCATGGAGTTTATACTGGTTCGGCCCCTTGCGGTGAAGGTAAAGACCTAATCCATTTGTTGTGGAATTGCTAGGGTTTCGATGACCAGGGAGCGAATCCGCTATGCCTGGCTCTCGAGTTATTGTTTGTTGTCCCTAAACCGCCGCCGGGTCGTCCCTTTATATACACTTCTTGACGCCCGGCAGTTTACAGAATCCCGAGGCCGGCTCATAAACGTGTCCTGCTGGGTCTCTACTCTTTCTTATTTTACAATACAAGTTACACATGATATGGCGGTTTATGTCTATAGGCCCTAATTCGCCTTTGGGCCCTGGGCCCTCGTAAAGCGCCACACTCCTTGTCTTCATGGGCTTCAAATATAAATAACTCATTATGGGGATAACCCGGCCTCACCTGGCCGGTTTATACCCAGTAGTAATATCCCCAACATTAGGCCCCAGATTGATTAGAACCTGTTCATGTCAATCTTCAACACTTAGAAAAATTCCTCATTCAGCACCTTCACGTAAATCTTGTAAACCGCCATGACGTCATCTTCCAAAATCATAATAAACCGTCGTGACGTCATCTCTTACGAAGAATTGTATATGTCTCCCCTTCATTAATGAGCCTCCGACAATCGAGGCGACTGCTATGTCTTGAGCTTGCGTTGGTTTTCCTCGAAGAGGAGAGGGTGATGCAGCAAATGTAGCGTAAGTATTTTCCTCAGTTTTGAGAACCAAGGTATCAATCCAGTAGGAGGCTCCTCAACAGTCCCACGCACCTACACAAAGAAACTGACAAATCGCAACCAACGCAATAAAGGGGTTGTCAATCCCTTCACGGCAACTTGCGAAAGTGAGATCTAATAAAGATAGTATGATAAGATAAATATATTTTTGGTATTTTATAGTATAGATGCAAAAAGTAAAGATGCAAATAAAAGTAGATTGGGAGCAAATATGATCAGACATAGACCCGGGGGCCATAGGTTTCACTAGTGGCTTCTCTCAAGATAGCATAAGTATTACGGTGGGTGAACAAATTACTGCCGAGCAATTGATAGAAAAGCGCATAGTTATGAGATTATCTAGGCATGATCATGTATATAGGCATCACGTCCAAAACAAGTAGACAGACTCCTGCCTGCATCTACTACTATTACTCCACACATTGACCGCTATCCAGCATGCATCTAGAGTATTAAGTTCATAAGAACAGAGTAACGCATTAAGCAAGATGACATGATGTAGAGGGATAAACTCATGCAATATGATATAAACCCCATCTTGTTATCCTAGATGGAAACAATACAATACGTGCCTTGCAACCCTTTACATCCTTTGGTAAGGACAATCAAGATTGAACCCAAAGCTAAGCACTTCTCCCATGGCAAGAAAAACCAATCTAGTAGGCCAAACTAAACTGATAATTCAAGAGACTTGCAAAGATAACTCAATCATACATAAAAGAATTCAGAGAAGATTCAAATATTATACAGAGATAAACTTGATCATAAACCCACAATTCATCGGATCTCGACAAACACACCGCAAAAAGAGTTTACATCAAATAGATCCCCACAAGAGAGGGGGAGAACATTGTATTGAGATCCAAAAAGAGAGAAGAAGCCATCTAGCTAATAACTATGGACCCATAGGTCTGTGGTAAACTACTCACAACTCATCGGAGGGGCAAGGATGTTGATGTAGAGGCCCTCCATGGTTGATTCCCCTCCGTGAGCCGTGAAGGCTCCAAGATGAGATCTCGCGGATCTGAGAAGGTTACGGCCGGAAATTGTGTTTCGTGGTGCCCCTGGATGTTTTCGGGTACATAGGTATATATAGGAGGAAGAAATGCGTCGGTGGCCGAGGGGCCCACGAGGCGGGCGCGCCCTCCTATCTCGTGGAGGCCTCGGCTGCTTCTTGACTTGCACTCCAAGTCCTCTGGATCATGTTTGTTCCAAAAATCACGCTCCCGAAGGTTTCATTCCGTTTGGACTCCGTTTGATATTCCTTTTCTTCGAAATACTGAAATAGGCAAAAAAACAACAATCTGGACCGGGCCTCCGGTTAGTAGGTTAGTCCCAAAAATGATATAAATGTGTAAAATAAAGCCCATAAACATCCAAAAGGGGTAATATGATAGCATGGAACAATAAAAAATTATAGATATGTTGGAGACGTATCAAGCATCCCCAAACTTAATTCCTGCTCGTCCTCGAGTAGGTAAATGATAAAAAGAGAATTTTTTATGTGGAATGATGCCTAGCATAATTCATAATGTAATTTTCTTTATTGTGGCATGAATGTTCAGATCCAAATGAATACAAAATAAAAGTTCATATTGATAAAAGAAATAGTAATACTTCAAGCATACTAATCAAAGTAATCATGTCTTCTCAAAATAGCATGGCAAAAGAAAGTTCATCCCTACAAAATCATATAGTTAGGCTATGCTTCATTTTCTTCACACAAAGATGTTCCTAACTTCTATACCCCCGATGACAAGCCAATCAATTGTTTCATACTTGAATAATATCAAACTTTTTCAACCTTCACGCAATACATGAGCGTGAGCCATGGATATAGCACTATGGGTGGAATAGAATATGATGATGGGGATTGTGTGGAGAAGAAAAAAAAGGAGAAAGTCTCATATTGACGAGGATAATCAACGGGCTATGGAGATGCCCATCAATTTATGTCAACATGAGGAGTAGGGATTGCCATGCAACGGATGCACTAGAGCTATAAATGAATGCTCAACAAAAGAAAACTAGTGGGTGTGCATCCAACTTGCTTGCTCACGAATACCTAGGGCATTTGAGGAAGCCCATCGTAGGAATATACAAGCCAAGTTCTATAATGAAAAATTCCCACTAGTATGAAAAAAGACAACTTATGAGACTCCATCGTATGAAAAACATGGTGCTACTTTGAAGCACAATATATGAGACTCGCTACATGAAGAACAAGGTGCTACTTTGAAGCACAAGTGTGGAAAAAGAGATAGTAACATTGCCTTATTTATTTATTTTCTTTTTTTTGGGCCTTTCTTTTTTTTTGGCCTTTCTCTTTTTTCTTTTTTTGGGCAATGCTTTAATAATGATGATCATCACACTTCTATTGATTACAACATAAGGATTACAACTCGAAACTAGAACAAGATATGACTCTATATGAATGCCTCCGTGATGTACCAGATGGTGCAATGAATCAAGAGTGACATGTATGAAAATAATGCATGGTGGCTTTGCCACAAATACGATGTCAACTACATGATCATGCAATGGCAATATGACAAAAGTAAAGTATGTCATGATGATGATGAACGGAATGGTGGAAAGTTGCATGGCAATATATCTCGGAATGGCTATGGAAATGCCATAATAGGTAGGTATGGTGGCTGTTTTGAGGAAGATATAGGGAGGTTTATGTGTGATAGAGCGTATCGTATCACGGGGTTTGGATGCACCGGCGAAGTTTGCACCAACTCTCAAGGTGAGAAAGGGCAATGCACGGTACAGAAGAGGCTAGCAAAGGCAGAAAGATAAAAGTGTGTATAATCCATGGACTCAACATTAGTCAAAAGAACTCATATAATTATTGCAAAAATTTAGAAGTCATCAAAAATAAAATACTACGCGCATGCTCCTAGGGGGATAGATTGGTAGGAAAAGACCATCTCTCGTCCCCGACCGCCACTCATAAGGATGCACAAGCCAGGTACACTTCATGTTTCAAATTTGTTACACAACTTTAACCATACGTGCATGCTACGGGACTTGCTAACTTCAACACAAGCATTATTTAAATTCATAATCACCCAACTAGAATGACTTTAATATCACTACCTCCATATCTCAAAACAATTATCAAGTATCAAGTTGATCATAGCATCCAATTCACTTCATATGATAGTTTTTATTATACCCAACTTGGATGCCTACCATTCTAGGACCAATTTTAAGACCATAACAAATACCATGCTGTTCTAAAAGACTCTCAAAATAATATAAGTGAAGCATGAGATACTAGCAATTTCTTCAAAATTAAGACACCACCGTGCTCTAAAAGATATAAGTGAAGCACTAGAGCAAAAACTATCAAGCTCAAAAGATATAAGTGAAGCACATAGAGTATTCTAGCAAATTCTAATCAAATAGGATTCTCGCAAAAGGTGTGTACAGCAAAGATGATTGTGGTAAACTAAAAAGCAAAGACTAATATAATACACGACGCTCCAAGCAAAACACTTATCATGTGGCGAATAAAAATATAGCTCCAAGTAAAGTTACCAATGAACGAAGATGAAAGAGGGATGCCTTCCTGTGGCATCCCCAAGCTTAGGCTTTTGGCTATTCTTGAATATCTTGGGGTGCCTTGGGCATCCCCAAGCTTAGTCTCTTGCCACCCTTTATTCCATAGTCCATAAAAGCTTTACCCAAAACTTGAAAACTTCACAACACAAAACTCAACAGGAAATCTTATAAGCTCCGTTAGTGAAAGAAAACAAAACCACCACATAAGGTATTGCAATGAACTAATTCTTTATTTATTTTGGTGTCAAACCTACTTTATTCCAACTTCTCTATGGATTATAAACTATTTTATTGGCCATAGATTCATCAAAATAAGCAAACAACACACGAAAAACAGAATCTGTCAAAAACAGAACAGACTGTAGTAATCTGTAACTAACGCAAACTTCTGGAACTCAAAAATTCAGCAAAAATAGGAATACCTAGGAAATTTGATTATTGATCAGAAGCCATTGGAATCACTATTTTATCACGTTCTGGTGATTTTGAACAATTGTTTTTGTGAACCGAAAGTTTCTGGAAATTACAGCAAGATCAAATAACTATCATCCAAGAAGATACTATAGGTTTAACTTGGCACAAACACTAATTAAAAAATAAAACCACATCTAAACAGAAGGTAGATGGATTATTTATTCCTAAGCAGAAACAAAAACAAAAAACACAAAGAAAATTGGGTTGCCTCCCAACTAGCGCTATCGTTTAACGCCCTAGCTAGGCATAAAAGCAAGGATAGATCAAACGAAAGTGCCATCTTTGGCACTAAACTCATAAGTAGCACGCATGATAGATTCATAAGGTAATTTAACTTTCTTTCTTGGAAAGTGCTCCATGCCTTTCTTTAATGGAAATTGGAATCTAATATTCCCTTCCTTCATATCAATAATCGCACCAATCGTTCTAAGGAAAGGTCTACTAAGAATAACAGGGCAAGAAAGATTGCAATCTATATCAAGAACGATAAAATCTACGGGCACCAAATTTCTATTTGCAACAATAAGAACATCATTGATCCTTCCCATAGGCTTTTTAATGGTGGAATCCGCAAGGTGCAAATTTAAAGAACAATCATCAATATCATGGAAACCTAGAATATCACATAAAGTTTTTGAATTGTGGAAACACTAGCACCCAAATCACACAAAGCAAAACACTCATAATCTTTAATTCTAATCTTTATAGTAGGTTCCCACTCATCATTAAGTTTTCTAGGTATAGAAACTTCCAAATTATGTTTTTCATCATAAGATTGCATCAAGGCATCAACAATATGTTTGGTAAAAGCTTTGTTTTGACTATAAGCATGAGGAGAATTAACAACGGCTTGCAACAAGGAAATACAACCTTTTATAGAGCAATTATCATAATTAAATTCCTTGAAATCCGAGATAGTAGGTTCAACATTATTAGAAGTTGAGGATTCTCCAATCTCACTTTTACCAAATTTAACATTAAGATCTAAAGATTCCGAATTCTTGGGACGCCTTCTAGGCAAAGTTGATTCATCATCAGTCCCATAATCATCAACATTCATATTGCAAAACATAGATCTAATCGGAGACGCATCAATAACTTTAAGATCCTCATCATTATTTTCACATAAACTACAAGAACACGCCTTTATAAAGCTTTCTTTTTTAGCACGCAATCTAGCGGTTCTTTCCTTGCACTCGTCAATGGAAATTCTCATTACTTTGAGAGACTCATTGATATCATGCTTAGGAGGGGAAGATCTAATTTTAAGAGAATCAACGTCAGGCAAAGTCTATCAACGTTCCTAGCCAAATCATCAACTTTGAGCAATTTTTCTTCAAGCAAAGCGTTAAAATTCTTTTGAGAAATCATAAATTCTTTCACACTATTCTCAAAATCAGAGGGCATCTTATTAAAATTACCATAAGAATTATTGTAGGAATTCCCATAATTATTAGAGGGATTACTAGGGAACGGTCTAGCATTAAAATTTCCTCTATAAGCATTTTTTCCAAAACTATTCCTACCAACAAAATTCACATCCATAGATTCATTACTATTCTCAATCAAGGAAGACAAAGGCATATCATTGGGATCAAGAGGAGTATTTTTAGTAGCAAACATCTTCATAAGTTCATCCATCTTTCCACTCAAAACATTGATTTCTTCTATAGCAAGCACTTTTTTACTAGAAGATCTTTCGGTGTGCCATTGAGAATAATTAGCCATAATATTATCAAGAAGTTTTGTAGCATCTCCTAACGTGATTTCCATAAACGTGCCTCCATGACGAATCTAAGAGATTACTAGAAGCAAAGTTCAAACCGGCATAAATATTTTGTATGATCATCCATAAATTCAAACCATGAGTAGGGCAATTAAGCATCAATTTCATTCTTTCCCAAGATTGGGCAACATGCTCATGATCAAGTTGTTTAAAGTTCATAATATCGTTCCTAAGAGTGATGATCTTAGCGGGAGGAAAATACTTAGAGATAAAAGCATTTTTGCACTTGTTCCAAGAATCAATACTATTCTTAGGCAAAGACGAGAAACAAACTTTAGCATGATCTCTAAGTGAAAACGGAAATAAGTTAAATTTGACAATATTGTTATTCGTATCTTTGTTCTTTTGCATATCACACAAATCAACAAAATTGTTTAGATGAGTAGCGGCATCTTCATTAGGAAGGCCGGCGAATTGATCTTTCCTAACAAGATTCAGCAAAGCGGTATTGATTTCACAAGACTCATCATTATTAAGAGGAGCACTCGGAGTACTAAGGAAATCATTATTATTGGTATTCGAGAAGTCACACAATTTGGTATTATCTTGCGCCATGGCAACAAGTAATCCAACACACAAGCAAACAGAAAAATGGCGAGCAAAAAGAGAGGAGGAGATTGGGAAAGAGAGGACGAATAAAACGGCAAGGGTGAAGTGGGGGAGAGGAAAACGAGAGGCAAATGGCAAATAATGTAAATCTTGGGGAGATGGGTTTGTGATGGGTACTTGGTATGTCTTGACTTGAGCGAAGACCTCCTCGGCAACGGCGCCTGAAATCCTTATTGCTACGTCTTGAGCTTGCGTTGGTTTTCCTCGAAGAGGAGAGGGTGATGTAGCAAGTGTACCGTAAGTATTTCCCTCAGTTTTGAGAACCAAGGTATCAATCCAGTAGGAGGCTCCTCAAAAGTCCCACGCACCTACACAAACAACCGAGAACTCGCAACCAACACAATAAAGGGGTTGTCAATCCCTTCACGGCCACTTCATGAAAGTGAGATCTAATAAAGATAGTATGATAAGATAAATATATTTTTGGTATTTTATAGTATAGATGCAAAAGTAAAGATGCAAATAAAAGTAGATTGGGAGCAAATATGATCGTTGATAGACCCGGGGCCATAGGTTTCACTAGTGGCTTCTCTCAAGATAGCATAAGTATTACGGTGGGTGAACAAATTATCGTCGAGCAATTGATAGAAAATCGCATAGTTATGAGATTATCTAGGCATGATCATGTATATAGGCATCACGTCCATAACAAGTAGACAGACTCACACGCATCTACTATTATTACTCCACACATCGACCGCTATCCAAAGATGCATCTAGAGTATTAAGTTCATAAGAACAGAGTAACGATTAAGCAAGATGACATGATGTAGAGGGATAAACTCATGCAATATGATATAAACCCCATCTTGTTATCCTTGATGGCAACAATACAATACGTGCCTTGCAACCCTTTCTGTCACTGGGTAAGGACACCGCTAGATTAAACCCAAAGCTAAGTACTTCTCCCATGGCAAGAAAGACCAATCTAGTAGGCCAAACTAAACTGATAATTCGAAGAGACTTGCAAAGATAACTCAATCATACATAAAAGAATTCAGAGAAGATTCAAATATTATCATAAACCCACAATTCATCGGATCTCGACAAACACACCGCAAAAAGAGTTTACATCGAATAGATCTCCACAAGAGAGGGGGAGAACATTGTATTGAGATCCAAAAAGAGAGAAGAAGCCCTCTAGCTACTATGGACCCATAGGTCTATGGTAAACTACTCACAACTCATTGGAGGGGAAAGGATGTTGATGTAGAGGCCCTCCGTGGTTGATTCCCCCTCCGGCAGAGCGCCGACAAAGGCTCCAAGATGAGATCTCATGGATCTGAAGGTTACTGGCGGTGGAAATTGTGTTTCGTGGTGCCCCGGATGTTTTCGAGTGCGTAGGTATATAGGAGGAAGAAGTACGTCGGTGGCCGCCCGAGGGGCCCACGAGACAGGGGGCGCGCCCTATAGGGGGGCGTGCCCTCCTATCTCGTGGAGGCCTCGGCTGCTTCTTGACTTGCACTCCAAGTCCTTTGGATCATGTTTGTTCCAAAAATCACGCTCCCGAAGGTTTCATTCCGTTTGGACTCCGTTTGATATTCCTTTTCTTCGAAATACTGAAACAGGCAAAAAATCAGCAATATGGGTTGGGCCTCCGGTTAGTAGGTTAGTCCAAAAAATGATATAAATGTGTAAAATAAAGCCCATAAACATCCAAAAGGGGTAATATAATAGCAAGGAACAATCGAAAATTATAGATATGTTGGAGACGTATCAGCGACAGCTTTGTCACATATCCAACCTTTGGGCTCCTCGATTTTCGCGTCTGTCACTTATCCCTTCGCCTTATAAATAAGACCTGGGGGTCTTTTTCATTCCCCCCCTGTGCCTCTTTGCTTCTTCTTCCTCCTTGCACTGACCTGACCCTCACGCGCGGCCGCTGTCGTCAAGCTCCGCCCTCGACCTCATCTCCAGCCACGATCAACCTCGAACGCACTGAGGAACGCAGCGGCGCTCGCCTGTTCCATCAACATCGGTAAGTTTCCCTTTTCTTGCTCTAGATCCACCATTAGGGTTTTGGTGTTCATCAAAAACTCGAAGCTATTCTTCCCAGTTCATCACTGTGCCATGGCTATGAGATTCAAACCTTATCCTTTTTCCTCTGTCTAGTGGTATCCGTACTTTTCCCATTAGTGCATCACCTTACAGCAGAAAATCCCATCTGGATCTTTCGACTGCTTAAGTACCAGAAATTTAATCCTGAATATGTTGTGATTTACTGATATGCTGCAGATCTGAAATTACCAAATCAATCGGTGAAACTTGTTTTCCCCTCACTTAGACATTTTAGATCTGTAACTTCCATACCAATGTAGGCGGTTTAACTTTTTAGAAAATGATAATCCGGCAGGTACCATTAGTCCCCTCTTAAACCGCCAATTCGTTATCTTTGTAACTCCTCCAATGTCAGACTCTGGTTTAACAAAGTGTGTATACCTCTGTTTCTGCTTATGATCTTGCGTCGCTTTATTCTTGTCCGTTGTAAATTTTAAACCGGTATTGATTTTTTCCAGCTTTTCATTGAAATGGCCAAACAATTTTATGCTTGTAACTGGGTCCCTTCCCGGTTGCGGAAGCGCAACTAGAGGGATGTGTCGCAACTGGCGCTTTAGCAAAGAAAGAAGTCATCCACTGGAGGGTCCCCGGTCCAGAAAATCCTCCTGAGCCAGAAGATGGAGAAGTAGTTGTATTTGTTGACCACCTAGGTCGAGGGTTTAGCCCTCCCGGATCAAAAAATTTCCGAGATGTACTTGCTAGTTTCCAACTCCATCCTCAGGACATTGGACCAAACTCTGTGTCCAATATTTGCAATTCCCAAGTATTTTGCGAGGCTTATCTTCAAGAGGAACCCACAGTTGAATTGTTTAGGGATTTCTTCTATTTGAACCATCATAAAGAGTTTATAGACGGACCCAACACTGAACTTGGTGAAATGGTTATTCAAAAGAGGAAAGATGTCAGCCTCCCTCACGCCAAGCTTCATAGTCACCCCAAAGACTGGAATCAGACTTGGTTTTATTGCCAGGATACATCTCCAACTGATGAAAATCCTCTGTCGGGTTATCGTCCTCACCGGCTTAGCAACACTCACCCGTTTCCTCAAAGGCTGACTGCAAAGGAACGGTCCAACTACACCACAACTCTGAAAACTCAGAGCCTTTATGGCGAACGGTTTAACACGTGTCGACTTTGTTCGCTGCTGGATATCCTGGGGCATTCTGCCTTTAAGTTGGTGCCCCGGTTTAATGTGTGAATACACAGGGAGTTTGAAAGATCCTCAACGACATGTTGACATATAGTTAACAGAAGCTGAAGTTACTGAGTCTATCAAGAAAATACTAAATGAACCGGAGGCTGTCTGTAGCCAGACCGGATTAAGTCCTTTCTGCACTTCCAACAAACCGCCAGCCGTAAGAATCATATAACTTTTGTTTTTAGTTTAGTCCTTCTAAATACTCTCTCAAAATTTTGTCCATCTTTGACAGGGTGATGATCTGTTCTGGAAGAAGAAGCCCCAAGATAAACCGGCCAAGACACCTCGCCCCAAGGCCAAGGTTACTAAAAAACCTGCCAAGAAGCAGACCACTGAGTCTTCTGAACCAAATGCTGATGCTGACCTGGATAATCCGGACTTAGAGGTAGAACTTGACTCCCTTGGTTCTTTTTTCATACACCTCATTGACAATGACTATTATCAGGACGACGCTGAAGGCAGCCAAGCTGATGATGTAGAGGTAATTATCCATTCTTCCGGTTCAGATCCTCTGCCAACACAGAAAATCCGTCAAGCAAACCGGAAAGTAAAATTTCCTCACCCCCTAGCTCACTTGGACCCAAACTTACTTTTGGAGACGCAGCAACACGAAGCTCGCCACACAACCCGGCACAGCGGCCAGGTAGTTACCTTCGCCGGTTTACCAAACACTCCGGTCCGGAAACGTCAATCAGAGGTCTCTTATATTCCTGATACTTCTTACCCCAAGGCGGGTTGTTTCCGACAACCTCTTAATCCGTCTGATTCGAATTATCAGGGAACACCTCACTCATTGAGGGAGTCCTGGATTAGGGGGTGTCCGGATAGCCGAACTATCACCGTTGGCCAGACTCCTGGACTATGAAGATACAAGACTGAAGACTTCGTCCCGTGTCCGGATGAGACTTTCCTTGGCGTGGAAGGCAAGCTTGGCGATAGGGATATTTAGATCTCCTACCGTTGTAACCGACTCTGTGTAACCCTAACCCTATCCGGTGTCTATATAAACCGGAGGGTTTTAGTCCGTAGGACGAATAACAATCATACCATAGGCTAGCTTCTAGGGTTTAGCCTCTCCGATCTCGTGGTAGATCTACTCTTGTACTACCCATATCATCAATATTAATCAAGCAGGAGTAGGGTTTTACCTCCATCGAGAGGGCCCGAACCTGGGTAAAAACATCGTGTCCCTTGTCTCATGTTACCATCCGCCTAGACGCACAGTTCGGGACCCCTACCCAAGATCCGCCGGTTTTGACACCGACATTGGTGCTTTCATTGAGATTTCCTCGTGTCGTCATCCTTAGGCCCGATGGCTCCTTCGATCATCAACAACGACGCGGTCCAGGTGAGACTTTTCTCCCTGGACAGATCTTCAGATTCGGCGGCTTTGCATGCGGGCAATTCACTTGGCCATCTGGAGCAGATCGAAAGCTACACCCCGCCATCAGGTCAGATTTGGGAGTTTGAACTACATGGCCGACATCCGCAGAGACTTGATCTTCGACGGATTCGAGCCACGCCAAGCGCCAAGCCTTTATCTGGATGGGCACGATCTAGCTATGCCACCGCAAAGGCCACCAGGTCCGCATTGTCCGCTCCGACCCTTAGCTCGAGCCGACTCCGCCAATCGAGGGCGAGTGGTTGGACACCGCCTCGGGGCTACGATCTCTGGCGATTGAGCCGAACTCCATCCACTCGCTGCGAAGACCGTGACTCCAAGGTGTCGGACTCCTCTCCGGACTCCGAACCCTCCGCCCTCGCCAATCGAATCCAATTGGGCGCGGTTATGGAGTTCACTTCATGGACATCTTTCAAAGCACTCACCCTTTGGCGACATCCTGAATTCACTAAAGTCTCTCTCTTTATCCGGAGAGCCCTGGCGGACTACGGTCAGAAGGTTGGGATGCGGACGATGAAGAAATTCAACGCCCACCCACCACCCACTTTGTAGCCACTATCGATGATTTAACCGACATGCTCGACTTGACTCAAGACATCGACGGTATGGACGACGATGCCGAGACGACCAAGAACCAGCGCCTACGAGGCACTTTGGAAGGCCACCTCGTCATCGACATATACATGGTGGACATCCCAAAAGATGGGAACGGCGATGGAACAAATGGAGGATGACCCCTCAAGAAATAGCCCAAGCGCCCAAGGCGTCACCGGGCGCCACTCTAAATCCCGCCATAGCAAAAGCGGTGATTCCGCACGGAGATAATAACACCCGGGACGGTCGAAGACAACCCCTCCAAAGCAGGATTCAAAGACCGGAGGAGGGAAGCCAACCCTCATGGTAGAGCGGCGGGCAGGAGGTGGATGACGATAATTATATGCCTCCCTCGAAGATGAGGCAAGCCTCGACGACGACGAATTTGTCGTGCCTAAGGATCCCGCCGACAGGAGCTGCTTTCAAACGCAGGGCTTATGGCCACGGCAAGCAGCCTCAAGAAAAAGCAGCAGCAGCTTAGAGCTGACCAAGACTTGCTAGCTGACAGATGGACTAAAGTCCTTGCAGCCGAAGAGTACGAACTCGAACGCCCCTCCAATAGATACCCAAAAAGCATTCTGCTGCCCCAATTAGAGGAAGCAGCACCCAAACCTACATCACCAGCGCATGATGCGGCCGACCAGCCACCCCGTGGTCGCGACAGAGAGGCCTCTAGACCCTCCATTCAAGCCGCACCCTGGCGTCGCTCGAAAAGTACCAAGGCACGGGGAAACGCGCCAGACCTGCGAGACATATTGGAGGACAAGGCAAGGCAAACAAGATCGATCTACGGATCAAGGTGGGCGCCACGACGTGATGATAACCGCCACGCCCGGATACAACAATTCGGCCGGGCGAACACGATGAGACAAAGCTCATTTGAGCTGCGTCATGATATAGCTCAATACAGAGGCGCCGCACACCCACTATGCTTCACGCAGGGCAGTGATGGATCATCAAATCCCCGAGGGTTTCAAACCCGTAAACATCGAATCATACGATGGCACAACAGATCCTGCGGTTTGGATCGAGGACTACCTCCTCCATATCCACATGGTCCGCGGCGATGATCTACACGTCATCAAATACCTCCCACTCAAGCTTAAAGGACCAGCTCGGCATTGGCTTAACAGCTTGCCAGTAGAATCAATTGGTTGTTGGGAGGACCTGGAAGCCACATTCCTTGATAACTTCCAGGGCACATACGTGCGACCACCAGACGCCGATGACCTTAGCCACATAATTCAGCAGCCAGAAGAATCGGCCAGACAATTACGGACACGGTTCCTAACCAAGAAAAATCAAATCGCTGATCGTCCAGATGCAGAGGCCCTTGCAGCCTTCAAACATAACATCCGCGACGAGTGGCTTGCCCGGCACCTAGGACAGGAAAAGCCGAAATCCATGGCAGCCCTCACAACGCTCATGACCCGCTTTTGTGCGGGAGAGGACAGCTGGCTAGCTAATAGTAACAACTTGACCAAAAACCCTGGTAGTTCGGATACCAAGGACATCAATGGCAGGTCGCGTCGCAACAAGCACAAGCGCCACATTAACGGTGATAATGTTGAAGATACGGCAGTCAATGCCGGATTCAGAGGCTCTAAACCTGGCCAGCGGAAAAAGCCGTTCAAAAGAAATATTCAGGGCCCGTCCAATCTGGACCGAATACTCGATCGCTCGTGCCAAATACATGGAACCCCCGAAAAACCAGCCAACCACACCAACAGGGATTGTTGGGTCTTCAAACAAGCGAGCAAGTTAAATGCGAACTCAATAACAAGGGGTTGCATAGCGATGACGAGGAGGAGCCCGACCGCCCGAACAATAGAGGATGAAGGGCTTCCCCCACAAGTGTGGACGGTGAACATGATATACGCAACTCACATACCCAAAAGGGAGCGGAAGCGTGCACTAAAGGGGCGTATATGCGATGGAGCCATCGCCCCAAAGTTCAACCCATGGTCCTCCTGCCCGATCACCTTTGATCGAAGGACCACCCCACTAGCATCCGCCACGGCGGATTCGCCGCGTGGTTCTTGACCCAATCATCGACGGATTCCACCTCACTAGAGTCACGATGGACGGCGGTAGCAGCCTGGACCTGCTCTATCGGGATACAGTCGCAAAATGGGCATAGACCCTCAAGGATTAAACCCACAAAATCGACCTTTAAAGGCATCATACCAGGTGTAGAGGCCAATTATGCGAGCTCGATTACACTCGAAGTGGTCTTCGGATCCCCGGATAACTTCCGAAGCGAAGAGTTAATCTTCGACATAGTCCCGTTCCGCAGCGGCTATCACGCAATGCTTGGACGAACCACATTTCAAAGTTCAATGCGGTGCCGCACTACGCGTACCTCAAGCTCAAGATGCCAGGCCCTCGAGGAGTAATCATGGTCAATGGAAACACCGAACGCTCTCTCCAAATGGAGGAGCACATGGCGGCCCTCGCGGCGGAGGCGCAAAGCAACCTCTCACAGCAATTCTCGAGTCCGGCTATTAAACGTCCGGACATCGTCAAGCGCGCCCGGAGTAACCTACAACAAGACTGCCTGGCACGATCCGAAAGCAGCGTAGCAATCCGGCCAACCCAGCCCTCGCGAAATTGCGAAGCCCGATTACTACGCTTACATAATTACGCTCTGGAGATACCATGGGTATAAGGGAGGGCACGACCATGCTGCGCCAGTGCGGCTCAACCGCACGAGGGCTCCGATTGTGTCATTCTTTTTCTTTCTTCTTTTCTCTTACTTTCGTGACTCCGTTTTCCGGAAGAGTCCCGTCCGCACTAGAATTGCCGAACTCACGATGCAACAGCCGTGGAAGCGAAGTTACGCCAAGTGTCCAGGTGGTCTCTACTACGAGCATTATACCTGTTTTACATACCATCCCGCAGCTTACCCCTGGAGGGGGACATGTTAAATAGTCCCATCCCTTGCTTATCGCACTATTTGTATCATTCTGCTTCCATTGCAGTACCTTTTTGAATAAATAATACATAGCTTTTGCCTATTATTGCTCTCCTTTCTTTATCTATATATATGTTCATTCATGACATGTTGCACCCGTACACTTTGGTACGGCCAATACACCAGGGGCTTAAGTACCCCAAAAGTATGGTGTGATAAGTCCGAACACTTTCACAAGTGCGGCACCCCGAACTTATAACACTATATGCATCGGCTCCGAATCATGTCTTGGGTCAATAGTTGGGTTTGCCCGGCTCCCATGTTTTGGTACCTTACGTTCCGTTATATCGGCTAAGGTAGCACCTTTGGGAGAACCACTTCGCGATTGTGCCCCGGTTGAGCTGGGTTCAGCACCTCGGTGGAGAAAGCTAAAACTGACCGTCATGATAGGGCGAGCCGATCGCTGTTCGAGAGGTTTTTCGGGTCCCTAAAGACTTATGCCGCTTAGAGCGAGGAGTCGGCATTGTCCGGCCAAAGGCGTGGATGCGCCCCGAACTCGGTCTTCCGAATACTAGGGGCTTCGCCGAAATTTAAAATTATAGAATTCTATGGCTAAGTGAGAGTGTTCAAGCACTATAAGTCCAGTTGCCTTGTTGGTTGCGTTGAGCGCCTCGCTCGAAGGACCCAAGAATGGGAACAAGAGCGCTCAAGTTTATCCCGAACACCCCAGCACTCATGGCATGGGGAAATTTGAAATAACGACTTGCCATCTCTCAAATTTGATAAGCAGTCGCACGAAGGTAATATTTTAAATTCACTGGCGTTGCTTAAGCGCATATGAACAAGTTTTCAGCGTCTGAGGATAACAAATGCGAGTCTATTCAAAATTACATCTTTGGAGCATTCACCGCTATAAAGGCGGGCACCCTTCAGGACGCCCTCATAGTACATTTCGGGCTTGCGATGCTCCTTGCCCTTCGGTGGCCCGTCCGTCACAAGCTTCTCAGCATCCAGCTTGCCCCAGTGCACTTTAGCATGGGCAAGGGCCCGACGGGCACCTTCAATGCAGACGGAGCGCTTGATGACTTCAATCCATGGACAGGCGTCCACGGCCACGCACTAGCCCGGCGTAGCTCCCGGGCATGGCTTCCAATGGCCACAGAATTATGAGGCCCTTCATGGCCTGTTCGGCGACCTTGTGGAGCTTCGACCATTTGCTTCACCGGTCGCTCGAGGGCACGGATGTCCGACCTCGACATCTTGAGACCAGAACACCTTTTTCGTCGAGCTCCCCTCCTTGGCGCGGTAGAACACGGCAGCATCAGACACACTACAGGGCAGATCTACGAATGCTCCTGGAAAGCTCCGGATTCGGGTAAGTAATAGATAATTCACTTTCACATGCTTGCTTTGCATAAAGAATGCCTTACCCGCCGCTATCTTCTTTAATGATTCAATTTCCTGGAGGGCTTTTTGGGCTTCGGCCTTAGCGGCTTTGGCACTCTCAAGAGCCGAGGCGAGCTCGGAATCTCGAGTCTTCGAGTCACGCTCCAAACTCTCGTGTTTTTCCACGAGCACAGAGCTCTTGCCGCACCCTCGCCACCGCGCCTCCTGCTTCTCTCGCTCGGTGCGCTCATGGCCGCTTTGCTTCGGTAGTGGACACCGCTTCCTTTAGGGTCGCCACCTCGTTCGTGGCCCCTACAATACCCACGTTAGTCCTGTCATTTTTGCAACCAAATCCTTTCTATAAGGTATTACTTTAATAAGGTATTACTTACCTTCCTTGTCCTCGAGCTGCTTCTTGGCAAGGCCGATCTTGTTCTCGGACCGCTCGAGGCTCGCTTCAATGCATTGACCTCCGCGATCGGTCTTGGCCAGAGGTCGGCAGCCTGCATTCCCATATTGACATACTTATATTAGACTCCTGCGTATATCTTTTAGATCCTTAGTCCGGCTTTTCTTTGAACACGAGCTGAGCATCGAGGCTCTTGTCTATGCGGTAATATTTTTACATATTCTAAACTTACCTCAAAGCTTTGTTAGAAGGCTGATGCAGGCTTGATCGGCCCGCTCTTGGCGGATCGAACCTTCGGATCACCACACTCATAACAGTGCGGTGCTCCTCGTTGATGGAGGCGCCGTTAAGCGCCTCCGGCAAGCTATCCGGTGCCTCCGGATGGGACGGAGGTCACCAGCGTCGCGATCTTGCCCTTCTTACGAAGGGCCGCTCACGGACTTCGGAACCACGAAGGTTCCGATGCAGTCCCGCAGGCCGGACTTAGAGCCCTCCGGGGTCTCGCCCCCTTTGCACCCAGTCCGGAGGTCACCTTGCGGCGCCTCCAGACCACCTCCTCCTGGCTGGGCCCCTTTTAGGACTCCACCGCGGTGTCGCTGCAAGGCCACGAGGAGAGGAGGCGGTCGGAAGTGAAGTGCTATTCACATCCGACAAATCCGAGGCTTCTTTCGGCAAGCGGCGAGCTCGTCCTTGGGCGGGCTACATGGTTATATTCGGCGTTAGAAGACACTATGCGACAAATAAAAAGACATGAGCTATTTCGGAGTCCGGACACTTACGATCTCGCCAGGGGCTTGGCCCTTGGTGGCCACTCCTCCTCGTCGTTGGCGGCGTTGGTGGAGAAGTCCGGAGGAAGGGTCCTTCCTTTCTTGGACCCACCGGCCTCCCCAGTCAGGCGGCCTTCCTTTCTTCTCTCCCCGCTTGGGGAGAGGCTTCTTTTTCCTCCTCCCCGTCCTCAGGGGAGGATTCCGCCTCAGAGTCGTCGGACGATGAGTCCGACCACACCTGGCGTCGGGCGCTCCTTCGAGTCCCCGTGGCCTCCTTCGTGGCCTTCTTCTCAGGCACCACGTGAGATGCCGGAGCCAGCAGCCCCGTCAAGCGGGCGTCCGCTGAGTTTTTTGGCAAGGGAGCCGGACAATTAACCTGCCCGGACGTGTTACGCCAGTCCTGTCAAAGGTAAGGGAGTTTAGATCCCACATAGAGTCAAACTATGAACAACAAGAGTCCTGTAAAGGTCAAAATAGCTTACCTCGGTAGCTTGGCGCTGCGAGCTGAATCCGCGATCTTGATGGCGGATGTGGGAGCCTCGGCGCCTATGAACAAGACCTTCCGGGCATCTTCATACGTAGTGTCGAAGAGCCTTTTCGTAGTTTGGTGCTGTGCCGGATCA
Source organism: Aegilops bicornis (assembly GCA_021605145.1). Lineage (NCBI taxonomy): Eukaryota > Viridiplantae > Streptophyta > Magnoliopsida > Poales > Poaceae > Aegilops > Aegilops bicornis. Next base: position 295,020,190 of record CM038672.1, on the reverse strand, counting down.
AACTCCCACAATTTGAAGGCCCGTTGTTGGCATGGGAGGATCCGGCGGATGAGCATAACCTGGACTACATTGACAAGCCTGAGATTCTTGTCCACCAGGGTTCGGATGCAGGTTTGGAGTCCGGACAGCTCCTCCGAATCACGCCACGTCAGCCCGTCTCTTTCCATGATGTGAGCTGTGTGGGGGAGCCAGATCGGAATTCGGGGGCCACCGCCCATTGAGAGTTGCGCGGCTCGGTGATGTAGAACCACCCCGATTGCCACCCCTTTAGGGTCTCCACAAAGGATCCCTCGAGCAATAAGACTTTGGCCATCTTGCCAACCATGGCACCTCCGCACTCCGCTTGGCGGCCGCCCACTACCTTCGGCTTGACATTGAAGGTCTTGACCATAAGCGAAGTGGGGCTGGATGCAGAGAAAGGCCTTGCACACGACGATAAACGCTGAGATGTTGAGGATGAAGTTCGGGGCCAGATCGTGGAAATCCAGGCCGTAGTAGAACATGAGCCCCCAGAAAAATGGGTGAAGTGGAAAACCTAGTCCGCGGAGGAAGTGGGTGAGGAACACCACCCTCTCATGGGGCCTAGGGGTGGGAATGAGCTGCCCCTCGTCGGGGAGCCGGTCTTGCGATGTTCTTTGGACAAGTATCCGGCCTTCCTAGCTTTTGACTTGTCCCTCCGTGTGGAGGAGACCATCCACTTGCCTCCCGCTCCGGACATGGCTGGAGGAGGTTGAGGAGGATGTGCGGACTTGGGCGCTGGAGCTCGAGTCTTGTGAAATGGATGAGCAAAAGACGAAGAAGGCGTGGGTGAAAAGGTGGATCCTTATCCCTTATATGGACGGACGAAGCTATGCGTCCCCCGCCAGCCTGGTAAAACTCGCTTATCTCCCAAGCGCCATAATCAATGGCGCGGTTGGGTTACCCACGTCCGTATTGATGAGAATCCCGGAATAAGGGGGCACGATCTCCGCTTTGATAAGACGTGCCAAGGAAACCGCCTCGCTAAACGCTACCGAGGTGGAACAAGAAAAGCGATTCAGTATAAAGGCCTGGCCGTGGTGTGATGTCACGCGCGGAATACGTCGGCGAGTTTGTGCAAAGGTTATTCTCTCTACGGTGGTATGTGGAACTTGTTTTGCGAGCGGACACTATCCTTGTGTTCAAAATCTTCTACGAAGTATTCGAGGAGGAACCCGCCTTGCAATGCCGAAGACAATATGCGCGCCCGGACTCGTCGTCATTGAAGCCTGGTTCGAGACTCTTGAGGGAGTCCTGGATTAGGGGTGTCCGGATAGCCGAACTATCACCGTTAGCCGGACTCTGGACTATGAAGATACAAGATTGAAGACTTAGTCCGTGTCCGGATGGGACTTTCCTTGGTGTGGAAGGCAAGCTTGGCGTCACGGATATGTAGATCTCCTAACGTTGTAACCGACTCTGTGTAACCCTAACCCTATCCGGTGTCTATATAAACCGGAGGGTTTTAGTCCGTGGGGATCTAACAACAATCATACCATAGGCTAGCTTCTAGGGTTTAGCCTCTTTGATCTCGTGGTAGATCCACTCTTGTACTACCCATATCATCAATATTAATCAAGCAGAGTAGGGTTTTACCTCCATCGAGAGGGCCCGAACCTGGGTAAAAACATCGTGTCCCTTGTCTCCTGTTACCATCCACCTAGACGCACCGTTCGGGACCCCCTACCCGAGATCCGCCGGTTTTGACACCGACACTCATCCTCTGGCGAGTCCACGGCCACACAACTTCCAACCCTCAAGACAGTTCCCGGGTGAGCTATGCTTTAAATTTACCCTTAATACCTTATGTTCACCTAATGTATTGACCTTTATGTTTGTTCTTCTCAGTGCCAAGCCTAGACCCAGCAAGAAGGCTCGGCTAAATAAACCATCTGATGACAATATCACTATTGAACCGGAAAAAACTCCAGATCCAGTAGAGACAAATGCTGACGCTATGCTTGATGATCCGCCACCACAATATTATGACTATGTTGTTGAACAAGTAGAGGTTGCCACAACAGGCCAGTCCGATAAACCGACAAGCCCGGTCCGAGACACTGGTAAACTGGCAAGTCCAACTAAGGCTGATGATAAACCGTCAACTCCAGTGAAGGCTGTTGGTGACAAAGAGGATGACATTATGATTACTGGCCTCGGCCACACCGCTCCTGGCAATTCTGTTGCTTTATCAAAGCATAGTGCTAAGGACGAGCTTGCTGCTATGGGCAAAAGCAAATGGAACACAGATTTGTCAACCTATGCCCACCTCAACGCCCAAGACATCCATTCTGGTTTTTTAAATCGTCTATACACAAGCCGCGACTTCGAAGCCGGTTTAGTGAATCTGATGAAGGAGTGATATGAGGTAACTGCATAACTGCTTATCTCTTGTGTCCAGTTCCAAATATTAACTCCAGTAGCCCCCAAGTACCGGTTTATGATATCCATCTAAACTGGGACTTTGTAATATCTCAACTTTGCATGCTTAGCCTCCAAGGGCCGGGTTATCTTTTTAAGATGAACCGGTACTTTTAGAATTGTAATATTGTAACTTTCGCCGGTGTAGTCCCCAAGGGTCGGTTTAATTTATGAAGATGAACCGGGACTTTAGAAGAATACCCATAATGTTACTTTGAGCAAACATACATTAGCCCCAAGTGCCAAGAGTAATACTTGTATTGCGCTTGGGACTTGTAGAAATTTCTGATGACGAGCAAATAGGCATTAGCCCCCAAGTATCAGGTGCATAACTTGTTATGTGCTTGGTACTTCAAATATGTACTGCCAACTCATGATATGTCTGTCTCTTATAGACCGAATGAGCAAAAAGGAAACTCAAACTGGCTGATCTGCAGAAAACATCAAGTCCCAGCAAGCAGAAACCTCCAAAGCCAAAGATGAGCTGACCAGTGCCTTAGCCGCCATGGAAAAACTGAAGGAGGGTTTCAACAAGGAGTGGGCGGATTGGGACATAGAAAAATCTGCATTGCAAAAAAGAGCCGAGGACACAGAAGCATCTCTTAGACCAGTGGTAGACGAGTTGACTGGTGTGAAGCGGCAAATACATGCCACGACTGCTGCTGTGTTTGGTAAGTATCCTTGCGTTAGGTTTTCAACATTTCATCCCATACATTGCCGGTTTACTGAAGTTCGCAATGATGCATGAACTCGCATTATTCATTTGGGCTTTGATATACAGAAGAAGCTGAAGGTTGCATATACTCTTATAGAGAAGTTATATACCAGCGCACAACGGGTCATATGCACTGCTTCTCATAACAAGCCGCCCCCAACTTAATCAAAGAAACTTTATGAAAGGTTGTCAATGCTACCTGCCCGAGTTGAAGAATTAAAAAGATCGGCTGCAAGGCGGGTGCTCATTGACCGACGGGCTAAAGCATGGGTGCCTGATCTTGATCCGGTGGATGTGGGTAAAGGCTATCCGAGCTTAAGGGAGGACATATCAGATTTTGACAATGATGCCCTCCGAGTCATAACCAGGGAGATGCGTCCGCTGGCTTGCCAATTGGCTGAAGAAGCTGACCTTTCATATTATCAGGCGAGTTATGACGTCAACAACAAACGGGTTGCTGCACTAACTCCAGAGGCTCAAAATCTCATCCCGCCAATCCGTAAGCACATCTATGCCCCTGACATTGAACCGTCCACCCTTATAAGCGAGGAAGCTGTATTCCAAGCCCTAACTGGGATCGATTGGGCAACCATCGATTTCCAGCCACTGGGTAGAGATGAGGCGGATGAACCGATGCAAGATGATCCGCAGCCGTCAAGTCAGCCTGGTGACGAGTCATGATTCGGAGGCCGGTTTAGCCTTCTGCGTACTGCAATACTTGCTGAGAACAATTATCCTTTTGGGCATTAAAGCGCCTTGTAATAGGCTAGTTCAAACACTTTGTCTACTATGCCATCGTGCATATTTATTTTGTCTGGCATTGTTAATCCGCCATGTTTAAGATATATGATGTTCATAATCCATAGCGATTTATTGAAGCTGTTCCTGCATACAAGAAGTTGAAAGTGTCCTGGCGGTTTACCACCGAACGGTCTTGATGCCCAGATATATAGCCAGGGTTTATAACCAAGGCTGTAAAAATATAGTAAAATATGAAAATAAATGATACCTGTGATACTGAATCACGTCGTTGGTTTACCAACTTTTTGCAGTAAGGGTGATAACCCCAATCTTGAGTACTGATAACTCCTTCCATGTTTTGCCGGTTTATGATAAAACCGTACCGGGTTGTGATAAACACCGGATTATCCATATATAACACCGGCGACTTATAGTCGAAACCAGACCGGGTTAATAATCACCGGATTATAATTGATCATGTACTCACAACTTTGTAGTTGAAAGCCAAGCCGGGTCAATAAACGCCGGTTTATCAAAAACTATTATAAATCTCATCCAAGGAAAAAGGACTTGGCAAATAAAATCACAAAAGGAACATGCGAGGCTTTTCACGGGCTGCCAGGCCCCAAATCGAGGCTTTTCATGGGCTGCCAGGCCACTGAGTTAAACCATTTCACAAAGCCTTTGGACCTCAATCTTTAACCAATCGTCGTTTTAACTTTGACAAGTTCAGGGACTATGAGATTGACTTGTCAAACATTCGGCGGGTCATACCAGGTTTACCTGGACGGAGTGGCTTACTTAAAAAAGGCAGGATAACCCGGGGTTTTAGGTGCATACACCTAGCTTCCAAGCCTGGCTTGATAGCCTATTACAAGTGTTGACTCTTTGCTCATTGTGAAGCAAAGAGTCCCCAAGCAATATTTTGAGTTGTGCTTAGTGGGTGCCTATGTTTGAGTTGTGCTTTTGCAACACTCTCTTTGGCCCCTAAGTAATAGTGGCCTTGCACCGATCAAGAGGTGTAGCTTTGGTTCGATCTCGACCAAGCCCCCAAGTGATTTCTCTGGTGGCCTTACGCCTATCAAGAGGTGTAGCTATGGTTCGAATACGACCAAGCCCCCAAGTGATTTTTACATATGGCTTTATAAGCTGGATCAATGGGTAAATTGGACTCCGCTTTATAAACAGAATCCCCCATGTAACTACACATGATGTAAGAAAAAACAAGAAGATACCCTGCTTTAGCTGAGGCTCCGGTTTATTATATTGATCATAATATACATTGTCATAACTATGTACATAGAGCATGTGGCTCAAGTATAGTAAGGCGAAGATGATCGATATTCCACAGCCCGGGGGGTCTCCTCCTCCGATTTACGTGAGTCTTTATGCTCTCGAACATCTATAAGGTAGTATGACCCGTTATGCAGATTCTTGCTGACCACAAAGGGTCCTTCCCAAGGCGGGGATAACTTGTGCATATCCGTATGATCCTGGATGAGTCGGAGCATCAGATCGCCTTCTTGAAAAGTTCTGGTTCTGGCCCGGCGGCTGCGATAACGACGCAGATCTTGCTGATAAATCACTGAATGGGCTGCTGCAATGTCATGTTCCTCATCTAACAGGTCAAGTACTTCCTGGCCTTCTCATTGTCAGTTTCGACATAAGCCGCCACACGAGGCGAGTCATGACAGATGTCACTAGGGAGGACCGCCTCTACTCCGTAAACCATGAAAAAAGGCGTGTAACCCATAGATCTGTTGGGCGTGGTATTGATGCTCCATAACACAGAAGGTAACTCTTCCACCCAACAACCCGGGATCCTCTGCAGGGGAACCATAAGCCGGGGTTTGATGCCCCTCAAGATCTCTTGATTGGATCTCTCCGCTTGACCATTAGATTGGGGTTGAGCCATTGATGATACGTCAAGCCGGATGTGCTCACGTTGACAAAATTCTTTCATAGCACCCTTGGATAGATTAGTGCCATTATCAGTTATGATGTTGTGTGGAAAACCAAACCAGAAAATCACCTTCTTGATGAATTGAACTACCGTGGCCGCATCCCACTTACTGACTGGCTCTGCTTCCACCCACTTAGTGAACTTGTCAACTGCCACCAACAAGTGGGTCTTCTTATCCTTGGATCTTTTAAAGGGCCCAACCATATCCAGCCCCCAAGTCGCAAACGGCCAAGTGATTGGAATCATCCTTAGTTCTTGAGCCGGAACATGAGCTCGTCGTGAGAATTTTTGACAGCCATCACACCTTTTAACCAAATCCTCTGCATCAGCATGAGCCGTCAGCCAATAGAAACCGTGACGGAAAGCCTTGGCTACCAGAGACTTTGAACCGGCGTGGTGACCATAATCTCCTTCGTGGATCTCACGCAAAATCTCACGGCCTTCCTCAGGAGACACGCAACGCTGAAACGCCCCTGTCACACTACAATGATGTAACTCCCCATTGATAATAGTCATGGACTTGGATCGCCGGATTATCTGCCTGGCCAAAGTTTCATCCTCCGGTAACTCGCCCCAGTTCATATACGTCAAATATGGGACCGTCCAATCTGGGATGACATGAAGAGCCGCCACCAACTGAGCCTCCGGATCAGGAACAGCCAGATCCTCCTCTATGGGGAGCTTGACCGACGGATTTTGTAGCACATCCAGAAAGACACTGGGTGGAACCGGTTTACGTTGGGAACCCAAACGGCTTAAAGCGTCCGCCGCATCGTTCTTTCGCCGTTCCACATGATCAACCTGATAACCTTTGAAATGACTTGCAACAATATCCACCTCTCGACGATATGCTGCGTGAGCGGGTCCTTGGAATCCCAAGTACCAGACACTTGTTGAGCCACCAGGTCTGAGTCACCGAAGCACTTAACCTGGCTTAAATTCATCTCCTTAGCCATCCGAAGACCATGGAGTAAAGCCTCATATTCAGCTGCATTGTTAGTGCAAGGGAACATTAAACGAAGAACATAACAAAACTTATCACCTCGTGGGGAAGTTAACACGACTCCAGCCCCCGAGCCCTCCAATTACCTGGACCCATCAAAATGAATAGTCCAATAAGTATAATCCGGCTTCTCTTCTGGCGCCTGTAACTCTGTCCAATCATTGATGAAATCCACCAACGCTTGGGACTTGATTGCCGTCCGAGGCATATATTTTAACCCATGAGGTCCAAGCTCAATGGCCCACTTGGCAACCCGGCCAGTTGCTTCCTGTTCTGGATTATATCCCCTAAAGGAGCAGAACTGACCACGGTGATGGGATGACCCTAAAAATATTGCTTAAGATTACGACTCGCAATAAAAACTCCATACACCAGCTTCTGCCAATGTGGGTACCTCTGCTTGGACTCAATAAACACCTCACTGATGTAATAAACTGGCCTTTGAACTAGATACTCCTTTTCGGCCTCCTTGCGCTCCACCACAATAGCCACGCTAAACGCTCGGGCATTAGCAGCTACATATAACAACAAGGGCTCTTTATCAACAGGAGCAGCAAGGATGGGCGGCTCGGCTATATTCCGCTTTAGGTCCTCAGACGCTTCATTGGTGGCGTCACTCCAGACGAAGTTGTCCGTCTTCTTCAGCATCTGATATAAAGGGATAGCCCTCTCCCCAAGGCGACTGATAAACTGGCTCAAGGCTGCAATCCGGCTGACTAGACGTTGAACATCATTGATACACTTCGGTTTAGCCAAGGAAGTTATAGCCTTGATTTTCTCCGGATTAGCTTCAATGCCTCTGTTAGACACCAGAAAGCCCAAGAGCTTGCCTACCAGTACACCAAAGACACACTTGGCCGGATTAAGCATCATTTTATAAACCCGGAGGTTATCAAAGGTCTCCTTCAAGTCATCCATCAATGTCTCCTCCTTTTTGGATTTCACCACAATATCATTTACATAAGCATGAACACTACGGCCGATCTGATTGTGAAGACAATTCTACACACAGCGCTAATAAGTCGTCTGGCACTCTTGAGCCCAAAAGGCATAGACACATAGCAGAAGGCTCCAAAGGGACTTATAAAAGATGCCTTCTCCTGGTCCCTAACTGCCAATTTGATCTGATGGTAACCAGAGTATGCATCCAGAAAACTCAAATGCTCACAACCCGCCGTAGCATCAATGATCTGATCAATACGAGGGAGAGCAAAAGGATCTGCTGGACAAGCCTTGTTCAAATCTGTGTATTCCACACATACGCCAAGTGCCGTTCTTCTTAAGTACTAGCACCGGATTAGCCAACCACTCAGGATGAAATACTTCAATGATAAACCCAGCCGCTAAGAGCCTGGCTACCTCCTCACCAATAGCCTTTCGCCTTTCTTCATTGAAGCGGCAGAGAAACTGCTTGACCGGTTTAATCAACATTAAGAGTGTGCTCAGCGAGTTCCCTCGGTACACCTGGCATGTAGGAAGGTTTCCATGCAAAGATGTCCTGGTTCTCACGGATGAACTCGATGAGCGCCCTTTCCTATTTCGGATCCAAGTTAGCGCTGATGCTAAACTGCTGGGATGAATCGCCAGGAACAAAATCAACCAGCTTAGTCTCATCAGCCGATTTAAACTTCAAGGCCGGATGATGCTCTGTAGTTGGTTTCTTCAAAGAAGTCATATCCGCCGGATCAACATTGTCTTTGTAGAACTTCAACTCCTCTGACGCACAAACCGACTCGGCATAGGCCGCATCACCTTCTTCACATTCTAACGCAATCTTACGGCTCCCATGTACTGTGATGGTCCCTTTATGACCCCGCATCTTGAGCTGCAGATAAACATTACAGGGCCTTGCCATGAACTTGGCATAAGCCGGCCATCAGAACAGGGCATGATATGGGATTTTAATCTTCACCACTTCAAAGGTCAATGTTTCTGATCTCGAATCATGCTCATCTCCAAAAGCAACCTCCAGAGCTATCTTACCAACTGGATACGCCGATTTACCAGGCACCACACCATGAAAAATGGTGTTTGACGGTTTAAGATTTTTATCTGTTAACCCCATGCGACGGAAGGTTTCATAATAAAGGATATTGATGCTACTCCCTCCATCCATGAGTACCTTGGTGAACTTATAGCCTCCAACCTGAGGTGCCACCACCAATGCCAGATGACCCGGATTATCAACCAGGGGTGGATGATCCTCTCGACTCCACACAATGGGCTGCTCAGACCAGCGCAAGTAACGGGGCACCACTGGTTCAACGGAGTTCACTACCCTTTATGAAGATTCTGATCGCGCTTGCATAGGCTCATGGTGAAGACATGGTACTGCCCACTATTCAACTGCTTTGGGTTGCTCTGGTAACCCGACTGCTACTGCTGCTGATTCCCCTGATGATTATAACCACCCTGGTTGCCCTGATTGCCTTGGTTGCCATGTCTGGTTTGGTTACCGTGAAATCCTGAACCGGAACTGCCTCCATCGTAACCCGGCCCATGAGATCCGGGGCCTGAACCGCCGGCCGGCCCATGATCATACCGAAAAAATCTGAATTTTTTAACTCCCGCATAATATAACAATCCTTCCAGAGGTGCGTGGCCGGCTTATCTCACGACTCGTGCTTTGGCAAGGCTGGTTTAATAGGTGAGACAGGTGCTTAGGATTGGGACCTGATCCTCCACCACGCGGGGGCGGCTTACCCTTACAACGCTGGCCATTATCCTGCGTGTTGGTTTTAGCCACAAAATCTAAACTATTATCCGCTTTACGTTTACCGTTGTTTCCATGACCTGTCGGGTTATGCTGCTGCCCTTTGGTGCTACCGCTCTTCTTTCCCTTCCCTGTCTTGTCATCGTCAGACTCAGGGTCCTTGGTACTATCAGAGTCGGCATACTTCACCAGAGCTGCCATAAGTGTCCCCATGTCATTGCAATGATGTTTGAGCCGTCCCAACTTCAACTTCAGAGGTGCAAACCAGCAATTGCCTTCCAACGTTAAAACTGTTGTATCAGCGTTGATGCGGTCCGATGAATGCAAAATTTCCGAAACCCGGTGCACCCAATGGGTTGTTGATTCTCCTTCCTCTTGGACACAGGCAGCTAAGTCCACAATTGACATGGGCTGTTTGCACGTGTCTTTGAAATTCTGAATGAACCGAGCCCTTAACTTGGCCCATAACCCAATGGAGTTAGCTGGTAAATTTTTCATCCAAGTGCGAGCTGTCCCCTCCAACATCACGGTGAAGTATTTAGCACATGCCGCATCATCTACGTCCAGCATCTCTATCGCCATCTCATAGCTCTCAACCCATGACTTGGGGGATAAATTGGTAGTGTAATTTGGCACTTTGCGTGGGCCTTTGAAATCCTTGGGCAGCCGTACATTGCGTAGCGCTGGGACGAGACATGGCACCCCCAAAGAACTGGAGGTAACCCCTGGTTCCACCGAAGTTGTTGGACGAACCGGAGTAAGCTGACGGGCCGCGTGTTGCGCCACTAACTCGGCCTCTCGACGAGCCCTGGCACGATCCAACACATCTTGAGCATCACCACCGCCACCTGCCGGGTTATGACCACGAGGCAGATTACGATTCCGTGCACTGCTGGACACGGCCGGTTCATCCATATGCCTGCTGTAACTCCGGCTCAGGCGGGGAGTAGAATGAATCCTTTCGCGGCTGTATGAGTAAGCCTGCTGCTGAGTCAAGGCTGTCTGAAGGAGCTCTCTAGCCCATCGTGTCTCGACCGCTATTGGGGACTCGCCTTCGATCAGGAGAGCTGCCAGTCGTGAAGCGGCGGCAACAATGTTATCCAACGGGTTAGAGTAATGACCTGGTGGTGTTGGGACGTGCTGTGACAGGACGTTGTTCTGACGAGGTGGATCTATTGGACGTGACTGAACCGGCGCCCCGTTCGTGTGCCTCCACCCGGTTTACCACTGGCGGATTACTGGTTCCTGCTCCTAGGGTGTCAAAGAGATTCCTGGCCTCATAAACCGGAGGCAGGTGAGACCGGTACCTTCTCCTCATGACATCGTTTGACGCGCTCTGACCCAACATAAGCCGGTAAGCCTATGTGTAGGACCTTGAGAAGAGGTGTCTAGAGGGGGGGGGTGATTAGACACTAAGTATCAAAGTTGCAATTTTTAACTTCTTTAGGTTTAAGTGGAGTTTAGGCACAAGTTTAACATTCAGAATACATAACAAGCAAGCATGCAAAAAGTATATGAGCAGCGGAAAGTAAAGCATGCAACTTGCAAGAATGTAAAGGGAAGGGTTTTGGAGGATTCAAAGCGCAATTGGAGACACGGATGTTTTTGTCGTGGTTCCGATAGGTGGTGCTATCGTACATCCACGTTGATGGAGACTTCAACCCACGAAGGTTAACGGTTGCACGAGTCCACGGAGGGCTCCACCCATGAAGGGTCCACGAAGAAGCAACCTTGTCTGTCCCACCATGGCCGTTGCCCACGAAGGACTTGCCTCACTAGCGGTAGATCTTCACGAAGTAGGCGATCTCCTTGCCCTTACAAACTCCTTGGTTCAACTCCACAATCTTGTCGGAGGCTCCCAAGTGACACCTAGCCAATCTAGGAGACACCACTCTCCAAGAAGTAACAAATGGTGTGTTGATGATGAACTCCTTGCTCTTGTGATTCAAATGATAGTCTCCCCAACACTCAACTCTCTCTCTCATAGGATTTGGATCTGGTGGAAAGAAGATTTGAGTGGAAAGCAACTTGGGGAAGGCTAGAGATCAAGATTCATATGGTAGGAATGGAATATCTTGGCCTCAACACATGAGTAGGTAGTTCTCTCTCGAGGCTGGTAAGTTGGAAGTGTAGGTTTGTTCTGATGGCTCTCTCCACGAATGAAGAGGAGGTGGAGGAGTATATATAGCCTCCACACAAAATCTAAACGTTACACACAATTTACCAAACTCGGTAGGACCGAATCAACAAACTCGGTCGGACCGGTTCGGTAAACCTAGCGACCGTTAGGGTTTTCGATGGGACCGACATGCAACTCGGTAGGACCGATATGGTTAGGGTTAGGGCATAACGTAATCTCGGTGAGACCGATTACACAAACTCGGTGAGACCGACTTTGGTAATAAGCTAACCAGAGAGTTGGTCGAGCAAACTCGGTGGGACCGATTACTCAAACTTCGGTGGGACCGATTTTGGTAATAAGTTAACCAGAGAGTTTGCATTGTAATCTCGGTAGTACCGATTGCTCAAACTCGGTGAGACCGATTTTGGTAATGGACATGCACAGAGAGATTACAATCCCATCTCGGTGAGACCAAGATCCCTATCGGTGAGACCGATTTGCCTAGGGTTTGTGGCAGTGGCTATGACATCTGAACTCGGTGGCGCGGATAGAAAGAATCGGTGGGGCCGAGTTTGACTTTAGGTTTAGGTCATATGTGTGGAAGTGGGAAAGTAGTTGAGGGTTTTGGAGCATATCACTAAGCACTGTGGAGCAAGAAACTCATTAAGCAACACCTCATCCCTTCTTGATAGTATTGGCTTTTCCTATAGACTCAATGTGATCTTGGATCACTAAAATACAAAATGAAGAGTCTTGAGCTTGAAGCTTGAGCCAATCCTTTGTCCTTAGCATCTTGAAGGAGTTCTCACATCCTTTAGTCCATGCCACTCCATTGTTGAACTTATCTGAAACATACTAGATAAAAGTGTTAGTCCAACAAGAGATATGTTGACATTAATTACCAAAACCACCTAGGGAGCACTTGTGCTTTCAATCTCCCCCTTTTTGGTAATTGATGACAACTTACATCAAAGCTTTAGATAAAGATATAAAGAATAGCAAGTAAAGCTTTGGAAAGACATGTAACAAGCATAGGCTCCCCCTACATGTATGCAATCATGTGAATATGGAATATAGAAGCATGTGAGAGCATAACCATGGTAGAGTAGGCAATGTGTTACATGTATCTTGGCCATATCCATCAGAGCAAAGAATATTAAAGAAAATACCTTCATGCTCATGAGTCCTTCTTGCAAACAGTATGTACATCAGCTAGAATTCCTCATACACATGATTGTGATGCATATACTTACCTTGTAGTCTTGAGTTGGCTTAGGATGGAATGAACCTGTGTAAACAAGGTTAGATAACACAGGTACATCTACTAGCCAGAGCAAACAGAAGAAACCACAAGAATACCAAGACTGGGATGACATGTAGAGAGTGAGTACTAAGTACCACATTGGATTAGACATGTCCCCAAGGGTAAAGATATGCAATGAATTTAAATGATTTCTTTCCCTTAGATGTCTTGCTCCCCACAGATCTAGCATGGGATACTTTGGGAGAACATAGGGAATGTAAAATCAGAGCTGAATGATATAAATGAACAGAGCTAATGCAAATAAGCACATATGAACATGTATTTCCTCAAGAAGACATGTGGCATCTCTCCTCTTGAACACCAAGCATCTGGGATCCTTGAGAAATACTTTCTACTTGAGTATTCTCTCCCCCTAGAGATCTCTTTCTCCCCCTGTGGAAGTAATACTCTCTCCCTTTTGGAAGTGATAAGCTTTGATGTGATCTCTCTCCCCCTTTGACATCAATTTCCAAGAAGGGTTTGATCCTTGAGTCACAGCACAAAGCATTTATATAAATGTGATGCTTGTAGAGGACAAGATTCATTGAGTGGAGCTGGATCTGAAGAAACACAGAATAAGTGGTAAACTGTTTTTCCTGTTGTGAAATCGGTGGCACCGAGTGGTATGCTTCGGTTGTACCAAAAGGATTCGGTTGGACCAAAAACAACAAATCGGTGAAACCGAGTTCATCATAGAGAAAACACCTGTCACCTCAGCTCACTAGACTAGTAAGATCTCACAAAGATTTGCAAGGAATTTACATGAATGATATGCAATGAATTTGATGCAGGAAATGCAGAGCAAACAGAAAGAAATCTAGATGAAGTTTTTTTTCTTTTTTTTTGAAAGGGGAAGCAAATATGCATGAGACAAATGCAAAAGCACAGAAAAGAACACGAGAGAACTTCATCTAGAGATGGTCGACGACAAAGTCACCTATGTTAGAGTATATTGACTTAGGAGTCAAGTGAGATCACTTGATCATAGGTCATACTCATCGTTTAAGCTCAAATTGGGGTTACCATTTTTTGTTTAAGCATCTTGATGTATTCACATCTTGTCGAGTTGCTTTAGCTCATGACTCGGAGTAAAGCTTCTCTAAGATGGAATAACATACCTTGGTTGGTGGTGTTGACCATGTAGTTGAACTTGTGTGGGTTGCTCAAGGTTGATGTAGCTCATCAAGAGTTGGGAGCACCACTTGGAATTTGAGTACATCTACCTACATGGGTTAGTTCTTTCAAGGAAGAGCACTTGTGTATCCAAAAATGAAAATCATGAAGCTCAACATAGAATTTGTCAAAGGATATGTTTGAATGGTTCCGTGCTTCCTTGTCTTCAACCACCATAGTGTAGAGACTTGGTGATGTAGAGATTGCTCAAGATGTGAGTAGATTACAATCTCATGGAATTTGATTCAACCAAGTACCTACATGGGTTATATAACATGCAAGATGCAAATATATCCAAGACATAAGATTTTCATCATAAGAGAAATATCAAGGATTAGTCATAAGCTCATGCCTTGCATGTATCCAATGGAGTTTCTACTCCAAGTTTGAAGCATCTATGATGTTCAATTCTCCTCTCAACCTGCAAAACACTTTCTCATCAAGAGGTTTAGTGAATATATCCGCTAATTGCTTTTCGGTGCGAACATGCTTAAGATTAATGTCACCCTTAGGAACATGATCTCGAATGAAATGATGACGAACTTCAATATGCTTAGTTCGAGAATGTTGTATGCGGGATTATGACCAATTTTGATAGCACTTTCATTGTCACAAAGCAATGGAACATGTTTCACATATATCCCATAATCTTTAAGAGTTTGGGTCATCCAAAGTAATTGGGCACAACATGAACCAGCGGACAATGTACTCCGCTTGATAGATAAGGATACCGAGTTTTGTTTCTTGGAGGACCAAGACACAAGAGATCTACCAAGAAATTGACAAGTACCAAGTGGACTTTCTATCAACCTTGTCTCCGGCATAGTCCGAGTCGGAGTAGCCAACAAGATCGAAAGAGGCCCTCTTAGGATACCAAATGCCAAAATTTGGTGTATGAATTAAGTATCTCACTATCCTTTTTATGGCCTTAAGATGGCATTCTTTAGGAGCAGCTTGATATCTTGCACACATGCACACACTTAGCATAATATCGGGACATGAAGCACATATGTATAACAATGAACCAATCATAGAGCGATAAACCTTTTGATCAACCGGTTCACCATCTTTGGTCAAATCAAGATGTCCACTAGTAGGCATGGGTGTAGACATACCTTTGCACTCTTGCATATTAAACTTCTAGAATAAGTCCTTAGTGTACTTCGTTTGAGAAACAAAAGTACCTTCCTTAGCTTGCTTGATTTGCAACCCAAGAAAGAATTTGAGTTCACTCATCATTGACATCTCAAACTTCTCCGACATTAGCTTTCCAAACTTCTCACTAAAATGAGGGTTAGTTGATCCAAATATGATATCATCAACATAAATTTGGCATACAAATAATTCTCCATTAACCCTTTTAGTAAAAAGTGTGGAATCAATTTTCCCAATTTCAAATCCCTTTTCAAGAAGAAACTTGGTCAAGATTTATACCAAGCTCTAGGAGCTTGTTTAAGACCATAAAGAGCTTTGTGAAGTTTGTAAACATGATTGGGTTTCTTAGGATTGATAAAGCCGGAGGTTGTTTAACATAAACTTCCTCCTCTATTTCACCATTTAGAAAGGCACTTTTAATGTCCATTTGGTATAAGGTGATACCATGGTGATTAGCATAGGCAAGTAAGATGCTTGAATGGATTCAAGTCTAGCAACGGAGCATAAGTCTCATCATAGTCCATACCTTCGACTTGTGTGTAGCCTTGGGCGATTTAGGACGTGCTTTGTTGTGAACTACTTGTCCATCTTCATCTTGCTTTTTGCGAAACACCCATTTGGTACCGATGATGTTGTGGTTGTTGTCGGGCTTCTCAACCAGTGTCCAAACTTGGTTTCTCTGAAAGTTGTGTAGCTCTTCATGCATAGCATTTATCCAATCCGGATCTTCCAATGCTTCTTCGACCTTCATAGGTTCAATGCTAGAGATGAAAGAATAGTTTTCACAAAAGTTAGCTAAACGAGTTTTAGAGCGAGTGATTCTCCCGGTTTGAATATCATTGTAGATTTGCTCTACGGGATGGTCTTTAGAAATTCTTGCTCGAACTCGTGAAAGCTTTTGCTTGGGTCTTGGTTGAACATCTTCTTCATCTTGTTCTTCTTCTTCTTGATCTTCTTCATTGTTGGCGTTGTCGTTTTCTTGTCGTGGTGGAGAAGGAGGTTGTTGACGTTCTTGATGTACTTCCTCATTTTCTTCATCTTGGTGTGTTCCACTTGTGGATGCTTCCGTATCAACTCTTGGTTCACCTTGTCGGGAAGTAGAAGCTTCCACTTGGACGGACGAGGTACTCTCCTTCACCTCCGTTGGACGGACCTTGCCAATAGACAAGTCTTGGATTGCTTCCGAATGATCTTTTTCTCCTACATCAATTGGCAATTGCTCTACTTGCGAGGCGTTAGATTCATCAAACTTCACATCTACCGTATCTTCAACCTTTCGGGTGAAATTGTTGTAGACACGGTAAGTGTGAGAGTTTAAGCCATAACCTATTAGGAAACCTTCATGAGACTTAGGTGCAAATTTAGAACGATGATGCTTATCAAGAATGTAGCACTTTGAGCCGAATACTCGAAAGTATCCAACTTGGGGTTTGTTACCGGTGAGGAGCTCGTATGCCGTCTTGCCGAGGAGCTTGTGAAGATACAAGCGATTTGTTGCATGACAAGCTGTCTCAACCGCTTCGCCCAAAAGTGCTTGATTGTCTTGTACTCATCAAGCATCATTCTCGCCATTTCGATGAGCGTCCGGTTCTTCCTCTCAACAACTCCATTTTGTTGAGGTGTGTACGTAGCCGAGAACTCGTGTGAAATCCCTTCTTCGTCAAGAAAGGTGTCCACGTTTGCGTTCTTGAATCCGTTCCGTTGTCGCTGCGAACCTTCTTGATCTTCACTTCAAACTGATTTTTAGCCTTCCTAGCGAAGTTTTTGAAGATCTTTTGGACCTGCGATTTATCATCGAGAAAGAACACCCACGTAAATCTTGAAAAATCATCAACTATAACTAGACCAAAAGAATTTCCACCGAGACTCTTGTAAGCGTTGGGACCAAAAAGATCCATGTGAAGTAGCTCAAGTGACCTCCTTGTGGTCATGATGTTTTTCACGGATGCCTTCCTCCAACCTGTTTACACCTTGACAAGCAATCGCAAAGTCTATCCTTATCAAATATGACATCGTTAACACCAAGGATATGATTCCCTTTAATAAGCTTGTCAAGGTTTCTCATGCCAACGTGACCTAGTCGTCTATGCCATAACCAACCTTTTGAGGATTTAGCAATGAAGCAAGTTTTAGGTTGAGCCTTTTAGACAAATCAACAATGTAAAGATCACCTCTCATTATACGGTAAAGACCATTTTATGATTGTCTTGACGAAACACTTGGCAATCTACTTCAGTAAATAGGACATTTAAACCGAAATCAGCAAGTCTAGATACTGAAAGTAAGTTGTAGCCAAGAGATTCAACGAGCATAACATTCTGAATGGAGCTATCATGTGAGAGGGCCACCTTACCGAGGCGAACCACCTTACCCTTTGAGTTGTCACCGAAAGTGACATACTTTCTGTAACACCCCAAAAATTTAACCATGTTTTGAATTATTAAAAAAAATCCAGGAGTTTAAAATTTTTGCTTTCTGGATTTTCTTCTGATTTCAGAACCCCTTTTCTTTAATATTCAGGAGTTTTTATGGAAACTTTCCAAAAATATTATGGGACTTCTATACTCTCTCAATAAAATAATTCTTAATCAGTGGTTTTATTTGCATAATTGTTTTTCCTGAGCTTTATTCTTTTAAAGTGATTTTCATAAGGTTTGGAGCCTCTTTTGCACTACAACCATTTGATAAATGCATCAAAAAATTTCACAAAAATTTGGGGATGTCATGTGATATTTTTAAATCACTTTGATGCAAAAATATCTTTTATTCATTGAAATTTTTTAGCCCTACCCCAAGTTTTCTGAACTGGTCCAGTTGCACTTTTGCACTACAACCTATTTAAATACTTCTATAAAACTTCCACCAAAATTAAGGGAGGTCAGTAGGAGTATATTACCCATCTTTATGCAAAAACCCAGTTATGTCCTTTGAAAAATTTGTGTGAATCAACCTCATTTTCATTCTGGTCCAACTTGATGATTTGTACTGCAACCATATTTTAACTTGCTCCTTTACCCATGATTCTTTTTCCTGCTTGTAGTCCTTCCTACAAAACCCTTAAGTCCAGGAGCATGAACCCATTGGAATATTGTTGGTCCATGAAATGACAGCCTTTAGTTTCTGCCCAAAATTGGTTTTCTCAAATATTTGCACTAACAAGTTTCTATGTTTGACAATCTAACCTGGCCACCATCACCTACACCTAAGAGACACTGATCTGGAGATTTTGGCCACTCCAAGAACTGCCTAGATGCCTCTAGCATTTTGCCAAACACCTTGTGTGCATGGGCAGTTTTGGCATGATTTTTAGTTAGCATTGCAAACTTGATCCCCTGACCAAACCATCATATCCACTAATCCCCTAGCTAGTTATAACCTAGCCCTGTTAATTTGTGTTTGCATCCAAGCCTCCTAGCTCACCAGGGCTTTTCGTCGAACGGTCATCGTGCGTGCTCTGGGCGCGGCCAGAGCGCGCGTTTTGCACGCACGTGCGCCCGAGCCGCCGCGTCCCATTGTTGCCTCCCCGCGCTCGTTCTGGCCACTCCCCTCGCACAGCTTGCACGCCCTACCCCTCCCTCGCCGCAGAGCCGCCCCTGGAGCCCTACAGCGCCGTCGTCAGGGCCCTCTTGGCGGCACGCCAGCGTCCACAGTGCGCCTCTGCCATGGACGGCGCCACCCGAGCCACAACCTCTCGCCAGCTGCCCTCGTGAGCAGGCTGTCCTTATCTCCAAGCCCGTCCGCTAGCACCGACCCCGCTCCGGCCATTGCCACGTCGCTCTGCCGCAACAGAAGTGGTCGGCCGGCGATCTTATCCTCACCAGTGGCGGAACCCACCTTCCCCGGCTATAAATGGCCCAGACCTCGCTCGAGCATCCTCAGGCAAGCCATAGAGTGCAACCCCCCACTCAAACTCTTCTGAAACCACCGTCTTCCCCGCCTCCGGCAACTTCAGCCGTCGCCGTCCCTCGGCTAAATTCACCGTAGCCGGAGCCCCCTTGCCCTCCCAGTACCACCACCCTCTTCCCCTCAACCTTGCGGAGCCACTCAGACCCTCAAAAGCGATCGGGAACCACCATAGCCAGAAGCCCCAAAAACTCCCGAGGCCACCTCCGCCGAGGAGCTCGCCGCCGGCGACTCCCTCCGTCCCCACCTGCCTAGCGACCACCGGGAGGACCGACCTGGACTGGCGGATCCATCCCCGCCCTCGGAGCCCCGCGAGGAGTCGCCCGATCGCCGTGACGATCGCCGGAATTCCGCCCTTCCGACAGAGGAAGAGGGAGAGGCGGCGATCGTCAACCTGACCAGTGGGCCCCCTGGACCCACTGTCAGCGACCCACGCGCCAGTCCACGCTGGATAAGTGAAGACGTAAACCCAGAATACGCCTTCGACGTGGTTAGTTTCGAAACGTTTTTCTTTTTTGTTTTATTTTAAAAACAGAATTTGACCCAAACTTTGACTGTCTATAACTTTTTAAATATAACTCCAAATGAGTTGATTCTTTTTCCTACCTCTTTCAAATATTGTCTAGCTTATTTTCAGATTTATTTGAAAAAAATTGAGACAACTTTTTTTGTACTGTTTTTGAAACTATGTAGTAATTCAAAAAATTTAAATAGGATTTTTGGAGAGAGAAGAAAACTTTCAAAAGTTTTGGAATGCACCCTACCTCCCCACAACTTGAAGGCAAGCATTCTGAACCCTGGCATAATATTGTGTGTGTTAATTACACGGTTACAACACCACCTCGACATGGAGTATCCGTTATTTACTATGATAATACGTTTCTACTCATGAGTGCGTATTGATGATTGCATGCTATTGGAGTTGGATATGTTTGCGATAATAGTCACCATCGAATGCCTTTCATGCATACCGGAAGGAATCCGGGAAAGCCTCTGTCTTGGGCAGACACGGGTTTGTCACCAGTCCTCCGTCGAGACGGTTGTGTCCGGTACGGCATGATGAGGTATATCAAGTGGTGATTCTGTCTGTTGGTAGAAGTATAAATTATTATACTGATCATGCAGGGAATACTTAAGCCTCCTGAGTCGACCATAGGTCGAGTCTTGTTTCGGTAACCCCCATACTTGTTTCCTACTACCACTTGTCCCTGCCATAGGTAGGGTACGGTTTAGTAAGTTGTCAACCCCTTTCCTAGCACACACCGTACAGAGAGGCCATGGTGGAAGATTCCGGAGGCATCCGGTAGGCATGCCACCTGGTCCGGGGGAATGGGTGTTTTCGGTTGTAGCCGAAGGGGTAGCTCCCCTAGTTTGTGCGCGATATAAATTTGGTGATCCCATGCTAATTGAGGTTGTAGCCTCCCCACTTAGAGTTTTGCTTAAACATGTGTCATGGGTGATTCCAGACACAAGTGAGTTAGGCTGGTGTGTGCGGTCGGGTGTGTTTTCAACCAAAAGATCAGAGAAGCGGAATTAGTCCCGATGGACTAAAGGAATCCGTTACCCGTGGGTAAAGAGTACACTCTTTGCATAGATTAAACATCTATTCGAATAGCCGTGTCCATGGTTAAGGACTACAGTCTGGGAAGGGTCAAGTGTCAGTCTTAGTGTCGGTCTTCGGAGGAAAAACTACTAAGTCAGAACATTGACTGTGACCTGTGACTTATGATGATTATGATTATTATTATTGTGGACTAACTATTTTCATTATTTGATTTATTGAGTATCCATGGGACGGTTCTACCTCCTGGATATTCACTGTGATTATTCTGTTATAAGCCCTTTATGTGGTGTCGCATAGACGCCCGACTGTGGCATGTTTGTTATTTATTTACCATAAAGCCCTTTTATGTGGTGTCACTGAGACGCCCGACCGTGGCATGTTTGTTATTTATTTACCATAAAGCCCTTTTATGTGGTGTCGCTGAGACGCCCGACTGTGGCATGCTTGTTATATGCTTACTTTATAAGCCCTCTATGTGGTGTCGCTGAGACGCCCGACTGTGGCATGCTTGTTAGATGTTTACTTTATAAGCCCTTTATGTGGTGTCATTTGAGGCCTTATCGTGGCATGCTTGTTATTTATTCACTTTATAAGCCCTTTATGTGATGTCGCTCAGACGCCCGACTGAGGCATTCTATCTCTACTCTCTAATTGCATTATTCATATTTTATGTGAATAACTTGCTTGCGTACATCAAGGATTTCATTTTTATGACTGACGTTGCGATCATAGAATATTTCAGAGCATGATTATCATTTGTTATATTATACCCCTATTCATAATGTTTGCGAGTACATTCCAAGTACTCACTGGCTTGTCCCTGGCTATTGTCTTGGCCAGATTCCTTGCATGGAGAGTAGCGACGAGATGACAGCCCCGAAACCTAAGCAATGGTGATAGCAGCCTCGCAAGATAGGAGTTAACCTGGTCAGTTGTTCCTGTGGGAAATGGAGTCCCATAGACGCTGATGATCCACAAACCGCTTCCGCCACCAACCACTAGAATCCTTGTGTTGTACTCATAGGCCAGAATGGTCTTGTACTACATATTATGTATTTTGCTTGGAGTTATTGTATCAAGTTTGTGTCTCGCCAGCTAACAATAATCCTGGGGCTGGTAAGCATAAGGGCCATTGAGGGAGTCCTGGATTAGGGGGTGTCCGGATAGCCGGACTATAACCTTCGGCCGGACTCCTGGACTATGAAGATACAAGATTGAAGACTTCGTCCCGTGTCCGTATGGGACTTTCCTTGGCATGGAAGACAAGCTTGGCGATACGGATATGTAGATCTCCTCCCATTGTAACCGACTCTGTGTAACCCTAGCCCTCTCCAGTGTCTATATAAACCGGAGGGTTTTAGTCCGTAGGACGAAGAACAATCATACCATAGGCTAGCTTCTAGGGTTTAGCCTCTCTGATCTCGTGGTAGATCTACTCTTGTACTACCCATATCATCGATATTAATCAAGCATGAGTAGGGTTTTACCTCCATCGAGAGGGCCCGAACCTGGGTAAAAACATCGTGTCCCTTGTCTCCTGTTACCATCCGCCTAGAAGCACAGTTCGGGACACCCTACCCGAGATCCGCCGGTTTTGACACCGACATTGGTGCTTTCATTGAGAGTTCCGTTGTGCCGTCGCCATCAGGAAGGATGCCTCATCCCGTGTTAAAGACGGCCTTTGTTGCTAAAGGAGCTTTGGCTATCAGCCAAACTCTCCGTTAAGCGGTTTTCTTATGACCGCTGTTACGCCAGCGCCGACAATGACTTCTCGGGTCATCGAAAGCAATCTTCACGTCAACTCGGAACTTCGCCCGAAAGCGGTTAGATCCGATAGAGCTCTCTTCCTTAAACGAGCTCTTGGATCGCATCGCCGCCCCTGAGAGTCGCTGAGACTATGATCGATTGGGCCTAAACCCGATCCGAGAGAGATTAACTCTCCCCAGGTCACCCATCACGTTGCAGTGGTGGAGGAACAATGCGGCAAGCCTTCTTCTATCTTAAGGACTAGTTATGTCCGGATTCCCGATCTCTCCAAGCCGGATACCCGCGGAAGGGAGGACGTCACTCAAGCCCTGAACCTAAAGTCAGGCAGCGGGCTAGATTCATTGGACAACATCCAAGAACCAAGCATCCGAGTTCGGAAACCCCTTGGCCCCTTGGTCTCAGATTGGGCGAGGTTCGGGATTTAATTCCACCCGCCCACCCAAACATAAGCGATCTATCCCAGATTCGGCAAGAGCCCGCAGAAACAGTACACCATTACTGGGCCAGATTCCTCCTGGTCATGAACAGGAAAAAGGACTACCACGAGGAGGATGCGATTTCATTCTTTTGCAATAATTGCACGGACAACGGAATCCTCAACGCCATAAGTCGCCGTGAAATTACAAGCTTCGCTGAATTGGCGTCCATAGTACGAAAGTACTGTGCGATGGAAAGCGCCTGGAAAACCGAAATAAAACTTTGGGACAATCGGGCCCTGAATACAACCCCAGTCCGAAATAAAAGGGTGCATTATCGCCAGGCTCCTGGGTTAAACACCAAAAAGCAAAAACCCTCTATAGGGCATGGAACCGTACTGGAGGGATGGCTCAATGGACCCTGTAAAATTCATAGGACAGAGGGCGCCACACCAAATCACAGCCTTAAAGCATGTTGGATACTCCGGCAGGTGGCCAAAAGTGGCGAAGAGATTTTAACTCCAGAATCCACAGAGCACCAACCCAGGGATACCAGTACGGTATTAACAGTGTTCGAGACTTAAGCATCAAATAATATGCGGAAGCGAACACTCCGCAGCCTTACCGAAATCTACCAAGTAGCAACAATAAACCCATGGAGTGACACGGCTATTACCTTTAATGCCGTTGATGAACCTAAATTCGAACAGCCCGAGCACCGGTTGCATTGGTCCTCGGTCCAATAGTGGGCGGCTTTCGCCTTACCAAAGGTACTCATGGACGGTGGCAGCGGATTGAACCTCATTTACAAGGAAACCCTTGAAAAATGGAAATAGACTGGAGCCGCATTGAGCGAAGCGGCACAACCTTTAGAGGAATAATCCCGGTCGGAAGCGTCTTTGTCTGAGGAAAAATCACACTGGATGTGGTGTTCGGCACGCGGATAATTACAGGTCCGAGGAGGTCACGTTCCAAGTGGCCCCGTTCAGCAGCGGATACCACGCTCTATTAGGGCGAGAGGCATCCACAATTTTTCAAGCTATACCCCATTACGGGTACATGAAGCTCAAAATGCCCGGGCCCAACGGAATCATCACTCTTGCTAGTGACCCGGACATTGCACTCCGCGCCGAAAACAAGACAGCTGCGCTGGCCCTTGAGGCACTATCCGAAGCCCTAGCGGCCGAGGAACTGACTACGCTGCGCTTCACGGTGAATAGGGACGACGTGATACTTGATAAAAGATCCAAGTCCACCTCTTTTAAACCAGCAGACAAAATAGTCAAATTCCAAGTCCATGCAACGGACCCTACAAAAACGGCCTCCATCGGGGCACAATTAAACCCTGATGTAGACGCCGCACTACGAGAATTCCTCTGCCGAAATTGGGACATTTTTGCCTGGCAGCCTTCAGACATGCCAGGAATCCCACGCCGGCTAGCCGAGCACAACCTAAACATCCTAAAAGGATTTAAGCCAGTCAAGCAAGCTCTTCGGCGTTTCTCCGAACCTAAGAGACAAGCCATGGGAGAGGAGCTAGCCAAACTACTGCAGGCCGGATTCATCAGAGATATAAAACATCCGGACTGGCTAGCAAACCTGGTGATGGTACCAAAGAAGGACAAATCCACAGGCGCTGTCGCGTCGATTTCAAGGACCTCAACAAGGCTTGCCCAAAGGATCCCTTCCTCCCCGCATCGATCAAATTATCGATGCTACCGTGAGACACGATTCATTGTGTTTCCTCGATGCATACTCGGCTACCATCAAATTAAGATGGCAGAGCCAGACCAAGCATAGCGGCATTCATCACCCCATACGGCCCATTCGCTTCAACACAATGCCCTTCGGCTCAAAAATGCCGGCGCAACATATCAGCGCATGATTCAGACATGTCTGGCAAACCAGATCGCCAAAACAGTGGAGGCATACGTAGATGACGTGGTCGTCAAAACCAAGCATGTCGAAACTCTAGTAGACGACTTGAGGCTCACATTCAACAACCTCTGAAAATGTGACATCAAGCTTAACCCGGAAAAATGTGTTTCGGCATCACCGGAAAGCTCTTGGGCTTCATTGTATCCGTAGAGGAATTGAAGCAAATCCAGCCAAGATCCGAGCTCACCACAATTGGATACCCCAAAGGACCTCAAGCAAATACAAAACTGACCGGATGCGTATGCGTCTCTAAGCCGCTTTATCTCCCGATTGGGAGAAAAGGCATTACCTCTTTATCGCCTCCTCGGCGCATCAACACTTCGAGTGGACGGATGCCGCCACGGCCGGACTCAAAGAAATAAAAGCCATATTGGCAACAAACCCGGTCCTGGCCGCGCCTAACATGGGTGAACCAATGCTATTATACATCACGGCAACTCATCAAGTGGTAAGCGCAGTGCTCGTCGTCGAACGAGAAATGGACGGACACAAATTCCCCCTTCAAAAGCCAGTTTACTACGTGCCCACCGTCCTCACTCCATGCAAATCGCGGTACCCAAATTATCAAAAGATATTTATGGCATCTCGGAAGCTGCGACACTACTTTCAAGAGTGTTTGATAACAGTAGCCTCTGAAGTACCTCCTAACGATATTATAAACAACCGCGACGCGACGGGCCGGATTGCCAAATGGGCCATTGAGCTCCTCTCGTTCGACATAACCTATAAGCCACGGCGAGCTATTAAGTCGCAAGTTTTGGCCAACTTCGTCGCCGAATGGACTGAAGCCGAACTCCCTAAAGAGTGCAGCACATATTCCAACTGGATCATGCACTTCGACGGCTCCAAAATGTTGGATGGTCTGGGGGCTGGCGTCATTCTGACGTCCCCAACAGGAGATACAGTTCAATACGTACTCCTGATAATGTATACAGACTCCAACAATGCAGCCAAATACAAGGCCCTTCTACATGGTCTCCGGATGGTAGTCTCCATGGGCATTCAACGCCTAGAGGTGCGCGGGGATTAGAACCTCGCGATATCCCAAATAAATGGAGACTTTGATGCCAATGATCCGAAAATGGCAGCTTATCGCAACGCCGTCCTAAAAATGTCAGCTCGGTGCGAAGGGCTCGAATTTCACCATATAGCTCGGGAAAACAATCAGGCAGCAGACGTCTTGGCACGCATTACGCAAAGCGATGTCAGCCCCCCCAATATCTTCTTGGAGAGGTTGTTCAAGCCATCCGTATTATGGGAAGGAATCCGGAAATATCAGCCCGGACCCAACCGCACCGCCCGAGCACGAACATTCTCGACACAACGGGAGGCTCGCCAGCGGTAACATCTTCAAACGTAATAATGGTAGTCATTGCCCCGTGGATGTAACCATTCCTAGCCTACCTAACCAGGAAGGAACTTCCCGAGGACCAAACGAGGCACGCCGCATAGTGCAGCGATCTAAAGCCTATAAAGTCCATGAGGGAGAGCTTTATAAGAAAAGCACCACCAGAGTCCTTCAAAGGTGTATCTCCGAAGAGGAAGGGCGGAATCTTCTGGCTGAAATTCATGCCGGACTCGGCGGGCACCATGCCGCAGCCCGGGCCCTTGTAAGCAAGGTCTTCCGTACATGATTTTATTGGCCGACGGCCGGCGGATGCTCGTGGACTTAGTCCAACGATGCGTCGGTTGCCGACTCTTTGCTAACCAAAGCCATATGCCACCCACCGCCCTCCATACTATACCTATCACCGCCCTTTGCGGTGCAGGGGATTGACATGGTTGGACCCTTAAAGGAGGAACCCACAAGCAAAAATACCTACCGGTCGTGGTGGATAAATTCACCAAATGGATAGAGGCCAAGCACATTAAGACGGCGAATACTGACCGGTGATAGACTTCATATCGTGGGTGCATTACACCGTTCTGGCGTCCCCACAGGATCATCAACGATAATCTAAGCGAACTTTCTACGGCCAACGAGGTCAAACTCGTGCAAAACATGGGCATCAAGCTCGACTATGCTTCAGTCTATCACCCACAAACTAACGGTCAGGTCGAGCGAGCAAATGGTCTAATCATGAGCGGCATCAAACCCAGAATAGTGCATTCCCTCAAGGAATCCAACACGCAGTGGGTAGAGGAGCTCGACTCCGTACTCTGGGGGCTGCAGACCACGCCGAATCGCACCACTGGATACACACCATTCTTTATGGTATACGGCGCGAGACGGTTACGCCTGCGACATAATTCATGACTCACCTCGGCGTGCGCATGTAACGAAGAAAGAGAAGCCGAACTCGATCGGCAGGACAGTTTGGACGCCTTGGAGGAGGAGTGTGATGTGGCAAAAGCCCGTTCCGCATTTTATCAACAACGAGCTCAAGATATCAAAGCGAGAGAAGCACGGGCCAAAACTTACAATGTTGGCGAAGTTAGTTCTACGCTCACGGACAAGAAAAAGGAAAAACTCAAGCCCAAATGGGAAGGTCCCTTTATTATTGACCAAGTCCTGACTGGTGGAGCGTACCGCCTACGAGATGCATCGGATAACCGACTCGAGTCGAACCCATGGAACACAGCCCGTCTCCGAAGATTCTACGCCTAGCGCCGGACTCTGTGTTCGTATCCTTCCTCTGTCTATTTTTTACACATTAACTGTCCTATATTTCTCTCCTTCTCCCTCCCTTTCCCTTATAGCCTTAAGGGCTTGTCCGCGCCTTGTTCGTACACAACTGACGCGCTATCCGTGCTCAGTATACCTGGGGGCTTCTTTAACAGAAGCTTATTTATACGGGCTTCATGCCCAACACATGTGTCACACTTCCGGATGTACCTTTTATTCATCATTATATGCATCGATATGACTTAAGTTTTGGCCAAGCTGGGTTGCCTGGCTCCTGTGCTTACCCCTACGTTTCCAATTGTTCGGCTAGGCGGTAAAGGGAGCACCTCTGCGATTGTTACTGCCGGGTCAGCCGAATGTGTACCTCAGACTGGGTGAAGCCGAAATCTAGCGTTCTTAAGGGAATATTCGGTTGGTGAACTAAAGATGATTTCTCACTTGTTTATTTATCTGCCCCCAGATCCTTTACAGCTTTTTTCGCAGTCAGGACATGCACTTTAGGGCATGCCTCCCGAGAAAGGAACCCCTAACGGAACTATTCTCCCTAGAAGATGCTTCTTACTAACCATGTAATATAACATAACTAGTTGGGAACTTGTCTGTTCAAGCACTAATGACCCCTACGCCTGGTCTTCATGCATGCCTCGATTCTTACATAACCGAGAGGGTATTCCGACACACTCCGGACTATCGGGTCCCGAGGTCGAAGCGAAAATGTCCGCCATGACAAACGATCTACAATCCGGCTAGAAGGCATTTTACATGTCATCTTAAATTACATAGTCAATTTGACTGAGCATATTCCTCTTCAATACCATCCAATAGGATGTCTAGTTTACAGTCCTGTTGGGAATATTTGGCGGCCAACTCTACTTGGCCATACACTAAGCTCACAGGGATCTCCTTCCCATCGCCCCCCACAGGTTCGACCTCGACCATGTGGTTTGGGTCAGCCTTCGTGTACCGCGTCTTCACCATGGCCCAGGCCTCTCTAGCGCCTTAACGGCAGGCCGATATCTTCCATAATCGGAAGCGCCGCCGCGCTCCCTTAAGCCTCTCTACAAGCTCCCCAAGGCCTTTGGGCATGGAGACAGATGGCCACAAGGCACAGGCGACGCTTTCATCACCTGCCGAACTTCGTTCGTGCAGTTGTAAGAGCTCGAAGAAGGTCACCCGTGAGAACTGGCATTTCCTCCAGAGGATGACCTGTGAGCATACCTCTACAGACATAACTCTGTTAGTCAACTTCCTTGCGAACTCTTTTTCAAAGTTCGTTCAAGCACTTACTAAACATGCCGCTACCGAAGCCGCCGATTCTCCTTCACGGAGTCCGGCCTACCGGGCACGAACATCCTTTAGTTCCTCGCCAGCTTGGGTGTTGGCATCTTGAGATTATTCTTCTCCTGCCTCACCCTCGTAAGCACGCTCTCGCCGGCCTTTAACCGCGCAAGAATTGTTGCTTGTCCGGATCTACTCGGCGCCATCTCTGCAATGTTATTGCCGACGGTACACACGCCGCACTTCACAACATACTTATCTTTCGAAGCATATATTACCAGAGGGGGTCTCCTTGGCCTCCCCTGTCGCGGCTAGTGCAGCCTCAAGTTGGGCTTTGCACTCTTCCAGCTCCTGGGACAGTTGGGTATTCTTTTCTGTAAGATCCTGCATAACAAATGATCCTTAAATCAGTTATTCTAACTATTTCAAGTCTCGAGGGCTACTGACATATATAACCATAAAATTTTCTTACCCGTATGTCTTTCACATACTGCTTTGTGGCTCTGGCTAGACCATTTTGAGCGGCACGGAGGTATGTATCTCCCGAATTGAAGGCGTCCAATGCCTCTTGGGAGAAACAAGCGTTGCGAAGAACTGTCCGGCGGCGCCTGTGATTCATGGCACTCTCCACCTCGAAATTGGTGGCGGATAGTCTGTCTGCATCCTCTGTCGGAGGAGCGTCCGATGCATGCCTCGTGTTCGCCTCTGCTTCTGGACCCGACTTTGGAGCCTGGCTGGTGGAGGCGCGATTGGCAATCTCTCCGGATATAGTCCGGGGAGCCCTCTTTCTAAAAAAGAGAAACCTGCAGGCGTTAGTATGCATTGTAAGAATAATACCTTGGAATAAGGCAGCAAGCCTTACTGCTGCGCCGGTGCCTCGACCTGGACTGTGTGTCTCTTTAGCCTACCCGCCCTCGTGGTCCCTTGTTGGCTGGTCGTCGCAGGCTCTGCATTCCGCCTCGGGATCCTCTCCTGCGAAACACCATTGGTATACGGTGATAAAAAATAAGCACGGATGAATCATCTTCGAAGTATTAGGACTTCGGTCTCGATTACTTGTGAGGCGGGGAGCAGTCCAGGATAATCGGTTGTAATAGCCACCAAGGCATTGTCGATGCTCAGTTGGTAAAATACCCCATCGATCAGCTCCACGGATATGTCCGGATCCTCTTGGGAGGCCGGATCGAGGGATCATTCCGGATCCTCGGGTTGTGGAGGAGGGCTGTTTATATCCTTTACGGCCCGGCGCAATTCCTGCGTCGAAATCACAAGATAAGGTACTTGACTATGGGAATATGGAACGAATGGGCAAAAAGAAGTGTCCGCTTACCCAGTTTGGGGGATTGTACATAGAAAATCCGCCCTGTGGATTGACGCGGAGAAATTCCTCCTTTTCTCCCTTGTACAATGCGGACAAGATCTTCGCCGAGCGGCAGCCGATCCCGCCCCTTACGGCCGCGTGGTGGCATCATCCTCCCCGTTGAAATCCCACATGGGGTGGCCTCTATACTGAAGCGGCTGCACCCCCCGCATAATGCATGTGGCCATGACCTCGATCATGGTCAGTCCGGAATGAGCTAACAACCTTATCCGGCTCATCAGGTAAAGGACGTCCTTGTCGTTTTCCTTCTGAGGGCTCCGTGGACGCCAGCTTAGGCGCTTCTTCAAAGGAGCATTATTGAACCTGTGGAGGCCGATCTAAACAGGTCCCCAGGGGACATCTTCTATATAAAACCATTCTGAAGGCCAGTCTTCGGATGCCTTCTTTGGGCTTCCGGGTAGATATCCGGTCCCGGCGATGCGCCATAGTTTGGCTCCGCCCACTTGATATATTGACCCCTCCTGAGAACGGGGCACAAGGCAGAACAGCTTCTTCCACAGTGCGAAATGAGCCTTGATGCCCAAAAACAGCTCACAAAGGGCTACGAAGCCCACAATATGCAATATGGAGGCAGGCGTAAGGTTGTGCAACCGGAGGTCAGAGAACTTCGTGAGCCCGGAGAAACGGATGAATTGGAAATTCGAGTCCTCTTATTAAATAAGGGACAACGCAGACCCGCTCTCCTTCGGAGGGATTGGGGACGCCCTTCGCTTGCTCTCCACCATTATAGGTGGCAAGCCCGACTCGAACCGGGACCATGTAGGCTGGGGGGAGAAACCCCTTGGCTTGAGCGTCACTAGCTGTCATGGGATGGAGCATCTCTCCCAATCTCGAGGCTGAGGGCTGGGAGGGCGAGAGGAGGAGCTGCGTCGACTGGCCATGATGGAATGGATCTCTGTCGGATGCGCTCCGATGAATGCTCATGAAGGGAAGATGGTGTGATTTGGATCTAGATCCTCGTCTCTTTAAAAGGCAGCTCATTTACACAGCTAGGGGGCTAAATGTAAAAACACCCTGGCTTTTCGCATTTGTCTGACACGTGGAAGATGGCCATTATTGGGCGTGGAAGCCAAGGAGCGCAATATTCATGACAAGCCGGACACTATTCAACGGGTACACGGAATTTGGAGAAGAACCCGCCTTGCAATGCCGAAGACAATCTGCTACCGGACTCATCGCCACTGAAGCCTGGTTCGGGGCTACCGAGGAGTCCTGGATAAGGGGTGTCCGGATAGCCGAACTATAACCTTCGGCCGAACTCCTGGACTATGAAGATACAAGATTGAAGACTTTGTCCCGTGTCCAGATGGGACTTTCCTTGGCGTGGAAGGCAAGCTTGGCGATACGGATATGTAGATCTCCTCCCATTGTAACCGACTCTGTGTAACCCTAGCCCTCTCCGGTGTCTATATAAACCGGAGGGTTTTTATCCGTAGGACGAAGAACAATCATACCATAGGCTAGCTTCTAGGGTTTAGCCTCTCTGATCTCGTGGTAGATCTACTCTTGTACTACCCATATCATCAATATTAATCAAGCAGGAGTAGGGTTTTACCTCCATCGAGAGGGCCCGAACCTGGGTAAAAACATCGTGTCCCTTGTCTCCTATTACCATCCGCCTAGACGCACAGTTCAGGACCCCCTACCCGAGATCCGCCGGTTTTGACACCGACAACCATTTTCTGGGAAATTAATATCCCGAAATCCGGTCCTGACAAACTTGGTATTAGAGCCAGGCTGACCATTGGCTAATCCTATCTTATTCAGGTCAATAAACCTAGGTTAACCAAACCACCAGACCATAACCTAACCTCGGCCAAGCTTCCCGTGTAAGATAGCCACATAGTGAGCCTGACACCTTTTGACAGTCGGTGCCCAACCTATCAACCTAGCCTGTCGATCACGCGCAAGTGACCGGCGCCTAAAATGTCTCATTCGCAAGCGTGCGAAGGAAGACTTAGTCCCTTTTCTATAAAAAGGGCACGCTTAGCCTCAACCCAAGACAAAGACAGTCTCTACCCCAAACCGAGCCATAATGCCCGGCCCCGTCTCAAGACAATGAAACCACGGCAAACAACCTTGGAGGTTTTGTGACCGTGCTAGCAAACCTCAGCCGCCGTGCCTTTGCATTAGAAGAACCCCCAGAATGTGTTGTGTACCAAGGACCCATGAGCGGTGAGAGCCGTCAATTCTGGGCCACTGTGCACATCTACGGTAGGGGTCTGTCGCCAGAATGCCCCTACAGGTTCACCGAAAGGACAACTTCCTTTGAGCCACAAGCCATCCAACTAGCTGCTCGAGAGGCTATAGTTCAACTCTGGCACTTGTCGCCCAGAGTTAACTGTCGCTCATTCTACTACTACCCCAGCCATGACGGGTATGGTAGACCACCCCAGGTGGCCAACAGAGATCACGAGACAGATCCTGCATTATTGCATCTGGTGCGCTATGTAAGTGCACTAGAGGAACTGTTCGATCAGATCACTCTGGATCTGATCGCAGCTCGGGGAGAACTGGTTCGCCGAACCCCGGCAAGAAGGGAAGATGAGCCCGATGCTGACAACCCAGTCGTGCTGTTTGGACAACCGATCGAGTCCCTGAGATCTGCCCTAGCCATCGACCAAGGTGCTTTGATGACCCCAGAAGTGCTTCGTCGCCTTTTGGGAACACGCTCCAACGGGATTGTGGCCAACAATCCCCGCGATGGTCATCATCGCTACCCCGACCCTGCAGTTCCTCAACCACCTGCAGCTAACCCCGACGGTGAAACCCGTGGAGAAGCCTCGATGACCACAAGGCAAGCCCGCTTGGATATAAACGAGGTAGACTAAGTCACTCGAGTAGTACCGAGTCTTAGTATACCCCACGCCCTGTAATTATGTGGTCATGTATCACCATATTGGAATGTTGTCTGCTTGTGCGTCCCTATTTTAAATTGTAGCCATGCATAAGTGCGTTGGTGTACGGCTGCATTTTTAATTCCGGGCGTAGCTACCAAAAACCAACCCCGACGACACCCACAGTAACACGTCACTTTTGTGAGATATGTGTATCTGTGGCTTTGACCCCGACCCCATGAGAGCAGAACCGACAAACTAGTGCCCCTCACAGCGGTAAATAACCCAGCCCGGATGCTATATAAAAAGACCACCTCGTGACCTTGCCAAGCACCCCTCACCTTGTGCACCACCCTCACAACCATTTCTTGCCATGCCGAGCCCTAGTATTTATCTGAGAACCCCAGATGCAACCCCGGGTAGTTTTGTTAAAATATTGTGGGACTTTACCTGCAGTACCATGGGTTCTACCCAACCACCCCAAAGATTGAGCTGCTCAAATCGAGAATCACCTCATCCACCTCGAAATATTGGGCAGTAGTGCACATCCCTCCCGTAAACTCAAACCAAGACCCAACGGAAGTCTCCTTCGTGGGGAAATCTATGCCAGCTCCACAAATGGCCATAGAAGCGGCTGCACACGAAGAGCTTGTCCGCCTTTGATTTGCGGTACCCTATGCCAGTGAACGAGGGTATTATTACTTTCCGAGCCGTGCAGCACCCGGAGAAGTAACATCTTTTCCCGATGGACAAATTGAGAGAGACCCAGTACTGGCCAACCTTGTCCAGTATGTCATCGCTCAAGAATGTTTGACCCAGCGAGTAATGGGTTATCTCCAGAGTCTCGCTGATTTAAATCCTCAGATCGCCATTGGCAGACCACTGAGGCCCGACCAGGAGAGACGCATTCATCGACTGGTCAACCCGCTTCCCCCGATAGAAGAGGAGTGTGTCCTAGTACCAGAGACGCTTTCTCGGGACCCCGTCCAGTTACCGTTTTCATTATAAACGTCACTGCTGTGTTTATTATTGCAACATTTATTTATGTGTTGTAACTTATGCGTGGTACCCTGAGTTTGTGCGACAAGTCAATTATTTGGTTTCCATTAATGTGAGTAGTTTTTGTTGCCGTTTAATTTTTAAATTAACTGATTTCTCTCGCGAAAAATCCTAGAGTAAGATTTCTTTTCCCTGAGTTGCTGCATCGTATATCTTCTCACGACATGGAATTTTTATTCACGCAGCACCATGGCAGCAGACTCACAACCACAACCACTCGAACACATACACTGCTTGTAAAACCTTGTAATCGTGTTGCATCTAACTGATCACCTCCCGCACACCGACAACAGTTAGCACCCGACACCCCCCCCCCCACCTAATCCTCATGGTCACCGCCACCGCGGAGAGCCAACACCCGAGCGGCAGCATCGCGACGATCATCGAGGATCATCGCACACAGGAGCACGGAGAACCCCAGCAATGCCGCCAGCCCTCCACACACTAGGATCATGTACCAGTCCGGCACCTCCCCCGCCATTAGAGCCTCGTCTCGAGCTTCTGTAAGCAGAAATGGAGGAGAATGAAGGAGAAGGAGAAGCGAGGCCAGGTGTGAGGAAGAAGAGAGGAGCACCTCGGCCATTTTATAGCTCGAGATCGATTATACGGTGGGCGAAGTCTACTAGCGCCGCCGCCCAATCGCCGGTGTTCGGAGGCGAATCCATAGCAAAGTGCCGACAAAGACACCTGGCCCATGAGGTGAGTGCACGCTGCACCGTAGCTAGCACGCCACAAGACTACCGCAGACAGCCTAGATGCCCTACAGCTAGACGCGTTGCCGTGGAGAAAGCGCTGGAAAGCGCCAAGGAGAGAGGAAGAAGAGAACCAGAGGAAGAAGAAGAGACTGACAGTGGACCCCGGGTCCACCTGTCAGCCTGAGAGAGCACCGTGCCTTCGGCGCTAGTGTTCCACACTGTGGTTTTACACCACTTACTGTCCTCTCACTGTAGCCGTATTTTACCGCTTAAGTAAAGTGGTTATTTCTGGAAATGGAAAGAGTAATATTTTCAAAACAGCTTTTAGCAAATCTCGAGGACGAGATTTTTCTTAAGGGGGGTAGTGTTGTAACATCCCAAAAATTTAACCATGTTTTGAATTATTAAATAAATTCCAGGAGTTTAAAATTTTTGCTTTCTGGATTTTCTTCTGATTTCAGAACCCCTTTTCTTTAATATTGAGGAGTTTTTACCCCAAGTGGAAACTTTCCAAAAATATTATGGGACTTCTATACTCTCTCAATAAAATAATTCTTAATCAGTGGTTTTATTTGCATAATTGTTTTTCCTGAGCTTTATTCTTTTAAAGTGATTTTCATAAGTTTTGGAGCCTCTTTTGCACTGCAACCATTTGATAAATGCATCAAAAAAATTCACCAAAATTTGGGGATGTCAAGTGATATTTTTAAATCACTTTGATGCAAAAATATCTTTTATTCATTGAAATTTTTTAGCCCTACCCCAAGTTTTCTAAACTGGTCCAGTTGCACTTTTGCACTACAACCTATTTAAATACTTCTTTGAAACTTCCACCAAAATTAAGGGAGGTCAGTAGGAGTATATTATCCATATTTATGCAAAAACCCAGTTATGTCCTTTGAAAAATTTGAGTGAATCAACCTCATTTTCATTCTGGTCCAACTTGATGATTTGTACTGCAACCATATTTTAACTTGCTCCTTTACCCATGATTCTTTTTCCTGCTTGTAGTCCTTCCTACAAAACCCTTAAGTCCAGGAGCATGAACCCATTGGAATATTGTTGGCCCATGAAATGACAGCCTTTAGTTTCTGCCCAAAATTGGTTTTCTCAAATATTTCTAACAAGTTTCTATGTTTGACAATCTAACCTGGCCACCATCACCTACACCTAAAGAGACACTGATCTGGAGATTTTGGCCACTCCAAGAACTGCCTAGATGCCTCTAGCATTTTGTCAAACACCTTGTGTGCATGGCCAGTTTTGGCATGATTTTTAGTTAGCATTGCAA
The DNA here is from genome assembly GCA_021605145.1 of Aegilops bicornis. Taxonomy (NCBI): domain Eukaryota; kingdom Viridiplantae; phylum Streptophyta; class Magnoliopsida; order Poales; family Poaceae; genus Aegilops; species Aegilops bicornis. The sequence goes on along the minus strand of CM038672.1, from coordinate 294,984,108 downwards.
ACTTGATCCCCTGACCAAACCAAAATGTCCACTAATCCCCTAGCTAGTGATAACCTAGCCCTATTAATTTGTGTTTGCATCCAAGCCTCCTAGCTCACCAGGGATTTTCGTCGAACGGTCACCGTGCGTGCTCTGGGCGCGACCAGAGCGCGCGTTTTGCACGCGCGTGCGCCCGAGCCGCCGCGTCCCACTACTGCCTCCCCGCGCTCGTTCTGGCCACTCCCCTCGCACAGCCTGCACGCCCGACCCCTCCCTCGCCGCAGAGCCGCCCACAGAGCCCTCTGGCCCGCCGTCGAGGCCCTCTTGGCGCTTGCGCCGGCGTCCATGATCTTGCCTCTGCCATGGACGGTGCCGCCCGAGCCACAACCTCTCGTCAACTGCCCTCGTGAGTAGGCCGTCCTTATCTCCAAGCCCGTCCGCTAGCACCGACCCCGCTCCCGCCATCGCCACGTTGCTCTGCCGCAACAGAAGCGGTCGGCCGGCGATCTTATCCCCAGCAGTGGCGGAACCGACCTTCCTCGGCTATAAATGGCCCCAGACCTCGCTTGAGCATCCTCAAGCAAGCCATAGAGTGCAACCCCCCACTCAAACTCTTCTGAAACCACCGTCTTCCCCGCCTCCGGCAACTTCAGCCGTCGCCGTCCCTCGGCTAAATTTGCCGTAGCCAGAGCCCCCTTGCCCTCCCAGTACCACGACCCTCTTCCCCTCAACCTCATGGAGCCACCTGCACCCTCAAAAGCGATCGGGAACCACCATAGCCAGAAGCCCCAAAAACTCCCGAGGCCACCTCCGCCGAGGAGCTCGCCGCCGGCAACTCCCTCTGTCCCCACCTACCTAGCGACCACCGGGAGGACCGCCCTGGACTGGTGGATCCATCCCCGCCCTCGGAGCCCCGCGAGGAACCGCTAGTCACCAGCGACGATCACCGGAATTCCGCCCCCGCTCGGACAGAGGAAGAGGAGGGAGAGGCGACTGGTCAAACCTCGACCAAGGCCCCTGGACCCACTGTCCCGGCCGACTCCACGCGCCACCACGCTGGATAAGTGAAGACGTAAACCTGCAATACGCCTTCGACGTGGTTAGTTTCGAAACGTTTTTCTTTTTTGTTTTATTTTAAAAACAGAATTTGACCCAAACTTTGACTGGCTATAACTTTTTAAATATAACTCCAAATGAGTTGATTCTTTTTCCTACCTCTCTCAAGTATTGTCTAGTTTATTTTCAGATTTATTTGAAAAAATGTGAGACAACTTTTTTGTACTGTTTTTGAAACTATGTATTAATTCAAAAAATTTAAATAGGATTTTTGGAGAGAGAAGAAAACTTTCAAAAGTTTTGGAATGCACCCTGCCTCCCCACAACTTGAAGGCAAGCATTCTGAACCCTGGCATAATATTGTGTGTGTTAATTACACGGTTACAACACCACCTCGACATGGAGTATCCGTTATTTCATGTGATAATACGTTTCTACTCATGAGTGCGTATTGATGATTGCATGCTATTGGTGTTGGATATGTTTGCGATAATAATCACCATCGAATGCCTTTCATGCCTACCGGAAGGAATCCGGGAAAGCCTCTGTCTTGGGCAGACATGGGTTTTTCCCCAGTCCTCCGTCGAGACGGTTGTGTCCGGTACAGCATGATGAGGTATGTAGAGTGGTGATTCTGTCTGTTGGTAGAAGTATAAATTGTTATACTGATCATGCAGGGAATACTTAAGCCTCCTGAGTCGACCATAGATCGAGTCTTGTTCCGGTAACCCCCATACTTGTTTCGTACTACCACTTGTCCCTGCCATAGGTAGGGTATGGTTCAGTAAGTTGTCAACCCCTTTCCTAGCACACACCGCATGTAGAGGCCATGGTGGAAGATACCAGAGGCATCCGGTAGGCATGCCACCTGGTCCGGGGCATGGGTGTTTTCGGGTTGTAGCCAAGGTAGCTCTAGTTCTTGCGCGCACTATAAATTTGGTGATCCCATGCTAATCGAGGTTGTAGCCTCCCACTTAGAGTTTTGCTTAAACAGTGTCATGGGTGATTCCGCATACGTGAGTTAGGCTGGTGTGCGGTCAGTGTGTTTTCAACCAAAAGATCAGAGACGGAATTAGTCCCGATGGACTAAAGGAATCCGTTACCCGTGGGTAAAGAGTACACCCTCTGCAGAGATTAAACATCTATTCAAATAGCCGTGTCCATGGTTAAGGACTACAGTCTGGGATGGGTCAAGTGTCGGTGTTAGTTCGGTCTTCGGAGGAAAAACTACTAGGTCAGAACATTGACTGTGACCGGTGACATATGATGATTATGATTATTATTATTGTGGACTAATTATTTTCATTATTTGATTTATTGAGTATCCCTGGGACGGTTCTACCTCCTGGATATTCACTGTGATTATTCTGTTATAAGCCCTTTATGTGGTGTCACACTGACGCCCGACTATGGCATGTTTGTTATTTATTTACCATAAAGCCCTTTTATGTGGTGTCGCTGAGACGCCCGACTGTGGCATGTTTGTTATTTATTTACCATAAAGCCCTTTTATGTGGTGTCGCTGAGACGCCCGACTGTGGCATGCTTGTTATATGTTAACTTTATAAGCCCTCTATGTGGTGTCGCTGAGACGCCCGACTGTGGCATGCTTGTTATATGTTTACTTTATAAGCCCTTTATGTGGTGTCGCTGAGACGCCCGACTGTGGCATGCTTGTTATTTATTCACTTTATAAGCCCTTTATGTGGTGTCGCTCAGACGCCCGACTGAGGCATTCTATCTCTACTCTCTAATTGCATTATTCGTATTTTATGTGAATAACTTGCTTGCGTACATCAAGGATTTCATTTTTATGACTGGAGTTGTGATCATAGAATATTTCAGAGCATGATTATCATTTGTTATATTTTACCCGTGTTCATAATGTTTGCGAGTACATTCCAAGTACTCACTGGCTTGTCCCTGGCTATTGTCTTGGCCAGATTCCTTGCATGGAGAGGAGCGACGAGATGACAGCCCCGGAACCTAAGCAATGGTGATAGCAGCCTCGCGAAGATAGGAGTTAACCTGGTCAGTTGTTCCTGTGGGAAATGGAGTCCCATAGACGCTGATGATCCACAAACCGCTTCCGCCACCAACCACTAGAATCCTTGTGTTGTACTCATAGGCCAGAATGGTCTTGTACTACATATTATGTATTTTGCTTAGAGTTATTGTATCAAGTTTGTGGCTCGCCAGCTAACGGTAATCCTGGGGCTGGTAAGCATAAGGGCCATTTTCTGGGAAATTAATATCCCGAAATCCGGTCCTGACACTTTCGAGGACTATCATTTTCAGCAAGCTCACGAAACATGTCTTTATCTCCGGTCATGTGATCGGTACATCCACTGTCAAGAACCCATTCCTTTCCTCCTGACATATATCCCCGAAGATTTGCCATAAGACAAAAATGTCTTGTTGCATCGTCAAGATCGAAGTCACTATCATCATCCTCATCATAGTATCCATGTTCAACATCGTCATGTGGTGGATCAAGTCCTAGAGAGGGTAATTCGTTAGAGTGAGTTTGACAATGATCTTGCTTATGAATTCTTATAGCTTCGAAATAATATCACCAATAATTCCAACATCTCCTTTGGCACGCATAAGGTTTGTAAGTTCAAATAGACGATCACCAAACATAGGATCACTAGTATTCATCTTACTCAAGGCAATAGACTTATGGAGAATTTCATCTAGATTTTTCAAGGAATAATTTGGAAAGCGTTCCTCAAGAAATTTCCATATAGTGTAGGCACACTCAAGAGTAGGTAAGTTTCTAATTAAGTTTTTAGGCAAGCCTCTAGTGATAAGATTAATGTTCTAAGATTCCTAGTCATGTCAATTGATTCATCAAGGGTAGGATGCATAGGATCAACATGAGGTGCACAAGGGCTAGCAATGTACTTGTTCAAATGATATTGATTGAAAATTACAAGCATCTCATTTTTCCACTCATGAAAATACTCTCCATCAAGTATAGGCACTCTATGTCTAAGACTCCCCAAAGTAGACTCATCCATCTTCCTCCAATGGTGATTAAACCAAGGCAATGGAGACCAATGCTCTGATACCACTTGTAGGACCTTGATAAGAGGTGTCTAGAGGGGGTGATTAGACACTAAGTATCAAAGTTGTAGTTTTTAACTTCTTTAGGTTTAAGTGGAGTTTAGACACAAGTTTAACATTCACAATACATAACAAGCAAGCATGCAAAAAGTATATGAGCAGCGGAAAGTAAAGCATGCAACTTGCAAGAATGTAAAGGGAAGGGTTTTGGAGGATTCAAACGCAATTGGAGACATGGATGTTTTTGTCGTGGTTCCGATAGGTGGTGCTATCGTACATCCACGTTGATGGAGACTTCAACCCACGAAGGGTAGCAGTTGCTTGTGAGTCCACGGAGGGCTCCACCCACGAAGGGTCCACGAAGAAGCAACCTTGTCTATCCCACCATGGCCGCCGCCCACGAAGGACTTGCCTCACTAGCGGTAGATCTTCACGAAGTAGGCGATCTCCTTGCCCTTACAAACTCCTTGGTTCAACTCCACAATCTTGTCGAGGCTCCCAAGTGACACCTCGCCAATCTAGGAGACACCACTCTCCAAGAAGTAACAAATGGTGTGTTGATGATGAACTCCTTGCTCTTGTGATTCAAATGATAGTCTCCCCAATACTCAACTCTCTCTCTCATAGGATTTGGATCTGGTGGAAAGAAGATTTGAGTGGAAACCAACTTGGGGAAGGCTAGAGATCAAGATTCATATGGTAGGAATGGAATATCTTGGCCTCAACACATGAGTAGGTAGTTCTCTCTCAGGCTGGTAAGTTGGAAGTGTAGGTTTGTTCTGATGGCTCTCTCCATGAATGAAGAGGAGGTGGAGGGGTATATATAGCCTCCACACAAAATCTAACCGTTACACACAATTTACCAAACTCGGTAGGACCGAATCAACAAACTCGGTCGGACCGATTCAGTAAACCTAGTGACCGTAAGGGTTTTCGGTGGGACCGACATGCAACTCGGTAGGACCGATATGGTTAGGGTTAGGGCATAACGTAATCTCGGTGAGACCGATTACCGATTTTGGTAATAAGCTAACCAGAGAGTTGGTCAGGCAAACTCGGTGGGACCGATTACTCAAACTCGGTGGGACCGATTTTGGTAATAAGTTAACCAGAGAGTTTGCATTGTAATCTCGGTAGTACCGATTGCTCGAACTCGGTGAGACCGATTTTGGTAATGGACATACACAGAGAGATTAAAATCCCATCTCGGTGAGACCGAGATCCCTTAATGTGATCTTGGATCACTAAAATACAAAATGAAGAGTCTTGAGCTTGAAGCTTGAGCCAATCCTTTGTCCTTAGCATCTTGAAGGAGTTCCCACATCCTTTAGTACATGCCACTCCATTGTTGAACTTATCTGAAACATACTAGATAAAAGTGTTAGTCCAACAAGAGATATGTTGACATTAATTACCAAAACCACCTAGGGAGCACTTGTGCTTTCACTATGCCTCCAACTCGGCCCGTTCTGCGGCCATCCTGGTATCCTCGGCTGCAAGGTCTGCCTTGGCCTGAGTTATCTGATCTTTCACCTTCGCGATCTCCGTGTTATGCTCATCCTGATTCATCGGGTTAACTTCCACCAGAAGTACTGCCAAAGCGTCAAATAAATCGGATAAAACCTGAGCCGGCGGTTGATACGTCTCCAACGTATCTATAATTTTTGATTGCTCCATGCTACTTTATCTACTGTTTTGGACTATATTGGGCTTTATTTTCCACTTTTATATTATTTTTGGGACTAACCTATTAACCGGAGGCCCAACCTGTAATTGTTGTTTTTGCCTATTTCAAAGTGTTTCGAAGAAAAGGAATATCAAACGGAGTCAAAACGGAACGAAATCAACTGGAGAAGTTATTTTTGGAAGGAAAGCCACCCGATGGACTTGGAGTGCACGTCAGGAAAGAAGGGAGGTGCTCACATGGGTGGGGGGCGCGCACACCCCCAAGGGTGCGCCCCTGCCTCGTGGCCCCCCTTCGGTCCACCGACGTACTTCCTGCACCCATATATACTAACGTACCCTAAAACTTCCAGAACAGAAGATAGATCGGGAGTTCCACCGCCGCAAAACCTCCAGAGCCATGAAAAACCAATCGGGACCCCGTTCCGGCACCCTGCCGGAGGGGGAACCCATCACCGGTGGTCATCTTCATCATCCCGGCGCTATCCATGACGAGGAGGGAGTAGTTCACCCTCGGGGCTGAGGGTATGTACCAGTAGCTATGTGTTTGATCTCTCTCTCGTGTTCCCTCTATTTCACGATCTTGATGTATCCCGAGCTTTGCTATTGTAGTTGGATCTTATGATGTTTCTCCCCCTCTACTCTCTTGTGATGAATTGAGTTTCCCCTTTGAAGTTATCTTATCGGATTGAGTCTTTTATGAGAACACTTGATGTATGTCTGGCCGTGTTTATCTGTGGTGACAATGGGATATCATGTGCCACTTGATGTATGTTTCGGTGACCAACTTGCGGGTTTCCCCCATGAACCTATGCATAGGGGTTGGCACACGTTCTTGACTCTCCCAGAGAAACTTTGGGGCACTCTTTGAAGTACTTTTATGTTGGTTGGATGAATCTGAGATTGTGTGATGCATATCGTATAATCATGCCCACGGATACTTGAGGTGACAATGGAGTATCTAGGTGACATTAGGGTTTTGGTTGATTTGTATCTTAAGGTGTTATTCTAGTACGAACTCTAGGGCTGTTTGTGACACTTATAGGAATAGCCCACCGGATTGATTGGAAAGAATAACTTTGAGGTGGTTTCAGATGCGCTACCATAATCTCTACATTTGTTCTCCGCTATTAGTGGCTTTGGAGTGACTCTTTGTTGCATGTTGAGGGATTGTTATGTGATCTATCTATGTTATTATTGTTGAGAGAACTTGCACTAGTGAAAGTATGAACCCTAGGCCTTGTTTCCTAGCATTGCAATACCGTTTGTGCTCACTTTTACCATTAGTTACCTTGCTGTTTTTATATTTTCAGATTACAAAACCTATATCTACCATCTATATTGCACTTGTATCACCATCTCTTCGCGAACTAGTGCACCTATACAATTTACCATTGTATTGGGTGTGTTGGGGACACAAGAGACTCTTTGTTATTTGGTTGCAGGGTTGCTTGAGAGAGACCATCTTCATCCCACGCCTCCCACGGATTGATAAACCTAAGATCATCCACTTGAGGGAAATTTGCTACAGTCCTACAAACCTCTGCACTTGGAGGCCCAACAACGACAACAAGAAGAAGCTTGCCTAGAAGACATCAAGCTCTTTTCTGGCGCCGTTGCCGAGGAGGCTAGGTAAGTGAAGGTATATCTTTAGATCTTGCAATCGAATCTTTTTGTTTCTTGTTTTATCACTAGTTTAGTCTATAAAATAAAACTACAAAAAAATGGAATTGAGTTTGTCTCATACACTTCATCTTTTTAATATCTTTTGTGAGTATGATGGAAAGGAAAATTGTGCTCAAGTGCTAGAAGAAGAAATCTATAAAATGTTTGGCACTAAATCTTTGTACGATGAGCATGATTGCAATGTTGTTAGTACGAATTCTTTGAGTATCCATGATGCTAATGATGATTGCACTAGTTATGATGAAAATGTCTCCTATAAACATGTCAATTTTTTTGGAGTGCATTGGGTTTGTGAGTACACACCAAATAGGGAAGATAGATTTTGCAAGAGGCATAAGTACTTAGAAACCAAATTGTTGCAAGAAGAGCTAGATGAATGTGCTGAAAGATTCAACATTTATAGTACCCCTTGTGAACTTTGCAATGAACATGGTCATTTAAAGCTCCAATGCTATTTGTTTCATGATCAAGTCGTGTCCAAATATTGTGATAATTTGATTACCCTTGAGCATCATAAAGAGATTAGTCTTCTTTTGGGTTATTAAGAAATGAAACGATAATCGAGGGTATTCCAAAATTTAATCTCGATAAATTTCTTGATTTTGATCTAGAGAAGATTTATATGTGTTGTGCGGTGAATTGCATTGAAAATCCTTATATTGCCAATTAAATAAAGAAAAGAAAACAAATATAATATGAAGAGAATACTAATGAAAGGGAAGATACTTCCCAATATCCTCCTATTATTTCTTATGATGAATCAGGTAATGAGGAGGAGCTTTCTATTCAACCAATCTCATCCATAAGGAGCTCAAAGAGGAAGGTTGAACCTACACATAATGTGAAGAAGAAAAAGAAAAGAAGGATCAACAAAGGTATAAAGGTATCCCTCCCAAATGATGTTGCTCCTACTACTCATTGTGATAATGATAATTGCTTTACTATTGGTGCTATCCATACTACTAATGATGAGAGTTATTATGCTTATGATATGAAAAGGCCCAAGCTTGGGGAAGCTATGTTTGATGAGGATGACATATTTGAGAATATATTTGCTGCAATTAATGTTTGTCCCAAGCTTGGGGATGCTATGTTTAATAATGATGATATTTTTAGCCTCTCAAGTTTTGATATGCAAAGTAGTTATGATGATAGCATGCCTTCTACCTATGATGATTATATTTATGAAAGTGGGTTTGGAAGAGTGTCAACTTTAGGAAGTAGTGATCCCACAATATTGTAGGATGTTGAATCTTATAATATTTATGAAAGTGGATTTGGAGAGGTCATGACTTTATTTAGTGATGTATCCACTATCTTGGAAGAGGTTTCAATCGATTATGATGAGAACAAAGTTGCTACTTATGATGATTATTGTGATAAAATTATGTTATAAAGAGTAGTGATGATTATATTTATAAAACTTGTCATGATTATGAGTACCCTTTCTCTGAACATTACTCTTTTAATGTGGAAACAATTTATAGTATTCAAGTCTCTTATGATACTCCCACCATTCTGAATGAGAAGAATTTTGCTTATGTGGAGAGTAATAAAATTTCTATGCAAGTAGATCATGAAAAGAATGCTTTAGGTGTTGGTTATATTGTTGAATTCATTCATGATTCTACTGAAAATTATTATGAGGGAGGAACATATGCTTGTAGGAATTGCAATAATATCAAGTTTCCTCTCTATGTGCTTAAAATCTTGAAGTTATGCTTGTTTTGCCTTCCTATGCTAGTTGATTATTGTTCCCATAAGTTATTTTCTCACAAAATCCCTATGCATAAGAAGTGGGTTAGACTTAAATGTGCTAGTCATATTCTTCATGATGCTCTCTTTATGTTTCAATTCATATCTTTTATGTGAGCATCATTGAAATCATCATGCCTAGCTAGGGGCGTTAAACGTTAGCGCTTGTTGGGAGGCAACCCAATTTTACTTTAGTTTCTTGATTTTTGGTTCTGTTTAGTAATAAATAATCCATCTAGATTATGTTTAGATGTGGTTTTATGTTTTAATTAGTGTTTGTGCCAAGTAGAACCTTTGGGAAGACTTGGGTGAAGTCTTTATGATCATGCTGTAAAAAACAGAAACTTTAGTGCTCACGAGATTAGCTACAACTTTTTAATGGAGAGTGATATTTAGTTGATTCTTTTTTAAGATGATTACTAGACAAATTCATCAGGTACACCAATTTATTTTAGAATTTTTGGAGTTCCATAAGTTTGCTTTAGTTACAGATTACTACACACTGTTCTGTTTTTGACAGATTCTGTTTTCATTGTGTTGTTTGCTTATTTTGATGAATCTATGGCTAGTAAAATAGTTTATAAACCATAGAGAAGTTGGAATACAGTAGTTTTAACACCAATATAAATAAAGAATGAGTTCATTACAGTACCATGAAGTGGTGTTTTGTTTTCTTTCGCTAACGGAGCTCACGAGTTCTCTGTTAAGTTTTGTGTTGTGAAGTTTTCAAGTTTTGGGTAAGGATTCGATGGACTATAGAATAAGGAGTGGCAAGAGACTAAGCTTGGGGATGCCCAAGGTACCCCAAGGTAATATTCAAGGACAACCAAGAGCCTAAGCTTGGGGATGCCCCGGAAGGCATCCCCTCTTTCGTCTTCGTTCATCGGTAACTTTACTTGGAGCTATATTTTTATTCACCACATGATATGTGTTTTGCTTGGAGCGTCATTTTATTTTGTTAGTATTTGCTTGGTTTAATTTAGAATAATGTTTTGCATCTTTATTTTCAATAAAAAATGTCAAGGATAGCTTTTGCCATGCTTATTTTGCAAGTATGCATGTTGCTGTTTGAAAACAGAAAGTTTACCGCTGTTGCAAAAATTCCTTAGAAAAGTCAGAATGTGATAAAATGTTGAAACCTTTTGAATATTAAGCTCTGATAAATTTACTACAGTGGGAATTTTATTTCATAAGTTTTGGAGTTAGGGAAGTATGATGAATTTTGCATTCTTTACAGACTGTACTGTTTTGGCAGATTGCTGTTGTGTTTGCATTGTTTGCATATGTTTGCTTGTTTAGTGATTCTATTTGAGGATAGGAGTATTAAATATGCAGAGGCATTTAGTATGCAATGTTGAATAATAATTTTAGTGATTTGTTACAGTATAAAATGATAAGGTTTTGCATTGGTTTATACTAACCTATCTCACGAGTTCTTGTTGAGTTTGTTGTGAATGAAGCTTTTGATAAAAAGAGAAACCATGATATGAGAGGAATTAAGGAGAAACAAAAGTTCAAGCTTGGGGATGCCCAAGGCACCCCAAGATAATATTTCAAGAAGTCTCAAGCATCTAAGCTTGGGGATGCCCTGATAGGCATCCCACCTTTCTTCTTCAACAACTATCGGTTAGTATCGGTTGAGCCTAAGTTTACCTTCTTCACATGAGTTGTGCTATCCTTGCATTGTCATTTTATTTTGTTTTGCTTGCTGTTTGGATACAATACCAAGATCTGAAATTATTAAATGGGAGAGTCTTCACATAGTTGTATAATTATTCGACTACTCATTGATCTTCACTTATATCTTTCGGAGTAGTTTGTTGTTTGCTCTAGTGCTTCACTTATATCTTTTGGAGCATGGTGGTAGTTTTATTTTGAAGAAATAGATGAACTCTCATGCTTCACATATATTATTTTGAGAGTCTTGAATAGCATGGTAATTTGCTTAAATAATCATAATATGCTAAGCATACAAGATTTGTGAGAATTCTTATGAGTGTGTTGAATACTAAGAGAAGTTTGATACTTGATAATTGTTTTGAGATATGGAGGTAGTGATATTAAAGTCATGCTAGTTGGGTGATTATGAATTTAAAGAATGCTTGTGTTGAAGTTAGCAAGTCCGTAGCATGCACGTATGGTTAAAATTGTGTAACAAATTTGAAACATGAAGTGTACCTGGCTTGTGCATCCTTATGAGTGGCGGTCGGGGACGAGCGATGGTATTTTCCTACCAATCTATCCCCCTAGGAGCATGCGCGTAGTACTTGGTTTTTGATGACTCCTAAATTTTTGCAATAAGTATATGAGTTATTTTGACTAACGTTGAGTCCATGGATTATACGCACTTTTACCTTTCCGCCATTGCTAGCCTCTTCAGTACCGTGCATTGCCCTTTCTCACCTTGAGAGTTGGTGTAAACTTCGTTGGTGCATCCAAACCCCGTGATACGATACGCTCTATCACACATGAACCTCCCTATATCTTCCTCAAAACAGTCACCATACCTACCTATTATGGCATTTCCATAGCCATTCCGAGATATATTGCCATGCAACTTTCCACCGTTTCGTTCATCATCATCATGACATCCATTACTTTTGTCATATTGCCATTACATGATCATGTAGTTGACATCGTATTTGTGGAAAAGCCACCATGCATTATTTTTCATACATGTCACTCTTGATTCATTGCACCATCCCGGTACACCGCCGGAGGCATTCATATAGAGTCATACTTTGTTCTAGTATCGAGTTGTAATCATTAAGTTGTAAATAAATAGAAGTGTGATGATCATCATTCAATAGAGCATTGTCCCAAAAAAAGAGAAAGGCCAAAAAAAAAGAGAAAGGCCCAAAAAAGAAAATAAATAAAAAGGGCAATGCTACTATCTTTTTTTTCACACTTGTGCTTCAAAGTAGCACCTTGTTCTTCATGTACTGAGTCTCATATATTGTGCTTCAAAGTAGCACCATGTTTTTCATATAGTGAGTCTCATAAGTTGTCTTTTTATACTAGTGGGAATTTTTCATTATCGAACTTGGCTTGTATATTCCTGCGATGGGCTTCCTCAAATGCCCTAGGTCTTCGTGAGCAAGCAAGTTGGATGCACACCCACTAGTTTTCTTTTGTTGAGCATTCATGTATAGCTCTAGTGCATCCGTTGCATGGCAATCCCTACTCCTCATGTTGACATCAATCGATGGGCATCTCCATAGCCCATTGATTATCCTCGTCAATGTGAGACTTTCTCCTTTTTGTCTTCTCCCTATAATCCCCATCATCATATTCTATTCCACCCATAGTGCTATATCCATGGCTCACGCTCATGTATTGCGTGAAGGTTGAAAAAGTTTGAGATTATTTAAGTATGAAACAATTGCTTGGCTTGTCATCAGGGGTATAGAAGTTGGGAACATCTTTGTGTGACGAAAATGAAGCATAGCCTAACTATATGATTTTGTAGGGATGAACTTTCTTTTGCCATGCTATTTTGAGAAGACATGGTTACTTTGATTAGTATGCTTGAAGTATTACTATTTCTTTTATCAATATGAACTTTTGTCTTGAATCTTTCGGATCTGAATATTCATATCACGAGTGAGAAGAATTACATTGAAATTATGCCAAAGTATCACTCCGCATCAAAAATTCTCTTTTTATCATTTACCTACTCGAGAACGAGCAGGAATTAAGCTTGGGGATGCCTGATATGTCTCCAACGTATCTATAATTTTTGACTGCTCCATGCTACTTTATCTACTGTTTTGGACTATATTGGGCTTTATTTTCCACTTTTATATTATTTTTGGGACTAACCTATTAACGGGAGGCCCAGCCCAGAATTGTTGTTTTTTGCCTATTTTGTTTCAAGAAAAGGAATATCGAAGGAGTCAAACGGAATGAAATCAATCGAGAAGTTATTTTTGGAAGGAAAGCCACCCGATGGACTTGGAGTGCACGTCAGGAAAGAAGGGAGGTGCTCACGAGGGTGGGTGGGGGGGCGCCCACCCCCCTGGGGCGCGCCCCCTGCCTCGTGGCCCCCCCTTCGGTCCACCGACGTACTTCCTGCACCCATATATACTCACGTACCCTAAAACTTCCAGAACAGAAGATAGATCTAGAGTTCCGCCGCCGCAAAACCTCCAGAGCCACGAAAAACCAATCGGGGCCCCGTTCCGGCACCCTGCCGGAGGGGGAACCCATCACCGGTGGTCATCTTCATCATCCCGTCGCTATCCATGACGAGGAGGGAGTAGTTCACCCTCGGGGCTGAGGGTATGTACCAGTAGCTATGTGTTTGATCTCTCCCTCGTGTTCTCTCTCGTGTTCCCTCTATGGCATGATCTTGATGTATCCCGAGCTTTGCTATTGTAGTTGGATCTTATGATGTTTCTCCCCCTCTACTCTCTTGTGATGAATTGAGTTTCCCCTTTGAAGTTATCTTATCGGATTGAGTCTTTTATGAGAACACTTGATGTATGTATTGCCGTGTTTATCTGTGGTGACAATGGGATATCATGTGCCACTTGATGTATGTTTCGGTGACCAACTTGCGGGTTCTGCCCATGAACCTATGCATAGGGGCTGGCACACATTCTTGACTCTCCGGTAGAAACTTTGGGGCACTCTTTGAAGTACTTTTATGTTGGTTGGATGAATCCGAGATTGTGTGATGCATATCGTATAATCATGCCCACGGATACTTGAGGTGACAATGGAGTATCTAGGTGACATTAGGGTTTTGGTTGATTTGTATCTTAAGGTGTTATTCTAGTACGAACTCTAGGGCTGTTTGTGACACTTATAGGAGTAGCCCACCGGATTGATTGGAAAGAATAACTTCGAGGTGGTTTCGTACCCTACCATAATCTCTATGTTTGTTCTCCACTAAGTGGCTTTGGAGTGACTCTTTGTTGCATGTTGAGGGATTGTTATATGATCTATCTATGTTATTATTGTTGAGAGAACTCGCACTAGTGAAAGTATGAACCCTAGGCCTTGTTTCCTAGCATTGCAATACTGTTTGTGCTCACTTCTACCATTAGTTACCTTGCTGTTTTTATATTTTCAGATTACAAAAACCTATATCTACCATCTATATTGCACTTGTATCACCATCTCTTCGCCGAACTAGTGCACCTATACAATTTACCATTGTATTGGGTGTGTTGGGGACACAAGAGACTCTTTGTTATTTGGTTGCAGGGTTGCTTTAGAGAGACCATCTTCATCCTATGCCTCCCATGGATTGATAAACCTTAGGGGTCATCCACTTGAGGGAAATTTGCTACTATCCTACAAACCTCTGCACTTGGAGGCCCAACAACGTCTACAAGAAGAAGGTTGTGTAGTAGACATCAGCGGTCACGCAGGGCCTCCTGCCCCGGCTGCTGTCGCCGCCACTGATCCGGAAATCATTGCCGCTGTCGTCGAAGAATGCTGCGTAGGCTGTGTACCGGCCATGAAGATCACAACCCGGCTCGGCGGACCAAAGGGGTCCGGAATACTGTCGCCATCGGAACAGCCCCCAAATCGGCCATCTTGCAACTGGTACAATGACTCGGTCTCTCCAGTAGATGACTCGTCATCAGAGTAAACGACGGTTTCACCACCAGATGCCGATCTATCCTCAGATTCCGCTCCGTGGATGACTCCCACGAAGGCACGCTTCATGGCGGGCTGAGCCCGGGCAGGTCTCGCACACTGAGTCGTTTCGATGATGTCGGTGCGAGATGTCCGGCTCGAGGCCCAAATTTCGCCAATCTTGCCAATGAAGACATGAATACGCGAAGGGACCCGGTACCCGTACTCGATTGAGCCGGCCTCGAGGCCCCAGCCTGTGTTGTCGATGTAGAGCTTGCCGCGACGACTCTTGGTCATCCGGCCTACAGCGTATCCCTTGAGCCCTTCGAAGCTGCCCTCTAAGAACTCGAAACCATCGTGCGATAGTCCCACGGTGGGCGCCAACTGTCGTGGTTTTGTCATGGCAGATGTCCTAGTGAAAGGACTTAGTCGTGGAGCCATCGCAACGGGTTTGTTTAAAGGGGTTAAAGCGGACTAAGGACGCATGGAGTTTATACTGGTTCGGCCCCTTGCGGTGAAGGTAAAGGCCTAATCCAGTTGTTGTGGAATTGCAAGGGTTTCGATGACCAGGGAGCGAATCCGCTATGCCTGGCTCTCGAGTTATTGTTTGTTGTCCCTAAACCGCCGCAGGGTCGTCCCTTTATATACACAGGTTGACGCCCGGTGGTTTACAGAATCCCGAGGCCGGCTCATAAACGTGTCCGGCTCAGTCTCTACTCTTTCTTATTGTACAATACAAGTTACACATGATATGGCGGTTTATGTCTACAGGCCCTAATTCGCCTTTGGGCCCTGGGCCTTCGTAAAGCGCCACACTCCTTGTCTTCATGGGCTTCAAATATAAATAACTCATTATGGGGATAACCCGGCTCTCCTGGACGGTTTATACCCAGTAGTAATATCCCCAACAGTACCCGCGCGAGCTTAATTGCGAGTAATGTGGAGTCGGGTTGATGTGGTGCCCGCAAGATACTTACAAGGCATGGCCGGGCATTCTTAGCCCTTGCCACAAGTCCTCGAGACGGGGCGACGGGGTCGCATCGATCGTGAGTCTCTGCTCGTTACCGCGTGCTCCTAATCCGCTACGATTTGGATATTTGATCCAAGGGGCCTCTGGCCTGATAGCACTAACCATCACGTGGGCATAGTATGGGCGTTCTGCGTCGTATACATCAGCCGAAGCTTAATAGACGTCAGCGACGGAGCGACGCGCGCCGGGTTGGATTAGTAAGCACCTGCCTTTTTAAGGAGGTAGCTAGGTCAGCTCACCGCGGCGTTAAGAACGTCTTGCAGGAGTTCCCGGCAATGGCCCATGACCCTGGGGGCATAGGTTTAGTCCGGCGTCGACCTCTCTATTAAGCCTAGGTCGGGTTGCGGCGTATTGTTTTGGCAGGCGGGCATGACCCAAAGAAAGTGTGTCCGGCCGGAGTTAAGCGAGCGTGGTGGGTAAGTTGGTGCACCCCTGCAGGGAAGAAAACATCTATCGATAGCCTGCCCTACGGTAACGGACACTTGGAGTTGTATCCCGATCGATACAACTAGAACTGGATACTTGAGGTGATAACTGGATAGTATGGCTCTGGAATTGCTTTCTCGTAGGGAGTCGAGAAAGGATCTCTGGCCGAGGTTGATAACTCTACTACTACTACTTTACTTTATGCTACTCTTATCTCTTCTGATGTTGCAAGATGCTTGGAGCTGCTTGAAGATGCTAGTCTTCGATAGCCTAGGATTTCCCCTTCTTTTCTAGCATTCTACAGTTCAGTCCACATATACTACCCATTTCATTGACACTGATGCATATGTAGTGTAGATCCTTGCTTGCGAGTACTTTGGATGAGTACTCACGGTTGCTTTGCTCCCCCCCTTTTCCCCCCTTTTCCATTCTTCTCGGATGTCGCAACCAGATGGTGGAGCTCAGGATCCAGACGCCACCTTCGACGATTTAATCGCTACTACATCGAGGGTGCCTACTACTACGTGGAGGCCGCCCGACCACCGTGAGTAGTTAGGAGGCTCCCAGGCACGAGGCCTTGCCTTTTCGATCGATGTTGCTTTTGTGCTAGCCTTCTTAAGGCAAACTTGTCTAACTTATGTATGTACTCAGATATTGTTTCTTCCGCTGACTCTTGTGTTTTCGAGCTGATGTATTCGAGCCCTCGAGGCCCCTGGCTTGTAATATAAGGCTTGTATTATTTTATTTGTGTCTAGAGTTGTGTTGTGATATCTTCTCGTGAGTCCTTGATGTTGATCGTACACATTTGCGTGTATGATTAGTGTATGATTGAATTGAGGGCGTCACATAATCTATCTCCTGTAACCCTAACCCTACCGGTGTCTATATAAACCGAGGGTTGTAGTCTTTAGGGCTAGAGCTATATTCATCACCTCATCGCCTTAGGGTTTAGCTCATGTCGATCTCGAGGTAGATCTACTCTGTAAACCACACTATACATCCAATACAATCAAGCAGGACGTAGGGTATTACCTCTTCGAGAGGGCTCGAACCTGGGTAAACACTGTGTTTGTCGTCCCTTGTTCCCCATCGATCCTAGATCCGCAACTCGGGACCCCTACCCCGAGGTCTGCCGGTTTTGACACCAGCAGTAGGCCTATCACCTAGCGGTACATCAAGGACATAATTTTTGTGTGCAGCAATGAGGATAATCCTCAAGTTACAGACCCAATTAGTGTAGTTGCTACCATCATCTTTCAACTTAGCTTTTCTAGGAACACATTAAAATTCAGGGGAATGGTAGCTCGGGCCATTGATCTACAACATAGATATGCAAAACTATAAAGCTAAGTTCATGATAAATTAAATTCAATTAATCAAATTACTAATGAACTCCCACTTAAATACACATCCCTCAAGTCATCTAAGTGATATGTGATGCAAATAAACTAACCCATGTCCGATCATCACATGAGATAGGGTAGTCATCAATGGTGAACATCTCTATGTTGATCATATCTGCTATATGATTCACGTCCGACCATTCGGTCTCCAGTGTTCCGAGACCATGTTTGTACATGCTAGGCTCTTCAAGTTTAACCCAAGTATTCTGCATGTGCAAAACTGTCTTACACCCGTTGTATGTGAACGTAGAGTCTATCACACCCGATCATCACGTGGTGCTTCAAAATGACGAACTTTGGCAATGGTGCATACTCGGGGAGAACACTTTTATCTTGAAATTTAGTGAAGGGATCATCTTATAATGCTACCGCCGTTCTAAGCAAAATAAGATGCATAAAGGATTAACATCACATACAATCAAAATATGTGACATGATATGGCCACCATTATCTTGTGCTTTTGATCTCCATCTCCAAAGCATCGTCATGATCTCCATCGTCACCGGCTTAACACCTTGATCTCCATCACATCGTTGTTGCGTCGAGGTCGTCTCGCCAACTATTGCTTCTACAACTATTGCTAACGCATAACGATAAAGTAAAGCAATTACATGGCATTTGCATTTCATACAATAATTAATAGACAACCCTAAGGCTCCTGCTGGTTGTCGATATTACAGAACATGATCATTTCATACAATAAAGTATATCACATCACGTCTTGACCATATCACATCAAAACATGCCCTGCAAAAATAAGTTAGACGTCCTCTACTTTGTTGTTGCAAGTTTTACGTGGCTGCTACGGGCTTCTAGCAAGAACCGTTCTTAACTACGCAAAACCCACAACAGTGATTTCATCAAGTTTGCTGTTTTAACCTTCTTCAAGGATCGGCCGTATTCAAATTCGATTCAAGTAAAGTAAGAGAAACAGACACCCGCCAGCCACCTTTTATGCAAAACTAGTTGCATGTCAGTCGGTGGAACCAGTCTCATGTGCGTGGAGATGTAAGGTTGGTCCGAGCCGCTTCATCCCACAATACCGCTGAATCAAAATAAGACATTGGCGGTAAGCAGTATGACTATCACCACCTGTCGTGGTTTTGTCACGGCAGATGTCCTCATGAAAGGACTTAGTCGTGGAGCCATCGCTACGGGTTAGCTTAAAGGGGTTAAAGCGGACACAAGGACGCAAGAGAGTTTATACTAGTTCGGCCCCTTCAATGAAGGTAAAAGCCTACGTCTAGTTGTGATGGAATTGATGGGGTTTCGATGACTAGGGAGCAAACAAGCTTCGCCTAAGTCTCGAGTTGTTGTCTGTTGTCTCGATCACGCCGGTCGTCCCTTATATACATGGGTGACGCCTTGCGTCGGTTTGCAGAGTCCCGAGACCGGCTCATAGACGTGTCCTGATTCGGTCTCTAGTATTTCTAACTTACAACACAAGTTACATACTAATGCCGGTTCATGGCTACAAGCCTTAAACCGGTTCTGGGCCTTGGGCCCTTATAGAATATCCTCACGGGCTTCAAGCATACTTGACTACTGATGAAGTTAACCGGCTTCTCCTGGCCGGTTTACGCCCAGTAGTAATATCCCCAACATTAGGCCCCAGATTGATTTGAACAGGTTCATGTCAATCCTTAGTAAAAAACTTCATCTTCAACATCTTCTTGGTTGAACCGCCGTGACGTCATCTTCTCAGATTGTGGTGAACCGGCATGACGTCATCTGTCATCAAGAACTATATCTAACATCTTTTCATTAATGAGTCTGCAACAATCGAGGCGACAACTCCACTTCCAACTTGCGGTCCCTTGATTTTCACGCCTGACACACATATCTCTTGCCTTTATAAATAGACCAAAGGGTCATTTATTTTTCCCCTTCGTGCCCCTCTGCTTCGTCTTCCTCGCGCCGCCCAGCTCCGGAGCTCCGCCGCCCCGTCAACCTCTACACCAACCTTGGCCGCTGCATCACCCTGAACGTACCAGAGCATCGCGGTGACCTTCCGCTTCTTCCTCAGCCCCGGTAAATCTTCTGTCCTTTCACCATAGATCTGTTTCTAGGGTTTCCCTGTTCTTCGGTGCTCATCGCTTGCTTCTTGCTCATATGCTACCTTTTAGTTAAGTCCGCGAATCTTTGTTCCGTGTAGCGGTAGTTTCTTAGCATCCGTTGTCACTTGCGCATCTCAAGGTCATAGATCTCCCTGCATCTTTGCTCATTGATTCAGTACCGCTCCATTCTAGACCTTGAATATTTATTTATTTTCTGAATATGCTCCAGATCCAAAATTGTAACAAGCTTTTGTGAAACCTGTTTTCGCACATCCACTCTTGATTCATCAATGTTTCAGACCAGGCGATTTAACTTTGTAGAGAAATTGACAACTCAACATATACCATTAGTCCCCTTGTTGAACCGCCAAGGTTTTCCGGTTATGTATTGCCACCTTGCATAACTCCAGTTTATAAGCAACTTATTCCGGTTTAACAATGAATGTATCAATATATAGCCTTCCAACATATTCTTGAACCGGTATTACTGCCTTGCAGATTGCATCATGGCCAAGCAGGTGTATGAGTGCAACTGGGTTCCTTCTCGAGTGACTGAAACTCAATTGGATAACTTAGTCTGCACCGGTGCTTTAGGCAAAAAAGACAACATTCACTGGAGGGTCCCTGGCCCGGAGAGTCCTCCAGAACCCAAGGATGGAGAAGTTGTTGTTTTTTCTGACCACTTAGCCCGGGGCTTCACCCGCCGGTTCAAGTTTTATCGGGATGTCTTGGCCAACTTCCAATCAAGTCCACAAGATATTGGCCCCAACTCCATTACCAATATCTGTCATTTTCAAGTGCTCTGTGAGGTGTTCTTTCAGGAGGAGCCCACAGTTGAATTGTTCAGAGATTGCTTCCATCTAAACCGCCGCACTGAATGTTTTGACGGTCCCAACACCGAGTTGGGTGGTGTGGCAATTCAAAAGCGTAAAGAGGTCACTTACCCTCACGCCAAACTGCATAGCCATCCCAAAGAGTGGAACTCAACATGGTTTTATCAAGAAAGATACCTCTCCGAGGGAGAAAATCCTTTACCGGGTTACCGTGCAAAGCGGCTAAGCAACACACACCCTCTCCCTCACAGATCGATCGCTAGGGAAAGAAGCAATTATGCCCTCAACTATCCAAGCTCCGGGCCTTCATGGCCAACAAAGTTGACAAGAGTTGATCTTGCTCGCTGGATATCTTGGAGTATATCGCCTCGAGCTCAAGGCCCGGTTTGATGTGCAAATACACGTAAGATGTGAAAGACCCTCTACGGCATATTGAGATCCAACCGACAGCGGCGATGAAGTTCTTGAGGCTGTTAAGAGGATGTTAAACGAACCGGAAGCTGCTTGCCCAAACCGCCTGGCTCCTTTTCTCGCCATTAACAAACCGCCACCGTAAGACTCATATCTTATGCCTTTATAAAATCGACTATGTTTAAATACTCTTTGTTGATATTAACATCTTTCAAACAGGGTGATGATCCATTTTGGAGCAAGAAGACTCCACAAGAGAAACCGTGGCAATAACCCGCCCAAGACCAAAGTTGTGAAGAAACCAAAGAATAGAAAGAAAACCACCGCCTCCTCCGATCCACCAAATTTGGCGATGATGTGGGTAATCCGGACCTTGTGGTAGAACTTGACTCACTTGGTCTATTTTTTACACACCTTATTGATAATGATTATTGCCACGATGATGCTGAAGCTAGTCCTGCTGATGTTGTAGAGGTAATCGCTCTTTCTTCCGATTCAAACCCTTTACCTTCAGTAAAAATCCGTCGAAACCGGAAAGTTAAATTTTCTCATCCTCTTGCTTACTTGGATCGAAACTTTCTTATGAAGACACAACAGCATGAAGCTCGTCACAAGAACCCGACAAAGAGCTGTGTAGTCACCTCCACCGGTTTACCGAACAGTCCGGTTCGAAACGCCCGTTCAGAGGTCTCTAACTGCTTTCAATGCTTATCCTAAAGCGGGTTGCATTCGTCAACCTATTAATCCATCTGACTCCGATTATCAGGTGACTTCTCATTCTTCCTCTGGCGAGTCGACAGGCACCCAACTCCCACCACTCAAGACAGTGCTTGGGTGAGCCATATTACTGATAATGCTGTTTGGTATCACCACTTTCAATGTTCATTGGACTGATTCGTGTTTTTCCTTTCAGGGCCAAGCCTAGGCCAAGCAAGAAAGCTCGCATGGATAAAGCGGCAGAAGACGATGCTCCTGAACCGACCCAAATACCAAATCCTGAGGAACACATCCAGGATGATATACTGACTGACCCACCATTGCAAGATCATGATATTACTGTTGAAGAGGCATATGTTGATGCCACCGGTCCTTCAAATCAACCCACGGGTCCTGCTCAAACTGACAAGACAGCAAGTCCACCAAAGCAGACGGATAAACCGGTGACTCCATTACGAACCGGCGAAGCCAAGGATGACGATGTTGTGATTACTGGTTTTGGCCATTCCGAGCCAGGTAATCCTGTCGCTCTGTCCAAGCACACTGCAAAGGATGAATTTACTGTGTTTGGTAAAGGCAAGTGGAATGCCGATTTGGCAACTTATGCTGCTTTGAATCCCCAAGATATTCATTCCGGTTATCTGAACCGGTTATATACCAGCCGTGATTATGAAGCCGGTTTGGTAAATATGATGAAGGAGAAATATGAGGTAAATTCCAAACTGTCAACTCTGATAGCCCCCAAGTGACGGTTTGAAGATGTCAACTTAAACCGGGACTTCCCAATATAATCCTGAACACATCTGTACTTTTGGAAAGTAGCCCCCAAGGACCGGTTCAACTTAATGTAGTTAAACCGAGACTTGTATAACATAAGAATTCCAACATTACTCAAAGATAGAGCAAATAGGCATTAGCCCCCAAGTGCCAAGTTGAATACTTGTATTGAGCTTGGGACTTTATATAGAATCTGTAGGATGAAAAGCAAATATGCATTAGCCCCCAAGTACCAAGGTCATGACTTGTTATGGGGTTGGTACTTCAACTCTGCATCTTAATCCTTATCATATGATTATCTGTATGTAGGCTGATGTGAACAAGAAAGATAGTCAAATCGCTGATCTTCAAGAAAACACGAAATCTGACAAGTGAAACCTCCAAAGCAAAGAATGAATTAACCAGCGCTTTAAGCATCATGGAAAAGCTTAAGGAAGGTTTCAACAAGGAGTGGGCGGATTGGGCTACTGAAAAGGCCGCTTTAACTCAACGGGCAGAAAATGCTGAAGCTGCCCTTAAACCGGTGGAGGATGAACTGTCCAGTGTAAAGCGGCAAGTGCATGCCATGACCGCCGCTGTTTTTGGTAAGCCTTTTTTGATTTCTGACATAATGAAGCTTTCTCATATAATTGCCGGTTTATTAACTCTTTGAATGTTTATAGGAACTCGCATTGGCCACTTGGGATCAGATGTGCGGAAGAAACTGAAAGCCTCTTATACCTTGATAGAGCAACTCTATCTTGGTCTTGTGATGGATCATCGCACCGCTTCTCATAACAACCCGACACCGACCTTGATCCAGGACACCCTTAAAAGGTTGTCAATGCTTCCTGCCCGGTTTGAAGAATTAAAGAAATCTGCTGCTAGAACCGGTGCCATAAACGCCTTAATCTGGGCCAAAGTGTGGGTTCCGGATTTTGATCCTGTTGAAGCAGCCCAAGGCTTCCCAAGCTTGAAGGAAGACGGAACAGAATTCAGTAAGTGCGCCCTTTGGCTTGTCAGCTGGTTGAAGAGGCAAACCTGTCTCACTATCAGGCCCAATATGATGGAGAAAATAAATGAGTGTCCGATTCCTAAAGCGGAGAACCTTATACCGCCAATCCGTAAGCATACTTATGCTCCTGATATTGAACCGTCGTTGCTGATCAATGACGAAGCCGTATTCCAAGCATTAATGGGAATCGACTGGATGACTGTTGATTTCCAAATTACCGGGTAGGGAATCGAAGTTGAAGCGGTGCAGGATGACCCGCAACCATCGTGCCAAGTGGCGACCAAGCATAAACCGGAGGCGGTTTACATTATCGCTTCCTTATGTTATGCCAAAACAATTATCTTATTTGGGCACTGTGTTGCCTTGTAATAAACTAGCTGCCACACTTTGTGTTGATATGCCTTCGTGCATATTTATTGCAACTTATGCTTTTGTTGAATCATCAACTTTAAACTGTTGTCTGCAGCAAAAGGCTTAAACCGCCATTGTGGTTGTACCACCAGACGGGTCATCATATCCATGTATATGAAACTAAAGATAATACTTTAGAGTAAACATATGATAAAATATGGGAATATATGATACCTGCCGTCATAGGGCATGAAGTTGGTTGTGCCAATCTTGAAGCGGAGTTGTAAGAAAACCCGCTCTGCTGAAGGAGAAAACAGCTCCTGCGTATATAAGGTCGGTTTACCAGGTAAACAGTTCCGGGTTAAGATGAACACCGGTGTTACTCCATAATAGGATGTTTATCAAAAATCAAACCGGGCAAAAGTGTCTCCGGATGAAAAACAAACCGTGTCCCATCAACTGACAGTCAAATTGGTTTAACAATTATCGGTTTAAGAACACAACAAGAGGAAAAGACAAACAAATTGCAAGCAAAGGCAAAGACAAAATCTTTTGCGAAAAATGGATATTTGAGCCGATCAAGTGGCATTACCATGGTCGGACACGACCAAGCCCCCAATAGGCGTAGCTATGGTTCATGTCAGCCAGGCCCCCAAATGATGCAGTGGCATTACGCCGATCAAGAGGTGTAGCGATGGTTCGGGTTTGACCAAGCCCCCAAGTGATTATGTGGCCTTAGGCCGATCAAGAGGCGTGACTGGTTCAGACGTGACCAAATCCCCAAGTGATCTCGTGGCTTTCGCCTATCAAAAGGTGTTGCATTGGTTCGGACACGACCAAGCCCCAAAGTGACATAATATAAAGCTTTGTTAAAAAGCTAACTCAAGGGGTAAATCGGAGACCGCTTTAAGATAAAAACTCCGTGTAACCACTCATGATGTAAAAACAACAGAGACCCCGCTTTAGCTAAGGCTCCGGTTTATTGTATTGATCATAATATATACATTGTCATAATATGTACATAAGTAGAGCCTATGGCTCAAGTATAGTAGGGCCGAAGATAAGCTATGTTCCACGGCTCATTGGTCTCCTCGCTACGATGTACGTGAGTCTTTATGCTCTCGAATATCAATCAGATAGTACGACCCTTTGTGCAGATTCTTGATGACCACGAAAGGTCCTTCCCAAGGTGGGGATAGCTTGTGCATATCGATGCGGTCTTGGATGAGCCGGAGCACCAAATCTCCTTCTTGAAAGGTTCTGGTTCTAACTCGGCGACTGTGATAGCGACGAAGATCCTGCTGGTAGATCGCCGAACGGGCGGCTGCAACGTCACGCTCCTCATCCAACAGGTCCAAAGCGTCTTGCCGTGCTACCTCGTTGTCCGCTTCAACATAAGCTGCTACACGAGGTGAATCATGACGGATATCACTGGGAAGAACCGCCTCCGCTCTGTAGACCATGAAGAACGGTGTGTATCCTGTCGATCTGTTGGGTGTAGTATTAATGCTCCATAACACAGATGGTAACTCCTCGACCCAACAACCCGGCATCCGCTGCAAAGGAACCATAAGCCGGGGTTTGATGCCTCGTAGGATCTCCTGGTTAGCTCTCTCTGCTTGGACATTGGACTGTGGGTGAGCGACTGATGAAACGTCAAGCTGGATGCGCTCACGTTCACAGAACTCCTTCATAGCACCCTTAGACAGATTGGTACCATTATCAGTAATGATACTGTGTGGAAAACCAAACCGGAAAATCACCTTCTTAATGAATTGAACCGCCGTGGTTGCATCACACTTGCTGACGGGCTCCGCTTCTACCCACTTTGTAAATTTGTCAACCGCCACCAAAAGGTGGGTCTTCTTGTCCTTGGACCGTTTAAAAGGCCCAACCATATCCAGCCCCCAAGTCGCAAACGGCCAAGTAATTGGAATCATCCTCAATTCCTGAGCCGGCACATGAGCACGTCTTGAGAACTTCTGACAGCTGTCACATCGCCTAACCAAGTCCTCTGCATCAGCATGAGCAGTCAACCAATAGAAATTGTGACGAAACGCCTTGGCCACCAGAGATTTTGAACCGGCGTGGTGACCACAATCTCCCTTGTGGATTTCGCGCAAGATCTCACAACCTTCCTCCGGCGACACACAATGTTGAAACGCTTCTGATACACTGCAATGATGCAACTCGCCATTGACAAGAGTCATGGACTTGGACCGCTGGATTATCTGTCTGGCCAGCGTCTCATCCTCTGGTAACTCGCCCCGGTTCATGTATGCAAGATAAGGAACCGTCCAATCCGGAATGACATCCAGAGCCGCCACCAACTAAGCCTCCGGATCAGGAATAGCCAAATCCTCTTCACCAGGAAGCTTGACCGGCAGGTTTTGCAGGACATCTAAGAAGACATTAGGCGGGACCGGTTTACGCTGAGAGCCAGCCGGCTTAAAGCGTCCGCCGCTTCGTTCTTCCGTCTGTCCACGTGGTCCACCTGATATCCCTTGAAGTGGCCTGCAATAACATCCACCTCACGACGATATGCTGCCATGAGCGGGTCCTTAGAGTCCCAAGTACCAGACACTTGTTGGGCCACCAGGTCCGAGTCACCGAAGCACTTAACTGGGCTGAGATTCATCTCCTTAGCCATCCAGAGACCATGGAGTAAAGCTTCAGACTCAAATTGCATTGTTAGTACAAGGGAACATTAAGCGGAGAACGTAACAAAACTTATCACCTCGTGGGGAAGTTAATACGACTCAGCCCCGAGCCCTCCAATTGCCTGGACCCATCGAAATGAATAGTCCAGTAGGTGTGATCCGGCTTTTCTTCAGGTGCTTGCAGTTCCGTCCAATCATTGATGAAATCCACAAGTGCTTGAGATTTGATCACCGTCCGAGGCACATATTTCAAACCGTGCGGCCCAAGCTCTATAGCCCACTTGGAAA
Organism: Aegilops bicornis; assembly: GCA_021605145.1. Classification (NCBI taxonomy): domain Eukaryota; kingdom Viridiplantae; phylum Streptophyta; class Magnoliopsida; order Poales; family Poaceae; genus Aegilops; species Aegilops bicornis. Next base: position 294,957,344 of record CM038672.1, on the reverse strand, counting down.
TCCGGCCAGTTGCCTCCCTGTTTTGAATTATATCTCCCAAAGGAGCAGAGCTAACTACTGTGATGGGATGTCCCTGGAAGTATTGCTTGAGCTTCCGGCTTGCCATGAAAACTCCATACACCAGCTTCTGCCAATGCAGGTACCTTTGCTTGGACTCGATAAGGACCTCGCTAATATAGTAAACCGGACGCTGAACCGAATATTCCTTGCCCGCCTCCTTGCGCTCTACCACAATAGCTAATACCGATCAAGACGAGCATTAGTTGCCACATATAGTAGCAATGGTTCTTTGTCAATCGGAGCGGCAAACGGCGGATTGGCTAGCTGCCGCTTTAAGTCCTCCAATGCTTTATCGTGGCCGACTCGGACAAAGGGATCTGCTTTCTTGACATCGATACAAAGGATCGCCTTCTCACCGAGGCGGTGATAAACCGCTCAACGCGGCAATCCGGCCTGCCAAGCGCTGGACATCATTGATACATTTCGGTTTAGCCGGAGGTGATAGCTGTGATCTTCTTCGGATTAGCCTCAATTCCCTGTTGGACACCAAAGAAACCCAATAACTTGCTGCCGATACACCAAAACACACTTGGCCGGGTTGAGCATCATCTTGTATGTCCGCAGGTTATCAAAGGTTTCCTTCAAATCATCAACCGTAGTCTCCTTCTCCCTTGACTTAACCACAATATCATCCACATAGGCATGCACATTACGGCCGATCTGCTTATGAAGGCAATTACATGCACGCACCGTTGATAAGTTGCTGGGCACTCTTGAGCCCAAAAGGCATAGATACATAGCGTAAGGCTCCAAAGGGAGTTATGAACACCGTCTTCTCCTGGTCCTTCACCGCCATCTTGATCCGATGATAACCGTAATATGCATCCGTAAAACTCAACGCTCACAACCCGCCGTAGCATCAATAATCTGATCAATGCGGGGGAGGGCAAAAGGATCTGCTGGACAAGCCTTGTTAAGATCTGTGTAATCCACACACAATTCAGGATGGAACACTTCAACAATAAAGCCAGGCGCTAAGAGCCTGACCACCTCCTCTCCAATAGCTTTGCGCCTTTCTTCGTTGAACCGGTGGAGAAACTGCTTCACCGGTTTGTACTTAGGATCAACATTAAGAGTGTGCTTAGCGAGTTCCCTCGGTACACCTGGCATGTCAGAAGGCTTCCATGCAAAAATGTCTCCGTTCTCACGGATGAACTCGATGAGCGCGCTTTCCTATTTCGGATCCAAGTTGGTGCTGATACTAAACTGCTTGGATGAATCGCCAGGTACAAAGTCAACAAGCTTAGTCTCATTTGCCGATTTGAATTTCGAGCGGATCATGCTCTGTGGTTGGCTTCTTCAACGGAGTCATGTCCGCCCGAATCAACATTATCATTGTAGTACTTCAACTCTTCCGTGGCACAAACCGACTCAAGATAGGCCGCATCACCTTCTTCACACTCCAAGGCAATCTTGCGACTTCCATGAACAGTTATGGTCCCCTTGTGACCCGGCATCTTGAGCTGCAGATAAATATAACAGGGTCGTGCCATAAATTTGGCATAAGCCGGCCGCCCGAATAAAGAATGGTATGGGCTCTGGATCTTCACCACCTCAAAAGTCAACGTTTCTGACCTGGAATCATGATCATCTCCAAAGGCCACCTCCAGAGCTATCTTGCCAACGGGATATGCTGACTTACCAGGTACCACACCATGGAATACTGTATTGGACGGTTTAAGATTCTTGTATGTTAATCCCATACGGCGGAAGGTCTCATAGTACAAGATATTAGTGCTGCTTCCTCCATCCATGAGCACCTTGGTGAACTTATAACCTCCCACCTGAGGTGCCACCACCAACGCTAGCTCATCCGGATTGTCAACCCGGGGAGTGTGATCCTCTCTGCTCCATATAATCGGTTGTTCGAACCAGCGTAAATTACGAGGCACGGCCGGTTCAACAGAATTCACTGCTCGCTTGTGAAGCTTCTGGTCTCGCTTATCCAAGCTAGTGGTGAATACGTGATATTGCCCACTATTCAACTGTTTTGGATTGCTCTGATAACCCGACTGCTGCTGGTTGTAACCACCTTGGCTACTCTGATTGTTTTGATTGTTATGTCCACCCTGATCTCCATTGAAGCCTAAACCTGCATTTCCTCCACCGTGACCCGGCCCATGGAATCCGGATCCTGAGCCACCACCTGATTCGTGATCATACCGGAAAGCACTAGAATTTTTGAACTCCTGCATAATATAACAATCCTTCCAAAGGTGGGTGGCTGGCGCCTCCTTCCTCCCGTGCTTTGGACAGGGCTGGTTTAATAGATAAGTCAGGCGGTCCGGATTGGGGTTTGGAGCTCCACCACGATTCGGCGGTTTACCCTTCCGTCGCTGACCCCTGTCCTGTGCGCTAGTATTAGCCACAAAGTCCATGCTGCCATCCGCTTTACGCTTGCCTCCGTTACCATGACCTGCCGTGTTGTGTTGCTGCCCCTTGGAGTTGTCGTTCTTCTTTCCCTTCCCTGTCTTGTCATCATCAGACTCGGGATCCTTGGTACCATCAGAATCAGCATACTTCACTAACGCAGTCATGAGGGTCCCCATATAGTTGCAATGGCACTTCATCCGTCCCAATTTCAACTTCAGAGGTTTAAACCGGTAGTTGCTTTCCAAAGTTATAACCGCGGAGTCGGCGTTGATACGGTCTGAGGAGTGCAAAATTTCCGAGACTCGGCGTACCCAGCGGGTCGTTGACTCTCCTTCCTCCTGGACACAGGCTGCTGAGTCCACTATCGACATGGGTTGCTTACACGTATCCTTGAAATTCTGGATAAACCGGGCTCGCAACTGGGCCCATGAACTGATAGAATTGGCTGGTAAGCTCTTTAGCCAAATACGGGCTGCCCCTTCAAGCATCATGGTAAAATACTTTGCACATGCCGCTTCATCTACGTCAAGCATCTCCATGGCCATCTCATAGCTCTCTACCCATGCTTCCGGAGACAAATCGGCCGTGTAATTTGGTACCTTGCGCGGGGCCTTGAAATCCTTGGGCAGGCGCACATTGCGTAAAGCGGGGACAAGACAAGGCACTCCCAAAGAACTAGAAGTAACCCCTGGCTGAGATTGAGGTGGTTGGACGAACCGGCGTAAGCTGGCGAGCCTCATGCTATGCTGCTAATTCGGCGTCCCTGCGCGCTCGGGCCCGGTCCACCACTTCCTGAGCATCACCTGCTGGGTTATGGCCACGGGGCGCTTCACGGTTCCGTGCATTCTTTGAATCTGACGGTTCATCCATCCGCCTGCTGTAACTCCGGCTTGGGCGGGGGTTGAATGAATTCGGTCACGGCTATATGAATATGCTTCTTTGAACCAAGGCTGTTCAAGAAGTTCCTTAACCCGTAGCGTCTCCACCGCTTGCGGAGAATCACCTTCAATTGGGATGGCCTCCAGCCATGAAGCGGCGGCGATAAGATTATCCATTGGATTGGAATAGTGACACGGAGGCATCCGGACAGGTGAGCAATGCGATGTTATTCTGTCGAGGCGGCTCCGTCGAGCGGTGAACGGCGCACCGTCTCGTGCCTCCGCCCGGTTTAGCCACGGCGGGTTACTAGTCCTTGCTCCTGGGGTGTTAAAGAGGTTTCTGCCATAGAAGACCGTCGGCAGGCGAGACCGATGCTTCCTTTTCAGGACTTCATGCGACGCGTTCTGGTCCAGCATAAGCCTATAGGCCTGCGCGTCCAAAGCGGCCCGCTCTACGGCCATCCTGTTATTCTCGGCTGCTAAATTGGCCTTGGCCTGAGTGATCTGTTCCCTCACTTTTGCAATCTCCGCATTGTGGGCGTCCTGATCCGCCGGGTTAGCTTCTGCCATAAGCACAACCAACACATCAAACAGATCAGATAAAACTTGAGCCGGTGGGCGCACAGAGCCTCTGCCCGGCCTTGCCGCTGCTGATCCGGAGAACATTGCTGCTGCGGCCGAAGAGTGGACCGCCGCCTGTGTACCGGCCATGAATATCCCAACCCAATTCGGCAGATCAGAGGGGTCCGGAATACTGTCGCCATCGGAACAGCCCCCAATCTGGCCGTCCTGTAGCTGATACAATGATTCAGTTTCTCCGGTCGAGGACTCGTCATGGAAATAAGCAACGGTCTCGCCACCGGATGCCGATCCACCTTCATACTCTCCTCCGTGGATGACTCCCGCGAAGGCACGCTTCACGGCGGTTTAACTGGGCAGATCTCGCCTGCCGAGCCGTTTCGACGAGGTCGGTGCAGATGTCCGGCTCAGGGCCCGGTTCACCGATCTTGCCAATGAAGACATGTATGCCACCAAAGGGGACCCGGTACCCGTACTCAATCGAGCTGGCCTCGGGGCCCCAGCCTGAATTGTCGATGTAGAGCTTGCCGCGACGACTCTTGGTCATCCGGCCCACAACGTAACCCTTGAGTCCTTCGAAGCTGCCCTCCAAGAACTCGAAACCATCGTGCAATAGCCCCACGGTGGGCGCCAACTGTCATGGTTTTGTCACGGCAGATGTCCTCATGAAAGGACTTAGTCGTGGAGCCATCGCTATGGGTTAGCTTAAAGGGGTTAAAGCAGACACAAGGACGCAAGAGAGTTTATACTAGTTTGGCCCCTTCGATGAAGGTAAAAGCCTACGTCTAGTTGTGATGGAATTGATGGGGGTTTCGATGACTAGGGAGCAAACAAGCTTCGCCTAAGTCCGGAGTTGTTGTCTGTTGTCCTGAATCGCCGCCGGGTCGTCCCCTTCTATACATGGGTGATGCCCGTCGGTTTGCAGAGTCCGAGACCAGCTCATAGACGTGTCCGGTTTGGTCTCTAGTATTTCTAACTTACAACACAAGTTACATACTAATGTCGGTTCATGGCTACAAGCCTTAAACCGGTTCTGGGCCTTGGGCCCTTATAGAATATCCTCACGGGCTTCAAGCATACTTGACTACTGATGAAGTTAACCCGGCCTCTCCTGACCGGTTTATGCCCAGTAGTAATATCCCCAACACCACCCATAACTCTTTGTGTTCTACTCGTGCATATCATCTACGTATAGACCTGGCTCGGATGCCACTGTTGGGAAACATTGCATGGAAAGCAAAAAAATTCTACGCACACGCAAGATCTATCCATGGAGATGCATAGCAACGAGAGGGGAGAGTGTATCTACGTACCCTCATAGACCGTAAGCGGAAGCGTTTAACAACGCGTTTGATGTAGTCGAACTTCTTCACGTTCCAAGCGATCGAGCACCAAACGTACGACACCTCCGCGTTCAGCACATGTTCAGCTCGATGACGTCCTCCGCCTTCTTGATCCAGCAAGATGGCGAGGTAGTGGATGAGTTCCGGCAACCACGACAAATGGTGACGGTGATGGTGAAGCTATCTCCGCAGGGCTTCGCCTAAGCACTACAAAAATATGACCGGGTGTGTAAATGGTGGAGGGGGGCGCCACGCTGCTAAGACAATGTTCTTGTGGGCTAGGCACCCCCGCCCACATATATAGAGGTGGGGGGAGAGAGAAGCCAGGAGGGCGCCCCAGGTAGGCTGAATCCTACTTGGGGTCTCCTCCCAAGTGGCGCCCCTTCCATATTTGGAGTGCGGGAGGAAGGAAGGAGGAGGTGGCGCCCCCCCCCCCTTTCTTTTCTCTCCTGGGGAGGAAAAGGCAGGAGGGGCACCCTCCCTTTCCTTCCCCATAGGGTTGGCCAGCCATGGGAGGCGCGCCCACCCACAGTGGGCTGGTCTATCTCCTCATTTGGCCCATAAGGCCCATATCTTCCCCGGGGTGCCCGGAACCCCTTCCGGTGACCCGATTTCTTCCCGGCATGTCCCGAAACACTTACGGTGTCCAAATACCATCGTCCTATACATCAATCTTTACCTCTCGACCATTTCGAGACTCCTTGTCATGTCTGTGATCACATCCGGGACTATGAACAACATTTGGTCACCAAATCATATAACTCATATAACACTATATCGTCAACAAACATTAAGCATGCGGCCCTATGGGTTCAAGAATGATGTAGACATGACCGAGACACCTCTCCGGTCAATAACCAATAGCGGAACCTGGATGACCATATTAGCTCCTACATATTCTACGAAGATCTTTATTGGTCCTTATGACAACATAGTAATTCCCTTTGTCCATCGGTATGTTACTTGCCCGAGATTGGATCATCGGTATCCTCATACCTAGTTTAATCTCATTACCTGCAAGTCTCTTTACTTGTTTCATAATACATCATCTTGCAACTAACTCATTAGTCACTTTGCTTGCAAGGCTTCTTATGATGTGCATTACCGACAGGGCCTAGAGATACCTCTCCGATACTCGGAGTGACAAATCCTAATCTCGATCTATGCCAACTCAACAAACACCTTCAGAGATACCTGTAGAGGATCTTTATGATTACCCAGTTACGTTGTGACGTTTGATAAAACAGAAGGTATTCCTGTGGTATCCGGGAGTTGCATAATCTCATAGTCGAAAGAATATGTATTTGATACGAAGAAAGCACGGGCAATAAACTGAACGATCAATATGCTAAGCTAACGGATGGGTCTTGTCCATCACATCATTCTCCTAATGATGTGATCCTGTTATCAAATGACAACACATGTCCATGGTTAGTAAATATTAATCATCTTTGATCAACGAGCTAGTCAAGTAGAGGCTTACTAGGGACATGGTATTTGTTTATGTATTCACACATGTATTTAAGTTTTCAGTCAATACAATTCTAGCATGAATAATAAACCTTTATCATGATTTAGGAAATATAATAATAACCATTTTATTATTGCCTCTAGGGCATATTTCCATCACTACCTTCCTCACCATGGAATCCCCAACTGCAAACTCACCACTGCATCGGAGCCGCTTCAGCGACTGGCTTGTCCACCGCTCCAAATCTCCTTGGTGGCCATCATGGTCCACCGCACTGGATCTGCTTCACCGACGCCCTTGTCTACCATAGTGTAGGTCCTTCACCGACGCCCTCTTCCGCCACATCGCTGGCCCTTCATAGAAGCCCTCGTCCGCCGTAACAGATCAGCCTCACCAAAAGCATTGTACACCACGTCAGATGTGCTTCGCCAACGCCTTCGTCCACTGCACCGGACCTGCTTCACGGACTCCATATTCAGCTCTACCAACCCTCTTTACAACCGTCGCCGCCTCATCGGGTTATTTCGATTTGTACTCCTTTGGTTTTTCTTGTCTTTATCATCCAACAGTTCACTTACCACAGATCAGCTTTCTTTGATGTCGACAGGCGCCGCAACCGAAGTACCAGAGCCGCTTCAGCAATAGTGACAATCGGCCCAAATTCAACCGCAACACGAGCACCATCGAGGACAAGGAAAAACGGGGAGTGGCCGAACAGTTCTAGAGGGGTCGTGCGCACGGGGTAAGTTGAGCCCGTGTGCACGGGGTCCCGATGGCTCGTGCACACGGGGTGCTCTGCTGCGCAAGAACACCTTCGGATCCATGGAGAAAATGCAAACTCCGGCCAAAATTGGTGGTGGAATGGAATGGGGATGGTGGTAAGGGGTAGATTCACTTGTCAAACACGAAATTCATGGACCAAATCAACAAAATCTCACAAGATCCAACAAATTGCAAGAAAAATTTTGGGGCTATTTTTGTGGGGATTTTCGAATTTGGAGAAAAAGCAACAAAATTAGGCGAGAATATGGGGGGTAGGAACTCCAAGATGTGAATCAACCATGGCTCATGGTACCAAGATGTTGTACGGTGGAACCCTAAGTGAAGAACTTTTCACACTTGGAGGGGGAAAGGGGATGAACACAAGAACATAAGAGGGAAATCACTCAAACAAAACTCAATCACACATATACTAGAATAGCAAAGTTGAGATCCACAAGAATACAAGATCAATCCAAGGAAACAAGCACAAAGGTAAGGTTCTTCTCACTCCTAAAGAGGTGAGGTGTTGATGATAGTCTTCTCCAAAAGGAGGTCTTCATGTCCACTTGGGATCCTCTCCTAAGAGGTCTTGATCTCCAAGCGGAGCGGTAGAAGGAGCAAAGCTCTATCAATGTCTCACATATACTTTGCTAACCCAAACAAATGTCTTGGAACCAAAATATATAGCTAAAGGGAGGAAGGGGACGACTTGGGAGGCAAGGAAGGGCATCCATGCCCGAAACCTGGGAGGCCCGTGCACACGGGGTAAGTTGGGCCTGCGCGCAGGGGGTGCTACAACGGTGAGGGCCCGTGCACACGGGGTCCGGAACCCGTGCGCACGGGGTGGTGTGTCTCGTTTACAGAAGCTCCCAGGGTGGCCCGCGAGCACGGGGTCTTGGGGGCCCCTGGGCTCAAGGTCACCTGGGAGGTGCAGTCTTCATCTTCTTGAGCTCCTTCTTCCTCCTCGTGGCCTTGTGGTGCTTCCCTTCCTTTGGGGTGTCTCTTAGCTGCTTGGTGACGTTGGTCTTCGTACTTAATGGCACATAGCATATTTTGGTGAGATAGTAACCAAGTTCCATTCATGTTCATATCTATCTCAAGCAAGAGTGAGTTCACCCCGGTTTCAATGACGCGTGCTCGAGCTTTTGTCATAGGTCCATGTGGTGCTTGATGTGTTGGTGTAGGGTTCATGGGAAAGGATGCTCCGCATCAGAGTAGTGTAGTGCTGCGAGAAAAATATACTACCCCGTCCTGGTTTATTCGCCTCCTTATTATTTTGTGTCAAATTTTAACTATGAATTTAATTAACAAAATGTTAATGCATGTCACAGAAACTAGTATCATTGTAAACTACACTCAAATACGAATCGAACGATATAACTTTTCCGGTTAGATTTATGATCAAATTTTGTCACAAAATATAAATGGATCAATAGACAGAGGTAGTACTCCATGCGCAAACGCTGCCAGCGAGTAGAAAATATATATGCATCGATTGCAATATAAACAGCGAACACCGGACGGATCCAACGGTGGTCGAGCAGGCCACCCCAAAAAAATAACTGCTAGAGAGATCTAAGGTAGAGAGCGAGAGAGGAAGGGAAGAGGAGAGAGGAAAGCAGAAGCACGCGGACGGAGCACCTCGTCGCCAAAAATACCATAACCAGAATCACCCCCCCTCCCCCCCCCCCCCAATCCACCCGCCATGGGGAGGGATTCGCACCTCATCCTTCTCGCCGTCCTACTCGTCTCCTCCCTCGCCGCCGCCGCAAAATCTGCCGATGAGGACGTCATCTTTGGCCTCGCCAAGTTGTTGTCCAGCCCGCCCTCGTCCTGGGGCGCCGGCGGCGACGTCTGCGTCTTCGACGGCATCACCTGCGAGCGCGGCGGCTCGGGCCGAGTCACCTCCATCGACCTCGGGGACATGGGTCTCACCGGGACCCTGCCCACCTCCCTGTCCTCCCTCACTGCGCTCAAGGAGTTGCATCTCCAGGGCAACGCACTACACGGCGACTTCCCATCGCTCGCCGGCTGCACCGACCTCACCCGCCTTGTGCTCGACGGCAATGGGTTTACCTCCCTCCCAAGTGACTTCCTCAAAGACCTGCCCTCCCTGCAATACCTCAGCCTGGAGGACCTGCCACTCAAGCCGTGGTCCGTCCCTGACGCCATTGTCGGCTCCTCCTTACTCGAAACCTTCTCCGCCTCCAATGCCTCCATCGCGGGTGCCTTCCCGGCGGTTCTCGCCAACCTGTCATCGTTGAGGTCTCTGCGGCTGTCATATAATAACCTCACTGGTGGACTCCCTGCCGGGCTGGCTGAGCTGATTGCCCTAGAGAGTCTGCAGCTGAACAACCAGATTTCGGATGGGAAGCTGTCAGGGTCTATTGCTGTTGTTGCTGCAATGAAGAGCCTAAGGCTGCTGTGGATCCAGTCTAATAAATTCACGGGCCCAATCCCGGATTTTAGCAACTCACAGCTAGAGGCGTTCAATGTCAGGGACAATAGGCTTACTGGTGTGGTGCCAGCCTCACTCTATGAGATCAAGACACTGCGTAATGTGTCACTGACTAATAATCTTTTTCAGGGGCCGATGCCTGATTTTCGTGGTGTAAATGTAGACCTCGCTGCTGACACCGTGAGCAGGTTCTGTCAGTCAAGGCCTGGGCCATGTGATCCGCTGGTTACAACTCTGCTTTCGGTGGCCGCAGGGTTTGGATACCCAGCTGAACTTGCGGAAACGTGGAATGGGAACACACCATGTGGTAATTGGATTGGTATTGTATGCTCAAATGGGGATGTTAGCATTTTTGATTTGCACAATCGTGGTCTGTCAGGGACGATATCGCCGGCTATTGCAAACCTGACTAGTGTTGGAAAGCTAGATCTCTCAAATAATCACCTCACTGGGGTGATACCGGATACTCTGACGACAATGTCAAACCTGAAAATTTTCATTGTCTCAAATAATAGCCTCGATGGTGAACTGCCCAAGTTTAAGCCTTCAGTCAAGGTACTGGCCAACGGAAACCAGTTTGGGAAATCAGATAGTGGTTCCCAGAGTGTTTCTGCAGGTGCACTGAAATGGAAGTCGGATGCTGGCATGATTATTGGAATTCTTGTAGCTGTGGTTCTTCTTGTTATCATTGTTGGGCTTTTTGTACATCATCTGAGGAAGAAGAATGCAGAGAAGTTCAGGCCAGTCTCATCAAAGGAGTCTGCTGATGAATCTGAGATGGTGAAAATTCAGGTGGTTGAAACAAATTGGAGTGTCAATGGAAATACTGCAGTTCCAGCTGATTACAGCCAGGTGAGTGCTGGTAGTGCAAACATTACTCATCTGTTTGAGTCCCACGGAATGCAATTGCCTATTGAAGTGCTGCTAAAGGCCACAGACAACTTTAATGAGGACTTTATTTTAGGTAAAGGGGGGTTTGGGGTGGTCTTCAAGGGGAACCTCAATGGGAGGTTGGTTGCTGTGAAGAGGTGTGACAGTGGCACTATGGGGACTAAAGGGCAGCAAGAGTTCATGGCTGAGATTGATGTGCTTACGAAAGTAAGGCATCGACACTTGGTTGGACTACTTGGGTACTGTACCCATGGCTACTGAGGCTCCTGGTCTATGAGTATATGTCTGATGGAACATTGCGTGAGCACCTATGTGATCTTCAGCGGAGTGGTTATACTCCTCTTACATGGGCACAGAGAATGACAATAGCTTTGGATGTTGCGAGGGGGATAGAATATTTGCATGGCTTGGCACAGGAGACTTTCATCCATAGGGATCTGAAGCCTTCCAATATACTGCTGGACCAGGATTTAAGAGCCAAGGTATCAGACTTTGGGTTGGTCAAGCTTGCTAATGACACTGACAAATCAATGATGACAAGGGTGGCAGGGACATTTGGATACCTTGCGCCTGAATACGCTAGTATGTGCATTTCTCATTGCTTATCTTTCATTCTCAAGTACCAATCTGTATTTGTCTTGCACAAGTTTCTTGTATCACATACATGTTACTCTTTTTCGGGAGTGACATCACTCTCTGCTTGTTTTTTGTTCGAATAACATTCTGTTCTCTTTGCTAGTCAGCACCATGTAATTATGAAATTAGGATTGTTACTTTGCACTGGAAACTAATGCTTGGCACTTCCTACAAGGCGCCTTACCACTTAGAACTGTAATATAGGTGTCTTAATAGTCAGATATGTGTTTTTTCTTTTGAAATACCAAACTCAAGTTGGAAGTGGGTATGTCAGAAGTATGGCTATTTCCTTATCTTCCAAATTAGAAGAGGTTAGTTTGTTCTGGGCATAAGTTTTCACTACTGTCAGGGAGATAGAAGAAACTCTAATTTACTTCCGGCCTAAATAGATAGTAATACACTGAATGCTGATGCTTTATTGATTGTGGGAGAAGCCCAATATATATGAGGAATAGCTTGGCTTATAAGCCAACTCAAGGAAATACAATCTGGACTCTGAAACAGATTCTAATACGGACGCTGTACCTAATATGAATCTGAACCTAATAAATAACTTGTAGCAGTAAAGTAATCCTAGTCACTTTGGGCTGGACCCAGGGGGTGGTGCAGCCAGGGCTGGGCCCCTCCAACCATATGTGGTACCCTGCATAATATCTCTCACTCACTGCACAAACGGCTCGTCCTCAAGCTGAAACGAGGGAAAACGAGCAATGAGCTCATCCAACGCCTCCCATGTTGCATCATCTTCAGAAACCCCAACCCACTGTACAAGGAAATGCTTCACTCGGCGGCGAAGGCTGGACCGAAGAACCTTGGCTGGCGCAAGCACCACACGACTATCCTCAATGGCGGGGAGTATAGCAAGAATGGCCGATGGCTCACTATGAAACTTTTTGAGGAGACTGATCATTTGACGTGTGTTCCTATTGGTCTAGATTTCCTTGCTTTGTAGGTCCGTTGCATATATTCGCTCCTTGGTCCATGCAATATATACAAGCTGTATCCCTAACAACAACAACAACAACAACCACAAAGCCTTTAGTCCCAAACAAGTTGGCGTAGGCTAGAGCTGAAACCCATAAAATCTCAAATTCAACTCATGTCACATAGGGGTTGTTTGGATAGTGAGATTGTAGAGAATCAGATTTGCATAAACACGATTTCAGTTATAAAAGCCTAAAACCATGTTTGGATCATCTAACTAAACCATGGATAAGTACTACCCAGTTTTCTACAAGCCCAAAAAACGAGCTTTTAGAAAAACGAGTCATAGTCATTTTTCTAAAAACGAGTTCTCTGTATACTCGAGTCGTATCGTCCACGTACAACCTATTTGGATCGATGGACCAACATCGGCGAGCTCCGCACGTCATCTTCATAGTACATGCTAGTGGCCACGTGCGCCGACGGCGCGTCGTCGTACATGCTAATGGCCGCACCGGCGGCGCGGTTCCAACGCCGGCACCATGGCAATGGTAAGATTGAGCTTGTTGGCATCGACGAGGCGACGGTGGACAACAACGAACTACTGCAAGAGTTGGTTCGCCATGCCCGTGCTCGGCATCACCGTGCCCAGCTGGGCCACGCCTCCACCCTGCCGTGCACCGGTGTCGCTGCCGCTGCTGCTTCCGCCTGCTGCGTGGTATCGTGTCCAACCCTCGCAGGGTTTCCAGCAGGTCAGCACCATGGCGTATGCTCCCGTGCTCGTTCTTGTGGGCAGCATCAACATGGAAGCCATTTTTGTGCTCCTACTACGTCCAGTGTACTGGTGTATGCATACTACAATCTCGTCCTCGTCATGCAGCATGCAGCATGCAGAGAAAGGGGACGCTGGAAGCATGCAGGAGGTGATCAGCAGAGAGAGTCATGCCTGTGGGAGGAGCGTGAGGCCTAAACATGTTATCCTATCTTTTTCTATCCAAACGAGGTATTGTATAGCCTGATCTTAACAGAAAAAACTAACAAAAACAGGTTTTCCTAAAAATCCTCTAAAAACCAGTTTTCCAAGATCTCACGTCTAATACTTCATATCCAAACAACCACATAGATAGCTAACTTTCACGCACCCATGTCCATGACTAGTTCTTTGGTGATATTCCAGTCCTTGAGATCTCTCTTTACGGACTTCTTCCATGTCAAGTTTGGTCTACCCCGACCTCTCTTGACATTATCAACATGCTTTAGCCCTCCGCTATGCACTGGAGCTTTTGGGTCTGCGCTGAATATGCCCAAACCATCTCAGACGATGTTAGACAAGCCTCTCTTCAATCGATGCTACCCAAACTCTGTCACGTATATCATCATTCTGGACCCGATCCTTTCTTGTGTGGTCACACATCCACCTCAACATGCGCATCTCCGCTATCCCTAACTTATGAACATGCTGCCTTTTAGTCGGCCAACATTCAGCGCCATACAACATTACGGGTCGAATGGCCATCCTATAGAACCTGCCTTTTAGCTTTTGTGGCACTCTCTTGTGATAGGGAACGCCAAAAGCTTGGCACCACTTCATCCATCCGGCTTTGATTCGATGGCTCACGTCTTCATTGATATCTCTATCCTTCTGCAGTATTGATCTCAAATATCGAAAGATGTCCTTTTGAGGTACCACTTGCCCATCAAGGCTAACCCCTTCCTTTTCTCGTGCCTAGTAGTACTAAAACCACACCTCATATACTCACTTTTAGTTCCACCAAGCCTAAAACCTTTTGATTTGAAAGTTTGCATCCATAACAAATGGAACGATAAATAGTAAAAACCTCTTTGGTCTTCACCTGGATTGCTAGAAACCAGGTGGGTTATTAATTTAAAATAAGTAAAACATGTCATGAAATTATTTTTCATGTAACCTCATGGTATAGTTTCTATCTAACCAACCTAAATATCTCTTATTGATTAGTGGACAAAAGGTAATTTGACTGCACGCTTTCTGAATGTCATCTATTTTGGTACAGATGTCCTATATCTGAATGTACTTTCCCTCCTTTTTTGCACCCCCCCAGTTCTTGTCTTCCGTTTTCATGTAGTAGTGATGAGCATGCAATTTATATGTTTACAGCTACAGGGAAAGTAACTACAAAAGTTGACGTTTATGCATATGGCGTCATACTAATGGAGATGATCACTGGAAGGAAAGTACTTGATGACTCATTACCTGATGACGAAACACATCTTGTAACAATCTTCCGAAGAAATATGCTTGACAAAGAAAAGTTCAGAAAGTTTGTGGATCCTACACTAGAACTCGGTGCTGAGGCTTGGAAGAGCCTGCTGGAGGTAGCTGATCTTGCCAGGCATTGCACAGCACGAGAGCAAAACCAGAGGCCCGACATGTGCCACTGTGTGAACCGACTTTCCAGTCTGCTTGATGAGTGGAAGCCTACAGAAGTTGATGATGATGACGAGTGCGAGACAAGTGAGATGCATCTCAACCAGCAACTTGAGAAATGGAGGTGTGATGATTTTACCATATCAGATTCAGATACGTTCAGCACATTCAATATGTAAGGAAGTAAAACTGACAGTTTGCAACCTACCCTATGATGTCATGTATAAATGGGGGAACACAGACTACCGCATCAAGCGGGCTATCATTAGCTCCTGCAATCGCCGACCGCAGCGGAGGTCGACATGCCAGATGCTGTAATTAGCCCATTGAGCTGCTAACTGAGAACCCGGTAGCTTGATTATCAGCGTGTCACTCCGCCTGCTTTGGTGAGTGCTAAAGCCAAGCATAGCTTTGAAGTTTGGTACTTTTACGAGTTGTTGATGTGTCTATAGCTTGTTCACTCTATATGGCGCGTAGTGCTAGTAACATTGAACAGCCGATCTATTTGTTCTTGGATGGTCTAGAGAAGGAAAAAAGAAAGAAAGGTGAAGCAAGCGTCCACAAGTCTACGGCAGAGGCATTTTCTAGGATGTAGAGGCGTTTCCTAGGATGTAGAACAGTTGTTTTGTGAACTATCAAGCACAAGGAATTCTTTTTGCGTGCAAAAATGCTAAATGGAGGCCGACCTCCATATAGGCCTTAATTTTGAAAAATTCAAACTCATACTTTACATTTTGCAAACTTTTAAAAAAATAACAGACCTACATGTGTTTAAATTTTCAAGATGAAATATGTTAAAATGAAAGCTACACAAAGAAAAAGTCGATTCTATGGCTTTTTAGCACATGTATTGTTAATACTTAAAGTCCATGATTATTTTTTGTGCAGCTCGCAATTTAAAGTATTTTTTATCATGAAATTTATACACATATACATACATCCTTATATACATGTGTATTTTTCCCTGAGTTTTTTGAAACTGAAAAGTTTGGATTTTGAATTTTTCAAAATTAAGACCTTCATGGAGCTTGGCCTCCAAAACGTACTCTTTGCGTGGCATTTTATAATTGGGTGTATGTGGCTGAAATTTGTGTGCTTCCATCATCCTGTGCAGTTTGTTTTGCTCCCCGCCACTCGCCTTAGGTTCGATGAGTTGGTGGCATCATATTGTTTTGTTAGGCGTTGGATCGCCTAGGGGCCTAGATCTTGTCGTGCCCATAGAGTCCCCACTAGTATATAAAACATGAAGATAAACGCTACTTTGAAGCAATTTAGTGTACACTAATAAAAGATAATGATGTTGCTCCTTCTCTTGTCCTATTTTTCTTATTCTGTTTTTACACCTGTGTGGTAAATCTTTTATTTGATCTTTTTCTTTGGTAGGAGCAACACCATACATGAATGACCAGCTCACTTCTGAATATATCCATAACTCTTTCTCAATACATGTAAGAAGCTAAAGAAGATGCCACGACAAGACGAAGCTAGACTGCTAGCTAGAAACATTGCATAACATGTGAAGAACAAACATATAATCATGTAATGTAAAACAATGATGATGGAAGTTGCATCACAATATATCTCGGAATGACTATAAAAATGCCATGATAGGTAGGTGATGGTTGTTTTCAGGAAGATAATGTAGGAGAACATGAGAAAGCCCTCCCACAAGATTCATATGTACTCCCTCAGTCCCATAATATAAGGGCGTTTTTTACACTAGTGTAGTGTCAAAAACGCTCTTATATTATGGGACAAAGGGAGTAAATATTCGCCATGTCTTGAGGAGAGAGTGGGCAATGCTCGATAACGAAGAAGCCAACAATTTTAAGATGAAATGGAAGTGCATAAGGTTTTCAAACTCGCATTAGTCATAAAGAACTCAATCATCACACTCATGCATTATAGCATTAACATAGAGCTGTGCAATATAGTACTACGCGGGTGTATTTGGTTGAAGTTAGCCCCCTTGCATCCCGATGTAAACTAAAAACTGGTTACTTACCACACCAAGTCCTCATTTTATTCTACTCCAATCTTTATAGAAGTGTGGGGCCTGATATCAACCAAGGGGAGGTGAACGGGAGATTCAACAATTTATTCCAAAAGCGAATTCTTCAAAGAAAAATACAGCAAATAATATTAAGGCATAACTGAATAAAGGCAGATCTAAACATACACAATGACTTAGAGGAAATATACGTTAGATCGATTGAGTCAAATGTAACAACATGCTAGACAAAGGTATAACAAGGTCGAATATGAAACTAAACATATTTCATTTGGTGGAATAGAATGGTTGTCAAGAAAGTCTTCAATCTGATCACAGAGAAGGGAGACACGGGAAGTTCTTAGAAATACAGGTGTATTACAATATGGTAAGTGGTGTGAAGAAATATAACTAGAAAGCTTGACGAAAACAATTCAATTTGTAGACCAAGCTCGAGTTGTTGGCACACCTCTACGTCTGGTTGGAGGGGCTGGGCCGAATAATAAAGGACACAAGAGTCCTCACACTATTGTCCTTGAGCTAAGTTCACTTGGAACCCATCCAATCACTTGAGGTAAATCTTCAGGTTGATCTCAAGACCTTCACGAAGTTATTATTTGGCAGTCCGGACTCCACAATTGTCGGTCGCGTGGAAATCAGGGTACCACGGGCCGATGACCATGGTTTTAATGGTGCCCCATGGGGCGCGGTCAGCCTTCGTGTATTATCCTTCCGGGAAGATCGGTCCAGGAAAGGGTTTGAAAAGCATTTGCCCATGAGGTCCCGGGAAGCTTCTCTACTGCATCATAGAGGCTCTCTTGGAAATCTTGCATCCGAGGGATAACGTTCATGATCCCTCCAGTCTCTCTTCAGCTACACGGAATGACGAACGCTGGACTGTAAGCGGGAATCATTCATGGGATGGGCGCAAGCACAACTTTTTCTCACACTCGGTCATCTATAGTAGCCACGAGCGGTCCCCGCCTTGCACATTGATACATGGCTGGTACCCGGGCACTGATTGCTACTTGTGAGCGGCGTTGGGATTTCCCCGAAGAGGAGAGGATGATGCAGTACAGTAGATATAAGTATTTCCCTCAGTTAAGAACCAAAGTTATCAATCCAGTAGGAGAACACACAGAACCTCGTTAGCAGCACCTGCACACACAAAAGCAAATACTTGCACCCAGCGGAAACAAGGGGGTTGTCAATCCCCTTGGCGGTTACTTGCAAGGATTAAACAAGGGGGCATAATGAAGAAAAACTAGGCACGAGGTGCCATTAGTCCAATGGTTTGGTGTGGCCAGATGTAAACGCGAATCCACCATATTATTTATAAATATTAAGCTTTCTAATTCACTTTCACTTGCTTTGAATGGCACTTCTCGTTTGTGTGCCCTTTCTACTTCTGATTAGACCTCCAGCTTCATGTCATTTTTTAACACTGCGATAAGCAAACAACAAGTGGGGGAGAGTCAAGTCAAGTACAACACATGAATGATGAGGTGGGGCGTGCCAAAGCAACCCGGGACCCCTCCGAGGTCACTACAAAAGCACTGGCACCTTCTTTTTGCTGATTGGTAATCCCAAATATTATATTTTATTGGAAATTTACCCATCTCACAGTTATATTAGGTGTTTGGGCGCACAACATCTCAACCATAGTGCATTAGGATTCCACCCAGAATGCGACCATAGGAGGCGCTGTTTCCATGCACACACATAGTTAGAAATGCCATAACTTGCACGAGTCGCAGGTCATCCGAACAATGCATCTGCCTATGTTAGTTGGACATTCTAAAAATGCTTCTTCACGGGTGGGCGGAACACAAAGAGAAAATTCAAACTGCAAACGAGAGACGAATCACTTATCTCAGTTGGTTTGGTACTCGGGTGCCGGACGTAGAGGTAAACATGGCCTGTCGTGTAGCTCCCCGGGCTCGTCCGTGAAGGAGGATTTTTCTGCCTTTAAGCTTCAATAGAAGAGCAAAAAAGAAACTCTGGCCGTGTTGTGTGTCCACAACACGTTCATTAGCTGTGAGCATAAAGTATGCAATATGCAGCATGATGCAAGCATATGTGCAACTACCAGATGCAGATCATGACTTATGACTACAACTTGACATGGAAATTTACATGGCATAGCAAGATGTTGGATCTTATTTATTTGCTTTGTACATTAGTTGTTGCCGTCTGGAGAGGATCCAGTAGCGATGATAGATTCTAAAGGGTACAGATCCCCTTAGCGTCCTAAGGGTAGAACTTGCGAAGATGGTACTTCTGCATGTTTTTAATGTTCCATGAATTTTGCACGTGATTTTCATCTTTGGTTTCTAGCTGGACAACACCCGATCTAGTAACTTTCACCACCCTTAAAGGACCTTCCCATTTCGGTGTCAACTTACTTTGCGCTCTCCCGGACTGAATCCAGTGTACCACACGGTCACCTTCCCCGAATCCACATGAACGGATGTTGCGGCTGTGATAGGGATGCAATCCCAGTTGACAGCGACCTGCGCGTACAGCTACCCTGGATCAGTCCTCCTCGAGTAAATCGACATCATCATGTCTTCTTCTCTCTTGATCATCTTCATGATAAGCTCTAACTCGAGGAGATCCGTACAAGAGTTCTGTATGGAGTACCGCTTTAGCTCGATAGACCAGAATGAAGGGGGTTTCTCCCATCGCTTGATTTAGCGTCATTCTGAGCGACCAAAGAACTGACATGACTTCATTCACCTAGCGTCCACCGCAGTTTTTTAGTCTGTCAAAAGTCCGGTTACATATCCCACAGAACACCTCAACATTGGCCCTCTCTGGTTGTCCATTGCTCCTGGGGTGAGCGGCGGATGCGTAGCAGATCCAGGTACCGAGTTGTTCACAATATGCTATGAAGGTGCTGTTGGTGTCAGAACCGGCAGATCTCGGGTAGGGGGTCCCGAGCTGTGGATCATGGATCGATGGGGAACAAGGGATGAAGGACACGATGTTTACCCAGGTTTGGGCCCTCTCGAAGAGGTAAAACGCTACGTCCTGCTTGAATATTGATGTGTATAGGATGATTAAAGAGTCAATCTACCATGAGATCAGATGAACTAAACCCTAGGAGAATAGGATGATGGTTGTTCTTCTAGCCTCTACGGAATAAACCCTCTGGTTTATATAGACACCAGGGTTCCTAGGGTTACATATGGTCGGTTACAATGAAGGAATAAACATGCCGATTCTCTTATCTTGACTTGGAGGACACACTAAGGCTTTGTGGGTTTCTTGTGCGGACATGGAGTCACCTTCATAGCTCGGCCACATGGCTAATCATACAGCAGCCCACCTATCCGGCCCATAAGAGATAGGCCGGCAGCCCGAGGACCCCCTAGTCTAGGACTCCCTCACTAGCCCCCTGATAACCCACAAGTATAGGGGATCACAACAGTTTTCGAGGGTAGAGTATTCAACCCAAATTTATTGATTCGACACAAGGGGAGCCAAAGAATATTCTCAAGTATTAGCAGTTGAGTTATCAATTCAACCACACCTGGATAACTTAGTATCTGCAGCAAAGTAATATGGAAGTAACGGTAGCAAAGTAATATTTTTGGGTTTTGTAGTGATTGTAACAGTAGCAACGGAAAAAGTAAATAAGCGAAGAACAATATGTGAAAAGCTCGTAGGCATTGGATCGGTGATGGAGAATTATGCCGGATGCGGTTCATCATGTAACGGTCAGAACATACGGTGACATGTAACTAGCTCCAATTCATCAATATAACGTAGGAATGTATTCCGAATATAGTCATACGTGCTTATGGAAAAGAACTTGCATGACATCTTTTGTCCTACCCTCCCGTGGCAGCGGGGTCCTAATGGAAACTAAGGGATATTAAGGCCTCTTTTTAATAGAATACTGGACCAAAGCATTAACACATAATGAATACATGAACTCCTCAAACTATGGTCATCACCGGGAGTGGTCCCGATTATTGTCACTGGGTTGCGGATCATAACACATAGTAGGTGACTATAGACTTGCAAGATAGGATCAAGAACTCACATATATTCATGAAAACATAATAGGTTCAGATCTGAAATCATGGCACTTTCGGGCCCTAGTGACAAGCATTAAGCATAGCAAAGTCATAGCAACATAAATCTCAGAACATAGTGGATACTAGGGATCAAACCCTAACAAAACTAACTTGATTACATGATAGATCTCATCCAACCCATCACCGTCCAACAAGCCTACGATGGAATTACTAACGCACGGCGGTGAGCATCATGAAATTGGTGATGGAGGATCGTTGATGATGACGACGGCGAATCCCCTCTCCGGAGCCCCGAACAGACTCCAGATCAGCCCTCCCGAGAGGTTTTAGGGCTTGGCGGCGGCTCCGTATCGTAAAACGTGATGAATCTTGCTCTCTGATTTTTTTCTCCCCGAACACGAATATATGGAGTTGGAGTTGAGGTCGGTGGAGCGTCAGGGGCCTCTGAGGCACGGGCGCGCCGAGGCGGGCGCCCCACCCTCATGGACAGGTGTGGGCCCCCGACGTGGATTCTTCTTCCAAAGATTTTTTATTTTTTCCAAATAGACGTTCCGTGGAGTTTCAGGTCATTCCGAGAACTTTTGTTTCTGCACATAAATAACACAATGGAAAGTCTGCTGAAAACAGTGTCAGTCCGGTTAGTTCCATTCAAATCGTGCAAGCTAGAGTCGAAAACAAGGGCAAAAGTGTTTGGAAAAGTAGATACGACGAAGACGTATCAACTCCCCCAAGCTTAAACCTTTGCTTGTCCTCAAGCAATTCAGTTCATAAACTGAAAGTGATAAAGAAAAACTTTTACAAACTGTGTTTGCTCTTGTTGTTGTAAATATGTAAAGCCAACATTCAAGTTTTCAGCAAAGATTATGAGTAACCACATTCGCAATAACACTTATGTCTCATGTTTACTCATATCAATGGCATAATCAACTAGCGAGCAATAATAATAAATCTCGGATGACAACACTTTCTCAAAACAATCATAATATGATATAATAAGATGGTATCTCGCTAGCCCTTTCTGAGACCGCAAAACATAAATGCAGAGCACCTTTAAAGATCAAGGACCGACTAGACATTGTAATTCATGGTAAAAGATCCAGTCATAGTCATACCCAATATAAATTAACAGAATGGATGCAAATGACAACAAGCGCTCTCCGGTGGTGCTTTTTAATAAGAGGGTGATGACTCAACATAGAAGTAAATAGATAGGCCCTTCACGGAGGGAAGCGAGGATTTGTAGAGGTGCCGAGCTCGGTTTTGAAATAGAGATAAATAATATTTTGAGCGGCATACTTTCATTGTCAACATAACAACCAAGAGATGGCGATATCTTCCATGCTACACACATTATAGGCGGTTCACAAACAGAATGGTAAAGTTTATACTCCCCCTCCACCAACAAGCATCAATCCATGGCTTGCTTGATACAACGAGTGCCTCCAACTAGCAACAGTCTCAGGGGGAGTTTTGTTTGCAATTATTTTGATTTGATTTGCATAAAGCATGGGACTGGGCAACCCGGTGACCAGCCATTTTCTCGCGAGTGAGGAGCGGAGTCCACTCCTCTTGAGAATAACCCGCCTAACATGGAAGATACGGACATCCCTAGTTGATACATGAGCTATTCGAGCATACAAAACATTCATTTGAAGATTTAGAGTTTGGCACATACAAATTTACTTGGAACGGCAGGTAGATACCGCATATAGGAAGGTATAGTGGACTCATATGGAATAACTTTGGGGTTTAAGGAATTGGATGCACAAGCAATATTCTCGCTTAGTACAAGTGAAGGCTAGCAAAAGACTGGGAAGCGACCAACTAGAGAGCGACAACAGTCATGAATATGCATTAAAATTAATAAACATTGAGTGCAAGCATGAGTAGGATATAATCCACCATGAACATAAATATCGTGAAGGCTATGTTGATTTGTTTCAACTACATGTGTGAACATGTGCCAAGTCGAGTCACTTAAATCATTCAAAGGAGGATACCACCCCACTATACCACATCACAACCATTTTAATAGCATGTTGGCATGCAAGGTAAACCATTATAACTCATAGCTAATCAAGCATGGCATGAGCAACTATGATCTCTAATTGTCATTGCAAACATGTTTATCCATAATAGGCTGAATCAAGAACGATGTACTAATCATATTTACAAAAACAAGAGAGTTCGAGTTCATACCAGCTTCTCTCATCTCAGTCAGTCCATCATATATCGTCATAATTTCCTTTCACTTGCACGACCGAACGATGTGAAAATAACAAGAGTGCACGTGCATTGGACTAAGCTGGAATCTGCGACAGGAGAAGACAAGGCAATATGGGCTCTTGGTTAAATCAACAATGATGCATATAAGAGCCACTTCAACAATTTCATTATGGTCTTCTCCTATCGACTCCCAAAGAAAAGAAAAGAAATAAAACTATTTACACGGGAAAGCTCCCAACAAGCAAAAGAAGAACGGAAAATCTTTTTGGGTTTTCTTTTTAATTATTACTACTACAGCAAGAAAATAAACTAGCTAAAAAGCTACTACTATTTTTTTTGTTTTTCTTAAGGTTTTTCAAACACACAAGAAGAAAGCAAGAAAAAGAAAATAAACTAGCATGGATTTTACAATGAAAAAGTAAGAGCACCGACATCTAGCAATGAGTGTGTGTGAACATAAATGTAATGTCGGTGGGAAATGCGTACTCCCCAAAGCTTAGGCTTTTGGCCTAAGTTGGTTTATTGCCACAGATGGCCTGGCGGATATCCATAGTTGTAGCCGGGGTCGTACTGAGATGAAGAAGACCCTGATTGCCACTGGTTGGCAATCGTCTTCGGATCCCACCGGTAATTAGACTGTCGTGGAGGTTCAAATTGTGGTTCTGGCTCCGTGGCTGGTGTAGGGTTCCGGTGAAGCACTGGCCGCCAGTGAACGAGATCTGAGACACTGTAGATAAATTAAACAAGGAGGGTGCAGGCAAGGTAATAGTCTCAGGGTGATGTTTATCAAAGAACAATTTGTATTTAAGCGCCCCTTTCCTATTCTTAACAATAAAGTCATGCGCTACCATACTCTTATAATCTAAATAAGCAGTGGGCAGCAATTTTTCTTCTTTTTCATAGTGCCTAATAGGTATGTTATAATGTGCAGCGAGGCGTGAAGCGTAAATACCTCCAAAGATGGGGCCCTTTGTACGGTTCAAACTTAACCGTTTAGCAATAATACCGCCCATACTAATAGTGTTATCGCAGAATAAACCATGGAACAAAATGATAATATTAGGAACACTAAGGTTTCCACAGTTTCCGCGACCAATTAAGCAACGACTAGCAAATATGGCAAAGTAGCGTAAAACAGGAAAATGTATGCTAGTGATTCTTGCATCGGAAACCTTCCTAGTTTCCCCTACAGTAATAGTATCAATAAAACCGTCCACATCTTTACGATGTGGTTCCTCTAAACTACCCTCGAAAGGTATTTTGCAACCTTGCAAAATTCATCTAGTGGCATCTTCTTAACCACATCATATAAATGAAACTCTACTGAAGGAGGTGATTCCTCAGGATAATAGTAGAAGTTTTGCACAAAAGTATTGATGAGTAAGATATACTGTTCGCGTTGGTCGCGGAGGAAGTCGGTGAGGCCTGCATTCTCAGCCAATTCATAAAAATGATCATATATCTCGGCTGCTCTCAAGAAATCATTGGAAGGCCATTCACACGGCCGAACCTTCGCGGTGCGAGGCAAATTATATTTGGGCCTCTGTGCTTCTTCACTCTGCTTTTCCTTCGAGCTTCGGCTCGACGAACCCCTCAAAAATCTCTTCGTTATTTTCTGAAAAATTCTGAAATTTTTAGTAACTTCAAACAAAAGTGAACCAAGCTCAACAAAATTGATAGCAACTACTCTTACAGGTGCCTAGAGACCATATCATGCATTAGAACTACTTGGAACCATATAAATTTGACATGCAAGCTCAAGAACATGGTCACCTAGGCAGCACAAAATTGCAATGAATAGAGCACTAGAACAAAAACTAATTGGACCAATGGAGGAGTCACATACCAAGGAACAATCACCCAAAGCAGTTTTGTGAGACGTGCTTTGAGCAAGGAGATCGATAATCGCAGCAAAATGAGCTAGAACTCGTGCTTGAGCTGGATGGTGATTTTTTTGGGAGGAAGAAGAAGTGTGTGGGTGCAGGAATAAGTGGAGGGGGGCAACCATGGTCCCATGAGGCAGTGGGCGCGCCCTGTAGGGGTGGGCGCGCCCTGGACCCTCGTGGACAGGTGTTTTCTCCCCCTGCTGTGTTCTCAGTTCAAGATATTCTCAAATATTCCAGAAAAAATCATATTCCATTTTCAGGGCATTTGGAGAACTTTTATTTTCGGGGTATTTTTATATTGCACGGATAAATCAGAAAACAGACAGAAAAATACTATTTTTACTTTATTTCAACTAAATAACAGAAAGTAAAAGAAGGGTACAGAAGGTTGTGCTTTCTAGTTTCATCCATCTCATGCTCATCAAAAGGAATCCACTAACAAGGTTGATCAAGTCTTGTTAACAAACTCTTTCCGAATAACATGGAACCGGAGAAATTTCGAATAGAACTATGTTACCTCAACGGGGATATGCACATCCCCAATAATAAGAATATCATATTTCTTCTTGACAGTAGGAAGTGGAAATTCAAAACCTCCAAAAATAATCGATGGGATTTTTCCAATAGAGTTGATACTATGAACTTGAGGTTGTTTCCTCGGAAAGTGTACCGTATGCTCATTGCCATTAACATGAAATGTGACATTGCCTTTGTTGCAATCAATAACAGCCCCTACAGTATTCAAAAAGGGTCTTCCAATTATAATAGACATACTATCGTCCTCGGGAATATCAAGAATAACAAAGTCCGTTAAAATAGTAACGTTTGCAACCACAACAGGCACATCCTCACAAATACCGGCTGTGTATAGCAAAGGATTTATCAGCCATTTGCAAAGATATTTCAGTAGGTGTCAACTTATTCAAATCAAGTCTACGATATAAAGAGAGAGGCATAACACTAACACCGGCTTCAAGATCACATAAAGCAGTTTTAACATAGTTTCTTTTAATGTAGCATGGTATAGTAGGTACTCCTGGATCTCCTAGTTTCTTAGGTATTCCACCCTTAAAAGTATAATTAGCAAGCATGGTGGAAATTTCAGCTTTCGGTATCTTTCTTTTACTAGTAACAATTTCTTTCATATACTTAGCATAAGGATTCATTTTGAGCATATCGATTAATCGCATACGCATAAAAGATAGGTCTAATCATTTCAAAGAAAGCGCTCAAAATCCTGACCATCCTTTTTCTTGGATGGTTTGGGAGGAAAAGGCATGCGTTCGAACCCATGGTTCTCTTTCTTTACCATGTTTCCTAGCAACAAAGTCTCTCTTATCATAACGTTGATTCTTTGATTGTGGGTTATCAAGATCAACAAAGAGTTCAATTTGTACATCATTATCATTACTAGGTTGAGCATCATCATGAACATCATCGTTAACATTATTACTAGGTTCATGTTCATTACCGCAGTTGTGTCTCAAAGATCGGAAATAGAGATATCATTTGGATTCTCAGGTGGTTCAGCAATAGGTTCACTAGACGCATGCAAAGTCCTATCATTTTTCTTTTTCTTCTTTTTAGAAGGACTAGGTGCATCTATATTATTTATCTGAGAATCTTGTTCAATTCTCCTAGGGTGGCCTTCAGGATACAAAGGTTCCTGAGTCATTTTACATGTTCTAGTAGCCACTCTAACAGCAT
Source organism: Aegilops bicornis (assembly GCA_021605145.1). NCBI lineage: Eukaryota > Viridiplantae > Streptophyta > Magnoliopsida > Poales > Poaceae > Aegilops > Aegilops bicornis. The sequence goes on along the minus strand of CM038672.1, from coordinate 294,930,707 downwards.
AGTCATTATTCTTACTATTCAATTCATTGAGCAAATCATTCTGATCTTCAAGTACTTGTCCAACTTGAGTGGTAACCATAGAAGCATGTTTACTAATGAGTTTAAGTTCACCTTTAACTCTAGACATATAATCACCCAAGTGTTCAAGCATATTGGAATTGTATTTCAATTGTCTACCAAAATAAGCATTGAAGTTTTCTTGTTTGACAATAAAATTATCAAACTCTTCTAAGCATTGTCCAGCAGACTTATAGTGAGGGATATCACCTTCATCAAATCTATAGAGAGAATTTACCTTTACTACCCGTGTCGGGTTATCAAGACCATGTGTTTCTTCAATAGGTAATGGATTAAGATCATATGTTTCCTCAAAGATGATGAAATTAAGACCATGTATTTCTTCAATAGGAGGTAAATTCTTAACATCTTTAGCTTTAATACCCTTTTCTTTCATAGATTTCTTTGCCTCTTGCATATCTTCAGATCGAGAAATAGAACACCTCTTTTCTTGAGTTGGTTTAGGAATAGGCTCGAGAAGCGTCAGATTATTTTCATTTGTCAACATATTATTCAATAAAATTTCAGCTTCATCCGTGTTCTTTCCACAAAATGTAACCAGCAAAACTATCCGTAATCTCTGAAAGCATCGGTTAGTCCATTATAAAAGATATCAAGTATTTCATTTTTCTTGAGAGGATGATCAGCAAAGCGTTAAGTAATTGGAGAAGCCTCCCCCAAGCTTGTGGGAGACTCTCTTCTTCAATTTGCACAAAATTATATATATCCCTTAAAGCAGCTTGTTTCTTATGAGCAGGGAAATATTTAGCATAGAAGTAATAAATCATATCCTTGGGGCTACGCACACAACCAGGATCAAGAGAATTAAACCATATCTTAGCATCACCCTTTAATGTGAACGGAAATATTTTAAGGATATAAAGGTAGCGAGTTCTCTCATCATTACTGAACAGGGTGGCTATATCATTTAATTTAGTAAGATGTGCCATAACAGTTTCAGATACATAGCCATAAAAAGGATCAGATTCAACCAAACTAATTATATCAGGATCAACAGAGAATTCATAATCCTTATCAAGAATACGTATAGGTGAAGTAGCAAAAGCAGGGTCATGTTTCATTCTAGCATTAAGAGATTGCTGCTTCCATTTAGCTAATAACTTCTTAAGATCACTTCTATCATTGTAAGCTAAAATAGCTCTAGCAGATTCTTCATCCAGAACATAATCCTCAGGCAGAATAGGTAATCCATATTTATTAGGGGAGAGTCTTCATCATCACTATCTTCAATATTATCAGTTTTAGTAATTTCATTCTCTCTCGCCCTAGCAAGTTGTGTTGGGGAACGTAGTAATTTCAAAAAAATTCCTACGCACACGCAAGATCATGGTGATGCATAGCAACGAGAGGGGAGAGTGTTGTCCACGCACTCGTGAGACCGAAGCGGAAGCGTTAACTGCTTAGCGGTTGATGTAGTCGTACGTCTTCACGATCCGACCGATCCAAGTACCGAACGCACGGCACCTCCGTGTTCAGCACACGTTCAGCTCGATGACGTCTCTCGAACTCCGATCCAGCCGAGTGTTGAGGGAGAGTTTCGTCAGCATGATGGCGTGGTGACGATGATGATGTTCTACCGACGCAGGGCTTCGCCTAAGCACCACTATAGTAAAATCGAGGTGGACTATGGTGGAGGGGGGCACCGCACACGGCTAAAAGATCAAACGATTAATTGTTGTGTCTATGGGGTGCCCCCTGCCCCCGTATATAAAGGAGCAAGGGGAGGAGGCGGCCGGCCAGGGAGAGGCGCGCCAAGGGGGGAGTCCTACTCCCACCGGGAGCAGGATTCCCCCCCCCCCTTCCAAGTAGTAGGAGTAGGAGTCAAGGAAAGGGGAGAGAGAGAAGAGAAGGAAGGAGGGGGCGCAACCCCTCCCCCTAGTCCAATTCGGACTAGGCCTTGGGGGGCACCCAGCCTCTCCTCTCTCTTTCCCCTAAAGCCCAATAAGGCCCATATACTCCCCGACGATTTCCCGTAACTCTCCGGTACTCCGAAAAATACCCGAATCACTCGGAACCTTTCCGATGTCCGAATATAGTCGTCCAATATATCGATCTTTACGTCTCGACCATTTCGAGACTCCTCGTCATGTCCCCGATCTCATCCGGGACTCCAAACTACCTTCGGTACATCAAAATACATAAACTCATAATATAACCGTCATCGAAACTTTAAGCGTGCGGACCCTACGGGTTCGAGAACTATGTAGACATGACCGAGACATGTCTCCGGTCAATAACCAATAGCGGAACCTAGATGCTCATATTGGCTCCCACATATTCTACGAAGATCTTTATCGATCAGACGGCATAACAACATATGTTGTTCCCTTTGTCATCGGTATGTTACTTGCCCGAGATTCGATTGTCGGTATCTCAATACCTAGTTCAATTTCGTTACCGGCAAGTCTCTTTACTCGTTCCGTAATACATCATTCCGCAACTAACTCATTAGTTGCAATGCTTGCAAGGCTTAAGTGATGTGCATTACCGAGTGGGCCCAGAGATACCTCTCCGACAATCGGAGTGACAAATCCTAATCTCGAAATACGCCAACCCAACAAGTACCTTTGGAGACACCTGTAGAGCACCTTTATAATCACCCGATTCGTTGTGACGTTTGGTAGCACACAAAGTGTTCCTCCGTAAACGGGAGTTGCATAATCTCATAGTCATAGGAACATGTATAAGTCATGAAGAAAGCAATAACAACATACGAAACGATCAAGTGCTAAGCTAACGGAATGGGTCAAGTCAACCACATCATTCTCCTAATGATGTGATCCCGTTAATCAAATGACAACTCTTTGTCTATGGCTAGGAAACGTAACCATCTTTGATCAACGAGCTAGTCAAGTAGAGGCACACTAGTGACACTCTGTTTGTCTATGTATTTACACATGTATCATGTTTTCGGTTAATACAATTCTATCATGAATAATAAACATTTATCATGATATAAGGAAATAAATAATAACTTTATTATTGCTTCTAGGGCATATTTCCTTCAGTCTCCCACTTGCACTAGAGTCAATAATCTAGTTCACATCACCATGTGATTTAACACCAATAGTTCATATCACCATGTGATTAACACTGTCGGTGTTCTGGGAACGAGGGTCTCTAGACTTGCCTGCCTGCGGCCTGCGGCGTGGCTCAAGTGGTGGCCCAGTGAAAGTGCGTTATATCGACTAGAGGGGGGTGAATAGGTGATTTTTATGAATTCTTCACTGAGGAATTTTCCGGTGAGGAAATTCCTTAGCGAAGAACTACTTGCAGCGGAATAAGTACTCAAGAGTAAGCATAACAGAATACAAGCATGGTCATCATGATGAAATGAAGACAAGCACAGAGTACAGAAAGCGTAATCACAGGATAACACAAGATGAAGACAAACAGACTGAAGAAATTGAACTGAGGAAATTGAGAAAGTCTTCAGTCAAAGTCTTCAAACACAGATAAGAACAAACACTCAACACAGTAATGAGGAAATGAAAGAGTTGAGGTGATAGAACCAGTAAGCTTGGTGAAGACAATGATTTGGTAGCCAAGTTCCAACTGCTGTCTCGGTTATGCGTGCAGTTGGAGCGGTGAGTATTTAAACTCGAGGACACAGTCCGGACACCCAGTCGGCGAGCACGCAGCTCGAGGACACCAAGTCCTCACCGTATTCTCCTTGAACTAAGGTCACACAGACCTTGTCCAATCACTCGTGGTAAGTCTTGAGCGACTTCCAAACCTTCACAGACTCGGTCACTCGGCGATCCACAATTCCTCTTGGATGCTCTAGACCATGACGCCTAACCGTCTAGAAGAAGCATAGTCTTCAAAGGTAACAAGCGTCGGATCCACGTAGGATCAATCTCTTCAGTGATGCTCAATCACTTTGGGTTTGTAGGTGTTTGGTTTTGGGGTTTCCTCACTCGATGATTTTCGCTCAAAGTCCTCGGAGGATGGGATGCTCTCAAATGACAAGTGTCGGGTTTCTCTAGGAGCAGCCAACCAGCTAGTGGTTGTAGGGGGCGGCTATTTATAGCCTAGGGAGCAGCCCGACATGATAAGACATAAATGCCCTTCAATGATATGGCCGTTAGGTGGATAAGATATTTTGGGACAGCTGGCGCGCAGCACAGCAACGGTCGGAAATTTGACTCTCTAATTCCTCAGGGCTATCATGTTCCTCCTTTGTGTAGGCAATCCGCACTAGCGAATTCCTAACTCCTCGGTCAGGACAAATTCCTCGTGACGAGAAGAACTTTGTCTCATCCTTTGAAGAAATTGACTGAATCGTATGAGATTTCCAATGGCTTCACTCAAGGGATTGGTAGGTGTAGGATTTTGAGTTGAGCATCACATGGAAATTTTTCCTTAGTATTTCCTCGACCCCTTTAACAAGATTGTGTTTCCTATGACTCAAGAAAGAGAAAACGAAACTATGAAAACAAAAGTCTTCACGCTTCATGTTCCTCAAATGAATACCAAGTCTTCAAGTTCACACCAATTTCTTCACTTTCATAGTCTTCAGAAAGTCTTCAGAATAACAAAGTCTTCATTCGAAGAACTTCATTTTTAGGGGCCGACTTTCTCTGTAAATATCAAACTCCTCATAGACTTATAGACCTGTGTACACTCATAAACACATTAGTCCCTTAACCTATAAGTCTTCAATACACCAAAATCACTAAGGGCACTAGATGCACTTACAATCTCCCCTTTTGGTGATTGATGACAATATAAGTTAAGTTTTCAACGGGATAAACATATGAAGTGTAAATACTGATATTGAGGAATTTGATTGCAAGATATAGAAGAACTCCCCACGAAGATGTGCATAGTGAGGAATTTGCTTTTGAGGCAATGCACATTTGAAGAGTTGAATCATGGAGATCTCCCCTATATCTTGTAATTCATACACGCATTTGACATATAGTATGAAGAATTTGAAATGCATGATGAAATATGGTGCCTGATGTAATTCAGCATGCGTGCAATAACATTAACGAGGAATAAGCATGCAGAGGAACACATCAAAAGTATCAGAGCACCATCGGGTTTAAGATTACAACTTGATCCAATAAAAGTTTCAGAAGAGCGAGAGTTGTAACTTAGCGAAAAAAACGCCCATATAATAGGCCCGCTTGAATACTAACTCAAATTTCTCCCCCTTTGTCATCGAATGACCAAAAGGATCGAAACTGAGGACTAACACCCCTGAAGAATATCAAGTTGATGGAGGAGCGCCTTGACGTTGTCGAGTCGGTTGTCGTAGTAGGGCCTGCCGCAGTGTTGTCCAAGTCTTCATTTTCATCGATTGTCGCGATGAAGAATAGGAGCTGGCCACCAAGGAAGGAACCTTGACCTTCTTGTATTTCTTGATTGGAGGTGCAGACCGGTCAAATTCTTCCTTCGGACCCATTTTCTTGAGATCTTGATCAGTAGACATGAGACGTAACAACCCAGTGCGGTTGAAGGTTTTATGGAGGTAGTATTGGTTTTTCTTCACTGCATTGTGTGTTGAGGTCATGTTGTGAAGAATTGAACCAAACTGACGCTTGACCCATTTATGATTGCGATCAACTTTCTGATGAAGACTGAGTAGTAGCTCACGATCAGTCATCACCCTGGGTGCTAAGGCTTGAGGATTTTGCTTGGCAGAGTTGTTGGCGGCAGAGTCATGAGTGGCAGAGTCATCATTGGTGGAGTAGGATGCAGCCTTGCGAAACTGACCATCCAATGGAGGAATGCCTTCATCTATCACAGCAGTTGCCTTGCCTTTGTCATCGGTGAGGAAAATGTCCGTTTGAGGACTTCAATCGGAGGCAAGTAGCTGCAGTGGTTCGAGTATCAGCCTTGTAATTGAGTGAAGACCTTGTCCCGATGAATCTCATAATCCATGGTGCATAAGGCTTCAAACTCAAATGGTGACATAGCAATATTCGCGAGTCCTCAAGAAGAAATCAAGTAAGTTGACGGGAACGCCATGAATGATATTGAAAAGCATATTCTTCATGATGCCAACGACTTCTTCATCATTTGAGTCGTGGCCTTTGATAGGACTCATTGACTTCGTCAGAATGCGATAGACAGTCCGAGGCACATACAGTAATTCCTTGACGAGGAATTTGGTTCGAGGGCCTGCCACAGCTTCAAAGGCTTCATCAAGACTTGCATGTAATGATTTGTAAGCTCAGGTTCATTGTAGATGCAACGAGCACCTTCAAGGGGAGGATCGAGTGGAAGGGCACAAAGCAATTGATTCTTTGGTGCCTTGTAGTGAGTATTTTCGACATCGATCCAGCACCCATGAGTTCACATCTTCAGAATCTCCTGTGATGTGCAGCGTCGCATAGAACTGAAGAATGAGTTCTTCATTCCAATCACATATGTCAGTGCAGAAGTTTAACAACCCAGCATCATGAAGAACACTGAGGACTGGCTCAAAGCCTGGCAGAGATTCCATGTCCACGTTAGGAATGTGTGCATGATCGAAGACTTTGTCTTTGTTGAATAGCACCGAGGAATAGAAATTGGCTTGACTAGCAGTCCAGAAACGCCTCTTCCTTATGCGAGCAGAGTCATATGGGTTGTAGCCCGTGAAGAACACATGCTCGCCGAAGAAATCTTCAGCCTTGAACTTTTGCTTGCTTGAGAATGGATCCTTTGGTTTGGGCAGAGGAGTGTCAGTGAGTTGCATCACGACCTCAGGAATCGCAACCTCAGGTTCTTCAGGCTGAGGAATTTCTGGTTCCTCTTCAGTGGCAGTCTGCGTTGTCATATGATCAGCAGCAGCAGGTTCTTCAGCACTAATGGCTGGAATTTCTTCATACACAGACGAGGTGGGGTGAATTTCTTTAGAGCCCATTTGAACTGTTGGTGCAGGGGACTGAGGTATTTGTTGTATTGGGGTGAAGAGTTGAGAATTAGGGTGCAGACTTTCCCAAAAGTCATCATTCATCACTGGCGTAGTGCATCCAATATCCATGTCTTCATCTTCAATTTCTTGAACGCCAGCCTCTTCAGCTGTGAACTGAGCCATCGGCGAGGAAACAACTGGTGGTGAAGGGATCGCATCCACTTCAATTTCTTCATCAATCTGCTCTGACGAAGCAGCAGAATGATTTTCTTCATCAGATCGCTAGGGATCACATATTCTTCACCAAAAGGAACAAGGTCCTTTGATGGCATAGTTGAGATTGGAACAACATCAATGGGATTCTCAAACGAGCTGGTCATAGGCTTCATTTTCTTCGGAGCTGAAGAATCTGAAGCAGCTGATGCTTTCCTTTTCTTCACCGCAGCTTGCTCTGCAGCCTTGGTCTTCTTCACATCTGATGCAGATGGAAGGATAGGAGTTGGTGTAGGCACAGGAGGAGCTGAGGAATTTGATTGATTTGCTTTAGGCACAACTGATGCAGTTGCCCTGACTTCTTCATTTTCTTCAGGCGCACCACTAGTGGATGCCTGGCGATTTCTTCGGTAATTTGGAATGGAGTCATCAGCCTGGAACTAGCATTTTCTTCAAGATCTGAAAGTCATCGGTGGTCTTGGCATGTCCTTGATGGGCTGAAGCGAAGCTTCACTGAGGAACTTGTTGTTGCATTGGAGCTGCAACATTGGTGAACTTCTCGGTCGGTTTAACAAACCTGACTTTGGCTCCTTGCCAATCAGCATAGTAGGTGTTGAAGTTGTCATTTGAGAGCTTTGATTTCGCACTGAATTTTGATGAGTTCATCGGTTGTCATTTTGACAACGTTTTCCTCGAGAACTTCTCTTTCTGAACCGAGCCTTCTTGATCTGTCTGCCTTCTCAAATTTCCATTTCTCTTGATGATGAAATGGGTCACATGTGACTTTGGCCAGAGTCAAATGAAAATCAGGCATAGGGGTGTTTGGATCCTTGTGCGAGAGATCAATGTAATCGAGGACCATCTTAGGATCCAAAAGCGTGCTTGAGTGTGCCTTTGGCTCTAGCGGCCTTTTCTTGTCTGTCTTTGATGATTTCTGCAAGTTCATCATCATCAGCTTCATCGTCAGATGGCACTTGGAAGGCAACCTGTTTCTTCTTAGGACTTGGCCGAGGACCTCGACCAGCAATTGCCTTTGTCTTCAGCAAAGTGGGGCCTAATGAAGAATTTGGTGCAGCTGAGGAACTAGCTGAGACACCAGAGGCAATAGAGATGCCTGCAGTCCTTTGGCACGTGGCCAGATGCACAGTCTTGAGGACTTTCTTGGGAGAAGTTGAGGACTTTGGAGGAGGATCTGAGGATTTTGGAGGAGCAGGAGCAGAATGAGGAACTGGCCGTGAGGGCTTTGAAGATTCTGGCCGTGAGGGCATTCTTTGAGAACTTGGCCGTGAGGGCACAGTTGGTGAAGCACTTGGCTTGTGAGCAGGCTTCTTTGCCATTGATTTCCTAGGCTTGTGAGAGGCCTCGATGGCGTGCAGCAGCAGCAGAGTCTTCATTGAATTTCCTCACTGCTTCTTTGGCTTGTCTCGCCAACTTGGCTTGGCGCTTGGCCCATTCTTCAGAAAATCCTCACCATGCTTGATCTTTGGTGGGGTCAGCTTCTTGGCCAGGTGCCAATGGAGCTCTTGGGCATGGAGGATTAAGTACGAATTTCTTCATATACTTTGGAGTCACATACCTATACTCCCTCCATTCTCTTGCCTATCTCCTTTCAATCCTCTGTATGCGCACCTTGCGCTTATTTTTGTTCCCCTTTCCGAACTTGGCCTCATCAGGTGTGCAATAGTCAGCATAGATGTCCTCAGGTATTTCAAAAGCAGTCATGACCTCAGGCCTCTTTCCTCCTTTCTGTGGCTTCTTCTTATGCGCCATATTCTTCGATTGAGGAATTTGAACAATCGAATTCTCTCAAGAAGTATGCAACTTTTCTTCAAGGAATGCTTTGCAAATGAGTTAAGTTGATGAGAACCTAGTGATTCAGCAGAGGACATGAGTACACATGAATGCAGTATAGTTGCGAGGAATTTGGAGAGGTCATATGCTCGTTCTCGGAAGGTTTTTCAAAAGAACAAGTTTGAGGAATTTGACCGGATGAGCCTTGAAGAATTTCACTAAGCGTTCTTTGTCTTAGGTTCGAGTTGTATAGATCGAGGATCTACACAATTGAGGAATCTTGAAGAAAAATGATGCTTAGAGAAACGAATCAAGAATGTATGACTTGAGAGGTGTTTTGTGTGTGAGGATTTGAATAATAAAACACCTTTGAAGATTTTGTAGACAAAATTTGAATCAAAGAGGGCAGTAAAAATAACTTTTAATTACCCTGGACGAAGAACACGACGAAGAGTGAGGTGTAGATGTGAAGTTCGTCAGTTCAGATCTTGCACACCCTAACTCGGCAGAGGAAGACGGCTACGGCGGCGGCAGAGTGAAGATTTCCACGGCGGGCGCGAGTACGACGACGACGAGGTCGAGGCAGTGAAGCTCTTCCTCACCGGCGACGATGGAGTAGCGGCGGCGCTAGGGTTTGAGAAGCTCGAGTGGGAGAGAGAGCGGTCGAGCGGAGTAAAGGAAGTGAGGAAGGGGAGAGGGGGTATTTATAGCCACAGTGAAAAACTGTTCGCCCGAAGATTTAGGACGAACGTGGCCCTGACCGTTCTCATTCGCTTGACATGTGTCACCCACGTACTGAAAAGTGGAGATCGTGTTAGATCGTGGGTGAATAGATAATTCTATCGAAGGAAGCGGAACGGTTTGAGTGGCAAAGCCGAAATTTTTGATAAGATTAGTTTTAAAGTTCCGTTCGCAATTTCTTCAGCTGACAAGGACACAGTGAAGATTTTGAACGAGTTTCAAATAGAACACACATGAAGAATTTGTGAATAGTTTGGGTTGAGTATAGCACAGAGGGGGAAGGGTCCGATCACATTCACTTAGCAGAAAATGCAACTTGAAGAAATAGCCATAAGTGAATGCTGTAGAGGACATAAATCCATATATATATAGACAATGAAGAAAAACTACGGAAACAGTGAAGATTTTTCAAAGTTGAAGAATTTGAAAAACTGAGGAAAAACTCAAATTGAAGATTTTCAACTTTGGTGGTGGCGTGACCCACCGTATAAGAATGATGATTTCAGACACCGCATTACAATTGTCGTAGGGTTACGAGAATCCAATTCTTCATTAATTTCTTCACACTTAGAGTGTTGTTCTTCATTGATTGAAGAAAAAGTTTCTTCATGTGTTGCACATCTAAGTCATCAATTTTGCATAAGTGTTAGGATGAGTGTCCTTTTCAAAGAACATTCAAGATTCTAAGATATTTAGCTCACACCGCAACTTGCTAAATCTCTTCTCATCCATGGGCTTTGTGAAGATATCGGCCACTGTTCTTGATCTTCACATGCTCGATGGAGATGTCGCCCTTCAACACATGATCATGAAGAAAATGATGACGAATCTGAATGTGCTTTGTCTTCGAGTGCTGAACTGGGTTGTGAGCAATCTTGATGGCACTCTCATTGTCACAGTAGAGAGGCACATTATTCACGTTGATGCCGTAGTCCTTGAGAGTTTGCTTCATCCACAGCAATTGAGCACAGCAAGAACCAACAACAATGTACTAAGCTTCGCGATGAGACAATGATACGCCCGTTACTGTTTCTTGAGGACCAACGGACCAAAGATCGTCAGAAATGGCAAGTACCAGATGTTGACTTGCGGTCCACACGATCACCAAAGATAGTCGAGTCGTAATATCCAATGAGATCAAAAGCGAGCCCTTGGGGTACCATAATCCTAGTGTTGGTGTGTGAGCTAGATATCGAAGAATATGTTTCACAACCTTATGGTGTGATTCCTTCTGTAGCTTGAAATCGGGCACACATGCAAACACTAAGCATTATATCTGGCCTAGATGCACATAAGTACAATAAAGAACCAATCATGGAGCGGTATACCTTGTGATCAAGTCAATACCATTTTCATCGATTGCATAGATGGCCATTTGTGGGCATAGGAATTTTGACGCCTTTGCAATCTTGCATGCCGAATTTCCTCAGAACATCCTTGAGGTATTTCTCCTGAGATATGAATATGCCATTGCGTTGTTGATGAATTTGAAGACCTAAGAAGAATTTCAACTCTCCCATCATAGACATCTGATATTCTTCACTCATCATATAGGGAAATTCATCACTATAACGTTGGTCAGTACAGCCAAAGATAATATCATCAATGTATATTTGGCATACAAACAGTTCACCATCATAAGATTTTAGTAAAGAGAGTGGGGTCGAGTGAACCGGGTGTGAAGCCATTCTTCATGAGGAATTCCTTCAAAGTATCATACCACGCCCGAGGGGCCTGCTTGAGGCCATAGAGGGCCTTGTTGAGTCTGAAGACTTTGTCGAGATTCTTTGGATCTTCAAAACACAGGGGTTGAGCAACATATACTTCTTCCTCAAGCTTACCATTGAGGAATGCACTTTTCACATCCATTTGATATAAAGTGATATCATGATGGTTAGCATAAGCAAGTAATATGAATAGCCTCAAGTCTAGCAACAGTGCAAAAGTTTCATCGAAATCAATTCCTTCAACCTGTGTCTAGCCTTGAGCTACAAGTCGTGCCTTATTCCTCACCACAAGGCCATTATCATCTTGTTTGTTGCGGTAGATCCACTTTGTGCCAATGATATTATGCTTGCGAGGATGCAGACGTTTGACCAGTTCCTAGACGTTGTTGAGCTCGAATCGATGTGATTCTTCTTGCATGGCCTGAATCCACTCGGGCTCCGTAAATGCTTCATCTACCTTAGTGGGTTCTGTGATAGAGACAAAAGCATAGTGCCCACAAAAGTTAGATAAATGTGAAGCTTTTGAGCGTGTGAGAGGACCTGATGCTTCAATGTCATCGATGATCTTTTCAACTTGCACTTCTTTTGCAAGCGAGGATAAGCTGGTTGTCGTCGAGGAATTTGATCAGCATTTTCTTCAGCACCATTTTCTTCAGCGTTATCTTCAGGTGCATCAGCTCGACGTTCTTCACGTTCTGGAATGAATTCTTCAGCAGATTCTTCAGTAGGAATGACTTCTTCAGTCGCCTTGAACTTGATAGATTCCTCAGGTGCTGGTTCATCTATCACAGAAGGTAGGTGCTCTCTTTGCGAGCCATTAGTTTCATCGAACCGCACATCTATAGTTTCAACAACCTTGTGAAGAGCGTTATTGAAGAATCTGTAGGTGTGTGAGTCCTTTCCGTAACCAAGCATAAAATCTTCATGTGTTTTCGGTGCAAATTTAGCACTGTGATGAGGATCTCTAATCCAACATTTAGTACCGAAGACTTTGAAATAACTCACATTGGGTTTCTTGTCAGTGAGGAGTTCATAGGCAGTCTTCTTGAAGAATTTGTGAAGATATACCCTGTTGATGATGTGGCACGCGGTATCAATTGCATCAATCCAAAAACGACGAGGCGTTTTGTATTCATCAAGCATACTGCGAGCCATCTCAACAAGAGTTCTGTTCTTGCGCTCCACGACGCCATTTTGCTGAGGAGTATATGGAGCAGATAACTCATGAGTAATATCGAGTTCATCGAGATAGTCATCAAGACCAGAATTCTTGAACTCAGTTCCATTGTCACTCCTGATGTGCTTGATCTTCACACCAAAGTTGGTTGAAGCCCTCGAGGAAAATCGTTTGAAGACTTCCTGCACTTCATGTTTGTAAGTAATAATGTGTACCCATGTGTAACGAGAATAATCATCACCAATAACAAAGCCATATAGAGATGCATCATTAGTGACTGCTGAGTAATGATTAGGACCAAAGAGGTACATGTGAAGCAATTCGAATGGTCGAGTAGTGGTCATGATAGTCTTCGCTGGATGCTTGGCCTTGGTCATTTTTCCAGCTTCATAGGCTCCACACAAGTGATCCTTGAGGAATTTGACATTCTCAATGCCAATGACATGCTTCTTCTTCGCAAGCATGTGCAAATTCCTCATGCCTGCGTGACCAAGTCGTCGATGCCATAGCCAGCCTTCTGAAGCTTTTGCAAGTAGACACACGGCTGGTTGTGGTCATGTAGAGAAATCAACAATATACAAATCTCCTCTCCTAAAGCCTTCGAAGACTTTGGAATGTCAGCTTCCATAATCACAACACAACGGTACTTGCCAAAGACAACAACCATATCAAGATCACAAAGCATTGAGACTGACATGAGGTTGTATCCTAAGGACTCAACAAGCATGACCTTGACCATGTGTATGTCCTTAGAGATCGCAACCTTACCTAGACCCAATACCTGACTTTTGCCTTTGTCAGCAAAGATGATATGCTTCAGATGTGATGGTGATAAGGGAGCATCCATCAATAGATTCTTGTCACCATTCATGTGATTTGTACATCCACTATCGAGGACCCACTCAGAGGCTTTGGGTTGATCATCCTGCAGATGAATTAGTGCAGCTTACGAACTCATATACTTCATCGATGAAGAATATGATATCAAATTCATCGAGATGAATTTCATCAAGCAAAGAAACAGATATAGTAGTAGGAGGACGTGTGAAATGAAAGTTCATTTCTTCATGATTAGCCTGCGTCCTTTCGAGCAATTTTGTCGGGCCCCGGCAAATTCTTGAGGACGTTAAAGTATGCGTGCGGAGACCTGACCTGCAGAAGAGATTAGTTCTTTTTCTTCACCACCCACATCTGAAGGGGTGGCAAAGAGTTCATCATTCTCTGAGCTCCATATGTGAATGGTGGCATAGAAGCCAATCCATTCGTTTCACATAAGAGGGGTTAGGGTAAGCATATGAATAAGCGGAGAAATTCTTGAGGACTTATGAAGATAATGGTTTGAAGAATAATGCATATATTCATAGCCCTTAGCTCTACCTGCGAAAGCGAGTTGTTAGCACGATGATAATCATATGAGGACTTTGATCCTTTTGAGGAATTTGATCCACGTGAGGAATTTGGTCCGTATGAGGACTTGGATCCATCTGAAGAATTTGGTCCATATGAAGAGTTTGATCTGGGGTTCCTATTCTTCACAGGTGGTGTCATGAGGACATTCACCTGAAGACTTTCAAGGTACCTTTTAGGAACCCATATTTTCTTCATAGGGGAACCGTTCCTGCAGTTAGTGCAAACATATCTAGCAAATACTTCACCATTCTGATTTTTGAACAGTTTATAGATGGAGCCAAATGACTCATCAGAAGAATGAGGAGATTCACATGTAAAGCCAGATAAGTTAGATGGATCAACTCGAGGTCCCTTTGCAGCAACCCATGAGGTTTTGGGGAACTGCTCAGGCTTCCAATATGTTCCATCAGCATTGAGTTTCCTCTCAAAGGCAATACCCTCTTTCCTAGGGTTCCTGTTGAGGATCTCGCTTTTAAGCACATCACAAAGAGTCTGATGCCCTTTGAGGCTTTTTGTACATGCATGTCATGTACAATTCCTTCAACCTGCATCGTCGGTGATACTAGCAATGTACTCGGATGAGGAATTAGTGATAGCAAGAGGCGGGAGAAGAATTTGTAACAATTGAAGCATTTGAACATTCGGTGAAGAATTAAGCGTATTCACGCTCAATGCACTTTAAGCATGGAGGAACAAATTCTTCACGAGAAGCGCTGATTTGTTGAGCAAGTAATGAATCGCGCTCCTTCGAAGATCTTCATAACTCACTCTTAGCTTCTCAAGATCTTGCTTTCTTTGAAGAAATTCATAAGAAAGCTTCTCATGATCGAGATAGGAGAGTGTTATGATGACCTTGAAGGCTGTCAAACCTAGATCAAGTCTCTCGAAGATTTTCGATCGAGGCTTTTTACTGCGATCCATTTCTTCACCCAACATATCATCACTTTTGTCTAGCATGTTTTGAACCTTTTCAAAAGCCCTTTGTTGTTTTGCAGCAATCTTAGCAAGTTTAGAGTAGCTGGGCTTGAGGTCATCATCAGATTCATTCTCACTAGATTCAGAGGAGGTATATTTAAGTACCTTGGCACCCTTTGCCATGAAGCAATAGGTGGGAGCGTAGTCATCATTATCGTCATCAGCCTTGTTGGTGAGGATAGTTTCTTCAGAGTTGAAGATAGACTTGCTGACAAAAGCAGTAGCGAGAGCCAGACTCGCCACACCAGACTCGGACTCCTCAGATGCCTCCTCCTCCTCATGTTCCTCAGATTCAGCTTTAGATTCCATTTCCTTGCCAATGAATGCCCGAGCCTTCTTGGAGCTGCTCTTCTTGTGAGATGAAGACTTCGAGGATTTTGATGATGAAGATTTTGACGATTTATTTTTCTTCTTAGCGTCATCAGAACTGTAATCCTTGTATTTCTTCTTCTTTAATTCCTTTTCCCACTGAGGACAATCTTGAATATAGTGACCAGGTTTCTTGAACTTGTGGCATAGCCTTCTCTTATAGTCACTGGATGAGGAATCACTGCTCCTTGAGGATTTTCCAAAGCAACCACGTCTTGAGAACTTCTGGAACTTCTTCATGAGCAGTGCTAGATCCTGGCTCAATTCTTCAGGATCACCAAGGCTGCTACCAGAATCTTCACATTTAGATTCAGACTCTGTCTTGGCCTTCAGAGCACGTGATTTGCCATAGCTCGAACCATAGAGATCTCTCTTTTCAGCAAGCTGGAACTCATGAGTATTTAGCCTCTCGAGGATATCAGCTGGATCAAGTGACTTGTAGTCAGCACATTCTTCTATCATCAGTGTCAGAGTATCAAATGAGGAATCAAGCAATCTCAACAATTTCTTCACCACCTCATGGTCGGTGATGTCAGTGGCACCAAGCGCTTGAAGCTCATTTGAGATGTCAGTGAGGCGATCGAAGGTTTGTTGAACATTTCCATTGCCGAGTCTTTTGAAGCGGTTGAAGAGATTGCGAAAACATCAACTCGAGAGTCACGCTGAGTTGAGACTCCTTCATTTACTTTGGACAGCCTATCCCAGATAAGCTTAGCAGTTTCCAAAGCACTCACTTTTCCATACTGTCCTTTGCTCAGATGGCCACATATGATATTCTTCGCTTGAGAATCGAGTTGCTTGAATCTCTTCACATCGGTAGCGTTCAGTGAGGGTGAGACAATGGGAACACCATTTTCCACAACATACCAGAGATCGTTATCAATTGCCTCAAGATGCATTCGCATCTTATTCTTCCAGTAGGGGTAGTCTGTCCCATCGAAGGTAGGACAGCCAGTAGAGACCTTGATCATACCTGCGGTCGACATAACTAAAACTCCAGGCGGTTAAACCAAAATCACACAGAACAAGGGAGTACCTTGCTCTAATACCAATTGAAAGTGTGTTATATCGACTAGAGGGGGGTGAATAGGC
The DNA here is from genome assembly GCA_021605145.1 of Aegilops bicornis. Taxonomy (NCBI): domain Eukaryota; kingdom Viridiplantae; phylum Streptophyta; class Magnoliopsida; order Poales; family Poaceae; genus Aegilops; species Aegilops bicornis. The sequence continues at coordinate 294,914,284 of CM038672.1, read as the reverse complement.
GATTTTTATGAATTCTTCACCGAGGAATTTGCCGGTGAGGAAATTCCTTAGCGAAGAACTACTTGCAGCAGAATAAGTACTCAAGAGTAAGCATAACAGAATACAATAATGGTCATCATGATGAAATGAAGACAAGCACAGAGTACAGAAAGCATAATCACAGGATAACACAAGATGAAGACAAACAGACTGAACAAATTGAACTGAGGAAATTGAGGAAGTCTTCAGTCAAAGTCTTCAAACACAGATATGAACAAACACTCAACACAGTAGTGAGGAAATGAAAGAGTTGAGGTGATAGAACCAGTAAGCTTGGTGAAGACAATGATTTGGCAGACCAGTTCCAACTGTTGTCTCAGTTGTACATCTGGTTGGAGCAGCTGAGTATTTAAACTCGAGGACACACAGTCCCGGACACCCGATACCGAGCACGCAGCTCAGGACACCAAGTACTCACTGTATTCTCCTTGAACTAAGGTCACACAGACCTTGTCCAATCACTCGTGGTAAGTCTTCAGGCGACTTCCAAACCTTCACAGACTCGGTCACTCGGCGATCCACAATTCCTCTTGGATGCTCCAGACCATGACGCCTAACCGTCTGGAAGAAGCACAGTCTTCAAAGGTAACAAGTGTCGGATCCACGAAGGATCAATATCTTCAGTGATGCTCAATCACTTTGGGTTTGTAGGTGTTTGGTTTTGGGTTTTCCTCACTCGATGATTTTCGCTCAAAGTCCTCGGAGGATGGGATGCTCTCAAATGACAAGTGTCAGTTTCTCTCGAAGCAGCCAACCAGCTAGTGGTTGTAGGGGCGGCTATTTATAGCCTAGGGAGCAGCCCAACATGATAAGACATAAATGCCCTTCAATGATATGACCGTTAGGTGGATAAGATATTTTGGGACAGTGGCGCTTGTGACAGCAACGGTCGGAAATTTGACTCTCAAATTCCTCGGGGCTATCATGTTCCTCCTTTGTGTAGGCAATCCAAGACCTTGGCGAATTCCTAACTCCTCGGTCGGGACAAATTCCACAATGACCGGAAGAACTTCGTCTCTCACATCAAGAAATTGACTGAATCAGTATGAGATTTCCAATGGCTTCACTCGAAGGGATTGGTAGGTGTAGGATTTTGAGTTGGGCATCACATGGAAATTTCTCCTTAGTATTTCCTCGACCCCCTTTAACAGTACGGTGTTTCCTATGAATCAAGAAAGAGAAAACGAAACTACGAAAACAAAAGTCTTCACGCTTCATGTTCCTCAAATAAATACCAAGTCTTCAAGGTCACACCAATTTCTTCACTTTCAAAGTCTTCAGAAAGTCTTCACAATAACAAAGTCTTCAGTCAAAGAACTTCATTTTTAGGGGTCGACTTTCTCTGTAAATATCAAACTCCTCATAGACTTATAGACCTGTGTACACTCATAAACACATTATTCCCTTAACCTATAAGTCTTCAATACACCAAAATCACTATGGGGCACTAGATGCACTTACACCCAGCGCGGCCCATCTTCATCAGCACAAGACTCAAGACCCTCGCGGGGCGTACGACGCAAGGCTTCCTCAGGGACGGCCACGCCAGGTAGGCTCGCGAGGAGGCGGAGAGATCAAGGCAGGGTACCTCTGATAACCCACAAGTGTAGGGGATCACAACAACTTTCGAGGGTAGAGTATTCAACCCAAATTTATTGATTCGACACAAGGGGAGCCAAAGAATATTCTCAAGTATTAGCAACTGAGTTGTCAATTCAGCCACACCTCGATAAGTTAATATCTGTAGCAAAGTGTTTAGTAGAAAAGTAGTATGATACCAGTGGTAACGGTAACAAAAGAGCAATGAAAGCAAAAGTAATATTTTTGGTGTTTTGTAGTGATTGTAACAATAGCAACGGGAAAGTAAATAAGCGTAAACCAAAGATATGGAAAGCTCGTAGGCATTGGATAGGTGATGGATAATTATGCCGGATGCGGTTCATCATGTAATAGTCATAACATAGGGTGACACAGAACTAGCTCCAATTCATCAATGTAATGTAGGCATGTATTCCGAATATAGTGATACGTGCTTATGGAAAAGAACTCGCATGACATCTTTTGTCCTACCCTCCCGTGGCAGCGGGGTCCTAATGGAAACTAAGGGATATTAAGGCCTCCTTTTAATAGCGCGCCCCCACCCTCGTGGACAGGGTGTGGGCCCCTGGTCTTCATCTTTGGCGAGGATTTTTTATTATTATTTCTAAGATGTTCCGTGGAGTTTCAGGTCATTCCGAGAACTTTTGTTTTCTGCACATAAAACAACATCACGGTAATTCTGCTGAAAACAGCGTCAGTCCGGTTAGTTCCATTCAAATCATACAAGTTAGAGTCCAAAACAAGGGCAAAAGTGTTTGGAAAAGTAGATACGACGGAGACGTATCAACTCCCCCAAGCTTAAACCCTTGCTTGTCCTCAAGCAATTCAGTTGACAAACCGAAAGAGAAAAGAAAAACTTTTACAAACTACTGTTTGCTCTTGTTGTTGTAAATATGTCAAGTCAACATTCAAGTTTTCAGCAAAGATTATAACTAACCACATTTGCAATAATTCTCAGGTCTCATATTTACTCATATCAATGGCATAATCAACTAGCGAGTCATAATAATAAATCTCGGATGACAACACTTCCTCAAAACAATCATAATATGATAACAAGATGGTATCTCGCTAGCCCTTTCTCGAGACCAAGAAACATAAATGCAGAGCACCTTTAAAGACCAAGGACTGACTAGACATTGTAATTCATGGTAAAGGAGATCCACCATAGTCATACCCAATATAAATTAACAGTAATGATTGCAAATGACAGCTGCGCTCTCCAGCTAGTGCTTTTAATAAGAGGGTGATGACTCAACATAAAAGTAAATAGATAGGCCCTTCACAGAGGGAAGCAGGGATTTGTATAGGTGCCAGAGCTCGGTTTTGAAATAGAGATTGTATAATATTTTGAGCGGCATACTTTCATTGTCAACATAAAGACTAAGAGATGGCGATATCTTCCATGTCACACACATTATAGGCGGTTCCCAAACAAAATGGTAAAGTTTATACTCCCCCTCCACCAACAAGCATCAATCCACGACTTGCTCGAAACAACGAGTGCCTCCAACATACATCAGGTCCCAGGGGGAGTTTTGTTTGCAATTAATTTTGATTTAGTTTGCATAAAGCATGGGACTGGGCATCCCGGTGACAAGCCATGTTCTCGTGAGTGAGGAGCGGAGTCCACTCCTCTTGAGAATAACCCGCCTAACATGGAAGATAAGGACAACCATAGTTGATACATGGGCTATTCGAGCATACAAAATGTAATGTTTATTTGAAGGTTTAGAGTTTGGCACATACAAATTTACTTGGAACGGCAGGTAGATACCGCATATAGGAAGGTATAGTGGACTCATCTGGAATAACTTTGGGGTTTATGATTGGATGCACAAGCAGTATTCCCGCTTAGTACAAGTGAAGGCTAGCAAAAGACCGGAAGCGACCAACTAGAGAGCGACAACAGTCATGCACATACATTAAAATTAATAAACATTGGATGCAAGCATGAGTAGGATATAATCCACCATGAACATAAATATCGTGAAGGCTATGTTGATTTGTTTCAACTACATGTGTGAACATGTGCCAAGTCGAGTCACTTAAATCATTCAAAGGAGGATACCACCCCACGATACCACATCACAACCATTTTAATAGCATGTTGGCACGCAAGGTAAACCATTATAACTCATAGCTAATCAAGCATGGCATGAGCAACTATGATCTCTAATTGTCATTGCAAACATGTTTATCCATAATAGGCTGAATCAAGAACGATGTACTAATCATATTTACAAAAACAAGAGAGTTCGAGTTCGTACCAGCTTTTCCCATCTCAGTCAGTCCATCATATATAATCATAATTGCCTTTCACTTGCACGACCGAACGATGTAAATAATAAAAGTGCACGTGCATTGGACTAAGCCGGAATCTGCGAGCATTCAATAAACAGGAGAAGACAAGGCAATATGGGCTCTTGGTTAAATCAACAATAATGCATATAAGAGCCACTTCAACAATTTAATTATGGTTTTCTCCTATCGACCCCCAAAGAAAAGAAAAGAAATAAAACTATTTACACGGGAAAGCTCCCAACAAGCAAAAGAAGAACGGGAAATATTTTTGGGTTTTCTTTTTAATTATTACTACTACAGCAGGAAAAGTAAACTACTACTGATTTTGTTGTTGTTTTCTTAAAGTTTATTAAACAGACAAAAAGAAAGCAGGAAAAAGAAAATAAACTAGCATGGATATTACATTGAAAGAGTATGAGCACCGACATCTAGCAATGAGTGTGTGTGAACATAAATGTAATGTCGGTGGGAAATACGTACTCCCCCAAGCTTAGGCTTTTGGCCTAAGTTGGTTCATTGCCGAGGATAGCCTGGCGAGATACCCGTAGGTGTAGCTAGGGTCGTCTTGTGATGCATGCTATCGCCTCCTGAGCTGCAGCGTGGCGTCGAGCCGCCTCCGCTCTTCTCTCGTACTCATCTGCCTCCTCTCTGGTAATAACATATCTTCCTTTTGTCTGAGAATCAAAGAAGGCAGGAGCAGGAAGAGTAATACAGACAACATGCCATTTGTTAAAGATTAGTCGATACTGGAGGGGTGATTCAGTCCTCTCAACAAACTGGTGGGAAACCATAGAATCAAAATCTAAATAAGTAGGGGGTAACTCCATATCACCCTCACGAATGTCTATCTCGAGAAAATGAGCTAAGCGGGTTGCATAAATTCCTCCAAAGAAATATATGTTATATCTATTATGATGCAACCTACGAGCTACTATGGCTCCCATATGATAAGATTGGTTTCCTAACACAGCACTCCTGAGAATGCTGAGATCAGGGACACACATGTGACATGCTTCATCCTTAGCATTTATGCACCTACCGATGAAGAGAGCAAAATAATGTATAGCAGGAAAGTGAATGCTCCCTATGGCTTGCGTTATATCTCTAGATTCCCCCACAATTATACTAGCAAGAAAGTCTCTAAATTCAGATTTATGGGGATCAATAGTACTACCCCATTGTGGGAGTTTGCAAGAAAAAGTAAAATCCTCTAAGTCCATGGTATAAGATTTCTCATAAAGATCAAACATGACAGAAGGGGAATTACACGAAGATAAAAACTCAAATCTCCTCACAAATGAACTAGTGAGATCATGATACTGTGGGCATTTGTCTGCCTCAAAGTCCACAAGACCGGTGTTACACAAATATGCGTTAAATTATTCTTTGATTCCCGCTCGATCCATAATATTTTCCGAAGGCCATTGACAGGGCCTCACGGGAGCGTCCCTTGGGGGCTCCTCATTGGCATCGCGCATTGCAAGCCTAGGGCCTTGCTTCCTTGAAGAACCACCTTGGAAAATTTTCCTGAACATATTGTTTTCTCTGAAAAAATTCTGAATTTTTTAGTAACTTCAAACAAAAGTGAACCAACTTCAATAAAATTGATAGCAAGTACTCCTACAAGTGACTAGAGCCTATATCAAGCATTATAACTACTTGGAACCATATAAATTTGACATGCAAGCTCAAGAACATGGTCACCTATGCAGCACAAATTTGCAATGAATAAAGCACTAGAACAAAAACTAATTGGACCAATGGAGGAGTCACATACCAAGGAATAATCTCCCCAAGCAATTTTGTGAGAGGTGCTTTGAGCAAGGAGATCGAAAATCACAAAGAACGGGGCTGGAACTCGTGTTTGAGCTGGTTATTCGTGTTTGTGGGAGGAAGAAGAAGAGGATGGTTGCAGGAATAAGTGGAGGAGGGCCACCGTGGGCCCACGAGGCAGGGGGGCGCACCCAGGGGGTAGGGCGCGCCCTCCACCCTTGTGGCCAGGTGGCAGCTCCCCCCGCGGTAATTTCTGCACTAAAAATCCTCAAATATTCCTGAAAAAATCATATTAAATTGGCATGGCATTCTGAGAACTTTTATTTTCGGGATATTTTTATATTGCACAGATAGATCGAGAAATGTATGTAAAAATACTATTTTTACTTTATTACAACTAAATAACAGAAAGTATAAAGAGGGTACAGAAGGTTGTGCTTCTAGTTTCATCCGTATCATGCTCATCAAAAGGAATCCACTAACAAGGTTGATCAGGTCTTGTTAACAAACTCATTCCGATTAACATGGAACCGGAGATATTTCGAATAACACTATGTTACCTCAACGGGGATATGCACATCCCCTATAATAAGAATATCATATTTTTTCTTGACAGTAGGAAGAGGAAATTCAAAACCTCCGAATATAATCGATGGAACTTTTCCAATAGAGTTGATGCTATAAACTTGAGGTTGTTTCCTCGGAAAGTGTACCGTCTACTCATTACCATTAACATGACAAGTGACATTACCTTTGTTGCAATCAATAACAGCCCCTGCAGTATTCAGAAAAGGTCTTGCAAGAATAATAGACATACTATCGTCCTCGAGAATATCAAGAATAACAAAGTCCGTTAAAATAGTAACGTTTGCAACCATAACAGGCACATCCTCACAAATACCGACAGGTATAGCAGTTGATTTATCAGCCATTTGCAAAGATATTTCAGTAGGTGTCAACTTATTCAAATCAAGTCTACGATATAAAGAGAGAGGCATAACACTAACACCGGCTCCAAGATCACATAAAGCTGTTTTAACATAGTTTCTTTTAATGGAGCAAGGTATAGTGGGTACTCCTGGATCTCCAAGTTTCTTTGGTACTCCACCCTTAAAAGTATAATTAGCAAGTATGGTGGAAATTTCAGCTTCCAGTATTTTTCTCTTATTGGTAATTATATCCTTCATATACTTAGCATAAGGATTCGTTTTGAGCACATCAGTTAATCGCATACGCAAAAAGATAGGTCTAATCATTTCAGCAAAGCGCTCAAAATCCTCATCATCCTTTTTCTTGGATGGTTTGGGAGGAAAAGGCATGGGTTTCTGAACCCATGGTTCTCTTTCTTTACCATGTTTCCTAGCAACAAGGTCTCTCTTATCATAACGTTGATTCTTTGATTGTGGGTTATCAAGATCAACAGCAGGTTCAACTTCTACATCATTATCATTACTAGGTTGAGCATCATCATGAACAACATCATTAACATTTTCAATAGGTTCATGTTCCTTACCAGATTGTGTTTCAACATCAGACATAGATATATCATTTATATTCTCAGGTGGTTCAGCGATAGGTTCACTAGAAGTTTGCAAAGTCCTATCATTTTTCTTTTTCTTCCTTTTAGAAGAACTAGGCACATCAGTATTTCTCTGAGAATCTTGCTCAATTCTCTTAGGGTGGCCTTTAGGATACAAAGGTTTCTGAGTCATTCTACCAGTTCTAGTAGCCACTCTAACAGCATAATCATTTTTCTTACTATTCATTTCATTGAGCAAATCATTTTGAGCCTTAAGTACTTGTTCTACTTGAGTGGTAACCATAGAAGCATGTTTGTTAATGAGTTTAAGTTCACATCTAACATTAGCATATAATCACCCAAGTGTTTAATCATAAAGGTTTTTTGTTTTAATTGTCTACCAAAATAAGCATTAAAATTTTCTTGTTTGACAATAAAATTATCAAACTCATCCAAGCATTGTCTAGCAGACTTATAGTGAGGAATATCACCTTCATTAAATCTATAGAGAGAATTTACCTTTATTACCTGTGTCGGGTTATCGGGATCAGGAGGTTCTTCAATTGGTAATGGATCAAGAGCATATGTTTCTTCAACACGCGGTAAATTAAGACCATGTATTTCTTCAATAGGAGGTAAATTCTTAACATCTTCAGCTTTAGTACCTTTTTCTTTCATAGATTTCTTTGCCTCTTGCATATCTTCAGGACTGAGAAATAGAACACCTCTTTTCTTCGGAGTTGGTTTAGGAATAGGCTCAGTAATTGTCTCTGGAGCTGGCTCAGGGGCCGGCTCGGGAGGTGACCAATTATTTTCATTTGTTAACATATTATTCAATAGAATTTCAGCTTCATCCGGTGTTCTTTCCCTGAAAAGAGAGCCAACACAACTATCCAGGTAATCTCTGGAAGCATCGGTTAGTCCATTATAAAAGATATCAAGTATTTCATTTTTCTTAAGAGGATGATTAGGCAAAGCATTAAGTAACTTGAGAAGCCTCCCCCAAGCTTGTGGGAGACTCTCTTCTTCAATTTGCACAAAGTTATATATTTCCTTTAAAGTAGCTTGTTTCTTATGAGCAGGGAAATATTTAGCAGAGAAGTAATAAATCATATCCTAGGGACTACGCACACAACCAGGATCTAGAGAATTAAACCATATCTTAGCATCACCCGTTAATGAGAACGGAAATATTTGAAGGATATAAAAGTAGCGAGATCTCTCATCATTCGTGAACAGGGTGGATATATCATTTAATTTAGTAAGATGTGCCACAACAGTTTCAGATTCATAACCATGAAAAGGATCAGATTCAACCAAAGTAATTATATCAGGATCAACAGAGAATTCATAATCCTTATCGGGAACACAAATAGGTGAAGTAGCAAAAGCAGGGTTAGGTTTCATTCTGTCTCTAAGAGATTCTTTACTCCATTTCACTAACAACCTCTTAAGTTCGTATCTATCCTGGAAGGCAAAAATAGCTGCAGAAGAGTCCGTATCAAAAAGATAACCCTCAGGAATAGCAGGCATATCTTCACCATCACTTTCATCAACATAATCAGTTTCAATAGTTTCTTTCTCTCTAGCCCTAGAAATTTGTTCATCAAGAAATTCACCAAGGGGCACAGTAGTATCAAGCATAGAAGTAGTTTCATCATAAGTATCATGCATAGCAGAAGTGGCATCATCAATAACATGCGACATATCAGAACGAATAGCAGACGCAGGTTTAGGTGTCGCAAGCTTACTCATAATAGAAGGTTAATCAAGTGCAGAGCTAGATGACAGTTGAGGGATAAATTTTTGTCTTAGCGTCTTTCAAATTCTTCATAGTGTCCAGCAGATATAAATCCCAAGTAACTCAAAGAATAGAGCTATGCTCCCCGGCAACGGCGCCATAAATTAGTCTTGATAACCCACAAGTGTAGGGGATCACAACAACTTTCGAGGGTAGAGTATTCAACCCAAATTTATTGATTCGACACAAGGGGAGCCAAAGAATATTCTCAAGTATTAGCAACTGAGTTGTCAATTCAGCCACACTGGATAACTTAATATCTGCAGCAAAGTGTTTAGTAGCAAAGTAGTGTGATAGCGATTAGTAACGGTAACAAAAGAGCAATGAAAGCAAAAGTAATATTTTTGGTGTTTTGTAGTGATTGTAACAATAGCAACGGGAAAGTAAATAAGCGTAAACCAGTATATGGAAAGCTCGTAGGCATTGGATCGGTGATGGATGATTATGCCGGATGCGGTTCATCATGTAACAGTCATAACATAGGGTGACACAGAACTACCTCCAATTCATCAATGTAATGTAGGCATGTGTTCCAAATATAGTCATACGTGCTTATGGAAAAGAACTCGCATGACATCTTTTGTCCTACCCTTCCGTGGCAGCGGGGTCCTAATGGAAAATAAGGGATATTAAGGCCTCCTTTTAATAGAGAACCAGAACAAAGCATTAGCACATAGTGAATACATGAACTCCTCAAACTATGGTCATCACCAAGAAGTATCCCGATTATTGTCACTTGAGGTTGTCGGATCATAACACATAATAGGTGACTATAGACTTGCAAGATAGGATCAAGAACACACATATATTCATGAAAACATAACAGGTTCAGATCTGAAATCATGGCACTCGGGCCCTAGTGACAAGCATTAAGCATAGCAAAGTCATAGCAACATCAATCTCAGAACATAATGGATACTAGGGATCAAACCCTAACAAAACTAACTCGATTACATGATAGATCTCACCCAGCCCATCACCGTCCAGCAAGCCTATGATGGAATTACTCACGCACGACGGTGAGCATCATGAAATTGGTGATGGAGGATGGTTGATGATGACGACAGCGATGAATCTCCCTCTCCGGAGCCCCGAACAGACTCCAGATCAGCCCTCCCGAGAGGTTTTAGGGCTTGGCGGCGGCTCCATATCGTAAAACGTGATAATTTCTTCTCTCTGATTTTTCTCTCTCCGAAAGCCAATATATAGAGTTGGAGTTGGCGTCGGAAGGTCTCGAGGGGCCCACGAGGTAGGGGCGCGCCCGGGAGGGGCGCCCCACCCTCGTGGACAGTGTGGGCCTTGGTCTTCATCTTTGGCGAGGATTTTTTATTATTTTTCTAAGATGTTCCGTGGAGTTTCAGGTCATTCCGAGAACTTTTGTTTTACGCATAAAACAACATCATGGTAATTCTGCTGAAAACAACGTCAGTCCGGGTTAGTTCCATTCAAATCATACAAGTTAGAGTCCAAAACAAGGGCAAAAGTGTTTGGAAAAGTAGAAACGACGGAGACGTATCAACCTCGCGAGGTGCTCGTGACGCAAGCCATGACGATCGAGACCAGGCGGGCGCCGGCCTACGCAGTGTCCTTGTTTCCTCTTTGGTGCAAAGGGGGAAAGCTTAGACGTGGAGTACCGAGGCATCAGGCAAAGGTTGCCATTTCAGTGCAACGAGACCAAGACCAGCGGAGCGGCAGGATGGAGGTCACCGTGGAGCCCAAGATGGCGTCATCGCCAGCGCTTTTGGCAGCCAAAGACCAACTTTAGTCAGGATAACTTGTACTAGATGTTCCCCTTTGAAATGGCCGTTGTTGGCGCCCTTCCCGCTCAATATTTGGGAAGAGGACAGGGCCTCTATAAATAGAGCTAGCCACCACCGTAGAGGGCATGAGATGGAACCCTAGCGAGAGAGAGAGAGAGGCGATCGAACTCACCCAAGCAGTTCATCACACCATCTCAAGAACACCTCTCGCGAGGCTGTTCTTCCCCTGTACTGTTCATCATCAGCCCCTGAGGCAATCCACCACACCACACACTGGAGTAGGTTATTACACCACAGCGGTGGCCCGAACTAGTATAAATCTTGTGTCCCTTGTGTTGTTCATCGTCTTTATCTTAGATCTCACGAGGCAATCAGACGTAGATTAGTAGGGGAGAGATCTTCGTGCTCATCCCAGAGTTCGAACCTTAAGGGTCTGCCGGAACCCAACTTCCGACATTTGGCGCACCAGGTAGGGGTGCACCGGGATCTCCCTTCTTCCGTCCTACATTCCGCCGTGTCACCGCCTCCATGTCCGTCGACCCGACGGCCAACTCCGACCGCTGGGCGGCATGGCCTGCCCATGCCGTGCCGCCTGCCCAAGGTGACCTCAACCCTGCACCTCAGGCAGCCCGCGCCCCGCAGAATGCTGCGGGACACGGGCGGCGCGGTCAGGCGTCCCCTGCCCTCACTCCACGGCAAGTACGATCGGCAGTAAGGGCCTCAAGCCACGCTGCAGCCATGGCGCCGCACACCCGACGGGAGCAGGCAAACATGAAGGCCGCGCTCACGGTGGTGCGAGAGCTGCTACGGTGAAGACTGCAAGAAAGCGGCCGCGACGTGCTACTGGAACGTGTCGCCGAGCTCCTGGATGCTGCTGCATCAGGGGCTCCCCCGTTCTGCGTCCAGCTTCCACCCTAGGCCCCGGGAGGATCACGAGGCCGGCCGATCCGCGCCCACGCGCCCCCGAACGCGCTTCAAGGCTTCATCAACACCGGCCTGGCCGTCATCGCCGAGCAGCAGGCTGCGCCAGCACCGCCCTGGTAAGAGAGGGCATGCACAGCGCTGCCTCTGGTCCCAGCGGGCCGCCACCTTACCATCCCCAAGATGGAGCTTCAAGTCGAGCTGCATGGCATGCAGAGCGCCACGTCAAGGCCTTTGGGGTGGTGGCCCCGGAGGCCTATGTGCCCCACATGGTGGATCGAGGGTACACGCTGGAGGAAGACCACGGCTCATTCCTCGGGTTAGGCTGGGAGGAGGAGGCGCCAGAAGCCGAGCTCTTTCAGGAGCCTCACGGGAGCCTCGACAACTATCGGGTACCGCTAATTCCTCAGGAGCAGGCTTATGCTAACCATGGGTCGCAGGAGGTTCAGGTCACCGCAGCGGATGGCTGCCCCAGTGCGGCAGTCTCCTTCCCCTCGGGAGGAGGGCACTGGGGGCAGCAGGAGGGGGTCGGGAGCCAGGCTCCCCTCCACGGCATGCGGAGCAAGGAGTTCTTCGAAGGTAGGCCCTCTGCCGGGTAGGTGCCCCAGGGCCTGCCCCCGACAGAGGACTTGTGGTCGTCGGGGGAACCACTGGCGTTCCCTTCTCCCCATTGGCGTCTTCCTGGTTTCCGGTCGCCGTCGGTGGGGTCAAGGGTGGCGCAAGGCGGGGCCCTCATCTGGCGATATGAAGCAAGGCTAGTACCTGTGAAGCTCGTCGCCCGTGACACTCTCACGTAATAATGAGTTGGGGCTGTACACGCCCCAGAGTCTTCGGAGAGCCGCCCTCGGGCCTCGAGGGCTCCCTCCCATGCCCAGTGGCAGCACTTAGCTCCGCGCTGGTGAGAAGTCGTCGAAGACTAGACTAGGTGCCGGACGCGGCCATTTGCTCTTGTTTTCTCCTTTCGTGCGAACAAGCTTTCTTGCCTCAGATCTAAGTTGAAGTTGAATTTGTGTTTGCGTATGCGGGAAGGGGTGTTGTGTCTTATTCGCGTGCTTTCTCGTGCTCCTATTTCCGCTCAAGTTGGGATTCACACTAGCTGCCTCCCTCTCGCGGGCCCCTCGCGAGTAGGGCAGGCCCCAGCACGTGCGCCCACCGTCCCGCGGCCGATGTTCGCTCCAGCCAGGCTCTCGCCGCATGGTCAAATGGGACCCCCATGGGCCCTCGAATGTACACCACAAGCCCACTCGAGGCTTGCCAAGACAAAGGTAAAACCACAACAACCTATTCAACACGACAATCACGGCGCTAATCTTGACAACGCATAGGCGACAATTTTCTTACATGAGGGGCTTCCCCTCCCAAAAATGCTCTCACAACCTTCAGGGCCACGCCCAAGTCTCTTCCTGCGTAGGGCCAGCAGCGGGAGGAAGCACGGGGTGAGTCGGACAAATCTCTCGCCGCATCTCCCAGGGCATCCCCGGAGGCGTCGCTGGCACCACCATCGTCGTCGCCAGCCTCTTCATCACTATTGTTGGCGCCGTCTCCACCATCGTTCACCACGGCGCCTTCATCGGCACCAACGATCACCCCGTCGTCGTCGAAAGTGAAGACCCGGACGAGCGCATCAACGTTGTCCTCCACCCACCGTGCTAGGTCACCTCGAACGGCCTCAGGCACTGGGGCGATGGCGGCATCAAAGTCGAAGAGGGGATCGAGGTTCTGAAGATGGCTGAAGACGCGGGAGAATGCCCGCGCGAGCAGGCCGTGGCTCCGTTCCTCCACCAGCCGGCGAGACCTCTCAGAACGGTTCTCCAAATGCGTCACCACGTCAGTGAAGAATTGGAGGTTGCCGGCGTAGTTGGTCACATGCGGTTCCTCGGCAGCCGCCTCGCAGATGTTGCCCAAGGCCGTGTTAGCCCTTTCCCTAAGCGTTCGGAGCATGAGGCCGTGCATGTGTTCCAATGTCTGCCGCTGGCGGATCTCGTCCGCATTCCGCTCCGCGACGGTCTCGGCATCATCAACCCGCCGTTGAAGAAGAAGCAGTTCAGCGCGGAAGGAGGCCAGCTCGGCCTACGCCGAGCTTAGCGCGGCAGGCGGTGGCCTCAGCTCTCTGTGTGGCTTCAGTCAACCTGGTCCTGAGGGCAGCAGTCCTGCCCGTGGCTTCAACCCTGATCAACTCCAGCCGCTCTTCATACTCGCGCTCAAGGCCGGCGCGAGCTTCCGCCACGCGATGGTCGATCTCCTCCTGGATCCGGGCCTCCCGCGCGCCGATGTCGTCCTCCGCCTGGGCAACCTGGCGCTCCCTCATCTCCAACCGCTCCAGATCGAGGTTGCGCTCGGCAGTCTCCAGCGTCAGCGCTTCCTCACGCCTCCGGAGCTCCTCCTCTTTAATGGGCCCTCCTTTCAGCAGTGCGAGGGCGGAACGGCGCAGCTCCACCTGCTGCTCCAGGGAGTTGCACCAGTCTTGGAGCTCCCACGCGCGCTCCCACGCGCGCTCCTCCGCAGCTTTGCATTGCTTGTTAGCCTCCTGAGCTTCTTCAAGGGCCTGGGAACAGGCCTCCTGAGAGGCCGCCAAGGACACTTTGGCCTTGGCATTATCGAGGTCATGCTGGTGACGTGCGAGACCAACAGCCGCCTTCAGCTTGCGCCGCTCCTCGACCAGCCTCAAGCCTTCAGCTTCGAGACGCGCGTCTTCAGCCGCCAGCTCTGCGCCGAGCTGGCTCACTGCATCGACTGCCCTTCGGAGGAACTCTTGGCGGAGAACTCTGCGCTCCCGCGCACGCCCAAGCACGTCGTCAACACCATCCTCCGCCGTCGACGCCGGCGGAGGGCCTTGGAGCGGTTCGCCCCCTCTCGGCAGGGGGCTGGGGGCTGGCGCCCCCACGATCGCCGGACGGGCCCCGCCAGGGACCCGGCCGGGCGTTGAACCACCTCCCGCTGAAGACCAGAGGATCGACTTCAGCCACTCGCCGCCTATGATCAGTGGAGGAGCTTGGGGCAAGCTGGTTGTGCCCAAGGAGAGCTCACGAGGGAAGAGCGGCGCGTCGACAGGTTCAGGACGCGCTGCAGGCCGGCCTGCCCCACCAGCCGAGCTTTCAGTGAGGATGGCACGCGGACTCAGGGCGATCAAGGTCGGTGGTGGAAGAGAAGCCCGAGGAACTGGCTCCTCGGCTGGCCCTGCCGGCTCGTTAGGAGGGATCCCGAAGGCCGCACAAGAAAGGGAGCAGCAAGCAAGGAACTGTAAGAAGGAGGGACTTACTCATCCATGGCGAAGTACTTCCTGTGCTTCAATGGGCGGAACGGGCGATCATCACCACTGGAAGCCTCCTTCCTCTTGCGAAGGGCCTCGAAACCTATGTGGAACCGGCCCAAGCTTACGACGTGAGGGCCGGCATGCGGCATAGGAGACGGAGCATCAAGACGGCCTGCATCAAGGGCGCCGGCCTGAGAGGAGCGATCGGGTGCCACCTCCTGGTGGCCCGCCGAGGCCTCGGGGGCTTCGGCCTCGCGAGCTGCAGGTCGCGCCCCCTCGTCAGCCACCGCCTCGCGGGAGGCTCCGTAAGCTCCGGAGGATAACGCTTCGAGAGTCCCACACGACATCAGCACCTCGACGCCAGGCCCCCCAGCTCCTGCCAATGCTTGCCTCCCTGCGACGACTCCTGGGGCAAGGACCGTGCGGGCGGCTGGGGGAAGGACCACAACAACCGGGTTCTCGCGGGGCCCTGCGAGGCCAGCCAGGCGCATAATGAGGCAGCATGGGGAAGCGGAGACGCCCATGTCCAATCAACCGCCACGCAGTGCCCAAGGCCGCAGGCTGATGGGGCCCGCGGCGCTCCGCACTTGCCCCTTCGCTTCTCCGCTAAGCCAAGTCCGAGCGCGCCTTGGGCCCGGGGGCTACTGTCGGTGTTCTCGGAACGGGGGTCCCCAGACTTGCCTTCCTGCGGCCTGTGGCGTGGCTCAAGTGGTGGCCCAGTGCGGCCCATCTTCATCAACACAAGACTCAAGACCCTCGCGAGGGACCAAGCCTCGCGGGGCGGACGACGCAAGGCTTCCTTAGGGATGGCCTCGCCAGGCAGGCTCGGGAGGAGGCGGAGAGATCAAGGTAGGGTACCTCGCGAGGTGCTCGTGACGCAAGCCATGACGATCGAGACCAGGCGGGCGCCAAGCGGGCGCCGGCCTGCGCAGTGTCCTTGTTTCCTCTTTGGTGCAAAGGGGGCAAGGTCAGATGTGGAGTAGCGAGGCATCAGGCAAAGGTTGCCATTTCAGTGCAACGAGACCAAGAACAGCGGAGCGGCAGGATGGAGGTCACCGTGGAGCCCAAGACGGCGTCATCGCCAACGCTTTTGGCAGCCGAAGACCAACTTTAGTCAGGATAACTTGTACTAGATGTTCCCCTTCGAAATGGCCGTTGTTGGCGCCCTTCCCGCTCAATATTTGGGAAGAGGACAGGGCCTCTATAAATAGAGCTAGCCACCACCGTAGAGGGCATGAGATGGAACCCTAGCGAGAGAGAGAGAGAGGCGATCGAACTCACCCAAGCAGGTCATTGCACCAGCTCAAGAACACCTCTCGCGAGGCTGTTCTTCCCCTATACTGTTCATCATCAGCCCCCGAGGCAATCCACCAAACCACACACTGGAGTAGGGTATTACACCACAATGGTGGCCCGAACCAGTATAAATCTTGTGTCCCCTGTGTTGTTCATCGTCTTTAGCTTAGATCTCACGAGGCGATCGGACGTAGATCGGTAGGGGAGAGATCTTCGTGCGCACCCCAGAGTTCGAACCTTAAGGGTCTGCCGGAACCCAACATCCGACAAATACCCATAGTTCACATCGTCATGTGACCAACACCCAAAGGGTTTACTAGAGTCAATAATATAGTTCACATCGCTATGTGATTAACACCCAAAGAGTACTAAGGTGTGATCATGTTTTGCTTGTGAGATAATTTTAGTCAACGGGCCTGTCACATTCAGATCCGTAAGTATTTTGCAAATTTTTATGTCTACAATGCTCTGCACGGAGCTACTCTAGCTAATAGCTTCCACTTTCAATATGTATCCAGATTGAGACTTAGATTCATGTGGTTCAGTGTCAAAACTTGCATCGACGTAACCCTTTATGACGAACCTTTTGTCACTTCCATAATCGAGAAACATATCCTTATTCCACTAAGGATAATTTTGACCGCTGTCCAGTGATCTACTCCTAGATCACTATTGCACTCCCCAAAATTAGTGGTAGGGTATACAATAGATCTGGTACACAGCATGGCATACTTTATAGAACCTATGGCTGAGGCATAGGGAATGACTTTGATTCTCTTTCTATCTTCTGCCGTGGTCGGGCTTTGAGTCTTACTCAATTTCACACCTTGTAACACAGGCAGGAACTCTTTCTTTGACTATTCCATTTTGAACTACTTAAAAATCTTGTCAAGGTATGTACTCATTGAAAAAACTTATCAAGCGTCTTGATCTATCTCTATAGATCTTGATGCTCAATATGTAAGCAGCTTCACCGAGGTCTTTTCTTTGAAAAACTCCTTCAAGCACTCCTTTATGCTTTGCGGAATAATTCTACATTATTTCCGATCAACAATATGTCATTCACATATAATTATCAGAAATGTTGTAGTGCTCCCACTCACTTTCTTATAAATACAGCCTTCACCGCAAGTCTGTATAAAACTATATGCTTTGATCAACTTATCAAAGCGTATATTCCAACTCCGAGATGCTTGCACTAGTCCATAGATGGATCGCTAGAGCTTGCATATTTTGTTAGTACCTTTAGGATTGACAAAACCTTCTGGTTGAATAATATACAACTCTTCTTTAATAAATCCATTAAGGAATTCAGTTTTGTTTATCCATTTGACAGATTTCATAAAGTGCGGCAATTGCTAACATGATCCAGACAGACTCAAGCATAGATACGAGTGAGAAACTCTCATCGTAGCCAACACCTTGTACTTGTCGAAAACCTTTTGCGACAATTCTAGCTTTGTAGATAGTAACACTACTAGCAGCGTCCGTCTTCCTATTGAAGATCCATTTAATCTCAATTGCTCGCCGATCATTGGGCAAGTCAATCAAAGTCCATACTATGTTCTCATACATGGATCCCATCTCAGATTTCATGGCCTCAAGCCATTTTGCGGAATTTGGGCTCATCATCACTTCCTCATAGTTTGTAGGTTCGTCATGGTCAAGTAACATGACCTCCAGAACAGGATTACTGCATACCACTGCAGTGCGGATCTCACTCTGGTAGACCCTCGAGGTTCAGTGAGTAACTTGATCTAAAGTTACATGATCATCATCATTAGCTTCCTCACTAATTGGTGTAGGAGTCACAGGAACAGATTTATGTGATGAACTACTTTCCAATAAGGGAGCAGGTATGATTACCTCATCAAGTTCTACTTTCCTCCCACTCACTTCTTTTGAGAGAAACTCCTTCTCTAGAAAGGATCCATTCTTAGCAACGAATGTCTTGCCTTCGGATCTGTGATAGAAGGTGTACCCAAATGTCTCCTTTGGGTATCCTGTGAAGAAACATTTCTTCGATTTGGGTTTGAGCTTATCAGGATGAAACCTTTTCTTATAAGCATCGTAACCCTAAATTTTAAGAAACGACAACTTTGGTTTCTTGCCAAACCACAGTTCATAAGGTGTCATCTCAACGGATTTAGATGGTGCCCTTTTTAATGTGAATGCAGCTGTCTCTAATGCATAACCCCAAAACGATAGTGGTAGATTGGTAAGAAACATCATAGATCGCACCATATCTAATAAATTACGGTTATGACATTCGGACACACCATTACGCTGCAGTGTTCCAGGTGGCATGAGTTGCGAAACTATTCCGCATTTTTTCAAATGAAGACCAAACTCGTAACTCAAATATTCTCCTCCACGATCAGATCGTAGAAACTTTATTTTCTTGTTACGATGATTTTCTACTTCACTCTGAAATTATATGAACTTTTCAAATGTTTCAGACTTTATGTTTCATTAAGTAGATATACCCATATCTGCTTAAATCATCTGTGAAGGTGAGAAAATAATGATATCCTCCACGAGCCTCAACATTCATCGGACCACATACATCTGTATGTATGATTTCCAATAAATCTGTTGCTCTTTCTATAGTACCGGAGAATGGTGTTTTAGTCATCTTGCCCATAAGGCACGGTTCGCAAGTACCAAGTGATTCATAATCAAGTGGTTCCAAAAGTCCATCAGTATGGAGTTTCTTCATGCGCTTTACATCGATATGACCTAAACGGCAGTGCCACAAATAAGTTGTACTATCATTATCAACTCTGCATCTTTTGGCTTCAATATTATGAATATGTGTATCACTATGGTCGAGATCCAACAAACCATTTTCATTGGGTGTGTAACCATATAAGGTTTTATTCATGTAAACAGAACAACAATTATTCTCTAACTTAAATGAATAACCGTATTGCAATAAACATGATCAAATCATATTCATGCTGAACGCAAACACAAAATAACACTTATTTAGGTTCAACACTAATCCCGAAAGTATAGGGAGTGTGCGATGATGATCATATCAATCTTGGAACTACTTCCAACACATATCGTCACTTCACCCTTAACTAGTTTCTGTTCATTCTGCAACTCCTGCTTTGAGTTACTACTCTTAGCAACTGCACCAAAGATCAAATACCGAGGGGTTGCTACGAACACTAGTAAAATACACATCAATAATCTATATATCAAATATACCTTTGTTCACTTTGCCATCCTTCTTATTCGCCAAATATTTGGGGTAGTTCCGTTTCCAGTGACCAGTTCCTTTGCAGCAGAAGCACTTAGTCTCAGGCTTAGGTCCAGAATTGGGCTTCTTCACTTGAGCAGCAACTTGCTTGCCGTTCTTCTTGAAGTTCCCCTTCTTCCCTTTGCCCTTTTCTTGAAACTAGTGGTCTTGTCAACCATCAACACTTGATGTTTTTCTTGATTTCTACCTTCGCAGATTTTAGCATTGCGAAGAGCTTGGGAATTGTTTTCGTCATCCCTTGCATACTATAGTTCATCACGAAGTTCTACAAACTTGGTGATGGTGACTAGAGAATTCATCAATCACTATTTTATCTGGAAGATTAACTCCCACTTGATTCAAGCGATTGTAGTACCCAGACAATCTGAGCACATGCTCACTGCTTGAGCTATTCTCCTCCATCTTTTAGCTATAGAACTTGTTGGAGACTTCATATCTCTCAACTCGGGTATTTGCTTGAAATATTAACTTCATCTCCTGGAACATCTCATATGGTCCATGACGTTCAAAACATCTTTGAAGTCCCGATTCTAAGCCGTTAAGCATGGTGCACTAAACTATCAAGTAGTCATCATATTGAGCTAGCCAAATGTTCATAACATCTGCATTTGCTCCTGCAATAGGTCTGTCACCTAGCGGTGCATCAAGGACATAATTCTTCTATGCAGCAATGAGGATAATCCTCAGATCACGGATCCAATCCGCATCATTGCTACTAACATCTTTCAACATAGTTTTTCTCTAGGAACATATCAAAATAAACATAGGGAAGCAACAACGCGAGCTATTGATCTACAACATAATTTGCAAAATACTATCGTGACTAAGTTCATGATAAATTTAAGTTCAATTTAATCATATTACTTAAGAACTCCCACTTAGATAGACATCCCTCTAATCCTCTAAGTGATCACGTGATCCATATCAACTAAACCATAACTGATCATCACGTGAAATGGAGTAGCTTTCAATGGTGAGCATCACTATGTTGATCATATCTACTATATGATTCACACTCGACCTTTCGGTCTCAGTGTTCCGAGGCCATATCTGCATATGCTAGGCTCATCAAGTTTAACCCGAGTATTCTGCGTGTGCAAAACTGGCTTGCACCCGTTGTAGATGGACGTAGAGCCTATCACACCAGATCATCACATGGTGTCTGGGCACGACGAACTTAGGCAACGGTGCATACTCAGGGAGAACACTTTTATCTTGAAATTTAGTGAGATATCATCTTATAATGCTACCGTCAATCAAAGCAAGATAAGATGCATAAAAGATAATCATCACATGCAACCAATATAAGTGATATGATATGGCCATCATCATCTTGTGCTTGTGATCTCCATCTCCGAAGCACCTCCATGATCACCATCGTCACCGGCGCGACACCTTGATCTCCATCGTCGCATCGTTGTCGCCTCGCTAATCTTATGCTTCTACGACTATCGCTATCGCTTAGTGATAAAGTAAAGCATTACAGGGCGATTGCATTGCATACAATAAAGCGACAACCATATGGCTCTTGCCGATTGTCGATAACTTCGGTTACAAAACATGATCATCTCATACAATAAAATTTAGCATCATGTCTTGACCATATCACATCACAACATGCCCTGCAAAAACTAGTTAGACGTCCTCTACTTTGTTGTTGCAAATTTTACGTGGCTGCTACGGGCTTAGCAAGAACCGTTCTTACCTACGCATCAAAACCACAATGATAGTTTGTCAAGTTGGTGCTGTTTTAACCTTCGCAAGGACCGGGCGTAGCCACTCAGTTCAACTAAAGTTGGAGAAACCGACACCGCCAGCCACCAATTGTGCAAAGCACGTCGGTAGAACCAGTCTCGCGTAAGCGTACGCGTAATGTCGGTCCGGGCCGCTTCATCCAACAGTACCGCCGAACCAAAGTATGACATGCTGGTAAGCAGTATGACTTATATCGCCCACAACTCACTTGTGTTCTACTCGTGCATATGACATCTACGCATAAAACCTGGTTCCGATGCCCGGGAACGTAGTAATTTCAAAAAATTTCCTATGCACACGCAAGATCATGGTGATGCATAGCAACGAGAGGGGAGAGTGTTGTCCACGTACCCTCGTAGACCGAAGGCGGAAGCGTTAGACAACATGGTTGATGTAGTCGTATGTCTTCACGATCCGACTGATCCAAGTACCGAACGCACCTCCGTGTTCAGCACACGTTTAGCTCGATGATGTCCCTCGAACTCCGATCCAGCCGAGTGTTGAGGGAGAGTTTCGTCAGCACGATGGCGTGGTGACGGCGATGATGTTCTACCGACGCAGGGCTTCGCCTAAGCACTGCTACAGTATAATCGAGGTGGACTATGGTGGAGGGGGGCACCGCACACGGCTAAAAGATCAAACGATCAATTGTTGTGTCTATGGGGTGCCCCCCTGCCCCCGTATATTAAGGAGCAAGGGGAGGAGGCGGCCTGCCAGGGAGAGGCGCGCCAAGGGGGAGTCCTACTCCCACCGGGCCTAAGGATGATGACACAGAGGAACTCTCAATGAAAGCAGCAATGTCGGTGTCAAAACCGGCGGATCTCGGGTAGGGGGTCCCAAACTGTGCGTCTAGGCGGATGGTAACAGGAGACAAGGGACACGATGTTTTTACCCAGGTTCGGGCCCTCTTGATGGAGGTAAAACTCTACTCCTGCTTGATTAATATTGATGATATGGGTAGTACAAGAGTGGATCTACCACGAGATCAGAGAGGCTAAACCCTAGAAGCTAGCCTATGGTATGATTGTTGTTCGTCCTACGGACTAAAACCCTCCGGTTTATATAGACACCGGACAGGCTAGGGTTACATAGAGTCGGTTACAATGGTAGGAGATCTACATATCCGTATCGCCAAGCTTGCCTTCCACGCCAAGGAAAGTCCCATCCGGACACGGGACGAAGTCTTCAATCTTGGATCTTCATAGTCCAGAAGTCCGGCCAACGGTGATAGTTCGCTATCCGGACACCCCTAATCCAGACTCCTCAAGAGTCCCTGAACCAGGCTTCAATGACGACGAGTCCGACGCGATATTGTCTTCGGCATTGCAAGGCGGGTTCCTCCTCCGAATACTTCATAGAAGATTTTGAACACAAGGATAGTGTCCGACTCGCAAAACAAGTTCCACATACCACCGTAGAGAGAATAACCTTTGCACAGATCTGGCTGACGTATTCCGCGGCGTGACATCACACCACGGCCGCCTTTATACGAATCGTTTTACTGTTCCACCTCAAGGGCGTTTAGCGAGGCGGTTTCCTTGGCACGCCTTATCAAAGCGGAGATCGTGCCCGTTATTCCGGGATTTCCATCAATACGTACATGGGTAACCCAACCGCGCCATTGATTACGGCGCTTTGGGAGATAAGCGAGTTTTACCAGGCTGGCGGGGGACGCATAGCTTCGTCCGTCCATATAAGGGGATAAGGATCCACCTTTTAACCTACGCCTTCTTCCTCCTTTGCTCATCCATTTCCGCGCACTCGAGCTCCAGCGCCCAAGTCCGCACATTCCTCCTCAACCTTCTCCAGCCATGTCCGGAGCGGGAGGCAAGTGGATGGTCTCCTCCGTCACGGAGGGACAAGTCAAAAAGCTGCCGAAGGCCGGATACTTGTCCAAATGGACATCGCACCGCTCCCCGACACGGGCAGCTCATTCCCACCCCCAGGCCCCATGAGAGGGTGGTGTTCCTCACCCACTTCCTCGGCGGACTAGGTTTTCCACTTCACCCATTTGTCCGGGGGCTCATGTTCTACTACGGCCTGGACTTCCACGATCTGGCCCCGAATTTCATCCTCAACATCTCGACGTTTATCGTCGTGTGCGAGGCCTTCCTCTGCATCTAGCCCCACTTCGGCTTATGGCTGAAGACCTTCAATGTCAAGCCGAAGGTAGTGGGCGGCCACTAAGCGGAGTGCGGAGGTGCCATGGTTGGCAAGATGGCCAAAGTCCCATGGCTCGAGGGCTCCTTTGTGGAGACCATAAAGGGATGGCAATCGGGGTGGTTCTACATCACCGAGCCGCGCGACTCTCAATGGGCGGCGACCCCTGAATTCCGATCCGGCTCCCCCACACGGCTCACATCATGGAAAGAGACGGGCCTGACGTGGGGTGATTCGAAAGAGCTGTCCAGACTCCAAACCTGCGTCCGAACCCTGGTGGACAAGAATCTCGTGCTTGTCAATGTAGTCCAAAGTTATGCTCATCCACGGATCCTCCCATGCCAACAACGGGCCTTCAAATTGTGGGAGTTCGATCCGGCACAACACCAAACTCTGAAAAGGCTCTTCAACACTACGTACGAAGATGCCTGGAAGGTGTTGTTCAAGGGCGCCGAGGCTCCCAAATCCGCTACCGAAGATCGCGGATTCAGCTCGCAGCGCCAAGCTACCGAGGTAAGCTATTTTGTCCTTCACGGGACTCTTGTTTTTCATAGTTTGACTCCATGTGGGATCTAAACTCCCTTACCTTTGACAGGACTGGCATAACACGTCCGGGCAGGTTAACTGCCCGGCTCCCTTGCCAGAAGACCCAGCGGATGCCCGCTTGACGGGGCTGCTGGCTCCGGCACCTCACGTGGTGCCGGAGAAGAAGGCCGAGAAGAAGGCCACGGGGACTCGAAGGAGCGCCCGACGCCAGGTGTTGTCGGACTCATCGTCCGACGACTCTGAGGCGGAATCCTCCCCTGAGGACGGGGAGGAAGAAAAATAAGCCTCTTCCCCAGTGGGGGGAGAGAAGAAAAGGAAGGCCGCCCCGACTGGGGAGGCCGGAGGGTCCAAGAAAGGAAGGACCCTTCCTCCGGACTTCTCCACCAACGCCGACAACGACGAGGAGGAGTGGCCACCAAGGGCCAAGCCCTGGCGAGATTGTAAGTGTCCGGACTCGAATAGCTCATGACTTTTTATTTGTCGACAGTGTCTTCTAACGCCGAATATAACCATGTAGCCCGCCCAAGGACGAGCTCGCCGCTTCGTCGAGCGGCTCCCTGGATTCGTCGGATGTGAATAGCACTTCACTTCCGACCGCCTCCTCTCCTTGTGACGCAGACGACACCGCGGTGGAGTCCCAAAAGGGGCCCTGCCAGGAGGAGGTGGTCCTGGAGGCGCCGCAAGGCGACCTTCCGGACTCTAGGCGCAAAGAGGGCGAGACCCCAGAGGGCTCTAAGTCCGGCCCTGCGCCGGACTCTGTACCGGAACCTTCAGTGGTTCCGAAGTCCGGCAAGCGGCCCCTTCGTAAGAAGGGCAAGATCATGACGCCGGTGACCTTCGGCCCATCCGGAGGCACCGGATAGCTTGCTGGAGGCGCTTAACGGCGCCTCCATCGACGCAGGAGCACCGCATGTTATGAGTATGGTGATCCAGAAAGTTCAGTCCGCCAAGAGCGGGCCGATCAAGCCTGTACCAGCCTTCTAACAGGCTTTGAGGTAAGTTTAGAATATGTAAAAATATTATGGCATAGACAATAGCCCCTGATGCTTAGTTCGGTGTTAGGAAAGAAAAGCCGGACTGAGGATCTAAAAAGATATACGCATGAGTCTAACATAAGTAGGTCAATATGGGAATGCAGTCGGCCGACCTCTGCCAAGACCGACTGCGGAGGTCAATGCATTGAAGCGAGCCTCGAGCGGTCCGAGAACGAGCTCGGCCTTGCCAAGAAGCAGCTCGAGGACAAGGAAGGTAAGTAATACCTTATTAAAGTAATACCTTATAGAAAGGATTTGGTTGCAAAAATGACAGGACTAACATGGGTATTGTAGGGGCCACGAACGAGGTGGCGACCCTAAAGGAAGCGGTGTCCACGACCGATAGCAAAGCGGCCGTGGAGCGCACCGAGCGAGAGAAGCAGGAGGCGCGGGTGGCGGAGGTGCGGCAAGAGCTCCAGGCTCTCGTGGAAAAACACGAGAGTTTGGAGCGTGACTCGAAGACTCGAGAGTCCGAGCTCGCCTCGGCTCTTGAGAGTGCCAAAGTCGCTAAGGCCAAAGCCCAAAAAGCCCTCCAGGAAATTGAATCATTAAAGAAGATAGCGGCGGGTAAGGCATTCTTTATGCAAAGCAGGCATGTAAAAGTGAATTATCTATTGCTTACCTGAATCCGGAGCTCTCCAGGAGCATTCGCAGATCTGCCCCGTAGTGTGTCTGATGCTGCCGCGTTCTACCGCACCAAGGAGGGGAGCTCGACGGAAAAGGTGTTACGGTCTCGATATCGAGGCCGGACATCCGGCAGTGCCTCGAGCGACCAAATTAAGCATTTGGTCGAGCTCCACAAGGTCGCCGGACATGCCATGAAGGGCCTCATAATTGGCTGTGGCCATTGGAAGCCATGCCCGGGAGCTACTTCGGGCTAGTGCGGGCGGCCGGTGGACGCCTTGTCCATGGATTGAAGTCATCAAGCGCTCCGTCTGCATTGAAGGTGCCTGCTGGCCCTTGCCCGTGCTAAAGTACACCGGGGCAAGCTGGATGCCGAGAAGCTTGTGACGGACGGGCCACCGAAGGGCAAGGAGCATCGCAAGCCGAAATGTACTATGAGGGCGTCTCAAGGGTGCCCGCCTTATAGCGGTGAATGCTCCAAAGATGTAATTTTTAATAGACTCGCATTTGTTATCCTGTACGCTGAAAACTTGTTCATATGCGCTAAGCAATGCTTGTGAATTTAAAATATTACCTTCAGGCGGCCGTTTATCAAATTTGAGAGATGGCAAGTCGTTGGCTTCACCCCATGCCATGAAAGTCTTTGGGGTGTTCGGATAAACTTGAGCGCTCTTGTTCCCATTCTTGGGTCCTTCGAGGAGGCGCTCAACGAACGTAACAAGGCAACCGGACTATAGTGCTTGAACACTCTCACTTAGCCATAAAATTCTGTAATTTTAAATTTCGCGAAGCCCCTAGTATTCGGAAGACCGAGTTCGGGCGCTATCCACGCCTTTGGCGGACAATGCCGACTCCTCGCTCTAAGCGGCATAAGTCTTTAGGGACCCGAAAAAACCTCTTGAACAGCGACCGGCTCTCGCCCCATCATGACGGTCAGTTTTAGCTTTCTCCACTGAGGTGCTCAACCCAGCTCAACCGGGGCACAATCACAGTGGTTCTCCTAACGCTAACTTAGCCGATATAACGGAACGTAAGGTACCAAAACATGGGAGCCGGGCAAACCCAACTATTGACCCAAGACATGATTCGGAGCCGATGCATATAATGCTATAAGTTCAGAGTGCCACACTTGTGAAAGTGTTCGGACTTATCACACCATACTTTTGGGGTACTTAAGCCCCTGGTGTATTGGCTGTACCAAACTGTACGGGTGCAACATGTCATGAATGAACATATATATATAGATAAAAAAGGAGTGCAATAATAGGCAAAAGCTATGTATTGTTTATTCAAAAAGGAACTGCAATGAAAGCAGAACGATACAAATGGTGCGATAAGCAAGGGATGGGACTATTTAACATGTCCCCCTCCAGGGGTAAGCTGCGGGATGGTATGTAAAACAGGTATAATGCTCGTAGTAGAGACCACCTGGACACTCGACGTAGCTTTCTGCTTCCCTGGCTGTTGCATCGTGAGTTCGGCAATTCTAGTGCCGGACAGGGCTTCTGGAAAACGGAGTCCTGAAAGTAAGAGAAAAGAAGAAAGAAAAAGAATGACACAATCGGGAGCCCCTGGTGCGGTTGAGCCGCATTCTGGGCGTGCCGTGGTCGTGCCCCTCCCCTTATGCCCATGGTATCTCCAGAGCGTAGTTATGTACGCGTAGTACTGGGTTCGCAATTTCGTGAGGGCTGGGGTTGGGGCCGGGTTGCTACGCGTGCTCGGATCATGCCAGGCGGTCTTGTTGTAGGTTACTCCGGGCGCGCTTGGCGGTGTCCGGACGTTTAATAGCCGGACTCGAGAATTGCTGTGAGAGGCTGCTTTGCACCTCCGCTGCGAGGGTCGCCGTGTGCTCCTCCGTTCGGAGAGAGCGTTTGGTGTTTCCATTGACCGTGATTACTCATCGAGGGCCTGGCATCTTGAGCTTGAGGTACGCGTAGTGCGGCACCGCATTGAACTTTGCAAATGCGGTTCGTCCAAGTAGTGCGTGATAGCCGCTGCGGAACGAGACTATGTCAAAGATTAACTCTTCGCTTCGGAAGTTATCCGGGATCCAAGACCACTTCGAGTGTAATCGAGCTCGCACAATTGGCCTCTACACCTGGTATGACGCCTTTAAAGGTCATCTTTGTGGGTTTAATCCTTGAGGGGTCTATGCCCATTTTGCGCACTGTATCCTGATAAAGCAGGTTCCGGCTGCTACTGCCGTCCATCAGGACTCTAGTGAGGTGAAATCCATCGATGATTGGGTCAAGAACCAATGCGGCGAATCCGCCGTGGCGGATGCTAGTGGGGTGGTCCCTTCGATCAAAGGTGATCGGGCAGGAGGACCATGGGTTGAACTTCGGGGTGACTGGCTCCATCGCATATACGTCCCTTAGTGCATGCTTCCGCTCCCTTTTGGGTATGCGGGTTGTGTATATCATGTTCACCGTCCGCACTTGTGGGGGGAAGCCCTTCTGTCCTCTATTGTTTGGTGGCCGGGGCTCCTCCTTGTCATCGCTATGCAGCCCCTTGTCATTGAGTTCGGCATTTAACTTGCCTGCCTGTTTGAAGACCCAACAATCCCTGTTGGTGTGGTTGGCTGGTTTTTCGGGGGTTCCATGTATTTGGCACGATCGATCGAGTATTCGGTCCAGATTGGACGGGCCCTGAGTATTTTTTTTGAACGGCTTTTTCCGCTGACCGGGTTTAGAGCCTCTGAATCCGGCATTGACTGCCGTATCTTTAGCATTATCGCCATTAATGCGGTGCTTGTGCTTGTTGTGACACGACCTGCCATTGCTATCCTTGGTATCCGAACTACCAGGGTTTTTGGTCAAGTTGTTACTACGAGCTAGCTACTGTCCTCTCCCGCCGCAAAGCGGGTCATGAGCGTTGTGAGGGCTGCCATGGATTTCGCTTTTCCGCCCTAGGTGCCGCAAGCCACTCGTCATGGATGTTATGTTTGAAGGCTGCAAGGGCCTCTGCATCCGGACAACAACAATTTGATTTTTCTTGGTTAGGAACCGTGTCGTAATTGTCCGGCCGATTCTTCCGCTGCTGAATTATGTGGCTGAGGTCATCGGCGTCGTGGTCGCACATATGTGCCCTGGAAGTTATCAAGAAATGTGGCTTCCAGGTCCTCCCAACAACCAATTGATTCTGCTGGCAAGCTGTTAAGCCAATGCCGAGCTGGTCCTTTAAGCTTGAGTGGGAGGTATTTGATGGCGTGTAGATCATCACCGTGGTCCATGTGGATATGGAGGAGGTAGTCCTCGATCCAAACCGCAGGATCTGTTGTGCCATCGTATGATTCGATGTTTACGGGTTTGAAACCCTCGGGGATTTGATGATCCATCACTTCGACCGTGAAGCATAGTGGGTGTGCGGCGCCTCTGTATTGAGCTATATCACGACGCAGCTCAAATGAGCTTTTTTCATCGTGTTCGCCCGCCGGAATTGCTGTATCCGGTGTGACGGTTATCATCACGTGTCGTGGGGCGCCCACGCGATCCGTAGATCGATCTTGTTTGCCTTGCCTTGTCCTCCAATATGTCTCGCAGGTCTGGCGCGTTACCTCGTGCCTTGGTACTTTCCGAGCGACGCCGGAGTGCGGCTTGAATGGAGGGTCTAGAGGCCTCTCTATCGCGACCACGGGGTGGCCGGTCGGCCGCATCATGCGCTGGTGATGTAGGTTTGGATGCTGCTTCCTCTAATTGGGGTAGCAGCCTGCATTTTGGGTATCTCTTGGAGGTGTGTTCGAGTTCGTACTCTTCGGCTCCAAGGACTTCAGTCCATCTGTCAGCTAGCAAGTCTTGGTCAGCTCTAAGCTGCTGCTGCTTTTTCTTGAGGCTGCTTGCCGTGGCCATAAGCTTGCGTTTGAAACGCTCCTGTTCGGCGGGATCCTCAGGCACGACAAATTGCTGTCGTCGAGGCTTGCCTCATCTTCGGAGGGAGGCATATAATTATCGTCCTCCACCTCCATTGCTGCCGCTCTATCATGAGGGCTGGCTTCTCCCTCCTCCTGTGCTTAATCCTGCTGGAGGGGGTTGTCTTCGGCACAGTCCGGGGTGTTATTATCTCCTGTGCCGGAATCACCGTTTTTGCTGTGGTGGGATTTAGAGCGGCGCCGCTGACGCCGGCGCTTGGGCTGTTTCTTGGAGGGGTCATCCTCCGCTGTTCCATCGCCGTTCCCATCTTTTGGGATGTCCACCATGTATATGTCGCATGACGAGGTGGCCTTCTAGTGCCCTGTAGGCGCTGGTTCTTGGTCGTCTCCGGCATCGTCGTTTATACCGTCGATGTCTTTGGAGTCGAAGTCGAGCATGTCGGCTAAATCATCAACAGTCGCTACAAAGTGGGTGGTGGGTGGGCGTTAAATTTCTTCGTCGTCCGCATCCCAACCTTCCTGACCGTAGTCCGGCCAGGGCTCCCCTGATAAAGAGAGATACTTCAGTAAATTTAGGATGTCGCCAAAGGGCGAATGCTGAAAGATGTCCGCGGCAGTGAACTCCATGACCGGCGCCCAATCGGATTCGATTGGCCGGGGCGCAGGAGGTTTGGAGTCCGGAGAGGTGTCCGTCACCTTGGAGTCACGGGATTTGCAAAGGACAGGGATGGTGTTCGACTCAATCGCTGTAGAGATCATAGCCCCCGAGGCGGTGTCCAACCACTCGTCCTCGATCGGCGGAGTCGGCTCCGAGCTAAGGGTCGGAGCGACGCTGCGCGCCACCGTGGCAATCGCTCGCGGCAGAGCTAGATTGTGCCCATCGAGACAGTGCGGCGTGCTTGGCTATGGCTCGAATCCGTCGAAGATCAAGTCTCCGCGGATGTCGGCCGTATAGTTCAAACTTCCCAATCTGACCTGATGGCCAGGGGCGTAGCTTCCGATCTGCTCCAGATGGCCAAGTGAATTGGCCCGCAGTGCAAAGCCGCCGAATACGAAGATCTGACCGGGGAGAAAAGTCTCACCCTAGACCGCATCGTTGTTGATGATCGAAGGAGCCAACGGGCCTAAGGATGACGGACACGTAGGAACTCTCAATGAAAGCACCAATGTCGGTGTCAAAACCGCGGATCTCGGTAGGGGGTCCCGAATCGTGGCCTATGCGGATGGTAACAGGAGACAAGGGACACGGTGTTTTTACCCAGGTTCGGCCCTCTCGATGGAGGTAAAACCCTACTCTGCTTGATTAATATTGATGATATGGGTAGTACAAGAGTGGATCTACCACGAGATCGTAGAGGCTAAACCCTAGAAGCTAGCCTATGGTATGATTGTTGTTCGCCCCACGGACTAAAACCCTCCCGTTTATATAGACACCGATAGGGTTAGGGTTACACAGAGTCGGTTACAATGGTAGGAGATCTACATATCCGTATCGCCAAGCTTGCCTTCCATGCCAAGGAAAGTCCCATCCGGACACGGGACGAAGTCTTCAATATTGTATCTTCATAGTCCAGGATTCCGGCCAACGGTGATAGTTCGGCTATCCGGACACCCCCTAATCCAGGACTCCCTCACCGGGCTTTAAGGCCAAGCTCCGGGTGACATCAGTTCCCGTCTGGTTTATCGCTCCCGAAGTTAAATCATTGGGGTTAGTAAGTTTTTCAAGGGGAGCTGAAGATTTTGTCAGAGTAAGATTTCCCCGGGAGTCGGCTGTGAACTCTAGGTTCCCGAACCTGATCTCCTGACCGGGGGTAAAACTCCCAATCTAGCCGAGATGGCCGACCGGATCGGCATGTAGTACGACAGTGCCAAACGCAAAAATCTAGCCGGGGACAAAGATGTCCCTGGTGTGGATGGTGTCGTTGATGACTAGGCGAGCCATTGATCCTTTTGGCGATTGCTACCTCTTGAGCTTGCGTTGATTTTTACCTTGAAGTGGAAAGGGTCATGCAGCAAAGTAGAGTAAGTATTTGCCCCAGCTTTTGAGAAACAAGGTATCAATCCAGTAGGAGACAACGTGCAAGCCACCGAATACATGCACAAACAAACACCAACTTGCACCCAACGCGATTTAGGGGTTGTCAATCCCTTCACGGTTATTTGCAAAGTGAGATATGATAGAGATGGATAAATGACAAAGTAATATTTTTGGTATTTTTGGTTGATGGAACGGAAAGTAAAAGATTGCAAAGAAAGTAAATAGGAAACTTATATGATGTAAAATAGACCAGGGGGCCATAGGTTTCACTAGAGGCTTCTCTCAAGATAGAAATTATTACAGTGGGTGAGAAAATTACTGCCGAGCAATTAATAGAAAAGCGCAAAGTTATGATAATATCTAAGGCAATGATCATGAATATAGGCATCACGTCCGTGTCAAGTAGACCGAAACGATTCTGCATCTACTTCTATTACTCCACACATCGACCGCTATCCAGCATGCATCTAGTTAAGTTCATAAAGAACAGAGTAACGCCTTAAGCAAGATGACATGATGTAGAGGAATTAACTCAAGCATTATGATAAGACCCCATCTTTTTATCCTCGATGGAAACAATACAATACGTGTCGTTTCCCCTTCTGTCACTAGGATCGAGCACGACAAGATTGAACCCAAAGCTAAGCACTTCTCCCATTGCAAGAAAAACCGATCTAGTTGGCCAAACCAAATTGATAGTTCGAAGAGACTTGCAAAGATATCAAATCATGCATATAAAAATTCAGAGATGAATCAAATAATATACATAGATAAGCTGATCATAAATCCACAATTCATCGGATCTCGGCAAACACACCGCAAAAGAGTATTACATCGAATAGATCTCCAAGAATATCGAGGAGAACTTTGTATTGAGAATCAAAGAGAGAGAAGAAGCCATCTAGCTACTAGCTCTGGACCCGTAGGTCTGTGGTAAACTACTTACGCTTCATCGGAGAGGCAATGGTGTTGATGTAAAAGCCCTCCGTTATCGAATCCTCCTCTGGCAGGACGTCAGAAAAGGCCCCTAGATGGGATCTCACGGGTACATAAGGTTGCGGAAGTGGAAAAGTGGTTTCGTGGCTCCCTTGGAAGTTTTTGGAATATTTGAGAATATATAGGAGGAAGATCTAGGTCAGGGGGTCACCGAGGGGCCCACAAGGTCAGCGGGCGCACCCTACCCCTCTGGGCGCGCCCTCCACCCTTGTGGCCGCCTCATGGCTCTTCTGACTTGCACTCCAAGTCTCCTGGGTGTCTTCTGGTCGAAGAAAAATCATCGCGGAAGTTTTATTCCGTTTGGACTCCGTTTGGTATTCCTTTTCTGCGAAACTCTAAAACAAGGAAAAACCAGGAACTAGCGCTGGGCTCTAGGTTAATAGGTTAGTCCCAAAAATCATATAAAATAGCATATTAATGCATATAAAACATACATAACAGATAATATAATAGCATGGAACAATAAAAAATTATACATATGTTGGAGACGTATCAAGCATCCCCAAGCTTAATTCCTGCTCGTCCTCGAGTAGGTAAATGATAAAAATAGAATTTTTGACGTGGAATGCTACCTAACATATTTACCCATGTAATTCTCTTTATTGTGGCATGAATGTTCAGATCAGTAAGATTCAAAACAAAAGTTTAATATTGACATAAAAACAATAATACTTCAAGCATACTAAGAAAATAATTATGTCTTCTCAAAACCACATGGCCAAAGAAAGCTTATCCCTACAAAATCATATAGTCTGGCTATGCTCATCTTCATCACACAAAACATTTAAATCATGCACAACCCCGATGACAAGCCAAGCAATTGTTTCATCCTTTTGATGTTCTCAAACCTTTTCAACTTTCACGCAATACATGAGCGTGAGCCATGGACATAGCACTATGGGTGGAATAGAAGGTGGTTGTGGAGAAGACAAAAAGAGGGAGATAGTCTCACACCAACTAGGCATATCAATGGGCTATGGAGATGCCCATTAATTGATATCAATTTGAGTGAGTAGGGATTGCCATGCAATGGATGCACTAGAACTATAAGTTTATCAAAGCTCAAAAAAGAAAACTAAGTGGGTGTGCATCCAACTTGCTTGCTCATGAAGACCTATGGCATTTTGAGGAAGCCCATCATTGGAATATACAAGCCAAGTTCTATAATGAAAATTCCCACTAGTATATGAAAGTGACAATATAGGAGACTCTCTATCATGAAGATCATGGTGCTACTTTGAAGCACAAATGTGGCAAAAAGGATAGTAACATTGTCCCTTCTCTCTTTTTCTCTCATTTTTTGGGCCTTCTCTTTTTTTGGCCTTTTCTCTTTTTTTTCCTCACATGGAACAATGCTCTAATAATTAAGATCATCACACTTTTATGTACTTACAACTCAAAAATTACAACTCGATACTGGAACAAAGATATGACTCTATATGAATGCCTCCGGCGGTGTATCGGAATGTGCAATGAATCAAGAGCGACATGTATAAAGATGATGAACGGTGGCTTTGCCACAAATACGATGTCAACTACATGATCATGCAAAGCAATATGACAATGATGATGCGTGTCATAATAAACAGAACAGTGGAAAAGTTGCATGGAAATATATCTCGGAATGGCTATGGAAATGCCATAATAGGTAGGTATGGTGGCTGTTTTGAGGAAGGATATGTGGTGGGTTTATGGTACCGGCGAAAGTTGCGCGGTACAAGAGAGGCTAGCTTAACATCCCAAATTTTCAATTTGGAATGTTATACATTAGATCATCTTTGCATATCATATTTTATTGCATTTTGGTTTGATCCTAGAAATTCTACTCAACTCAAGGACCCACGGAGAGAGTTGGGAATTTCGTAATTTTCATATTTGAGTTTTCTCAAATTTTGAAAAGAGGAACATCTGATTTTAATTATTTTCTCTTCGAATATTTCTTTTATGAAAATAAAAGAGAGAGGATAAAATGACTTCATCAAAATAAAGAAATATTGGATATTTAATATTAAAATCAAATAAGAATTTTATTCGGAGTTTTATCGTTATTTTATTCGAATTTGGAAAAATATGCGTTTTTCAAAATTGCATTAGAGTCCCAAATAAATGTTCACCTTGTTCGGTAGATTTTAGAGGACGGGAAAAATTTATTTCAGGATTTCTGGAGTCCATTTAGTATTTCTTTTATTTGTTTTTCTGCACAGAATTATTTAAAAAAAGTTACCGACCTAACCGGGCCGTGTCCGACCTGGACACTAGCCCGGCCGGCCCTTATAAGCCGCGGAGGCCCGAGCCGCAGCCACCCCGCCCGCAAACCCTAGCCGCCGCGCGAACCTGCCGCCGCCACCGTTGTCGCCGCCAGACGCTGCCTCGCCACCACCGCCTGACGATGCCGCCGGAGCCGCCCGCCGCCGTTTCGCCGGACCTCGCCGGAGGTAGCCGCTGCCGCCGCCTCGGTTTTCGCGAGAAAACCGATTGGTTTTTTTCAAAACACTAGATCCCTTTTTTATTTATATCGGTTTTTTCCGGTTTTCTTATTTAGCGAATGCCCATTCGTTCGTTCGTTTTAACAAACGATTTTCACCGTTTAGCTGCAGACAGCGAATGTTCATTCGTTAGCCTGTTCTCAATTTTTCTTTTTCTTGGATTTTTCGCGATTATTTTCGATCGCGATTTCTGATCCGATTTTCGTTTTAGTTTATCTTTTCGCTCATTTATCGGAATCAGGCGATTCAAGCGCCTAGAGTTTCGTCTTGAAGCCCTCTTTATGTTTAGTCAACTTAAACAAGTTTTTGCCACTGTAAAATTTGACTTTAGTCCAGATTAGTAAACGAAGCTTGTTTCTTTCGCAGTTTGAGTTTTGTTGCTTCGTTTGATTTGATTCTTTCTGCAAACTGGAGTTCTTAAGTTGAACTGTCTGGTTAGATCTTCTTATTTGAGTTTTAACTATGCATCTTTGCTTGATTTCTTATTGTATGCTTGTTTGTTTGCGATAGAGTACCCGGAGTGCGAAGCGTGCTACTACGAGTCTCTAGGTTTCACGGATCATCAGCAAGGCAAGTAACTCTTTGATCATACCTCTTTACTACCCAGTTTTATTGCATTAGATCATTCCTAAAACAATTGCATGGTTAGGATTTGATTAAATTGTGGGTTTTGGGAAGTAGATGAGGTAGTACCTATTGTCCTGTTATTACCAAACCTATGGGAGTTACTTCTACGTTGCTTATATTGCTATGCTATGCTCGTAGATGTGGTTTGGGTTTGAGTGTATTCATGAAATATGTGAGTATTGTTAATTAATGGTTAACTTAAGGTGGCTACTTTAATACACATCTGGGTGGATTGAGGCACCTGGGGAACCCAGTGTTGCATGTATTTTTGGAAATCCCGGGGTACCATGTGATTCTCTTATGGACTGCCACCCAGGCTCAAAGGGATCATAAGATTATTCATGCTAGAAACTTCCGTGTGCAGCCACATGCCATTATGGGCTCTATCATAGTTGAGTAAGTTGTGTGAAACCTTTCCATGATGGGCTAGCAGATGTAGGGGATTGTAGGTGTACAGGCCTATCTATCGGTTAAGGGGACCTCTTCGGAAAGACTGTGTCTCGGTCATCCGTTTCTCAAACATCATGTAGTGCGATTAAACCAACGGAGGAGATCGAGTCTTGTGGTGAAAAGTGTACAAACCTCTGCAGAGTGTACAAACTAATCATGGTTAGCCGTGTCCCCGGTTATGGACATCTTGAGTATCTAGTTCTTGAATTATCATGTGGATCTCATCACTCTAAATTAATTTTGTTGGGTTATTAATTACCTTTTAATTGGGACTGAGTTGGGTGAACCTTCTCAATGTTTAACAACTACCATGATAGTTAAATAAAAATTTATTCCTTTGTTGTAGGGGAAAATTGGCTTTCCGCAAAACTTATTAACCATACAGCCTCCACCAGCCACATATGCATGTAGTGATAGCTTTATTCTATTTATTAATCTTTTGTGTTGCCTTTCCAGCATATTCCATGTGCTGACCCGTTTTCGGGCTGCAACGTATCATGTTGCAGACTTTTTAGACGACGAGTAAGGAGCCTTAGGTCGTGGTCTTTCACTCAGTGATGCCGTTGGAGTTGATGGACTCACTTTAACTTCCAAGCCTTCCGATGTTATCGTATTAGATGGCCTTAAGCCATATTTATTGTAATAAGTTCTCTTTTGAGACATTCGATGTATTAAGTGTGTGATTGCTACTCTGTTATAAATCCTCAAGTATCTGCGGTTAAAGATTACCGATCCAGGTATGACACTGATGCACAGAGATCAGACTGTTTGAGTTCTGGTCGCTACAAGATGATATCAGAGCATACGCTGACTGTAGGACACGATCACTAAGCTAAAGCCCTAGATCACTACTCTCTTCTCATTTCTGACTCCTCTCCATTTTCTACTCTTTAGGATGGCAGACGCAAGGATCAAGTTCACGCAACCGGATGAAGACACCCCTTTTGGACGCCAGTTGAAGGAAGTCACTAGGTACCTGAACATCGGAATACCAACCTTCACCGGGACTTACAACACCACTTTACCAGAAGAGGAGCGCTGGATGATTCAAGTTCAAGTTCCAGGAAGGACATTCACGCCAGTCACTGAGCCGATAGAGTTTTCTTTTGATGCACCAACCTGGAGTCTAGGAAAGAGTATGGCAGCCCACATCACCATGGGACGCATTGGAGATGTTTACCACAAGGATCTCAAGGATACTATCTATTAGATTTGTGGGCACCGAGATGAGCAATGGGAGATGATCAGCACCAGGAAGGATAGATCCATTGCAGCTTTCATCCAGGAGTTAAGCCAGCACATTCGACGCTAGGAGAACCAGATGTGTGCAGGCATGACAGATTTGAAGAAAGCGATGACAAGGATCACGGAGCTGGAGGAAGAACTCAAGGCTACTCGCAAAGATTATGAGGAGGAAATCGTCGTACTAGTAGAGAAGAATGACGACCTGACAAGGAAGCTGGGAGTATTCATGGGAGACCCCGCGCCAGGAGGAGAAGATGACGGTTCCACTTGCTCGAGAATTACATCATCATCGATTTACACCGACTCGGACCCCGACGATAGCGATGATGACTATGTTGATGAAGCTGGAGCGGATAACACGGAGTCTTCGACCGATCAATTTTTCTAGTCGACCACCATATCAGTAGTAGTATTCCACCATGTATATAGTATAGTCCGAGCACTTTTGTAATGATAGTTCTAGACCGATTGTATGCCCTTGCTTGATTGATTGAGTGATATGATTGTGTTTGTCTCATGTGCATATGGGTAGTGTTTTCCCCCTAGACCTCATTCTACTCTGTCTTCTCACCTTTTCTAAACCCAGCAGATGCCTCCGAGACGCGACAATGGATTTGCTTTCCCACCGGAGGTCACTCAGTTGATCCAACATCAGAATGCATTGATGCGGATACTAGTCTAGAATCAGAATCAGGGGAACAACAACAACAACCCACCACCACCACCACCTGTTGATCACTTAGCCCGTTTTCTAAGGCTGAATCCGCCGGTGTTCTCCAAAGAGCACCGAGACGAGAAGTTGCGTATGATTGGCTCCGCAAGATTGAAATGGAGTTGACCACTGTAGGATGCACAGATGCGGAGAGAGTGTGTTTGGCCGCACATCAGCTTGAGGGACCCGCAGCATCATGGTGGGAGAATTTCACAGCCACTTACCCCATCGACACCGTTACATGGGACCAGTTTCAACAGGCTTTTCACACCGCCCATGTATCAACAGGAGCTATGGCCATGAAGAAGCGTGAGTTTCGCAACTTATGCCAAGGAGGGCGCACCGTTGGCCAGCATGTGGATGACTTTAGTAAGCTAGCACGTTATGCCCCAGATGACGTCGCTACGGATGCAGCTAAGCATGAGAAGTTTCTGGAAGGACTGAATGATGAGCTGAGCATGCAGTTGATGGTGGCAAATTTCAATAACTACAAGGAGTTGGTAGATAGAGCTCTCATGATTGAAGGAAGAAGCAGCAGATTGACAACCGCAAGAGGAAGTATGGACAAGGGAAGTATAATTCTGGAGCTCAGCAGAGACCCCGTTTTTCCCCGAACTCGGGAGGACCCCTTCAGCTTAACCATGGAGGTCACCATCACACTGGAGGAAGTTCGCACAACCATAGTGGCTCCAAGAATGGGAATGGTAATGGAGGAAGCAACGGACAGAACTGTTCCAACCCAGCAACGCCCGCCAAGAAAGATCTAAGCCATGTTACCTGCTACAAGTGCCAGAAAACTGGACATTACGCCAATGAATGTCCTGAAGCTAAGAATGGAAACGACAATGGAAGCTCTGGGAAGCAGCCCAACTGAGGGAGTCCTGGATTAGGGGGTGTCCAGATAGCCGAACTATCACCGTTGGCCGGACTCCTGGACTATGAAGATACAAGATTGAAGACTTCGTCCCGTGTCCGGATGGACTTTCCTTGGCGTGGAAGGCAAGCTTGGTGATACGGATATGTAGATCTCCTACCATTGTAACCGACTCTGTGTAACCCTAACCCTATCCGGTGTCTATATAAACCGGAGGGTTTTAGTCCGTAGGACGAACAACAATCATACCATAGGATAGCTTCTAGGGTTTAGCCTCTTTGATCTCGTGGTAGATCCACTCTTGTACTACCCATATCATCAATATTAATCAAGCAGGAGTAGGGTTTTACCTCCATTGAGAGGGCCCGAACCTGGGTAAAAACATCGTGTCCCTTGTCTCCTGTTACCATCTGCCTTAGACGCACAGTTCGGGACCCCCTACCCGAGATCCGCCGGTTTTGACACCGACATTGGTGCTTTCATTGATAGTTCCTCGTCGTCATCTTTAGGCCCGATGGCTCCTTCCGATCATCAACAACGACGTGGTCCAGGTGAGACTTTTCTCCCGGACAGATCTTCTTCAGATTCGCGGCTTTGCACTACAGCCAATTCACTTGGCCATCTGGAGCAGATCGAAGCTACGCCCGGCCGTCGAGTCGATCTGGAGATTTGAACTACACGGCCGACATCCGCGGAGACTTGATCTTCGACGGATTCGAGCCACGCCCAAGCGCCACAAGATCGCCCTCGATGGGCACGATCTAGCTCTGCCGCCGAACAGTGCCCTGGAGGCCGCACCAGCGTCCACTCCGACCCTTAGCTCGGAGCCGACTCCGCCGATCGAGGACGAGTGGCTGGACACCGCCTCGGGGGCTACGATCTCTACGGCGATTGAGCCGAACACCATCCCTGTCATTTGCGAATCCTGCGGATTCCAAGGTGCGGACTCCTCTCCGGACTCGAACCTCCCGCGCCCCGGCCAGTCGAATCCGTTTTGGCGCCGGTCATGGAGTTCACTGCCGCGGACATCTTTCAGCACTTGCCCTTTGGCGACATCCTGAATTCACTAAAGTCTCTCTCTTTATCAGGAGAGCCCTGGCCGGACTACGGTCAGGAAAGTTGGGATGCGGAGGACGATGAAATTCAACGCCCACCCACCACCCACTTTGTAGCCACTGTCGTAAGCTTAAACGACGTGCTCGATTTCGACTCCGAAGACATCGATGGTATGGACGACGATGTAGGAGACAACCATGAACCAGCACCTATAGGTTACTGTACAACCACCTCATCCCACGATGTATACATGGTGGATACACCTAAAGGAAGCGATGACGAGGAACAACGGGATGCTACGAAGGATCGCTCCCTCGAAAAGCAGTCAAAACGGCAACGTAAATGCCGCAACAAGTCCGCCTCGACAAAGACGGCAGCCGCACCAACCCAGGCATAGAGCAGGGCGAACCGGTGGACGACGAACATGCTATCAAGCAACCGTCCGAAAAGGACAACTTGGATAAACAACCCGTCCCCGGCGAAGATAACAGTCCGGACGATCTCACGCCGGACAAATTGTTGGAGGAGAAGAACCTCCACAAAAGGCTCGTCGCCATCGCTACAGCGTAGCATGAAAAAGCGTAAGCGGAAGCTCAAAACAGCGGAAGATGCACTCAGAATCGGATGGAGCAAAGTACTCAACACCCATAGACAAATACGCGACGATGCCCGAACAAAGAGCTACCCAAAGAGAAAACTATCGCCGAATTTGATGAGGAGGCCGAGAGCCCCACAATCAAAAACAAGGAGGCCACCCGGTCGGATGGACGACCCCATGGCAAACAGAGAGCGGCTAACGGCGCCAAGACACAAGCCGGCACGCGATCCGCATAAGGATTCACATCAAAAGGATGGCCCAGTTAGGTCCATCTATGGGCCGAGAAAGCAAGCTCTTCCAAGCAATGCAACACGCCAAATATCCGAACATCACGGCACACCCAAATATAGGGGTGCCACACACCCCCTGTGTTTCACCGATGAGGTGCTGGATCATGAATTTCTAGTGGGATTCAAACCCGTAAACATAGAGGCATACGACGGAACAACAAACCCTCGAGTCTGGATTGAGGATTACATCCTCCACATACACATGGCCAGAGGAGATGATCTCCACGCCATAAAATACT
The DNA here is from genome assembly GCA_021605145.1 of Aegilops bicornis. Taxonomy (NCBI): domain Eukaryota; kingdom Viridiplantae; phylum Streptophyta; class Magnoliopsida; order Poales; family Poaceae; genus Aegilops; species Aegilops bicornis. The sequence continues at coordinate 294,873,153 of CM038672.1, read as the reverse complement.
TACCAGTCAAGCTCAAAGGGCCAGCCCGGCATTGGCTCAAAAGCCTCCCTGAAAATACCATTGGAAGTTGGGAAGAGCTCGAGGATGCTTTTCGGGCAAATTTTCAAGGGACTTATGTCCATCCTCCGGATGCGTACGATTTAAGTCATATAACTCAACAACCCGGAGAGTCAGCCCGCAAATTCTGGAACAAGTTCCTCACCAAAAGAACCAAATAGTCGATCAGACAGACGCCAAGCCTTAGCAGCTTTCAAACACAACGTCCGAGATGAATGGTTTCACAGACACCTCGGCCAGAGAAGCCGAGAACAATGGCTGCATTAACAAGCCTCATGACCCGCTTTTGCGCTGGAGAGGATAGTTGGCTAGCAAGATGCGATACCAGCGACCCAATTACATCCGAAGTCGTGGATGGAACGGAAAACCACGACGCAGCAAGGACCAAATACGGACAAAGGGAAACAGCCCGAAGAGCACGGTAGTCAACGCCGGATTCGTAAGCTCCGCAGAATCATAAAAACTGCCCCTTAAGGACAACAAATGACGAGCTATCCAACCTAAACAAAATCTTGGACAAAATATGCCAAATCCACAAGACTCTCGGGAAGCTCAGAACCATACCCACAGAGATTGTTGGGTCTTCAAGCAGTCCGGCAAACTCAATGCTGAACACAAGGGGCTCGACACACCAAGCGAGGACGATGACAAACCCCACCAGCAGAGCACCGGAAAACAAAAGAATTTCCCACAAAAAGTGAAAACAGTGAACTCACTTCAAGTGACAAAAGGGAAAAACAGAGCGGCGCCCATAGAAACATGCGCCACACGGTCTATCCCAGAAGAGTCCCAACGATGGTTGTTAAAACCAATCACCTTCGATCATCAGGACTATTCCGGAAGTATCCGGAATGCATGATGGACTGCCTTGATATTAGATCCTATAATCGACGGACTCCAATTTACACAAGTCCTAATGGACGGAGGTAGCGATCTAAACCTGTTATATTAGGACAAATCCGCAAAATGGGGATAGACCCAACCAAAATCTGCCATAGCAACACCTCCTTCAAAGGGGTAATGCCAGGCCCATATGCCCATTGTACGGGCTCCCTACGTGTTCGGGTCATCTGACAACTTCCGCCGCGAAAAGTTAACCTTCCACATCGCCCCATTCGAAAGTAGCTATCAAGCACTACTGGGACGTGAAGCTTTCGCCCGCTTTAACGCAATACCGCATTATGCATCTCTTACACTTAAAATGCCCGGTCCACGCAACATCATCTCATTAAAAGGGAGTACCAAGCGTTACTCGAGCACGGAAGAACGTGAGACTGCCTTGACAGCCCCACACTAATCCGACTCCGCTAATCAAAGCACCTGAATAGGTCATTCGAACCCCGGACATGGCTAGACGAGTCCGGCGTAAACATATAAAGGCCTACTAGCGGCATACCCCGCATAAGGGCTGCACGCATGTACAACAAGAGACAATAAAGCTCAATTTTGTTCACTTTTTCGAACCGTACTCTGTTTATTTAATATAAAGTACATTTCTCGCACGATCCTTTTTCTATTCAACTAAGTTCTTATCTTTTAGAGATGAACACCGTGCTACACCCGTCCAGGATACGGCAAAACGGAGACACAGGCACAGACGTGCAGTAGGGACCCGTTGCAAGGATTCTTTTCAGATTAAGACCCTGCGTAAACCTTTTTTACTGTCTCTTGTTGATACACATCCCCCGGCTTCTTGCTATAACCAAGGAGGAGGTCGGCGTTTTGGCATCGGCCGCACCAGAATTTTTGCGTGCACTGACACCAGGGGCTTAGGGCATTATTCTCGCCTGCTCTCATAAAGACCGAATACCTTAGGGAGTGTTCGGCATCTCGAGTTAGGCCTTATATGCATCAGCTCGAATCATGTCTTTGGTCAAATGTTGGGTTTGCCCGGCTCCCATGTTTTGGTACCTTACGTTCCGTTATATCGGCTAAGGTAGCGCTGGGAGAACCACTGCGATTGTGCCCCGGTTGAGCTGGGTTGAGCACCTCAGAGGAGAAAGCTAAAACTGACTATCATGATATAGCGTGAGACTGGTCAAGCACTCGATGACCCACCGGAATGTTTAGAATTCCCCCGCATTGACGAAGGACCGTTTCGATCGTGCACATACGCACCCGTATTCGTGGAGAGCTGCCGGTGCCCCTAGGGGCTATATAGTAGCCCCACCATCGAACTCCTATGGCCAAGTGAAAGTGATAAAGCATTATAGTCCGGTTGCCTAGTTTGCTACGCCATCACCTCCTTTACGGGACCAAGACGTTGGATTAAGTGTGAAAATGCACCTTTTTGCAAACACCCCCGCACTATGTGCGTGAAAAAGCCAAAGACCGCCATCTTTCAAAGTTATATACACATATACATCAACGGCCGCACAGGAGGTGTTTTAATACTTGAACGCACAAGTATAAAAAGCTCTTATATTATATTGAAACATTGTTTTCACAAATCATACATGTCATTAAAGCATAACATCCTTCGAGCACTGCGTCTCTATTAAACGAGCGCCCTACAGGACTTCCTCAAAATAGTGCTCGGCAGTACTGCTTCGTCCGAATCTTGGGATGCAATGTCGGTGGCCTTCATCTCCGCCCAGTATGTCTTGGACACGAGCAAGAGCCATCCACAAGACCCTCTATGCATGCCGACCGCTTCATTGCATCGATATGCGGCACCGCACCAAGGAACTGTTGCACCAAGCCAAAATAACTCTTCGGCTTGGGGCTTTTCGGCCACAAATGAGTCACGCCAGCCTTCATAGCAAGTCTAGACAACCTATTCAGGTCATCCCATTCGGCCAAACGATCGGTTACTGAAAGTGGACGCTCCGGACTATGGAACTGCGACCAAAAAAGTTCTTCCATTCCGTGATCCTTTTGACCTCGGAAGTGTTCGGCCGCGTCTGCAGCACTCGCCGCCAAGTCCAGATAAGCATCCTCCGCACCCCACAGCCGGTCCAATTGAGCGTACCTAGGATCCGTGAATTTCCTCCACAACAGAAAGGGCTTTCCAGCCGCAATATCTCCAGCCTGACGTAGCTCCTCCTTCATAGCTCTCATTGCAGAGCGAGTATCCTTGGCCTTGGTGGCGGCCTTGTTCAGGTCCTCTCGTTTCGCTCGATCTTCTTTTTCAAGAAGCTCGCAACGGTCAGTAGCATTCTTCAAATTCACGGCCATCTCGGCCATTTCTTTCTTGCTTTGGCAGTGAGCAGCCTGTTCGGCTTTTAGCTCATGTCGCCTTTAAAGCAGCCACATCACTTTTTCTGGTTTGCTCCTTGGCTCGGGCGAGCTCCGCCCGAAGGCTCTCCATAGCAGCGGCACCATCTGCACTAAGCATACACGTTGTAAGACATGGGCGTTAAGCTCCCTTACCAGGTGTCCGTGGAGAAGTTGCATACCTTGTGACTCGTCAAGCTGCTTATTAACAAGCGTGATGTCTGCATCCGCCACGTCAAGTTGCCGCTTCAGCTCGGCAAATTCATCAGCCCGGCTAGCCACCGGCCACTTTGCCACCTACATAGGAAGAGCGCATATTATACCTGGGGTTATGATCCTCGGCGCGCCGTCATTTTTGACACCGCACCAAGTCTCAGGGGCTACTATCTATACAGGACGCATTTTATATGCAAAACTGTCAGAAGGTACATCATTTTGCGTAACTCAAAACCCGTCAGTAAACTTACGACGGCTTCATGAAATCCGCTCTCAGCGGATGAAATCCTTTCAATCACCGTACTCATTAATGTACGGTGATCTTCCGAGATAGACGCTCGCCCGAGCAGATCCTTTAGCTCCTCCGACCGCACACCCGTTGGTGCCGGACTCGTCCAGTGGCCTTTTTCGAAGGCTGGACACGGAGAGCTTTGAGGGGACAAACGGCTGCCTTTTGGCCCCGCCGGATTCGGAGGAGCCCTCGCGACGACACCTCGTGGTCGCCCACCTCGCATAACGGTACGGCAGCGGAGGCGTTTCGCTCTCCATCATCTCCGGATCAAGATCCTCAAGACGAGCTCTGCTGTGAAGGGCTGAGATCCGAACTACAAGGTAAACTTTCGGTTACCTTCAGAAATAAAACAGGGATGTCTTTTATTTTATAAACTCCCCCCTTTACTTACTGCTCGCCGGAGGGCTGATTTCCTTGGGGAAATAGTGCGGTCGGGCATCTCCCGCCACAGGACCCTCTGGCGAAGATTTCTTCCGCTGCTTCGAGGCTTTGGCCTCCGGATCTTCAGAAGCGGTCCTCTTCTCCCCTTGGAGGGAGGGATTCTCGATCTCCCCTTTCTTGATAGCCTCCTTCATGGAGGTAGTAGTTCCCTTGTTTCCCCCTTCGCCTTCTTCAAAAGGCACAACCTCTAGCATCTTGGTTAATACCGGATCCGGCGTGGTCTCAGGGAGGGGGGCCGGACACCTGATCAGTTTTGCTTTTGCTATCCACTCCTGTTTAAAGGATAGCTCTTTTAAGGGCAAGTATATGATAAATATGCGGATAGCATGCCCGGGTACATGACTACTTACTTGAGTATCCGGGCGATTGCAGCTCAGACCTGCGTCCTCAGTTAAGTCCGGACACATTGCTTATGATCCGAAGAACAGTTGGTACATCTCCACGGGCGTTACGCCCATAAAATGTTGGAGAGTTCGTGGTCCCTCCGGATTAAACTCCCACAGGCGGAGGGGGCAACGTTTGCAGGGCAAGGTGTGACGAATCAGCATGACCTGCGCTACTACGACCAGATTGATCTCTCTTTCTTGGAGGTCTCAAATACGGCCCTGCAACAGAGGTACGTCCTTGGACGGTCCCCAGTCGAGCCCTTTATTGACCCATGACGCCCGCCGCAATGGAGGACCCGAGCGGAAGGCAGGTGGCGCCGCCCATTTGGTGCCCCTGGGAGCGGTGATGTAGAACCACTCTTGTTGCCATAAATTGAGCTCCTCTTGAAAAGAGCCCTCGGGCCATGGAGCGTCCACATTCTTGCTTATAACAGCCCCTCCGCACTCTGCCTGATGCCCCTTGATCATCTTCTGCTCCACTTTGAAGGTCTTGAGCCACAATCCGAAGTGAGGGGTAATGCGGAGGAAGGCTTCACATACAACAATGAACGACGAGATGTGGAGGATGGACTCCGGATCCAAGTCATGGAATTCCATCCCATAATAAAACACAAGCCCCCTCACAAAGGGGTCCGTCGGGAAGCCTAAACCCCGAAGGAAGTGAGACACGAATACCACGCTCTCACCAGGCTCGGGAGTGGGAATAACTTGCCCTTGGGCAGGCAGCCTATGCGAAATTTCGCCGGTGAGATATCTGGCGTCTCTCGCCTTTTAGCACATCTTTTTCCGTGATGGAGGAAGACATCCACCGGCCGTCAGTCGAGCGGACATCGTTGAAGGTCCAAGCACGTAAATCTGGAGCTTTGGGTGTTGGAACTCGAAGCGAGGGGTGGATTCGATTGAGATTGAAAGAAAGGAGTGGGCCTTGGTCTCGTTATAAAGAGGTTGAATACCAAGAGCCCTCCCCGTGACCGTTTGGGACTCGCCTTCGATGGAGGAGGCATGCCAACGGGCACGACTGGGTTACCCACGCCCGTATTGATGAGAATCCCGGAATAAGGAATCCGCCTCGCTAAACGCACTAAGGTGGAACAGTAAAAACGATTCGTATAAAGGCCTGGCCGTGGTGTGATGTCACGCCGCGGAATACGTCAGCAGATCTGTGCAAAGGTTATTCTCTCTACGGTGGTATGTGAAACTTGTTTTGCAGAGCCGCACACTATCCTTGTGTTCAAAATCTTCTATGAAGTATTCGGAGGAGGAACCCGCCTTGCAATGCCGAAGACAATATGCGCGCCGGACTCGTCGTCATTGAAGCCTGGTTCAGGGGCTACTGAGGGAGTCCTGGATTAGGGGGTGTCCGGATAGCCGAACTATCACCGTTGTCCGGACTCCTGGACTATGAAGATACAAGATTGAAGACTTCGTCCGATGTCTGTATGGGACTTTCCTTGGCGTGGAAGGCAAGCTTGGCGATACGAATATGTAGATCTCCTACCATTGTAACCGACTCTGTGTAACCCTAACCCTATCCGGTGTCTATATAAACCGGAGGGTTTTAGTCCGTAGGACGAACAACAATCATACCATAGGCTAGCTTCTAGGGTTTAGCCTCTTTGATCTCGTGGTAGATCCACTCTTGTACTACCCATATCATCAATATTAATCAAGCAGAAGTAGGGTTTTACCTCCATCGAGAGGGCCCGAACCTGGGTAAAAACATCGTGTCCCTTGTCTCCTGTTACCATCCGCCTAGACGCACAGTTCGGGACCCCCTACCCGAGATCCGCCGGTTTTGACACCGACACCAACCCCTTCAACAGGGGACAATGGAACCACGTTAACATGGAGGAGGTTGAAGCCCAGGCAGATGCAGTAATAGGTAAGTTTCTGGTTAAGTCATTTACTGCAGTCGTTCTTTTTGATACTGGTGCATCGCTTTCATACATATTGAGGGGATTCGTGGATAAGTATAAACTGCCCACCAAAGTTCTTAGTACACCTATGTTAGTAAGCTCGCCAGGAGCAGAGTATATGGCAAGCCAAGGATGTTTTCAGATGCCATTGACCATAGGTAGGCATGTTTTCCCCTCGTGATCGATAATTTTGGAGTCGCAAGGTTTGGATGTGATTCTGGGTATGGATTGGCTATCGATGTATGGAGGAAACATCGATTGCGCCAGTAAGTCGATTTTGCTCACCACCCCAGAAGGAAGAAGGATCAAGTATGTATCCCGGCATGTGCCGAATAGGACGCAAGTAAATTCCTTATCAAGAGTTGTACAGGAGGAAGTAACAGCGGTGAAGGATTTCCCGGATGTATTTCCAGAAGAGTTGCAAGGCATGCCACCGGATAGATACATTGAGTTTTTGATTGAGCTTTTGCCAGGCACGGGGCCAATATCTAAAAGATCATACAGAATGCCCGCAAGGGATTTGGAGGAAATTAAGAAGCATATTAAGGAGTTACTGGATAAAGGTTATATTCGCCCAAGTTCGTCACCTTGGGGATCACCGGTGCTTCTAGTGGAGAAGAAGGATGGATCGTTAAGGATGGTTGTTGATTATCGGGGATTGAATGAAGTAACGATCAAGAACAAGTACCCACTGCCGATGATCAATGGTTTGTTTGATCAGCTGCAAGGAGCTAAAGTGTTTTCCAAGATCGATTCTCGATCGAGGTACCACCAGCTGAAGATTCGAGAGCAGGATATACCTAAGACACCTTTTACCATGAGGTACGGGCTATACGAGTATACCGTTATGTCATTTGGCCTGACTAACGCACCAACCTATTTTATGAACATGATGAACAAGGTGTTTATGGAGTTTTTGGATAAGTTCGTCGTGGTGTTCATTGATGATATTCTGGTCTACTCGAAGAATGAAGAGGAACATCACTACAAAAAAAAAGACACATCCATGACATTTTGGGCCGAACGAATTTTTTTTTCTGTCATACATATGGCACTTCTATGACAATAATTGTGACAAAACCCGGTATCATCATAGATGTGGTGGGCTCCTACTTCTATGACAAAAAATCATGACAGGAAATGGGCTTTTCATCCTGGGCGGGCTGGAGATGCAGCTGCATGACATTCTTTGGGTCGTCCATGATGGAAAAAACCGTGGTAGAAGCGAGGGGGAGGAAAATTTCGGGAGTTGCGGTTACGGTGGAGGTTGGGGGCCGAAGCGATGCTGCGTTTCTCGCATTAACGTGACGCTGCGTGTGTGCGAGGCGTTGGCCCTAACTGAACCCGAGCGAGGCGTTGGGCTCTAAATGAACCCGAGCGATTGCACTACAAGCTACGTGTTACTGAACCCTAGCGATCAATCGATGGCTGTTAACTGAACCCGATCGAGCGATTCCTTCGCTACTGCTGCTAACTTAAGCCGATCGATCCTGCCTCTGGGATGAACAAAGGAGCGTTATGCTGGGGTGGATGAACAGTGAGCGGTGGCGTTTGCCTCTGGATGAACAGGACCCCGTGGTGTGGTGGAGGGCTGGATGAACAGTAGACGGTGGAGGGGTGCTCGTGGAGGGGTGGTTGAACAGGACCCTGTGGTGTGGAGGGCTGGATGAACAGTAGACAGTGGAGGGGTGCCCGTGGAGGGGTGGTTGAACAGGACCCCATGGTGTGGAGGGCTAGATGAACAGTAGACGGTAGAGGGGTGGTTGAACAGGACCCCGTGGTGTGGAGGGCTAGATGAGCAAGAGACGGTGGAGGGGTGGTTGAACAAGTAGCTGCGGAGTAGCGCCAGTGGAGGCTGGATGAGCAGAGCCCGTGGAGGCCGGAGGAGGTCGACGGTAGCCCGTGGAGGCTGGAGGAGGTCGACGGTGGAGATGAACAGATCTCGTGGAGTCCCGCTTGTGGTACGCCACACCCTCCCGATGAAACAGGACCCCGTTTGACCGTAGGGATGTCCGCTTTCGTCCGCTTTTGCGATGCCACGCCCCTCCCGATCAACAGGACCCCGTTTGACGGTGGGAGGTCCGCTTCCTCCGCTTTTGCGACACGCCACACCCCTCACGATCAACAGGACCCCCGTTTCGACCGTAGGAGGTCCGTTTCCTCCGTTTTGCGGTACGCCACACCCCTCCCGATCAACAGGACCCCGTTCCGAATGTAGGAGGTTCGTTTCCTCCGTTGTGCAGTACGCCATGCCTCGTTTCCATCACCTGTTCCATCCAAGCCGGTTGGCTCCCACGCGTTCCGTTGCCTCCCGATGAACATGATGCATTCCGTTGCCTCCCCATGAACACGACGCATTCCGTTGCCTCCCCATGAACACAACAACGACGCTGTTTCTCCGTTCTGACCCAGCCATGTACACGAGCCCTCGCTGTACGTATGCGCGAGTAGGCGTTCGAGACCCCACCCGTATGCACACATACGTGGCTGTATTTTCTTTCTTGCACCCCTGGCCGACGTGACGTGTACATGCTACGTGCGCGCCTCTACTACGACACGTGCGTGCTTCTACATCGACCAGTATATATGTACGTACACGTTCGCGACCAGAATGACAACGCTACTGAAAGTGCAACTATCCCTAGGTGGTTTTGGTAATTCATAACGACATATAGCTCATTGAGCTAATGCTATTCCAAGACAAATATTTCAGGAAAGCTCAATGAATTGCATGGCATGGATGATGAAAGTGGATCCCTCAAAATATCAAGAACAAAGGATTGGCTGAAGCTCAAAAGCTCAAGACTCTACATTTTACATTTTAGTGATCCAAGATCACATTGAGTCTATAGGAAAAGCCAATACTATCAAGGAGGGATGAGGTGTTGCTTAATGAGCCTCTTGCTTCATGTGCTTAATGATATGCTCCAAAACCCTCCACTACTTTCTCACATCCACATATGACCTAAACCTAAAGTCAAACTCGGCCCTACCGATTCTTTCTATCCGGCGCCACCGAGTTCAAATGTCATAGCCACTGCCACAAAACCTAGGAAAATCGGTCTCATCGATAGGGATCTCGGTCTCACCGAGATGGGATTGTAATCTCTCTGTTTCCCTTCGTAACGTTTCAGTCTAACCGAAGTGAGCGACCGGTCCCACCGAGATTACAATGTAAACTCTCTGTTTCCTTTTGTAACTTTTCGGTCTCAAATAAAGAGCGAATCGGTCCCACCGAAGTTTACGACCAACTTTCTGGTTAGCTAATTACCAAATTAGGTCTCACCGAGTTTGTGTAATCAGTCTCACCGAGATTACGTTATGCCCTAACCCTAATCATATCGGTCCTACCGAGTTGCATGTCAGTCCCACCGAAAACCCTAACGGTCACTAGGTTTACTAAATCAGTCCGACCAAGTTTGATGATTCGGTCCTATCGAGTTTGGTAAATTGTGTGTAACGGTTAGATTTTGTGTGGAGGCTATATATACCCTTCCACCTCCTCTTCATTCGTGGAGAGAGCCATCAGAACAAACCTACACTTCCAACTTACCAGTTCTGAGAGAGAACCACCTACTCATGTGTTGAGGCCAAGATATTCCATTCCAACCACAAGAATCTTGATTTCTAGCCTTCCCCAAGTTGCTTTCCACTCAAATCTTCTTTCCACCAGATCCAAATCCTATGAGAGAGAGTTGAGTGTTGGGGAGACTATCATTTGAAGCACAAGAGCAAGGAGTTCATCATCAACACAGGTGTCTCCTAGATTGGCTAGGTGTCACTTGGGAGCCTCCGACAAGATTGTGGAGTTGAACCAAGGAGTTTCTAAGGGCAAGGAGATCGCCTACTTTGTGAAGATCTACCGCTAGTGAGTGTCGGCGTTCTGGGAACGGGGGTCCCCAGACTTGCCTGCCTGCGGCCTGCGGCGTGGCTCAAAGGAGGCCCAGGACGGCCCATCTTCATCAACACAAGCTCAAGACCCTCGCGAGGGGCCAAGCCTCGCGGGGCGGACGACCAGGAGCTTCCTCAGGCGCGGCCTCGTCAGGCTGGCTCATGAGGAGGCGGAGAGTTCAAGGCAGGGTACCTCGCGAGGTGCCCGTGACGCAAGCCATGACGACCAAGGGCGCCAGTCGGGCGCCAGCCCGCGCAGCGTCCTCCTTTCTTATTTGGTGCAAAGGGAGCAAGCGCAGGCGAGAGCATCAAGCAAAGGCATCCGTTTCGGTGCAACAAGACCAAGACCAGCCCCAACGGCTGGAAGGGAGTCATCGTAGAGCCCAAGCAGGCGTCACCACCAGAGCCTTTGGCAGGCGAGGACCAACTTCAAAATGGCCAATTGTTGGCGTCCTTCCCGCTCAATATTTGGGAAGAGGCCCAGGGCCTTCGTCTATATAAGTAGAGCTAGCCACCATAGTAGAGGGATCCCCGGCATTCGGAATCCAGAGAGAGAGATAGAGACCCGATCCTCAAGCTAGAGCAACAGCAGGACACCACCTAGCAGTTCATCACACCCACCAAGAATGCAGACCCTCATGAGGTCGTTCTTCCCTATCTTATTCTTCATCGGCCCCCAGAGGCAATCCACCACACCACAAACTAGAGTAGGGTATTACACCACAACGGTGGCCCGAACTAGTATAAATCTCGTGTCTCTTGTGCTGTTCTTTCGAGTAGTTTAGGTCCCTGCGATTCGGCGAGGTACGAGATGGCGGAGTGTTGGATCTCCGCGCGCACCCCAAAGTTCGAACCTTAAGGGTCTGCCGGAACCCGAAATCCGACATTTGGCGCGCCAGGTAGGGGTGCGCCGGAATCTGCCTTCTGCCACCTCGTGTCCCGTCGCATTGTCATCACCATGTCCGGCGACCAAGCGGGCAACCTAGATCCTTGGGCGGCGTGGCCCGCCCATGCAGAGCCGCTCGCCTCGGGCGACCCAGTGCCCCAGGCAGCTCGCGGTCCGCAGGGCGCTGCGGGCATGGCGACGCGGACAAGCTTCGACGACTCTCACACCGCTGGCAGGCCGGTCGGCAGCAAGAGCCTCCAACCACGCCGCGACCACATCACCATACACCCGCCGAGCAGTAAACTCGAGGGCCGTGCTCACAGTGGCCCGAGAGCTGCTGCAGTGCAGGCTGCTGGAGAGCGGCCGCGACGTGCTGCTGGAGCGAGTGGCGGAGCTCCTGGGCTTCGCCGCCTCGGGGGCTCACCCCTTCTGCACCCAACTTCCATCTCAGGCCGAGGGCGGCCCGCACGGGGGCTCCACGCGCGCCCGCGGGCTCCAAAGCTACTCCAACACCGGCGAAGCTGTCAGCGCCGGGCCGGCGCCGAGGTTGCCCCGCCCGCGATGGAGAAGAAGGACTCGGCGTAACTCACGACCCTGGTGGACCGCCGCGCCACCACCCCACGGCGGGCGCATCAAGCGAGCAGCAAGGCACGCCAAGACTCTGGCGTGGCCTTCGGGATGACGGCGCCGGAAGAATACGTGCCCACATGATGGACCAAGGGCACCCGCACGAGGGGGAACAAGACTCGCTCCTCAGCCCAAGCTGGGGGGATGAGGCGCCAGAAGTCGCGCTCTTCCAGGAGCCTCGAGACGGTCTCACTGGTCACACCGGGGGCGACGATTATCGGGTACCGCTACTTCCTCAAGAGCAAACATACGCTAACCACAGGTCGCAGGAGGTACAAGTCGCCACGACGAGCGGCTGCCCCGCTCCCGCGGTCTCCTACCCCTCGGGAGGGGCGCAGGGGGCTGCCGGAGAGGGGCAGAGATCTGACATCACCACCGCGGCGTTCGGAGCAAGGCGTTCTCGGAGGTAGGCCCTCTGCTGGGAGGTGCCTCAGGGCCTGCCCCTGGCGAAGGACCCATGGTCGTCGGGGGAACCGCTGGCGACCGCTCTACCCCACCGGCGGCGTCCTGGTTTCCGGTCGTCGTTGGCGGCACTAGAGTGTGGCGCAAGGCGGGGCCCTCGTCTGGCGATATGAAGCAAGGCCGGTACCTGTGAAGAAGGCCCAGTGCCTATGAAGCTCGCCGCCCCGTGACACTCTCACGTAATAATGAGTGGGGCTGTACACGCCCCGGAGTCTCAGGGGTGCCGGCCTCAGGCCCTGGGGCTCCCTCCCACGCCTAGTGGCAGCACTTAGCTCCGCACTGGTGAGAAGACGTCCAAGACTAGACTAGGTGCCGGACGCGGCTTTTCTTTTGCTTTCTTCGCCTTTCCATTTGATTGTCGCTTTCCCCCGCTGGATTTAAGTTGGATTCGAATTTGAGATTTGCGTGTGTTCGGGGAAGGGGTGCTTAGTCTCGTTCGAGCAAATCTCTCGCGTTTCGGTTACAACTCCGCCTCAGCTGCCTCCCCTCGCGAGCCCCTCGCGAGCCAGGCCAGGCCTAGCTTGCGCGCAGCCCAGCCTGTCGCCACCGCGTCCTCTCTGGAGGGTTTTTACTGCAGGTCCTACGGATTCGATCAGTAGACACTCAGATCACCTCAGCCTTCCATAGGCTATCTCGGAGCTCGTATGAAACAAAGGTAAACCATCCAAATAGCACGTCGCTTAGCCAACCACTTGGCGCGGGCGTATGGGCGATGTAACACCTGCTATCTGAAGAACACAAGTTTTACATGAGGGGCTCCCCCTCCCAAAATGCTCTCACAACCATCAGGCCAAAACCTGAGTTCTATTCATGCAGGGTAACGGAACAAGGACAATACATGATCAGTCGGATAAATCCCCCAATGCATCCTCAGGAGCACCTCCCGAGCCGTTGCTAGCATCGCTGGCCTCGCCGTCGCTGTCTGCGTGATCGTAGGTGGCGTCTGGGCCGTTCTCCATGTCGCCCTCATCGGCGGCCACAACCACGCCGTCGTCGTCCGAAGCGAAGGCCCGGACGAGGGCATCCACGTTGTCTTCCACCCGGTCGCCAGTCACCCGGACGGCACAGGGAACCGAGGCGATGGCTGCGTCAAACTCGAAGTGGGGGTCCATGTCCAGGAGATGGCTGAAGACACGAGAAAAGGCGCGCCCGAGCAGCGCACGGCTCCTCTCCTCCACCAACCTGTTGGACCGGACCGACCGCGCCTCGGCCCAGCGCCACCACGCGTCGATGAAGAAATGAAGGTTGCCGGCGTAGTTAACCGCGTGCGGCGCGCCTACTGCCGCCTCACAGATATTATCCAAGGCTGCGTTAGCTCTTTCCCGGAGCGTGGCGAGCATGGGACCATGCTCATGTTCCAGGATTCACCGCTGACGCATCTCGTCCGCATCCTGGCGTGCGACGGCCACGGCCTCCACCACCCGGTGGCGAAGAAGAGCGCCTCGGCACGAGAGGTGGTGGACTCTCTCTCGCCACCTCGAGGGCGGCCGAAGAGCATCGGCCTGCGTGTCGCCTCCTCCAGTTTGGCCCTCAAGGCAGCAGTCCTGCCCTCAGCCTCGACCTTGATCAACCCCAACCGCTCCTCAAACTCACGCTCGAGGTTCGAGCGCGCCGCCGCCACTCGGTGTCCGACCTCCTCCAGGACGCGGGCTTCCCGTGCTACGACCTCATCCTCTGCCCGCGTCGCCAAGCGCTCCCTCGTCTCCAAGCGCTCGTACTCGCGCGCGCGTTCGGCAGCTTGAAGCGTCAGCGCCTCCTCACGCTTCTGGAGCTCCGCCGGATCACCGGAGGCCACCTTCATTGACGCAAGGGCTGCCTCACGCAGCTCCACTTGCTCCTCCAGTGAGTGGCACCGGGCCAGGAGTTCCCGTGCCCGCTCCTCCGCCGCCTCTCGCCACCTGTTAGCTGCCCGGGCCTCCTCGACGGCCCGGGAACAGGCCTCCCGAGAGGCTGCCAGCGATGCCTTGGCCTCTTCATCAACAAGATCGCGCTGGTGGCGTGCAAGGGCGGCAGCGCCCTCCAGCTCACTCCTCTCTGCGGCCAGGCGCAGGCCCTCGGCCTCAAGGCGCGCATCTTCATCATCGAGCTCTTCACCAAGCAGGCTCACCGCGTCAACCGCCCTCCGAAGAAATCCTTGGCGAAGGGCGCGACGCTCCCGGGCGCGCTCGCGCACGTCCTCCACGCCATCAACCGCCCAGACGGTAGCCGGAGCCACGAGTCAACACTCCTCTCAGTGGCGGGCTGGCACTGCTGACGGCCGGCGCGCTGCGCTGTAAGCCCGGCACGAGCCAGCCCATCCCTGCACGAGGGCGCAGGAAGCGCCAGCCAATCGCCGCCGTCCATGACCAGGCGAGAAGCCCACGGCAGGCTAGCTATGCCACGGGAAGGCTCGCGAGGAAGGATCGCGAGGCGCGCAGGCCACGACAGCGCCACGGACGGCTCACCTCCCGGTCGCCCTCACCATAAGGGCTCCACCGCTTGGAGCACTCAGGGCGGGGGAGGCGGCCAGGAGGACTGCCCCTCGCCCGTCTCCGTGAGCTCGGCAGGAAGGGGCTGCAGGGCAAGGATCAAGACAAGCAGCAGAAGAATCAGAGCTGGAGAAGGAGAAGGCTTACTCATCAAGATGGCGAAGTACTTCCCGCGCTTCAAAGACGACAAGGGTAATCATCGCCCAGGGCCTCCCTTCTCTTCCGGAGGGCCTCGAAGTTCACGCGGAAGCGACCCAAGATTTGAGCGCAGGGGTCAGCCTGCGGTGAGGGCGGAGCATCAAGGCGACCCACGTCAGGGGCGTCCGCCTGACGTGCGCTGCTGATCGCCTCACCAAGAGAAGCAGCAGGGGCCTCGAGGGCTCCATCCGCAGGTGCTGCGGGCGGCTGCCTGCCGCCCTCAGCCGCGGCGGCATGAGCCTCAGGAGCTGCTCCCTCACGAGCGTCGCCCGGCGCTGTCACCCCGGCGGGGGTCCCTTCGACCTCTGGCGGCTCGTGCCTCCCTGCTCCGCCGCTCGAGGAGGAGTCGCCTTGGCCGACTGGAAGGGCTGTCACCACCACTGGGTTCTCACGAGGCCCCTGGAGACCAGCGGGGCGCAGCCCCCATTCATCAAAGATAGGCATCTGGTTCACCAAATCACCCCTGTTCCGGCAGAGGTACAACAAGGCCCCTTCATGCCGGATGCCACCGGGGTTAGGGTCGCCAGTCAGGACCAGGAGCACTTTTCTTAGCACTTCAGCGCCGCTTCTTCTTCCCGAGCCTCATACGATCGCCAGTTCACCAAGGCCCACATCCGGTGGGAATGGCGTTGGAGAGGAGCAATCTGGCGCATCAGAACTCCTTCACCACCTTGGGCACCGCCACGAAGCGACCTCGAGGAACGCGGCGTCGGCCAGACGAAGATGAGCCGGGGGCTCGAAAGCGTCTCCTGGCCCCAGCCTAAATTGGGGACAGCAGGCGAGGTTGGCTCCGATAGCAGGGGGCTGGGCACCCCCACATCCACGTGCAACCACCTCTCGTGGAACTCAGCCGCGGGCAGGGGCAGGCTGAAGTCAATCCCCGAGGCCGCCGTCTCGGGCGCGGCAACGAAGCTCACGCACGCAGAGCATTGGGTGGGGTCGACAAGGCGCAGAGAGAAGAAGTGGCGCAGCAAGGCAACCGAGGGAAGGATGCCCATCATTGCCTCACAAACGAAGGCGAAGACCGAGAGGAGAGTGATGGACTCAGGGCCCAGATGCATCATGTGGATCTGATAATGGGAAAGCACGACATTGAAGAAATCAGAGAAGGGGGGAACCAGCCCCGCCCACAGGGCGTCAGCAAAATACCGGACCTCAGTGACTATCACAGCCGATGGAGAAGTGGGGCCTTGAGGCCAAGCCGTCGTCCTCCCGCATTCGTTGAAGGAGGTAGCCAGAGCCGAACTGAACTTGCCCAAGCCCTCTAGATTGAGTATGATTGACGGGTCGACAGCGGAGGCCGCCGGCGGCGGCGAGCGAGGCGGAGGCACAGGTCTCTTCCCTTTCCCCTTCTTCGTCGGAGCCATGGCGATTGAAGGGAAGGGGGGGAAGATTCGAGATTGGACTGAAAATGGAAGCTGGAGTTCAAGAAAGGGAAGGACAGGAGCGCACAAGCAGCAGGGAGGAGAACGGATGTGTACAGCAGCGTGTCCACCTAGCAAGGCACGAAATAAGGAGGCGTGGGGGAACAGTGCCGCCCACATCCAATCAACCGCCACGCAGCGCCCAAGGCCGTAGGCTGTTAGGGCCCACGACGCTTCGCACTTGCCCTTTCGCCTCTCTGCACGGCCAAGTTCGGGCGCGCCGTGGGCCCGGGGGCTACTGTCGGCGTTCTGGGAACGGGGTCCCAGACTTGCCTGCCCATGACTGCGGCGTGGCTCGAGATGAGGCCAGGGGCGGCCCATCTTCATCAACACAAGCTCAAGACCCTCGCGAGGGCCAAGCCTCATGAGGCGGGACGACCAGGAGCTTCCTCGGTAGCGCCTCGTCGGTGGCTCATGAGGAGGCGGAGAGAGTTCAAGGCAGGGTACCTCGCGAGGTGCCCGTGGACGCAAGCCATGATTTACCAAGGGCGCCATCGAGGCGCCCGGCCAGCAGCGTCCTCCTTTCCTCTTTAGTGCAAAGGGAGCAAGCGCGCGAGAGCATCAAGAAAAGGCATCCGCTTTGTGCAACAAGACCAAGACCAGCCCCAACGGCTGGAAGGGAGTCATCGTGGAGCCCAAGCAGGCGTCACCACCAGAGCCTTTGGTAGGCGAGGACCAACTTTAGTCAGGATAAGTGTACCCGCTGTTCCCCTTCAAAATGGCCAATTGTTGGCGTCCTTCCCGCTCAATATTTGGGAAGAGGCCCAGGGCCTTCGTCTATATAAGTAGAGCTAGCCACCATAGTAGAGGGATCCCCGGCATTCGGAACCCAGAGAGAGAGATAGAGACCCGATCCTCAAGCTAGAGCAACGGGACACCACCTAGCAGTTCATCACACCCACCAAGAACAGACCCTCGCGAGGTTGTTCTTCCCTGTACTGTTCTTCATCAGCCCCAGAGGCAATCCACCACACCACAAACTAGAGTAGGGTATTACACCACAACGGTGGCCCGAACTAGTATAAATCTCGTGCCTCTTGTGCTTTTCTTTCGAGTAGTTTAGGTCCCTGTGATTCGGCGAGGTACGAGTCGGCGGAGGGTTGGATCTCCGCGCGCACCCCAGAGTTCGAACCTTAAGGGTCTGCCGGAACCCGAAATCCGACAGTGAGGCAAGTCCTTCATGGGTGACGGCCATGGTGGGATAGACAAGGTTGCTTCTTCATGGATCCTTCGTGGGTGGAGCGCTCCGTGGACTCACGCAACCGTTACCCTTCATGGGTTGAAGTCTCCATCAACGTGGATGTACGATAGCACCACCTATCGGAACCACGACAAAAACATCCGTGTCTCCAATTGCGTTTGAATTCTCCAAACTGTTCCCTTTACATTCTTGCAAGTTGCATGCTTTAATTTCCGCTGCCTATATACTCTTTGCATGCTTGCTTGAATTGCGTGAAGATTGCTTGACTTGCTCAAAGATAGCTAAAATCCGCCAAAGTCTAAAATTGGGAAAAGGTTAAGTTTTTAATTGGTCAAGTAGTCTAATCACACCCCCTCTAGACATACTTCAAGGTCCTACAAGTGGTATCAGAGCTTTGGTCTCCATTTGCTTTGATTTCCATAGCTTTTGGTGGTCATCGCCTTGGTTTCAACCTAGGAGAGTATGGCGTCTAGCGAGGGAAATTATCACCGTAGAGGTCCTTACTTATATGGCACTAATTTTGCTAGTTGGAAGCATAAGATGAAAATGCATATTCTCGGACATAACCCCGCCGTTTGGGCTATTGTGTGTATTGGCTTGCAAGATGAATTCTTTGATGGGAGAGAACCGAACCGTGAAGCTAGCGCGGAAGAGTTGAAGATGCTGCAATACAACGCTCAAGCTTGTGATATCCTCTTCAATGGCTTGTGCCTCGAAGAATTCAACAAAATCAGCCGTCTTGAGAATGCAAAGGAAATTTGGGATACTTTGATTGATATGCATGAAGGTACCGACTCGTCAAGGAATCCAAGTTGGATGTGCTTCAAAGTCAGCTTGACAAGTTCAAAATGAAGGATGGTGAAGGTGTCATTGAAATGTACTCTAGGCTTGCTCTTATCACAAATGAGATTGTTGGCTTAGGAAGTGAAGAGATGACCGATGATTCATCATCAAGAAGATCCTAAGAGCATTGGATGGAAAATATGATACCGTGTGCACATTGATCCAAATGATGCCAAATTACAAAGATCTCAAGCCAACGGAAGTCATTGGAAGAATTGTTGCTCATGAGATGTCACTCAAGGATAAGGAGGAACTTCACAACAAGTCAAGTGGTGCTTACAAAGCCTCATGTGAAGCCCCCACATCATCAAGTGAGAAACAAACCTTCAATGAAGAATTGAGCTTAATGGTGAAGAACTTCAACAAATTCTACAAGAGTAGAAGCAAAGAAAGAAGCTCCAAGTCAAGGTCCTACAATGACAAAAGATCTTCTAGTCGAGAGCGAAATTGCTAAAATTATGGGAGAACCGGACACTATTCCAATGAGTGTACGACACCCTACAAAAGAAGAGAAGATTCTCCTAAGAGAAGAAGTAGAAGAGAAGAATCACCACCAAGAGAGAGAAGGAGTAGAGATGATCGTTATGAACGAAGACCCTCACGGAGAAGCAAGGATTCGGAAAGGAAGGACAAGTCATCAAAGAGCTACACAAAAGCGAAGACATCAAGCTCATGTTGGTGAATGGGTATCCGGCCCGACTCCGACAATCACTCCGAGAGAAGCTATCGCTCCGACTCGAATACACTCAAGATGAAGGTGTTGCTGGTTTAGCACTTGTGTCAACCAACTCCTCGTCATATTTGAATCACCAAATGAAGGAATTGGAAGATGCTTCATGGCCAAAGGTCCTAAGGTAACACACCCCGAGTATGTTGATTTTAATAGTGATGAAGATGACTTGCTAGGTGATGATGATTTACTTATTGACAACTCTAGTGATGAATACTATGATGAAATGCCAATTAATCATGCTAATAAAGATGAAACTAATGACAATGATAAGGAGAAGATTGAGCGTCTAACTAAAGAACTAAACACTCTTAAGTTAGCTCATGAAACTATCTTCGAAGATCATCGAGAACTTTTAAGGGCTCATGAGAAGTTACGCTTTGAAAAGCTCAATCTTGAGAAAGAGCATGAGTTCCTAAAAGCGATCAATGATGATCTCCGTAAGAAAAGTTCTTCTTATATTGCCAAGCGTTTACTCTTATCTACCTACATGCCTCAAGTCAAGTCTAGTAACAAGAACAAGAAAGATTCTTCTTCTAGTAGTAATAATAACAATGCTAAACCCAATATTGTTGCTTCTAGTAGTTATCTTGTTTCCACTAATGATTCTCTTAGCCAAGTTACACTTTAGCAAGAAAACAACTTACTGAAGGGAATTATAGAGAAAGGTGTATACAAGAGCCTTTCCGAGAGTAAGCAATTTGAGGAAATTGTACGCAAGCAAGGAAGGCACCGGAAGAATCAAGGTGTTGGTTTTGAACGAAAGTTCAATGCCAATGGAGTTGAGTGGGAAGAAGATCAATACCCCAAGACGAAGTTTGTTCCTCAACAAGAGAAGTATGATCCTACTTCCTTCAAGGGAACACAAGCACAAGATGATCTTCCACCACAAGACCACAAGAACAAAGGCAAGGACAAGCTTCAAGAGGAGATTGATGCATTTGAAGAAGCACCTATGGCCTTGGTCAAGTGGGTTCCCAAGACTACGTCAAGTTCTACTTCATCAAGCACAACTACTACACCAAGGATTCCTATCAAAATGTTGTGGATCCCGAAGAAGAAGAACTAGAGAGTTCTTGAGGGTGACTCCGCCAACATTTTTCACTCATATCATTATGGCAAGGACAAGTGCAATCATCTTACATATCTTGCACTAGTTCAAGGAGTCACAAACCCTCATGTTGGTAAGGCAAGGGACAAGGTAACCTAATGTTTTCATGGACATCATTTTGTGCGTGCATCACTCTATGTCTATGTATATTATTGTTTGTTCCTTGTGGGACTAACCCTTATAGGTATTGAAAGTGCAACTCACTCCAAAGGATTGCTCCAAAAGATCTACATCAACATTGAGCATCCACATCTTCAACACCTACATGAAGTCATCATCAACAATACCCAAGGTTAGTTTATCCCTCTAAGGGGGGATCTCACGTCTAGGGGGAGCTTAACTCTAAGAATTGAGTCAAAGCAACTCTAATGATGTGAACACATAATTGCTTTATGTAAAAGTGGTAACCCCACTTGAGCTTAAACGATGAGTATGACCTATGATCAAATGTTCTCATTTGACTCCTAAGTCAATATACTCATATATAGATGACCTAGTCATCGCCAATTGTTTGATAGAAGCTAGAATTGGTTGTGCATGCTTTGTCACATATTTCATTTGTCATTTATTGTTTGAGCATGTTGGATGCATATTTTACTCATTCGAGGACATCCACTTGTTGTTTTGATTGATTGGCTTCTTTTTCTTTGGCCAAGTGGATGGACAAGAATGCCTAAGAACCTTCTCTAGCTATCTATGCTTTTCTCGTCTCAAACTCTATTCATGCTACATCACAAAATTTGATCAAGTCAGATTCGAACCACTCTATGTGAGGAGCACTCGGAGTTCGATTAGTCATAGACTTAAACTTCCAAAACTTCTTTGTGATTTTCGGTCGACCGATTCCTCCACTTCGGTCATACCGAGATCACTAAGTCGATCTAGGTTTTCAATCTCGGTGCAACCGATTTGAACTTTTCGGTCACACCGAGTTGTCAGAATCATAATGATTATGCATCTCGGTGCCACCGAGTTGTTCCACTCGGTCACACCGACAGTGTCGGGCTATATATTCTCACGGGCAAATTTTGGAAAACTTTCTCCGAAACTCCTCGCCCGCGCATAGCTCGCTCTGCCTACTAGGTCTACGGATCGTCGACTTCGTCGCCAGCCGCCTCCTGTCGCTGGTCTCCGCCGCCGTCAACGGAATTCTTCTCCACCGTTGCCGCCGTAGCGAGTTCACCGCCGAACTAGGGTATGAACTCGATCACAGTGCTATCCTCGTCTGATTCTCAGCACATTGTGTTCGTAATGCATCTTGCCACGATTGAGACACTTCTATCCAGTCAAAACGATCTTTAGAATAGGTATGATTCGAAAATTTAGGGTTAGGTTTCCGCCGAAACCATCTCGGACCCACCGAGTTGAAAAACTCAGTCCCACCGATTTGGCTAATGCCATTGCACTAGTAAGTCTCGGTCTGACCGAGAATTACAAATCGGTGTGACCAATTTTAGAACTTTGTGAAACCCTAGCAGTCTCGGTGCCACCAAACTGTGACTCGGTCTGACCGAGTTCACTAGTTTAGGTTCCAAAACTGCTTCGGTATCACCGAGTTTAAAAATCGGTAGATCCGGAATGCTTTCTGTGGAAAACTAAAACTAAGTTTTTTGAATCATTCTTTTGCAAAAATCTCTACATTTTGTGATGCTCATCCACTCTACCTCATCGATAACTATTCACAGGGTCAGCAATCAGTGTGTGTGCAACATGTCAGACCAAAGTGACAGCCAGAACAAGTCAGAAGAGCAGATTCACATGAGTGAGGGCACTAGTCCCTCTAGCAGCTCAGATGAGGGGAGCAGAAGCACTCCCAGCAATTTGCTCAAGGCTGCCACAAGGACAAGAAAAAAGAAGACCTCAGAATCTGAGGATGAGGATTATGTGGCAGTTGGGGATGAGGCAAGTTCAAAGAATAAAGTGCTCAAGAAGGAGTACAGCTCAACTGCAGTAAAGCCAGGCATGAAGATCAAAAGGCCTGCAGGTAGACAACCAATGTCCAAAGCCAGAGTCTCCACTCAAGCTTCTTTGGAATCCCAACCAAAAGAACCTGCTGCTGCTGAAGGAAATAAAAGGAAGGAAAGGGTCAAGAAGACCATGGCCAGAGTGATTGGGAAGCCTTCTATGATGGAGGAAGAGGAAGAAGAAGAGGTTGCTGAACCAACACTCAAGGCACAAAAGCTGATGGGTGATGCTATAAAATCAGGGGCTGCAACTTCAAAGCCCAAAGCTAACCCCAAGCCCAAGAGTGCACCAAAGAGGAATACCAGGAGTATACCGGTAATTTGAGAAGAACAAGGCCCCAATGCCTGATGTTGCTGCTGAGGAAGATGAAGAAGGGCAGATCTTAAGGAAGCTCAAACCCAAGATTCCAGACCACAATGATGCTCATCCTATGGCTGAGAACATGAAGATAAGGAGAGATCTAGGGTTGAGGCTATGGAGAGAGTCAGATCCATATGCCACCAGGAGAAGGACTGCTGTAGATTACAGGTTCCACACCAAGGAGCAGCAGGACTTCTATGAGACCATCTTATTGGATAAGAAGCCCATAGTTTGTGATATGAGGTGGGTCGACTGGACCTACATTCAGGAGAATGCGTAACACTATCACTGGATCAGTATGACAACTTTAGTGCGTGTGGAGTTGCAGATTTTGTTGGGCAGAAGCTCACAAACTGGAATGACGAGCTCATTATGCAATTCTACTCCACAACACATTTCTATCTAGATGGCAGGATAGTTTGGATGTCAGAAGGAACGAGATACCAATCAACCATAGAGGAATGGGCAAGTCTGATCAATGCCCCCAAGGAGAGTGAAAATGACTTGGACATTTATGCCAAGAAGAAAATGGATCACAACTCAATGTCACAGATGTACAAGGAGATCCCTGATGATGCACTTGAGACTTTCAAGTTTGGATCGAGTTCATTTTCTTCTGTCGAGGGCTGCCTACGATCAACTCGATCCTAAGGCACACTCTATTGCCCAAATCAGGTGACCACAACATGATCAGAGGGCATGCAATTAATTTGCTTCACATTTTTTATGTGCCCCAGAAATTCAAGGTCATGAGCCTCATAGTTGAAACTATCAAGAAGACAGCAGCATACCAAAAGAGGAGCTGTGGATATGCCCCATAGATTCAGGAGTTGATTAACTCAAAGATGGGCACAGGGAAGTATCATTGGATAAGGAACACTTGGTTCTCTATCCTGAATTTGAGGACAATCAAGTTGTCATGACTGAGAATGAACCATCATCAGTACAAGCCCAAGAGAAGAAGGAGAAGGCAAGGAAAGAGAAGGCTGCCAAGATGCCAACTCAAGCGAGAGGCATCTGAGTACTTCTCAAGAACAAGCGAGAGCAGCTTGGTTACTTGATAGCATCAACTCTGCGGATTGAGAAGGGGTTGACCACCTAACTCAAAACCAGGAGAGCCTGGAAAGAATCATGGGACAAAAATTCTATGATCTTGATGTCAAGGTAACTGAGATTCAGTCAGCTGTGGAGCAGCTACAGGATGACATGCAAGAGAGGAAGGGCAGGACAACAAGCGATGCATTTGCCATAGTGCCTCAAGCTCGGAGATCAGCTGCAGAGCGATGCAGCCACCAGAGTCACTTCATCGGCTCCAGCCTACAGCTCCAGCGCCACCAGCTCCAAAGACCAACTCCTTCACTCCATCTACATCGATCAAGCCTTCGTTCTTGGAGTTCTCCGGACACCACCACCTGAAGACCAAGCCTGAGAGACGATATAGTCCTATGCATTTTCTAGGAACTTTTTGGTAACTTGTTGCCAAAGGGGGAGAAAAATGTATAGATCATAGGCTTCGAGAGAGAGATTTGCTGCTTTTGTTCTCTCTTGCCTTCTTGGTTGAACTTTGTTTGCTTTTGATTGCTTGAAATACTATGCAATTACCTGTGAGACATTGATGATCATGTGTTTGATCATAAGCTACACTTATGCTTGTTATATGTTATTATCTTACTTATCCTTATATGATCATTCACTTTGCTTGGTGATGAGTGCATGTATTCAATCTTTATTATTTTGAGCGCTCCACCAAGATGTATGTGACATGGAAGAGTAACCCATGAGCCTAATTCCTTGTGCATTTGCAGTCCAAAGCAAATCCTTAAATATGCACAAATTTAGGGGGAGCTCTTGCTTATCACATACTTCTCAAAGCGACGATGTTTTTCAATCTTATTATCATTTGTCGAAGCTTTGATCTATATGTTGTCATCAATTACCAAAAAGGGGCAGATTGAAAGTGCAACTATCCCTAGGTTTTCTTGGTAATTCATAACAACATATAGCTCATTGAGCTAATGCTATTCCAAGACAAATATTTCAGGAAAGCTCAATGAATGGCATGGCATGGATGATGAAAGTGGATCCCTCAAAATATCAATAACAAAGGATTGGCTCAAGCTCAAAAGCTCAAGACTCTACGTTTTACATTTTAGTGATCCAAGATCACATTGAGTCTATAGGAAAAGCCAATACTATCAAGGAGGGATGAGGTGTTGCTTAATGAGCCTCTTGCTTCATGTGCTTAGTGATATGCTCCAAAACCCTCCACTACTTTCTCGCATCCACATATGACCTAAACCTAAAGTCAAACTCGGCCCTACCGATTCTTTCTATCCGGCGCCACCGAGTTCAAATGTCATAGCCACTGCCACAAACCCTAGGCAAATCGGTCTCATCGATAGGGATCTCGGTCTCACCGAGATGGCATTGTAATCTCTCTGTTTCCCTTCGTAACGTTTGGGTCTAACCGAAGTGAGCGATCGGTCCCACCGAGATTACAATGTAAACTCTCTGTTTCCCTTTCGTAACTTTTCGGTCTCACCGAAAGAGCGAATCGGTCCCACCAAGTTTACCTGACCAACTCTCTGGTTAGCTAATTACCAAATTTGGTCTCACCGAGTTTGTGTAATCGGTCTCACCGAGATTACGTTATGCCCTAACCCTAATCATATCGGTCCTACCGAGTTGCATGTCGCCCCACGAAAACCCTAACGGTCACTAGGTT
Organism: Aegilops bicornis; assembly: GCA_021605145.1. Lineage (NCBI taxonomy): Eukaryota > Viridiplantae > Streptophyta > Magnoliopsida > Poales > Poaceae > Aegilops > Aegilops bicornis. The sequence goes on along the minus strand of CM038672.1, from coordinate 294,847,738 downwards.
TACTAAATCGGTCCGACCGAGTTTGATGATTCGGTCCCACCGAGTTTGGTAAATTGTGTGTAACAGTTAGATTTTGTGTGGAGGCTATATATACCCTCCACCTCCTCTTCATTCGTGGAGAGAGCCATCAGAACAAACCTACACTTCCAACTTAACAGTTCTGAGAGAGAACCACCTACTCATGTGTTGAGGCCAAGATATTCCATTCCAACCACAAGAATCTTGATCTCTAGCCTTTCCCAAGTTGCTTTCCACTCAAATCTTCTTTCCACCAGATCCAAATCCTATGAGAGAGAGTTGAGTGTTGGGGAGACTATCATTTGAAGCACAAGAGCAAGGAGTTCATCATCAACACACCATTTGTTACTTCTTGGAGAGTGGTGTCTCCTAGATTGGCTAGGTGTCACTTGGGAGCCTCCGACAAGATTGTGGAGTTGAACCAAGGAGTTTGTAAGGGCAAGGAGATCGCCTACTTCATGAAGATCTACCGCTAGTGAGGCAAGTCCTTCGTGGGTGACGGCCATGGTGTGAAAGACAAGGTTGCTTCTTCGTGGACCCTTCGTGGGTGGAGCCCTCCGTGGACTCGCGCAACCGTTACCCTTCGTGGGTTGAAGTCTCCATCAACGTGGATGTACGATAGCACCACCTATCGGAACCACAACAAAAACATCCGTGTCTCCAATTGCGTTTGAATTCTCCAAACCCTTCCCTTTACATTCTTGCAAGTTGCATGCTTTAATTTCTGCTGCCTATATACTCTTTGCATGCTTGCTTGAATTGCGTGAAGATTGCTTGACTTGCTCAAAGATAGCTAAAATCTGCCAGTCTAAAATTGGGAAAAGGTTAAGTTTTTAATTGGTGAAGTAGTCTAATCACCCCCCCCCTCTAGACATACTTCAAGGTCCTACTCTGACGTGCAGCTTGACCAGGTGGGTCCCGTCGAGCACTTCCTTGCTGTGAAGATGTAGTGGTGGGTCCCAGCAATGTCGGCTTAATCGTTTGTTTGTTTTTTTGCCCAACGCCCTTCCTTGCGTGCGAAGTTGTAGCTGGTGCCTCCCAGCAGTCGAGGGAAAGCGTTTTAAGTGAAATATGGTGGCCCGTCACGGTGGGTCCCTGGTGTCAGTGGAGGAATAATTATTTTGCGGCGTAATAAGGAGGCACTTCCTTGCGGCCGCCGTGGACCCAAATTGTCGACCTCTCCACGACAGTACTCTTAGATGGAAGTCGGTCGTTGACCATTGACCACGCCACGCCGAGAGCACCACGAGGGTGGACGACAGCGAGCCTAGGAAGGGGACGACGGGAGCCGGGAAGACGCAGCATGGATGCCCACGCAAAGAAGAGTCTGAGGGTGAGGTTAGGCGTCGCCCTTGAGAATAACAGGGGTGTGGGTGAGTAGAGGATGGCCTGCCAGCGGTGGGAGTAGTAGGGGCGGTGTGAGGCCTCCAAGCATCACAGCCCGACCAGCAAGGCGGAGCATGCGACCACGACCAGTAACTGCTTTGGGCGGTGGAGCACGAAGACCAGAGGTTGAAGAAGCACTACGGCCGTTGGATGGACATCGTCGGCCTTTGGAGCTAGAATCGTTCATATTGACTAAGTTGACAAAGCCCTCCGTCTCAGTAAACTTAGTAGGCCCACAAGTCAGCCTCCCACCAAGGTGAGTCCCACCTAGCGGTGGGGGGTATTCATTTTTATGCGTAATAAGGAGGCATTTTGATTGGGTCCGAAGCTGACAGCTGGGGAACGTTTTTTGCAAAATACAGAGACCATTCCGTGGGTCCCAGCTATCGTAGAGGAATCATTATTTTCTTGGCGTAATAAGGAGGCATTTTCCTGTGTAGGCCCCTACTGTCAACCTCTTCCGATGGCTGTTGTTTGTTGACCATGTTGACCTCGCCGCGCCGAGAGCACAAACGCAGTGGACGAGGGCGAGGCCCAGGAAGAGAACCACCCGGGCCGTGAAGCCACCGCAGCGGATGCCCACGCCGAGGGGAGAACGAAGCTGATTGGTCGGCTGGGTGAGGTGACGTCGCCAAAAATAATAGGATGTGTGGGTGGTTAGAGGGATGGCTTCTGGCAAGGCCCACCACGGAGGAGGGAGCGAGCAGTCCCTTGCTGGTTTGGGCGGCTGGAGCAGGAAGATCAGAGATTGAAGAAGCACGGCGACCGTTGGATGGACATCCAACAGTCACTGTTGTGTGTTGACAAAGTTGACAAAGCCTTGCGAACGCGTCAAAAAAATTTTAGGACAGCGTCATCGTCAACCTAGTAGGCCCAGAAGTCAGACTCCAAATCTGTGAAAAACAACATACAACCCACTAGCCATTATTTTCAATAATTTACAGCCCATTTGCTAATTCTTAAGGATATTTGAAGCCCATATTCTTTTTATTAGCATTACAGACCATATATTCTGGGCACTGCTAAAAAATTCAACGAAATTTTGCATATTTCGGTGGGTCCGAACTCTTTTAATCACGAAACTTCGAGTCACGTTAAAAATAATTTTCAAAAAATTATATCAAATTAAAATTCAAAAAACAATTCTCTGCAAAAAAATGAATGAAATGTAGAATCTTAACTAGCAAGATGCATGTTCGTTGCACTTGTAGATGATATTTTAAAAGAGTAGTTTATCTTGTGGGAGAAAAGATGATATTTTAATGTAATTGCCAGTTGGCTTTGGTTTTTATAAGAGTAGAGAGTAGAGAAATCCTGAAAAATGATATTTTAATGCAATTGTCGGTTGGCTTTGGTTTAAAAATTTACAGCCCATTTCTTACAACTTATAGCTAGAGAAATCACGAAAAAATGATATTTTAATGCAATTGCCGGTTGGCTTTGGTTTAAAAATTTACAGCCCATTTCTTACAACTTATAGCCCGTTTTCTGGGGAAGCTCATTTCTTACTACTTACATCCCTCCTCGTCTTGAAAGATTTGCAGCCCAGCAGGGCTGAGAAAAGCAAGTAGGCCTCGGATTTGGTATTCTCCAAAAAAAAGAACTAGGATAGCCAATTTCAAAAAGAAAAAATATATCAACTGGGCTCATCATGTGCTCAATAAAAGCGTAAGCGTGGGCTAGACGGGCCACAGCCCTCAAGACATACAAGTAGCGATTGAGCTCAAATCTGGCCCGAAAAACAAGCTGGGCGAAAGCTCTTTGGGTCCCTGGTATTATCCGCTCGTTGTGTAATTTTCTCGTTTATTGACTACATTGACAATGGTGTGGAACCCAGTTGTCAAACAATTAGGAGGAAGTATTTTTTTGGCTTGTAATAACGAGGCACCTGCTTGCGAAATGCAATGACCCTGGTGGGTCCCTACTGTCAGCCTCCTCCACATACAGTCATCTCCTGATTCCTCTTGGTTGTTGACCATGTTGACAACGTCAGACGTCGGCGGGCACAACGAGCTAACCAAGGTGGAGAACGACGGCAAGCCCTCGGACGGGAACGAACAGCAGCCATGGAAGATGCGGCAGTGTAGTGGCAGGTGGAGGGGAGTACGAGGGCAACAACATGCAAGTCAAGCATATAAATGGTACAAAAAGCCCAAGGATTAATTGTTCATCAAATTTTTAGACAAAACCCAGATTGAACATGACAGTAACATCTAACCCAACCACTCTTTTTTGCAGTCATAAAACAAATGGATTGGTCTGATCCATAAAATCAACATCCTGTGCAAAAAAAAATTATTTCAGGATGTCTACAACTTATTGTAAATATAAGCCGAGCACGTTTAGAAGCCCATTTGTCCACCTGAAACTTCTTTTTTTGCTGTTCAACATGTTCGTCCGTGAGAAATCTCTTGCTGTAAAAATTAAGCCTCATGAACAATAGTAACCTCGCGTTCAACATGAAGAATGTGACAAAGCTTCTGTTTGCCTGGTTGGATGCATATCGTCCCATCGTTATCGTCCTCAAACGAATGTCATGAGAACTGAGAAAATCCTTGTGCTTATTACGCCAACGATTGGTTATATGTTTTTCTCCATGTGGTTCTCCCTAAGTAGACAAGAAGATTGAAAACAGTTAAGGTCTGAAAAAAGAGTGTGTCGAAAGAACGACAGCTGAACTGTTAATTCTAGTACAATATATACGGGCTTTCAGTGTGCGTGAAATTATCACCTCTATGTATAAATTCTCCAGAGATCGAAAGCATCGCAGCAAGCCAATAATTATGTCCAGCTCAAAACTATACATTCTGATATATATGATCTTGACAGAATCCAGCAGCATTGATAGGCTATCAATGGACGAACTCTTCATTGAGCATATAACATAATATTAGTACCCAAAGTGTACTCCAAGATGATATAAAACTTATGCGCACAAACGAAAAATGCAGCATATGATTACAAATGTGTAGATGATAATATACGGTACCTAAAAAAGTGAGGAGCCAAACACCAACTCCTTGTGACTATTAAACAGGTCATGAATTACACCCAAGGTCTCCAGTTGTGGCGCAGAGACGACAGTTATTTCTAAAGGTGTATAACAACTATGAAGGAGCAACAATTCAAGTGAAGGGGCATCTTCGATGATGAGCTGTTGTCCTTTAAAACAAATTCCAATGCTTTTAAGGTGAGGCGACTTTATTTGGAGACAACTGATACCGATTTCTATTCCCAAAACAATCGCTAAGCGCTCGGGGCAGAACAAGCTGGAGTGGATGATCTTTGTGCGATGAGGCCTCCGACAGATAATTCACCACAAGCGAAAGTTTTTTAAGCAGTGGGAGTCGAGGCATTTGTACCAGATCGTCTGGTAGATGGCACCGGGCGAAGGTGGCGGTGTGGAGAGAGGAGGAAAACCGCGAGATGGACAACAGTGGTGTGGGCACGAATTCTTGGTATATGTTCGTGGTATGAAACTTTCGTGGTAATGGTAGAACTCAAACTGCTGGAGTTCTCCGAATTCAGGGGATGTCAGCCAAGCGTCCACCTTGCCGGGTATGGACAGCAGGTAGCTTGTCGGGATGCGAGAGGCATTGAGCGAGGCCTGCCGGTGAGAAGAGACGATGGCTCGATGAGATCAAATTCGGGAAGGACGGATATCTAACGGCGATCGAGATTGAGGCGGCGGTGCCATAGAGGGCGCCATCGAGTTGAGAGGACTTGTGCGGCGGCAATCCTTGGTGGGAGAAGCGAGATGATCTCTGAAGGATGGCCTTGGGAGATCAGCGATGTGGTCCACCGGAGATTCTACCGATTCCTCGAGATCCGGGTGGGGGCTCGCCGCTTCTCCCAGCGCTACGGGTCTTGAGGATTATAGCGACCCGACCGAATGGATCAAGTCTCTATGCTTAGGTGTCATCCACGGATCGGTATCTTTGAGACACCACGATTACTCGAAGGATTTATAACAGAGGTAAATCACATGTATAAAGTAGCGTAAATACTATTACCTCAATCCAAAAGATAGCGGAAGCAACAAGGTTGTGGATTCCCATCAACACCAACGGCAAAGTTGAGTATAGGAAATCGTAACCTAACATATCACTTACTCGTAAATGCGAAAAGTCTGCAACATGAAACATTGCAGCCCGAAAACGGGTCAGCACATGGAATATGCTGGCAATGTAACACATAGAGAGTAATGAAAGAATAAGCTGTACTACATGCATATATGGCGGGTGGAAAAGCTCTATGGTTATAAGGTATTGCGAAAAGCCAATTTTTCCCTACTGCAAAGGAATAAATTTATTTAACTATCATGGTGGTTGAAACATCATTGAGAAGGTATAACCCCAACTCAATCCCAATTAAGATAATTAACATCCCAAAGAATATTAATTTAGAGTGATGAGATACATGTGAATACTCAAGTACTAGATACTCGAAATTGTCCATAACCGGGACACGGCTAACCATGATTAGATTGTACACTCTGCAGAGGTTTGCGCACTTTTCCCCACAAGACTCGATCGCCTCCGTTGGTTTGTCGCACTACATGGTGTTTGAGAAACGGATGACCGAGACACGGTCTTTCAGAAGCATTAACTCTCTACTCCGGATAGATCATACCAAACCTATAAAACCCACTACCTGCCGATCTACCTCTTCGAGAGCTTCACGTAACTTACTCAACTATGCTAGAGCCCATAATAGCTTGTGGCTGCACACGGAAGTTTCTAGCATGAATAGTCTCAGTTCCTTTGAGCACAGGTGGCGGTCCTTAGGAAGATCACACGGATACCCCGGATTTCCAAAATAAAAGCAGACAACACTTTGGGTTCCCCGGTGCCTCAATCCACCCGGATGTGTATTTAAGTTGCCACCTTAAAGTAAACCATTAATTAACAATCTCACATCTGTCGTGAATATCTCTCAAACCCAAACCACGTCTACGAGCATAGCATAGCAATATAAGCAACACGTAGAAGTAACTCTCAAGGGTTTGATAGTAACAGGCAATAGGTTCCTACCTCATCATCTACTTCCCAACCCACAAATTAATGATATCCTAATCATGCAATGTTTGAGGATTGAAACTAATGCATAAAAACTGGGTATGAAAAGGGTATGATCAAGTGTTACTTGCCTGCAAAGTTGATGAAGATGATTCACACTCAAAACTCTTGATAGATCTACTCGTCACACTCCGGTCAATCTATCGTAAGCAAGCAGTAGTAACCACACATAAGCAATCATTCAAAAGCATCGGAAAGAACGAAGAAAACAAATTCGTAAAACATCAAAACCAAGAAAATAACTCTTGCAACATAAAACAATTTCTAACAGTACCAAAACTATATGAATTTGGCCCTATCAGAAAGTTTAGGTCAAGAGCTTCGATTTGCAAAAAGAATCAACTAAATCGAGATTCTGAAACTCAAGTTATGATCAAACGAAGTTTGAATTCAAATCTGATCTAATTCAAATTTTAAACTTTCAAAAACATGTTTGAGTTGGATTACTGGATAGAGGGAATCATAACGAATAAGTGGGCGTTGGTTTCGTTGGATTTGGACTAACGAGTAAAAAGTTATGAGCGTTTGAAAATCAGGGACTAATCTGTAAAGGAAATCATCACAGATAGGTCCCTGGACGGAAACTAAAATAAAAAGAAAAATCTAAATAGCGAACGTTCGTTACCGAACGCTAAACAGCGAAAATCGTTCACTCCAGAGCCTAAACTAACGGACGCTCTCTAAATAATTAAACCCTAACAAACCGGTTTATAGAAAAAAAACCAAGGGTTTTTCGAAAGAAACCGGAGTGGTTTATTACCGGACCGGGAAAAACCGGCGGGTCGGGCGGCGGAGCGGATCCGGCGACGGCGGTCTCCGGCGAGAAGGGCGGCGGCTCGTGAACTTCAGGCGGTGGCTCGGCGACGAGGAAGGCGCGAAGTGGTCGGGAGGCGGCTCGGCGAGGCGCGTCTCGAGGTGGGGTCGGCCGTGAGGCGGGCGGCGGCAACGGCTCGAATCGGTGAGATGCGGGCTCCGAGGGGCGGAGGAGGCGGCGCGCGAGAGGAGAGAGGGGATCCGGGCGCGCCCCAGATGTTATGGAGGCGGAGAGGCGGCGGGGTTGCGTGGGGAAGGGGGCAGGAGGAGGCGGCAGGCGCCGCAGCGAACATTGCTTGATCTTGGCGGAGTCCCGCGTCGGGGACGAGGCGGTCGGGGCGCTGGGCTGGGCCGTGGCCTGGCCGGTTAGCTGGGCCGGCCCAGTTCGGCGGAAGTCTTTTTTTCTATATAAACATTTTCCAGACAAATAAAACAATTTAAATGAAAATATTATATGGGCATATAATATATCAAAATTTTCAGAAAAAGATTTCCTACAACATGAACATTATTCTAGCTTCAAATAAAATCCACAAAAATTTAATAATTCAAACAGTACTCTTGTCCAATAAAATCCAATAAAATCATTTTTAAAATACCAAAATTAATTCAAATTTATTTCTCTCCAATTTTCGATGTAGGAATCATGTTACCCTATTTTCCATATATTTTATTTTTGAAGAAAAATAATTTGAATAAAACTCAAATAACTCCAAATTGAAAATAAATTCAAAAGAACTTTGAATTTTAATTCTTTGAAACTCCCAACTCATATTTCATATGTTTTGAAGAAGTCATTTTATCTTTGCTCGTGAAAATCATTGAGTTGCATAAAGTTTCAGAATTGGAAATATTCTCATATGAAATTCAAATATTTTGAACACCCCTTGTCATTTAAATAAATGGAAGAAGTCATGTCATCTTCTCTCCAGGGTTTTGTGATGAAAAGAATTTGAATTCCCGAAGATCATAAAAGCAAAAATGAAAGTTTGGGAAAGTCCTTTTATTCCCTCTCATTTAACTTCCAAAAGTTTCAAATCCACTCACTTTCAGTCAATCAATCAAACAATCAATTAAAACTATCTATTTGTTTATAACATTCCAAAATTTAGAATTTTGGGATGTTACAAACCTACCACCCTTAAAATGAATCTCGTCCTCGAGATTCGGAGAAACTAGAAAAGAAATAGGTTAGGGTTTGGGGTCTTCAAAATCCATCGATCATCTCCGGGGTCTCGGGTGCTACCACCCTTAGAAGCATTGTTACGGTTCCATCAAAACTCATATACTCCATCCTTATTACTAACAGTGTCGGTCTTGACAGATCGTAAGGACAATTCCTTCTCGGGGCTCTTCCGGTAGTGGCATAACCTTTTCCTCAACTCCTTTGTCCTTTCCTCTTGGTAAGGTAATTCCAAGACTGGGTCTTCATAGCTGACGGGTCTGGCGCCAATACTAATCAGCTATCGATATCTCATGGTGGTCAACAATTTATGGTTTGTCCTGCAGGAAAGGGTCTGGGCTGAACCTCACCGTATGACCTACGATTGGCAACAACTGTCTTGTACAAGGGGAAAGAAATACCTATACCATTCTATGGTTTAAACAAGGTTTGGATCGGCGTCTCTCTACTATAGGTAAGTCACTAAGATTTACCATCCCTTATAGCAACGCGAATAATAAGAGTAAGTCGGTATGGTGATCAATCCATCCCGCACCCAAATCATTACCTTGTACATGGTTTAGCGAATCTCGCATTCTAACACTCGGTCATCCTCACAAGCATTGCAGAATTTCTCTTGTCGACGAACCAAGTTCGGAAAATCCATTGATTTCTGCAAGCCAAACAAACATCTATCGTTTCTTCACAACTCTCAGGTTTTGCGTAAACTCCTATATGATCCTCTGTCGATAAAATCATAACTTCTTCCAGGGTTTTCCTTCAAGAGTGTGCTTGCTTCCTGGCAGGTCCTGGAGCCTGTGGGTTATAGCCCATCTCATCACTTAGAATCCTTGAACACATCATCTGGGCAAATGATCATTATCCCAACATCCAACTTCCTGGCATACTTGAAATCCATACAAATGTACTGTCTCTTTTCCTTATATTTGCACCAAACGGGGACATGATTACTCAGACTCTTCATGGAATTTCCATTGATCCATACTTCCAACATCATACCTCCTTTATATCCAATAGTAAATTCATCTCTTCATCCTCATGGGATATCCCACCTACCGAGATGAAGACTTATACTTATGAAGTCAATACTCCACTTCGTGGAACATCATTATTCTTTCCAGGTCAAGCATCCTTACAGGGAATATTGGCCATCTCTCGCATGGCACTTCTTCAAGCTGGGAAAGCGTGAAACACTTCATGAACTCTGACAGTCCTTGGGTGACTCCAACTTGTTAGCCAATTTTCCAATACTTTCCAAACTCGGTATGGTCCTACAAATCTAGGGCTAACTTTCCCTTAACTTCAAATCGTTTTAACTCCTCACAGAGGGGACACTCGAAGACATGCTCTATCTCCAATTTCATAGACTACCTCCTTTCGTTTTTGAGTATGCATAACTATTCTGCCTGGACTGAGCTACTTTCAGTCTATCTCGAATCAACTTAACATTCTCTTCCGAATCCCTGATCACATTTGGTCCAAACAACTGACGGTCTCCAACGTCATCCCACACTCTCTTGGGGTATCAAACATATCGAGACAAAACTCATATTCATTTTGTCCGAAATCCATTCATGGGTATCCTTATCTTTTCGAGGGTCAGCGGTTCTTACAGGTACTACCACCCTTAAAATGTTCCGATATTCCATAGACCATATTTCTCATATCCTCGAAATTGGTCAACATCTTTCCTCATAGGGTAACTCATAAAATCCAAAGCGGTACCAACACTGCTAACTTTATTGATTCTTAAATTATTACAATCATCTCGCTTTTCCATTACATGTCTCAACTTAACACCTCAATATAAAAGAAAAAGCTCTCACTTCTACTACTCCATTTATTACATTACAAATTCAACTATATATCACAGTCTCCTTCTCCTTCGGACAATCTACGGCAAAGTGCCCTGCTACATTACAACGGAAACATATTACTTCGGCGGGTTTCGAGGTTTCCTCACGATCACATAGCCTCCTTGGGTCCTCGGCTTCCATTTTGGGCAAGTGTTGATGTAGTGCCCTGACTCCTTGCATTTGTAACAGGTGACATGACTCAGGTCCTTCCTGGAATCCAATCTATTCCTCTTCCTGGACCTTTCTGTTCCAATCAAGGCTTCTATTTCCTGTGGGTCATACTCTACTTACTCTATCGGAAATTCTACTAGATCTCCATCCAGACAATCTTGGGAGATGTGTCCCTCTTCTCCACATGAATAGCATGACTTGGTGCGGGCTTTAATTTTGTTTCCTTTGTGTGTGTCCTCAACATCTTCCTTCGTCACAGGTTCTTCTAACATCTGCATGAGGGCTCCTTTCATTTCTTCTTTCTTCTGCTGGATGGTTCTCTGTACCATAGTGTAAATGTGACACTGAGCAGGGTAGTGGGTAGTTCCTTCACACAAGAAACAAGTAATCTGTCTAGTTGGGCATTCTTCAGTTGGGTGACTTCCTTCACAATTAGGGCATTCATCCTTGTGTTCCTTATGGGTGTGTCCTATTTCTCCACAGAGCTTGCATGCACAAGGTTTCTTCATATCCTTTCCCGAAGGCTTCAATTTCTGGGACACAAACCGAGACATTAGCAAAGTCAACTTAATTTCTCCCCAAGTGGTTACTCCTTGCCATCCATTGATGGTTTGGTACATCTTCCACCAAGTAGCAACACCTCTTTCAAAACACTTAAGAGCATGCTGGGCCATATCCTTTCTGACTATAGGGTTGTTCTTCATGTGATCCTCCATGTTCTAAATCCATCGGTCTGTCTCCAATTGTCTCATCGGTCCAGAAAATATAAGTTCTTCTCCATTCATCCTCTATTGGGTCCATGGGTTTGGGGTGGGATAAGAGGGATAGAGAGGGATACACACAATGCAAACAATTGTTTTGAAAAGACAGATTTTATTGTGGCTGTCGGAAAAACAACAAACAAATGACAACTCACAAATGTCGCATCTAACGTAAGGGTATATCCGGGGTTTGGGCTTCTAATGGTCAATGTCGTCAAACTCTTCAAGTCTTGTTCATGTCTCCGATGGCTTCTTCCGATCATGATTGTCCTTCTCAAGTTCTTTTTGTCAAATCATCTCTGTTGACGCGAAGTCTCTCGCGGCGTCCTTTAATATTTCTGGAGTGGCATTCCAAACTTCTGATTTCAACTTCCTTGACATGAACCATGATCCTACTGTCCTTGATCTGACGAATCTCCGGTATCTCGAGGTTTTGTTCCTCCGGTTTGGTTACTTGACTTCGGTTCTGAGTCCTTCACCAATTGCCTTCTTGTAAAATATTGCTTCTTATAGGTCCATCTTAACTTCACGATGTAACACTCCGGATCCCGGTGATACACCAGCTAAGATTTAAAACTGCATCTTTTGCTGACAGATGCTCCATCAGTCTTCTACCATCCATCCTTCCATATATCTGCATACTTAACTCCGCACGGTGACAATAGCATAAGCGGGCGATAACATCATGGATAGCATGTTTCTGCTCTTGTCATTTCCATGAGCTAGCATTCCCTAGTTGATATCTCCTGCCTTAGGGTTTTCCTTGACAGAACTTTGAATTCTAATGCTCCATGTTCCAGTCTTTCTCCGATACACCTTGATCTAGGAATTCTTCAGAGCCTTCAAAATCTCATAGTCTTCGGAGTCTTCAACAGTTGTAGTTTCCATTTACACAGTAAAATCTTCTTCATTCCAAATGGTCTTAGTTGTCCGATATCTTGTCTCCTTGGAGTGGTCTCATCAGTCAAATCTTGAAGTGGTCAAAAGGGGAAAAGGGGTATGGTCTCACTAAAAGGGAAATTTGAATAAGCTCAGAAGAGAAGAGAGGTAAAAGATCTTTTGAAAATGAAGTTGTAGAGAAAAATCTTTCCTATAGGCTTGTCAGTTTCTAGGGTCACGTCCTACAGTCAACATGTGCTCTGATACCATCTTGTAGCGACCCACCCGAATGGATCAAGTCTCTGTGCTTAGGTGTCATCCCTGGATCGGTATACTGACACACACAATACTCGAAGGATTTATAACAAAGGTAAATCACATGTATAAAGTAGCATAAACACTATTACCTCAATCCAAAAGATAGCGGAAGCAACAAGGTTGTGGATTCCCATCAACACCAACGGCAAAGTTGAGTATAGGAAATCGTAACCCTAACGTATCACTTACTCGTCGTCTGAAAAGTCTACAACATGAAACGCGTTGCAGCCAACGGGTCAATTGACACATGGAATATGCTGGCAATGTAACACATATAGAGTAATGAAAGAATAAGCTATACTACATGCATATATGGCGGGTGGAAAAGCTCTATGGTTATAAGGTATTGCGAAAAGCCAATTTTTCCCTACCGCAAAGGAATAAATTTATTTAACTATCATGGTGGTTGAAACATCATTGAGAAGGTATAACCCCAACTCAATCCCAATTAAGATAATTAACATCCCAGCAATATTAATTTAGAGTGATGAGATACATGTGAATACTCAAGTACTAGATACTCGTAATTGTCCATAACCGGGACACGGCTAACCATGATTAGATTGTACACTCTGCAGAGGTTTCATGACTTTTCCCCCACAAGACTCGATCGCCTCCGTTGGTTTCTCGCACTACATGGTGTTTGAGAAAGCGGATGACCGAGACACGATCTTCGTAAGCATTAACTCTCTACTCCTGGATAGATCATACCAAACCTATAAAACCCACTACCTGTGATCTACCTCTTGAGAGCTTCACGTAACTTACTCAACTATGCTAGAGCCCATAATAGCTTGTGGCTGCACACGGAAGTTTCTAGCATGAATAGTCTCGATTCCCTTTGAGCACAGGTGGCGGTCCTTAGGAAGATCACACGGATACCCGGGATTTCCAAAAATAAAACAAACAACATGGGTTCCCAGTGCCTCAATCCACCCAATCGTGTATTTAAGTTGCCACCTTAAAGTAAACCATTAATTAACAATCTCACATCTGTCGTGAATATCTCTCAAACCCAAACCATGTCTACGAGCATAGCATAGCAATATAAGCAACACGTAGAAGTAACTCTCAAGGGTTTGATAGTAACAGGGCAATAGGTTCCTACCTCATCATCTACTTCCCAACCCACAAATTAATGATATCCTAATCATGCAATGTTTGAGGATTGAAACTAATGCATAAAAACTGGGTATGAAAAGGGTATGATCAAGTGTTACTTGCCTGCAAAGTTGATGAAGATGATTCGCACTAAAAACTCTTGATAGATCTACTCGTCACACTCTGGTCAATCTATCGTAAGCAAGCAGTAGTAACCACACATAAGCAATCACTCAAAAGCATCGGAAAGAACGAAGAAAACAAATTCGTAAAACATCAAAACCAAGCAAATAACTCTTGCAACATAAAACAATTTCTAACAGTACTAAAACTATATGAATTTGGCCCTATCAGAAAGTTTAGGTCAAGAGCTTCGATTTGCAAAAAGAATCAACTAAATCGGAGTTACGAAACTCAAGTTATGATCAAACGAAGTTTGAATTTAAATCTGATCTAATTCAAATTTTAAACTTTCAAAAACATGTTTGAGTTGGATTACTGGATAGAGGGAATCATAACGAAGAAGTGGGCGTTGGTTTCGTTGGATTTGGACTAACGAGTAAAAAGTTATGAGCGTCTGAAAATCAGGGACTAATCTGTAAAGGAAATCATCACAGATAGGTCCCTGGCCGGAAACTAAAATAAAAAGAAAAATCTAAATAGCGAACGTCCGTTACCGAACGCTAAACTGCGAAATCGTTCACTCCAGAGCCTAAACTAACGGACGCTTTCTAAATAATTAAACCCTAACAAACCGGTTTATAGAAAAAAAACCAAGGGTTTTTCGAAAAGAAACCGGAGTGGTTTATTACCGGACCGGAAAAACCGTGGTCAGGCGGAGCGGATCCGGCACGGGCGGTCTCCCATGAGAAGGGCGGCGGCTCCGGCGAACTCAGGCGGTGGCTCGAGGCGACGAGGAAAAGGCGGCGAAGTGGTCGGGGAGGGGCGGCTCGGCGAGGCGCGTCTCGAGGTGGGGTTGGCGGAGGCCGAGGGCGAGGCGGGCGGCGGCGGCGATGGCTCGGATGCGATGAGATGCGGGCTCCGGCGAGGGGCGGGAGGAGGCGGCGGCGCGAGAGGAGAGAGGGGGATCCGGGGCGGCGCTCCGGTATTTATGGAGGGGCGGAGAGGCGGCGCGGGGTTGCGTGGGGACGGGGGCAGGAGGAGGCCGGGCGGCGCACGGCGACCATGGCGGTCTTGTGGCGGAGTCCGTCGGGACGAGGCGGTCAAGTGGCTGGGTTGTGGCTTTGGCCGGTTGGTAGGCCGCCCAGTTCAAGGAAGTCTTTTTATATATAAACATTTTCCAGACAAATAAAACAATTTAAATGAAAATATTATATGGGCATATAATATATCAAAATTTTCAGAAAAAAATTTCCTACAACATGAACATTATTCTAGCTTCAAATAAAATCCAGAAACATTTTAATAATTCAAAGCGATTACTCTGGTCCAATAAAATCCAATAAAAATCATTTTTAAAAATACCAAAATTAATTCAAATTTATTTCTCTCCAATTTACTGATGTAGGGAATCATGTTACCCTATTTTCCATATATTTTATTTTTGAAGAAAAATAATTTGAATAAAACTCAAATAACTCCAAATTGAAAATAAATTCAAAAGAACTTTGAATTTTAATTCTTTGAAACTCCCAACTCATATTTCATATGTTTTGAAGAAGTCATTTTATCTTTGCTCGTGAAAATCATTGAGTTGCATAAAGTTTCAGAATTCAAAAATATTCTCAAATGAAATTCAAATATTTTCAACACCCCTTGTCATTTAAATAAATGGAAGAAGTCATGTCATCTTCTCTCCAGGGTTTTGTGATGAAAAGAATTTGAATTCCCGAAGATCATAAAAGCAAAAATGAAAGTTTGGGAAAGTCCTTTTATTCCCTCTCATTTAACTTTCAAAAGTTTCAAATTCACTCACTTTCAGTCAATCAATCAAACGATCAATCAAAACTATCTATTTGTTTATAACATTCCAAAATTTAGAATTTTGGGATGTTACAGGGATCTACAACCAGCATCGCCGCTGGCGGGAGCCTCATCTTCTTGGTGCTGGGGCCAGCTGACTCCATTTTCCTTGTGGGCGTCGCGCTGAGCTCACGGGTTTGAGCAGAGTAGCCAGAGACGACCCTAGTGGCGATCTTGAGTGGGGAAGAAGGAGGGTCAGATTTCAGAGGGAGTGGAAGAAGAGGAGCAGGCATTTTCTATACGAGTGAGGAAGAAGGTGAGCGGGGTTTTTTGGACGAGTGAGGAATATTGGGGAGCGGGGGGAATTGGGTGGGGAGACGGAAGCGGGAGAGCGAGATGTTCGTGTTTACAAGGCCCGCTGCACTAACTACTCGCTTTTTCCAAAGAACCGCTCTCTTCTTTCGCGTTGCTGCATTGGAGCTGGCGCATGGGCTTGGCTGACTGATCATGCATGCAGGATGCATGTGCCCGCCGGCCACTGCATGCGCCTGGTTTGTTACTAGGCCTATTTAATATGGTGGTTATGGAGTAAATTAAGGAGATTTATTTTCTCTGTGTGCATCCACCAAATTATAGGATGCGGCATCTTGGATGCGAACACTCACATTAAACTAACATTCGGAAAGAACAAAAGTTCAAGATGTCTATGCATCTCAATGATTCACCATACTATAACCAATATACAAAGTTGTGAGAAGGTGTGGAAATAAAGAAAATCGGTTGATGCTTCTCTCGAGCAAAGGGCCTCCTAGCACGCATTAATTTCTGGGCATGCTTGTTTCTTCTCAATGTTGCGAGCACTTTGAGCATGTTGGCAACTCCACATTAGCTACCTGCCTCATCTTGCAATTAATGCTGACACATTTGCTGCAAACACATGAGGCAATAGAGATGACTCAACATGGGTCCATATTGTGCAGTTCCCCTGATATCATATTCATTGTCCTGAATCTGAAAAGATAGGAAATCAGTAGCTATACTTAAACGGTGTTGCAAAACAGTAGCACATATCAATAGCTCGGCATGACAAAACACGATCATCCTGGACGAAGGGATATTGACCTGCACGAGGAAGATTACATATAATTTCATAAGTCCTTGGTTGATTTCCACCTTCGCTGCACCGCTTGTTTGCTCCTCCACACATGACAGGATCGTTCATACCGCATTCAAGCAAGTCAACGTATGAATAAGCTAATTTCATCTTGCGGTGGTCATTGTACCTAGTTACGAATGTAGGAATACCTGGAGCACCATGAGATTAGCTGACAGCAGGTAGATGCAGCCATATAAATTTTGTGCGGTGCTACCAAAATTAAGGTTTGTATCCCTTCCCGTTATGAGAATTCTTCTTGAAGTTGGTAGAATGTGACGGCTTGTTCTTTGCATCAAACTTGTCTTTCCCCTGAGATTTGTTCTTGTTGTTTTGGGCTGGTTGGGCTGGAAGTTCTTCTCGTGTACCATGTGGGCACTAGAAGCTCCCTCAGCGACCCGAGCACGTGTGTCTTTTGCTCTCGCCTTCTCCTCAAAATCAAGAGTGCTAATGAGATCCAAAACAGAAAACTCATGTCTCTTGTTTTTCAGAGAAGTAGCAAAATCGTTCCACGAAGGTGGTTGCTTTGCAATGATGGTCCCAGCAACAAATTTGTCCGGCAACCCACATGGCCTCGAGCGCAGCCCACATGTCTTTGCCGCTGTCAAACGACATATATGAATCCACAATGGAATCGTCAAGAACACTCAGTAGGGCGGCTTTGAAGAGGGTATCCATGTTCTGAAAAGCTTCCTCATTGTAGGATTAAGATAGCCCTCGGGCTTACCTTTAGTGGCGTCATAGCGATTACATGATCTGAAACCAATATACTGCTCTTGTGCGCCACATTTTATATTGCACCCCTTAAAAGTAGGCGGCTTCAAAAGCGCAAAGAAACCACTCGGAGTAAATTGCCCGTGATCAGGTTTTTGGATTGTATTGTTGAATATATGAGCAATTTACTATGAGATTTAATCCAAATCATCAGTAAATAGATCATGACGACAATTGCTAACATCAAAGTTATGATGCGGACTAAACCAGGAGGACAAAATCACATACTGTACAGTGGAGCAGAACCGCTGTCGTTGCTGTTGTCACTCATGTCGTTGATGAAGAGGTTACCGAGGTCGGGGAAGAAAGCTGTCGTTGAGGAAGTCGTCAGGCAGCAGTCATAGGAGTGTGCTCCCCAAAACCTGATCGCCCCTCTCCGTGCTGTGATCACGAAAGGCGGGGTTCGGAGGACTGTTGTCCCTTCTCGCGATGCACGCCGGAAGGAGGGCTGGAGAAGAATTTCATGGCGGCGCTAAGATCTGGAACAGTGCGAAACCATATGATATATCGGCGGCTAGGGTAGAGCATGTCAGATCGGTCGTGCGAGTATAATAGTAGGCCTTTGGCCCCCATACACAACGTCCAAGTCAATAATAGCTCAAAAAAAGAGTCAATAATAGCCCCACCAAGGTTTGTCTAAAAAAACTGAGTAATTAAGGCGTCCGTTAGTCCCTTTAGTATAAATACAATATCCTTAATAATGGCCCCACCTTTTGTCTCACAAAGTATGTTGGAGTACAACCGGCTACACGTTTACAATCCTCTTCCCTTCTCTCTCCTTTTCTCTCTCCTTCAACTAAGCACAAATACTATATTTAAATCCTTATAGCACCTTATGTCATCTAATTGTAGTACTTGCTCTAAAGTTACTATCCACTTTGTGTAGTCTGAAATGTCGGGCGTGCAATGAGGCGGTGCCCTCGGTCGTGGCGCTTCAACGGCAGGCAGTGAGAGGTCGCGTCACCTGACTTGTAATCAATGTGGAGCGGCCGCTCGGTGGCGCCGAGCGGGAAGCGCCTTGGCGGGAGGGGGAGGGGTTTTTGTTGGGCCGAGAAGGTGAGAAGCCAACTTGGGATCGGTCCGAACGGGGAAATATCATGTGCTCCCATACTCTGCATATGACACTAGTCTAGTAGTATGTTACTACTCCCTCCTTTCCGGTTTATATAGATGTTTAGAGTAACATAGTAATATGTTATAGTACAAGTTACTCCCCACTATGACCAGCCTTGGCCTCTCCCAGTGCTCGACCATGTATAGCTGCTAAGCCTGCCACGTAGGCATAAAATATGATGTGGCACCAATAAACTAAGCACCTATGCATTGAAGACTTGAGTTACTAAGACATTTAATGCACTTAGCACCTCATCTAAAGAGCATTGGTAGTATAGCCAGCTGCTGGCTATAAGCCAGTGCCATGTCATCTACAGCCCATCTTATAGTCAACATGTACAATAGTAGTAGATCAAAAGAGTGTACTACTTTTTTGTTCTGTGGCCCACCTTTCATTCTCACAAAATGCCTAGGAGCACGTGCTAGAGCTGGCTCTTCACGAAGAGCCCGCTTACCTTCTCTCTCCTCTTCTCTTTTCTCCAACTAAGCATAAATATACTATAGTTTATTCCTTATAGCCCGCCGACTCAACTCTATTGTACTTGCTCTAAGCACTTACTAGCACCCCCTTGACCGTGGACCTTGATGGTGTACGTCACCTTGTGTCTCATAATTTTCCTCGTCATCATCTGAGTCCTAGAAGATCTCACCCACATCATCATTAGCATGCAGCCGCCTTGATAGACAACGTGCGCGAGAAGGAGTAGAGGCGATCGGGGCGCTTTCCACCACCACGTCGTGGACACTCCGTATGTGCTCGTGGTGCGCAGCGTGCGTGTTTTTCCATCGGTGCTAGCTCTAAGGCCGAGGCTGCGGTCGTCTTCGTCTCCGACTAGTAGTTGAGCAACAATGGCAAAGAGGTGTTGCAAGAGATGCGTATGCACCGTTGCGTGCGAGCTTCGCCGTAGCAAGATGAACCGGACGTCGTCGCGGATGGCGCACGCCTCCATGCAGCCGAGTATGTGCGCATGCATGTGTTATTCACGCGCATTCTGCGGCCGAGCGTGTGTGCATGCACGTCTTTGTGTCCGTGCGTTGTGTGCTCCATCTTTGTCTTGGCGTATGTGCATGAGTTGGATCGGATGGAGTTAGTGCGTTGGCTTGTGTACATGCGTGGCTGCATGCGTCCTGTACATGCGTGGCTTGTTGCGTGGTTATCAATAATTCAATATAAACTACTCCCTCTGTTCCTAAATATAAGTCTTTCTAGCCATTTCAAATAGACTACAACATATGGATGTATGTAGACATATTTTAGAGTGTAGATTCACTCATTTTGTTTCGTATGTAAGTCCCTTATTGAAATATCTAAAAAGACTTATATTTGGGAACGGAGGGAGTATAAAACATCTTCAACTTAGTATCCTGATGTACCGTTTCTAGTGGTTAGCGAAAAGTTCATGTTCTTTTAGTTGTTTATAGGTGGGCAGGCGGCAAAAAACAGGGGAAAAACGCAAGGTTCCTTGCAGACGCTCCACCGCGAGGTTCCTTGCTCCTCCTTGGTCGTTGGGAATCTATGCTCTTCAACTCTTTTCTTTTACATGAGCTTTGTTCATCCTTTTCCCAACACGCGAGACATCTAGCATCAAGGTGCACGTGTCATGCAAGAAAATGGAGATAATCGGATAAGCGGTCGTAAGTGAGTCGTGCGGGAAGAGGGGGAAACCCTTTTTCATAAGTGAGTCGTGCACTTCGATGGCACCTACGCAATATTTTTTCTCCTCGATGGCACGTGAATAGTGCATGTACTCAACGACGGAGCACGGGATGGTAGCAATGACATGGTCAGCCCTTTTTTGGGGAGAGTACATACTACTAGTAAATAACTTTGATGTGTCCCGTCAACTCACAGAACGACGAGAAGATTGATTATGCCTTCTCCCTCGCCAACGCGTGCGCGGTGGCTCGGAGCACGAGGAGAAACTTTTGCTTACAAGCGGTGGACTTGAAGCAGTTCATTTGGTGTCAGATTGCCAGAAGCACTACTCTAGAACCATCGACTTCCGGAAGAGGCGAAGAGCCAAGTGCAAGGTCACCTACTAACCTTAGGCTAGGCGTAGTGGGAGTAACATAAGTAGGGGTACCTCCTTTTTTTATTCTAGAAACAACCACACGCGAATATCAAGGTCTTTGGTTACGTAGAACAAATTTCCTACAGTCCCTGCTCAGCGCTCCTTTATCTCTCTTCTCAGCCAGCTAGCGGACACGCGGAGCCCATCGTCTGTTTGCTCACATGCGGCCCCACATGTCAGTGAAAACGCAAGAGGACCCAATCGAACACGCACATCTTTCACCTCGGCGTCTTTGGTGATGAAAACCAAATCCAATAAAGATCTTGATTGTCCGCTTTTGGAGTTACTCAAGAGTAGTAAGATTCTATTTACAGCTTAACCCAAGATGCACATCTCGTGGCTTCAACTACCACTCTATTTTCTTTCATGACACGACACGGATCTTTGGATGTCCCATGTGTCGGCAAAAGGAGGAAGAACCCGACCAAATCTTCGGTTGTGCTCTCGGATTAGACTAGTGACTAGTTGTGCTAACTTAAAAAATTTATTGTGTACTCCCTCCGTTCCAAAATACTTAACTTCCATTTGTCCAAAAGTGGATGTACCTATATACTAAAACATGTCTAGATACATATATATTTTGACAAATAGAAGGCATGTATTGTGCAACGGAGGGAGTAGAATGGATGCAAGTTTTTGTATTGCGAAGAAGAGTACATACATATATTGATAGAACGTTGGAGTTGGCCTTACAAGTGGGACCGCAGCTTGAGGAAACCGACTATCGGCAAACCCCACCTCGCCTGGCCGCCGATGGCTGAGTTAGATAAACGATGAGGTTGAAGAGATTGCTCTAGCACGGACTCCAAGAAATATGGTGTCGATGGAAGTCGTCTTTGGTGGCGTGTGCCGTACTCACAGGCGTGAATGCTTGTTCTGCCCATGCCACCCTACTACTCCTACTACTTACTATATAGTACTAGTATCGAGGATTCGAGGTGCTGGTTACGTAGTACAATATGGCTACAAAGAAAACACCCCATACGCCTTGAAGCACTGTGAAGCTAGTACAAATAGTGTACTACTTCCTCCGTTCCTAAATATAAGTCTTTGTAGAGATTTCACTAGGTGGACTAAATACAGAGCAAAATGAATGAATCTACACTTAATATGCATCTATATACATCCGTATATGGTTCATAGTGAAATCTCTACAAAGACTTACATTTAGGAACGGAGGGAGTAGTATTGTTGATTGGCCTCATGTGATAACCTATTGCAATGCACGTACAATTATGGAGGAGGGAGAGGAAGAGCGTGCGACAGCAGTCCCAAATCGAGAGAGAAAGGCGAAGAGTCAGTGGACGGTTGCCAGTTTGCCACGGTTCACGAAGGGGCGCCCCGGCCTACACGTCGGTTCGGAAATACTCCTACTACTCGCCGTCATCTCACTGATATGTTGGAATGGGACCACATGTCAACGAAACATGGTGTGTAATTTCTCGTGCAAAATGCGATCTGGCCGCGTTGGCTCGAGGTGCCACATTAGTTTTTTTTGAAAGTTTGCCGCATTAGTTATCGACCTATATTCCTTTTAACATGCAATCTGAATGGATAGCTCCTGTGGTCATCACACGTGAGCGGATATAGTGATGGTTGATTCGCCCGAGCAAATTATTACTGTGGGAATATGGGAGTACCAGCGGATTCAAGGAACAAAGAAATGATGGTTGCTTCGTCCGAGCAACTTACTGTGGCGAAGGTGGGGCTGTGTGATTTGACTGCTCACTAGTCATTACTACAAAGGCGCAGCGACCGGGGTGAATCTTTCCCTGAAGTTGTGTTGTGCACTCAATATTGCTGCATGGCAGGTGGAGCCGGATGAAGGATGTCCAACATGTCGTGAAACGAAGTTGAATTGTTTCGGCATTGCTATCAATCCTTCGTGATTTGTTAATATGTACGCATAATTTTGATGAAATTGTATTGTGATGCTATGAAGGTTTCAACTTCGGTTCCCTTGAGGAAAAAAAGGTTTCAGCTTGGGATTCATGTGTCTTGCCTCGAGATTATCTCGTTACAACATTCCATCAAATACAAATGAAACTACCATGGCTAATGCATCTCAATGGTTCGCAGATCAGCGCCAATATTCACATCACAACTGAAGACAATATTGTGAGAAGGTGTACAAATAAATAAATAAAATATAATTGATCGATACTGTTCGTAGGCATGGCTCCATTTCCTTGGCACAGTGTTCATTGCTTGGCAGCTAGTTTCACCCAGCTCTGTAGCCAAAAAAGAGGTGTATGAAGGACACCACAATCCGATCATTTTGTGCAGCTCCACTAAAATCGAGCGGACCATCCCTATTTGCAAAGATATCTAGTCGATTGTGATTACAATAATAGTGGAACTAGATGATGAAACATAACACACATAAATAGAAGCCGATCACCTCTACGATCTCTCTTTAGGACTAACTTCTTGTTGGAGAAAGATTAGGCACGGAGTTGGATGAGGAGCATAGCAAAACCAATCTCCCATTCCCAGTCCCACAGAAATGTAAAAACGTTGCCCGTGTGACATTTTGGCAGAACTGCACAAAACACTCTTCAGAAAAGTGATTTGTGCAATTCACCAAAAGGTTGCAATAGCAACGAGGTGAAAATGGATAGCCCTGTTTGCAAAAGGAGGTCGAAAGGAAACAATTACTGCCCAATAACACGAGTTGAAGACACATACGCCGACAAAAAAGAAACCTGTTCCATGTAAAAAGGGAAAGATAGCACATGGTGGTTTACCAAAAATGGTTTGAGGACGAGATTGCAAGATGGAAAGTACGCCGGCCGAGATACCATTTAAGCAAACAACTAAACAAGATGCACATGCAGCAACGTGGGAAGATGGGCAGTGGAGCAAGGCCGGGGGAAGCTGTACCTGAGGGTCGTCGGGATGTTACTAGGAGGGCTCCGGCGGCCGGGATCTGCCCATACTGCGGCAGCGAGCAAGTGGCGAAGGCCCTACCGCGCCGGAGCTTGGTCAGAGAGAATGGCGGGTACCGCAGATCGGGACGAGCTGCCTCAACACCGTCGAATGGAGAGACGATGCACATCCTCCCTTTCCGCCGGTGGACGGGATGCGGCCGGATCACTGACCAACGCTGAGAGAGAGAGAGAGAGAGAGAGAGAGGGAAAGGCAATGGCGGCCTTGTGTGAGATGGTGTGACAAGAGACAAACCCATTTTCCCATTTTCCCCACGGCAATCGTTTTATATTCTAGGCGTGGTACCCGACCATCCTTCGAGTAAACAACCGCTACATGCGTCAAGTTATCACGTGGGCTGCCTTTTCGTACGGAAACGAACTCCACCGTGTACCCACGCGGGTGTGGCCGGGAACGAGACGTGAGTACGTGCGTCCTGCGTGCACTTCTTCTTTAGGTGCAGGTACGTACGTGGGTGGGTGTGAGAGAGATGGTTTGTGCGAAACAAAGGCAATGTGTTGATGATATCTCAATCAGAAAAAGCGTAACATATGCAATGTGTGTGAAAGCGGAGTCATGGACGTGAGATATCGATAGAATTGAAAACAGGGATGAAGTGTGTGGCTGCGCGATCGATAAAGAGTGCCATCGAATTTGTGTTTGCCCATGTAAAAGATACAGGGCGGCTGGCCTACTGGAATTTGAGAGGGCAGTGGTGCAGTTCTTCTCCGTGGCATGGATACGTACCAACAACGTTCGACCATTGGTGTGTGTGGGCGGGGGGGGGGGGGTAGAGACCGGTCGACGAGTATATGTGTGGGGAAGGAGAGAGACCTAGTTATGTATTGAGGGAGATCGATCGACATCCAAGGATATGTGTAGCAGAGGAATAAGGTTGGGGGAAAGACAAAGGTAGGCGTCGGAGGGTTGGTGGTGGAGTGGCGTCTCACAAATGGTGGGAGAGGCCTGCTAGACAAACGGAGGGTATGAGTGCAATATCAATAAGAGAGGGCGGGGGATGTTTGTCTGTCTATGCACGTGCGTGTGGGAGACGGGTCGGGAGGTATTCAAGGATGATGAGGGGAGAAGATATGGTTTTGGTAAGCATGCGTAACTACATAGGAAGATCAACCGTCGTGTGTCCGAGAAAAGGAGAGACATAACTAGCGAGGTAAGTGTATCGGTGCTTGGTGAAAACGAATTATAGTCGACTGGCTATATGTAGGGAGATCAGTTCATATACACGCCTTTGCATGTTTTAGAAGCAAATAAGGTCCGAGAGGCGGACAAGGGGAGAGGGTGTGGCTAGGAGGTGGTGCGAGAGGCCTACCATGTCGAGGGGGAGGAGTGTGCGAGCATGTGATTAATGAAAAGAGGGCGGAGTGTGCACTGCGTGGAATCGTATTGGACATATGGGGGCATGGACTGTGAGAAGAGAAGAGGGGAAGTATATATGTGTTTGTTGTAGGCACACTTGGCTAGAGAGGTATATCGACCGGTGTGTGCCAAAAAGAAGGAGCCGGGGGCCTACACACACCGCTGGTGGACGACCTAAAGAGAAATAATGAACGTGCGTGATGGAGGGGACACTAAGGGTGTGTGAGGGGGGCGGGCGTGTCCATGCACGATAGAAAGTTAGCGCTAGCTAGCTACAAATATAATAGGATCGTGAAGGTGTAAAAGACGAACAAAGATCATAATTTATTATAAAAAAGTGGATACGAATACTTGAAGAAGATATCATAATGTAGAACATTGATTATAATTTGGGCTAATGTGTGGCTTTTGCAACTCAGGTCTAAATACTTGTCATAAGTAGGGGGCGGGGCACTATACTTTATGTGATAAACACGGTGTACGTATGGAACAAGGTTTAGATTATGAATATATAGTTAGTACATCAAATGTACTATTATTTGGAATCAACATCAAGTTTATTCAAAAAATAGAATTCGAGTTCATGTAGTACACATAGTTCATATCTATCTCTATAGCAATCATGTGGTGTGTTATTAAGGTAATACACGAATGATGGTTGAAGTTGGCAAGAATCATGATTGTAGATTCTTATTGAAATAGAGAAACAAATTCAAATTTAGTTCGAATTGCAGCGGTAGTATAGACATTTGGAATGCACTAAAATGTTGGTATGAGTAGGTTACATGCATTATACACAAGCGAAAAAATTTAATCGGACATAACATGGATTCATACTCCCTCCTTCCATCTATATAGGGCGTAATGAGATTTTTAAGACCGCCTTTGACTATTGACAAGATTAATAGTACATGACATGCACAATGTGAAAATTATATCATTGAAAGAACCTTTCACGCACGAAGTTAACGGTGTGCTTTGTGTAAGTTGCATGTCATATATCATTGCTCTAATATTTGGTCAAAGTTAGCATCAAAAAACGCATTAGGATCTATATAGATGGAAGGAGGGAGTAGCTTTGAATAGCATTTGTATAGTAAAACGGGCAAGACTCTCTCTTTGTGTGGTGTGAATAGTTTTATTTTTTTTTGTTTTGTTTTTGGTTGAGGGAAGTGCGAATTGATTTGGTACGTACAAGTACAATATTACTACACGTTAGGCTTGTCCCTAAAATTCAACCCTCGTCTTGTTATATCCCGAAAATTCAGCTATCGTGCTCCCAAAACTGGCGCCTTCACAACTCGCGCCTTGCTATCCCGAAATTACAACACGCGTGTAAACTCCCTCCAGCTGCCAAATCTCGACACGCGAAATCCCCCTTCTAACCCTGAGCCGAAAGGGCCGCTAGTTCAAATCGGTGGGGGGTACTTTTGTAACACACCCTACATTTTGGACAAGCGCGTCCCTAATTCATGCTTCACCCCCTCCCATCGCCCCCTTTTCGCCATTCGAAATCCCAGGCTGCCATAACCTCTCCGCTCCAGCCGCGAAATCCCACCCTCCTCCGTCCGCCACGTCACCACTGCCCAGCCGGAGCCTCTTCCCTGATGACGTCGTCCACCGCAACAACTCGACGTCCCTCGTCCACCTCCCCAGATGAGGATCATCCGTCCATCTTGCCGTCCCGCCGGTTCAGCCACCCCGTCCTCCACCTCCAAGGAGCTGCTCCGATGATCGCCTTGTCTATCGCGGCTGCTCCATCCCCACAGCGATGCCTTTACCTGCTCCACCGAAACCGCAACATCCTCACCGACTCCTCAGACAAAGCCGAGGCCTACTCGGCGCCACCAAAGAGGTTGTACACTCATCGCATCGCACCTTCTCCTTAACTCAACCTCCCGGCGCCGACGGTGCTCCATCCCACACCCCCATGGAGCGGCTACCTTGAAGCCCGGCACCGCATGGCGACATCTCCACGGGCTCTCCCCGGTCTGAGGCCCCTTCGGCGGCGTCCATACCAGCCGGATCTGCTGTTGCTGCTCCGGCTCTCGCTTCCTTCAGCAGCTGCTTGCTGCTCTGGCTCTCGCTCGATCGCTCCTTCGCCCAGCTTCTTCTGCTCTTTGCTCTCCCCTCGCCCGTCTTCTTTGCTGCTTGCTCTCCCCCCTGCCCGTCTTCTTTGCTTTCTGCTCGATTAAGCCACACTTGATCATTGAATCGACTTTTTGGTCATCGATTTTCAGGGGTTGGGGGGCTCACGGAGTTAAGGAAGAACCACCCTTGGCGGGGACGGGGCTCACGGAGAGGTACCCCACTATCTATCTTAGGGTTCAGGGTGGGGGCGGGGGGCCTAGAGGGTTATCCGGGGCGGCGGTGGCGAGGCGGCGCTGGGGCCGGCGGCTCGGCCGGTGGTGGCTGGCGGCTCAGGGGGGTGCAGGTTGAAGATGAACTGCAGTCCCTCCCTAAACTACATGTCAAGTGCCTCTCTGCTACCATTGCGTTCGGGCCGACAGTAGCATTCAGATTCCACAGTAAATTTCAGCTTCGACAGTTAATTTCAGAGTCAACAGTTTTTACCTCATCTGTTGTAGTCAGGTGGTTTTTGGTGATGTTAATTTAACATCCATTTTACATCATATATTGGAGATGCTTTAGAATCCCACTTGAGATTGATGATGTCTGTCTTGTGCTGCTTCAGCCTTGACGTCTTACGGCTCACCGGAGCTGCTCCAACGACAGAACGATCCATCACAACAAAGCAAAGGCTCGACGCCGCCTCTGATTCCTCAGATCTTCCTCCACACCTCCGACAGCCACCTCTGCCTCAATCGCTTCAAATGACCAACCCAATGATGCTGAGGTCGACACGGCTACAGCAAAGAGGTTGTACAATTGTTGCATCACTTATTACTATACATTCACGTCGATCCATTAGGGCTATTTTGGTTCAACGAAAAAACATAGCAATAGGGAATTTTCCAATGGCACTCTACTATTCAATTATTCATGCATTTTGTTGAAAGGAATGAAGCAAAACATCCACCTGGACCTACTTTTCAAAATCCTATGCATGAAAACAAGACCAAGTGCATTAGTGCCAGAATAACATTCTAACTATACACGCTTTCATATGGTTTCACTTTATTTTGGCCATGTTTCTTTGCATTCCTCTGCTCTTCCAATTCATGTAAACCAAACACCCAAGTACAGAAATCCTGTGTTTACAAATGCTCTGTTTACCATGTGCATTTTCCTATCCTGTTCCGGTGTTTTCCTATCCATACGTTTTAAGAATCATGCAAGCCAAATGAGCCCTTACAGAATTACTTGATTCACTGTGCGTGTCGAAGGAACTTTGTGTGGTTTGTCCTGCTCTGCCGCGACGTCGTCCACCTCACCTGAAGCTGCTCCATCGGCAGCATCCACCAAACCGTACATCACGACTCCTGACCGTCTTTTTCCGCCTCAGATCTCCTTCCCTGCCGCTGGCACCCACCGCAACGGCATCACCATCATCGACTCAGCAGATGATCCTGAGGAGTACACGGGTCCACAAGAGAGGTCGCACTCTTTTGTTTCTGCTTATGTTATGCATTGCTTAAACTTACCTGCTACTTTATCGTCCTGTTCAGCTCTTGGACTCCCAAGTCAGGTCCAAATTAATGTTCAAACTTGAGTTCTAAATTAGTTGTGGGGCACATATCGAGGCTGCAATGAATAGTATGACTGTCTAATATCTGGTTCACCTAGGGTATGCCTATGTTGTTCATCTTGGGTGGGAAACAAATAGTAAAGCAATCATCATCTGTCTTTTTAATAATTTAAAGCAATCATCAGCCTGCTATCATTATTTTTGGATCCATCCACTGGTTGTTACCATCACTCTAAATTTCTGCATGCTCTCCTTACATAATCTCACCATATTTTTTCGTATGCATGTCAGATATTGTACACAGTCATGCTGAACATGTAGAGAAAAAGAGAAGAGTTTTGCACGGGAATACAATGTCATGCAGACATCGCTCCATGGTGGGTTCAACGGCAAACCCTCCCCACCCCTCTCCAGATTGTAATCCAAAGGAAGATATCTGTTTTGAGGCGGATTCAGAAGTCGCTAACCACTCCTATTTACCCCCCAAGGTGTTTGCTCTACCTTGGCATGATGATGTTAGTCATATCATGCATATGTTGCCTTGCAGTGCCTACTTTTGACATCATATATGTCATCTGCTTAGTTTAGACATGTTCTGTAATGCCACCTGTTTAGTTTATATATCATATATGGGAATTATGCAGTCTCATGTCTTTTAGCCAGCCATAATATATGTGAAATGTGCAATGCCATCCTGTTTAACCAGGCATCATATATTTGAATGATATCTTGCCCATCCTTTTCTTCATTATATTTCCATTTGTCGACAATGTTTGTACATTAAACTACTCTTCCGTGAATCAGCCATTTGGGTGGGAGATGGAAAAATCTAGAGTGAAAACAAGGCCTTCAGAGCGCATGCTACACCGTCAAGCAGATCTCTTGTTGGGTCCCGATAGCTCCTCCGAGATGGATTCGCAGATGTATGACCAGTCCTATTCCCCCACCGAGGTGTATGCTCTAACTTGGCACGCTTATATCTTGCTCATATCATGCATACGGTGTCTTGCATTGCATAGTTTAGACATCATATACACAATATTCAACACCATGTTCTTAGTTCAGACATCATATCGAATGCCCTCTGTTTAGCATATAAATCACATATGTGAATTAAATGATGTGATCCTGATTACTTAGATAACATGTAGGTGAATTATGTCATGCGATCCTGTTTAGTTATTCATCGTATCTTTGAATTATGTTATGCTATGCTATCAAGTTTAGATAGACATCATATATGTGAAATTATGTCATGCTATCCGTTTTAGTTAAACAACATGTCAACTATTTCATGCCCTCTTTTTTCCACACTATCTATTGCATCTGTCTCTCATACAATGTCTGTACATTCAACTATGTTTCCTTTTTATCAGCCATTTGAATTGGAGCGGGTGATGCAAATATCTAGCGGAATAAAAACACGGTCTTCAAATAAAACAGTGCTACCTCTTGGTGGAGATAGCACCCCGGTTGTACATGCACAAGAACCAGCCCTACCACACATAACCCAAACTCTCGCAGATTGTACCTCTACTGCGATGGACAGAGAACCAGCTTCACCCAATCTAACCCCAACCCCAGTCGATAGTAACCCGCCTCACTGCTGACACAAAGACCATCTCCACCACAGGCTCCCAAGCAAGAGCAGCTTAGTAAGGCAGCTCCGATTGCCCAAAGGGCCAAGATTATCACTGCGAACCCCAACTCCACCGGTTAGTACGCCTATTCCTGTGGAGGAAGCACAACCAGCTAGTCGTAGTTTAGCATCTATCACATTTGATGTTGTTAAATCGTATATGCGTATCTTCCCATCTTGGAAATATTATATCAAGATGAAGGAAAATGCCGATTGCAGTGTTTGTCCGTGAGTTATGTGTAAGTAATGTTATTCATGGCAATTACTTTGCTTCGTCCCATACATCCTACCTCCATGATGGTTATAATACAAAAATTTTCCCATTTTCTCTATAGAGAAGGACCAATTTGGAAACTCGGGTGAGGTAACCTGTGCTAATACCTCTGCTATCTTCAAGAATGCTTGGTGGCGATCGTAATTACACGAAGAAAACGTACTTCACCGGCAAAGAAACTCATCAAATTCCCTTACGTTCTCCTGAGACACATTTACTGGATGATGACTGGGAACGCCTTGTTCTGTACTCGTCCTGAACCAAGAATGTGGTAAGGTCTATGAGCGCATTTTCTATTTTTAAGTATTATATTCTTGCATCTTACTGTACTCTGTTCATGTAGAACAAGTGCCTAAACCTGAAGAACAACTGTTCTAATTTAAGATTCCATTACTATCATAGTTCAAAAAGCGCTTAGGCGTTAATTGTGCGTTTGCCACCACCTTGCGCTTTCTTGACCAAAGCGCATGCTTATGCGCAGCTATGCATGTATTAAGCGTAATGTCGCAATGCGTTTTGCCAACGCTTAGAGCCTAGGGCGCCGCTTAAGCGCCGCTAACGCCTTTTTTAACTATGATTGCTTTGCTCTTGTATCACCGTATTTACTGATACAAACTTATTTTTAAATTGAAGGATCCAATCGAAACTCCAATGGCACAGCAGATATGTTCACGCATGTTTCTTTAATAGGTTTGCTCTTATCAATAGCTCTTTTGATTTCAATTTCAATTGTGTATACAGCTTGACTTTCATATCATGCACATTACTAGCATCACAACAGAGCCAATAGTGTTGTTGTACATGTAGACCCGTGGTACCCATCTGAAATCTTGTTGTGCCGTGTAGTTTCCCACGCTTTGTATTCTTTCACCTGTTGCTTTGTCTTGAACTGATATGATTTGAACCGTGTCTCTATTTTGATTTGGCAAGACAATGCAAAGTGACCATAGGACATAGATATATGTTTGTTTGATGCTTTTATTATGTACTAGTACTTGGCAATAGAAGACTTGGTAGTTTAATCCTGTCCACCTTACTAATGAACTGGTTCGTGAAATGAGTTTCATATACTAGTACATGCTAAACTTGTTATGTGTCCGCTTGTTTCTTCTTTTAGAATGTCGATGTAATATTGGGGAAGAGTGCCTTATTAAGCAATGGTATAGGAAGTAATGCGATAAGGTTCGTGATAGTGACACATCCTTGTTGGTCTCCAACAAAGCTGATAAAACAACTAAGGAAGACTATCTTGAAGACAATGATACAACCCCAAAGTCCTGTCTTGGTTTAGTGTTCGAGTTACTGGCCACTACCGCTTGCACAAGCTATTCAAACTCACTATTTGAATCAGTTCGGTTTCTTGAGTCTCAACTACAAGCTGAAAGACATCGATCAGCTCTGCTGCGACAAGAATCGGAAGGACTGCGGAAGTCCCTGGAGCATTCAGATGCATACTTTCTGGTGCAACAGCAAGCGTTGGAGGATTTTAGCGCCAAACAGGACAAAGCTAATCAGCTTGCTAAGCTTATTGCCCGGCATGGTGGATACCAGGATTACGTTTCTTGAGCTCTTCCGGAAGTTGTTTCATTTATGCTCTTGTTTTGTCAGCCGCTTTATTTGCACCGTGGCCAATTTTGACGGCCGATCTTGTATGTAATATGCTTTGTTCCCTATATTTGCACTGGTGGCGAACTTTGATGCCGAGTGGATGTAATATGTGTAATAGTGGTAATAGGCTAGTGTTAATTGCTTGCTTATTTATTTCCTTATTGTCTTGTTTAGTTGTTTGCTTGTAGTCACTGCAGTTCTTTTTTGTGTTTTTCTAGTGGCCACAATAGCCTATTTTTGGTAACTAGGCCAAAATAATCATGGCAATAGATGGACTGTTGTAACCATGGGCCTCCTGCAGGCCGTATGATCCATGGGCCTTCGTCCGGCCGTAGGATCCATTGGCCTTCTATACGGGTCGTGGGATCCATCGGCCTTCTATACGGGCCTTAGGGTCCATGGGCCTTCTATGGGCCGTAGGGTCCATGGGCCTTCAACGGGTCGTACAATCCATGGGCCTTCTACTGGCCGTACTATCCATGGGCCTCATACGGGCCGTAGGATCCATGGGCCTTCTACGGGGCGTATCATCATTTCGTCAATCATGGGCCGTACTATTCGTGGACCATAACGGGCCGTTAATAGGCCGTATTTGATAACTCTATGAAAACAGCCCAACGGGTTTTTTTGACATGAAAACAGCCCAACGTATTAACGGTCCGCAAACGGGCCGACTGTAACGACGGGCTGAATTTGGCCCACAAGCAGAAAATGACAGTAACGGGCCATATGTAACCGAATGCTGCAAATGAGCCCAAGAATCAATGGGCCCTAAGAAGGACGAAACATAACTTGGGCTGGAAACGACCCAATGGAATAACGGGCCGTTAATGGGTATAAAGTGATACACTGTTCATTACGGGCCAGTTTCACCACGGGTCGTTAATGGGCCAAGAGTTACAAAGGTCCTCATATGGGCCGAAAGAAGTCATGGGCCACACATGGGCCGGAAGTTAAAATGGGCTAAATCATATGGGACGGCCCATATGACGCTACTGGGCCTAATTCGGATAGGGCATAACGGGCCCTGGGTTAGCGGGCTGTAAATGGGCTATATGCGAACAGGCCGTTAACAGGCTTTCCATGGGTCGGGCCGCCACCTTTTGACCAAGTCAAACGGGCTGGCCTTTTCACAGGAATGGGCCTCTATTGGGCCGTGCCATGTGTCGCCGTATCATAGGCGACTTCGGTCCAATGAACGGATGACATCTGTCCCAACGGTGAGCCGACACGTGTTTCCTCCAGCCAATGATGATTTTACACGTGGAAAATCCCCATTGGTCGGGGCTGTTAATGGGTTATTGGATCCAAAACCCGACTCGATAGCTTAACAACGTTCCGTTATGGTGGATGCCACGTGTTGGTCACCCTTGACGAAAGCACTTCTGTGACGCGCGATTTATCATCATGGAAGTGGACACTTCCGTGATGATAATTTTGGTAATGTCATGGAACACTTCTACAACAGCACAGGTATGACTATCTTGATTTTGTCATAAATTTGTCATGGATGTACATGCATGACAAAAAACGCAACCTACTGTGACAAACACGTATCATCACGGAAGTGTACTTTTTGTAGTGCATAAAGAGCATTTGCGTTTAGTACTTGGGAAGCTCAGGGAACATCAGCTATACGCCAAGTTCAGCAAGTGTGAGTTTTGGTTGAAAGAAGTTGGATTCCTTGGACATGTTATATCTGGAGAAGGAATAGCGGTAGACCCCACCAAAGTTGTCACTGTGACAAATTGGGAAGCACCCACGTCAGTTGGAGAGATCATGAGTTTTCTTGGACTCGCAGGATACTACCGAAGGTTCATTGAGAATTTATCGAAGATTGCAAAGCCTATGACGGAGTTGTTGAAGAAGGACACCAAGTTCAAATGGACCGGGGAATGTGAGGGCAGTTTTCAGAAGTTGAAGAAACACTTGGTTACATCACCAGTGTTGATTCTGCCAGATAAACGCAAGGATTATGAAGTGTATTGCGATGCTTCTTGTCGAGGACTTGGAGCCGTACTTATGCAGGAGGGAAGAGTTGTTTCATATGCCTCACGACAACTTAAACCCCATGAGTTAAATTATGCTACCCATGATTTGGAGTTAGCAGTCGTAGTGCATGCGTTGAAGACTTGGAGACATTTTCTCATCGGAAACCATTGTGAGGTATACACGGATCACAAGAGTTTGAAGTATATCTTCACACGGAAGGAGTTGAATCTCAGGCATAGGAAATGGTTGAATCTCATTAAGGATTATGATATGAGATTACATTATCATCCCGGAAAGGCTAACGTAGTAGCCGATGCGTTGAGCCGCAAGAGTCATGTCAATACACTCATGACCGGGGAGTTACCCAAGGAGTTAGCAGAGGATCTTTGCGAGCTATGTTCGGAGATAGTTCCGAGAGGCTATGTAGCATCTTTGGAGATCCAATCTACTTTGATGGATAAGATCAGAGAAGCTCAGAAGACGATAAAGGAGATAGCCGAGATAAATGAAAGGATGAGCAAAGGAAAGGCTAAAGGATTTCGTGAGGATGAGCATGATACATTATGGTTTGAGGACCTCGTATATGTGCCAAATGATCAGGAGATTAGGAAGTTGATTCTGCAAGAGGCCCATGATTCGCCATATTCGATTCACCCAGGAAATACTAAAATGTACCTGGATTTGAAGGATAGTTTCTGGTGGACCGGAATGAAGAAGGATATTGCGGAGTATGTAGCAGATTGTGATGTATGTCAGAGAGTGAAGGCAGAGCATCAGAAGCCAGCAGGATTGCTACAACCATTGCCAATACTCGAATGGAATTGGGACAAACTAGGCATGGATTTTATCACAGGATTGCCCAGGACTCGTTAAGGCTATGATTCGATATGGGTTGTAGATCGTTTGGCGAAGGTAGCTCATTTCATCCCAGTGAAGACCACTTACACCAGTGCTAAGTTGGCAAAGATATACATGACCAGGATCGTATGTCTACATGGAGTTCCGAGGACCATTGTATCGGATAGAGGAACCCAGTTTACCTCAAAGTTTTGGAATCGATTGCATGAAACTTTGGGAACCAAAGCTAGAGTTCAAGATAACTTTTCACCCGCAGACGGATGGATGAATCAAAGAGTCAATCAGATTTTGGAGGACATGTTGAGAGCTTGTGCACTAGACTATGGATCTAGTTGGGACGATAGTTTGCCTTACGCAGAGTTCTCTTACAACAACAGCTATCAAGCCAGTTTGAAGATGGCCCCTTTCGAAGCATTGTATGGAAGGAGGTGCAGGACACCATTTTTGTGGGATGAAGTTGGAGACCGACAGTTGTTTGGACTAGATTTGATTAAAGAGTCTGAAGAGAAGGTTAAGCTGATTCGCGATAGACTCAAGGTAGCCTAGTCCAGGCAGAAGAGCTATGCAGATTCTAAACGCAAGGAGACAGTTTACGAAGTTGGAGACATAGTGTTTCTTCATGTGTCACCACTTCGAGGAGTGAAGCGCTTTGTAGTTAAGGGAAAGTTAGCACCACGTTTTGTGGGACCATACAAAGTTTTGGAACGTATGGGAGAAGTTTCTTACAAGTTGGAATTGCCCGAAGGATTGTCAGGAGTTCATGATGTGTTCCATGTGTCTCAGTTGAAGAAGTGCAACACAGAGATGGCTGGTATTCCTCTGAGAGATACAGTGCCACCGGAAGCGATTCAGTTGGATACCGATTTGACTTACGAGGAGAAACCAGTCAAGATTCTTGAGTTTGCCATCCGAGTTACACATAGCAAAGTTATCATGTTTTGCAAGGTTCAGTGGAGCCACCATACCGAAGATGAAACCACCTGGGAACGAGAGGAAGACCTATGGAAGGATCACCCTCACCTATTTTCTAGCCAACCCGAATCTCGAGGGCGAGATTCATCTTAAGGGGGGTAGGTTTGTAACATCCCAAATTTTCAATTTGGAATGTTATACATTAGATCATCTTTGCATATCATATTTTATTGCATTTTGGTTTGATCCTAGAAATTCTCATAACTCAAGGACCCACGGAGAGAGTTGGGAATTTCGTAATTTTCATATTTGAGTTTTCTCAAATTTTGAAAAGAGGATCGTTTGATTTTAATTATTTTCTCTTTGAATATTTCTTTTATGAAAATAAAAGAGAAAGGATAAAATGACTTCCTAAAAATAAAGATATTTAATATTAAAATCAAATAAGAATTTTATTCGGAGTTTTATCGTTATTTTATTTGAATTAGGAAAAATATGCGTTTTTCAAAATTGCATTAGAGTCCCAAATAAATGTTCACCTTGTCCGGTAGATTTTTAGAGGACGGGGAAAATTTATTTCAGGATTTTTGGAGTCCATTTAGTATTTCTTTTATTCATTTTTCTGAGCGGAATTATTTTAAAAAAAATTTACCGACCTAACCGGGCCATGTCCGACTGGACACTAGCCCGGCCCCCTTATAAGTCATGGAGGCCCGAGCCGCAGCCCACCCTTACCAAGAACCTCGCCTTGGTGAACCGCCGCCGCCATTGCCGTTGCCTCTCCGCCGAGCCACGCCGCTTTCACGGACCTCACCGGAGGTAGCCACTGCCGCCTCGGTTTTCGCGAGAAAACCGATCGGTTTTTTTCAAAACCCTAGATCCCGTTTTTTATTTCGATCGGTTTTTTTGGTTTTCTTATTTAGCGAACGCCCATTCGTTCGTTCGTTTTAACGAACGGTTTTCACCGTTTAGCCGCAGACAGCGAACGTTCGTTCGTTAGCCTGTTCGTCAGTTTTTCTTTTTCTTTGATTTTTCGCGATTATTTTTTATTGCGATTTCTGATTTGATTTTCGTTTTAGTTTATCTTTTCGCTCGTTTATCGAAATCAGGTGATCAAGCGCCTAGAGTTTCGTCTTGGAGCCCTCTTTCTGTTTAATCAACTTAAACAAGTTTTTGCCTCTGTAAAATTTGACTTTAGTCCAGATTAGTAAACGAAGCTTGTTTCTTTCGAAGTTTGAGTTTTGTTGCTTCGTTTGATTTGATTCTTTCTGCAAACCCGAGTTCTTAAGTTGAACTTTATGGTTAGATCTTCTTATTTGAGTTTTACATGTGCATCTTTGCTTGATTGCTTATTGTATGATTGTTTGTTTGCGATAGAGTACCCGGAGTGCGAAGCGTGCTACTACGAGTCTCTAGGTTTCACGGATCATCAGCAAGGCAAGTAACACTTTGATCATACCTCTTTACTACCCAGTTTTATTGTATTAGATCATTCCTCAAACAATTGCATGGTTAGGATTTGATTAAATTGTGAGTTTTGGGAAGTAGATGAGGTACTACCTATTGTCATGTTATTACCAAACCTATGGGAGTTACTTCTACGTTGCTTATATTGCTATGCTATGCTCGTAGACGTGGTTTGGGTTTGAGTGTATTCATGACAAATGTGAGTATTGTTAATTAATGGTTAACTTAAGGTGGCTACTTCAATACACATCTGGGTGGATTGAGGCACCTGGGGAACCTAGTGTTGCCTGTATTTTTGGAAATCCCGGGGTACCGTATGATTCTCATATGGACTGCCACCCAGGCTCAAAGGGATCATAAGATTATTCATGCTAGAAACTGCTGTGTGCAGCCACATTCCATTATGGGCTCTGGCATAGTTGAGTAAGTTGTGGGAAACCTTTCCATGATGGCCTAGCATATGTAGGGGATTGTAGGTGTACATGCCTATCTGTCGGTTAAGGGGACCTCTTCGGAAAGACTGTGTCTCGGTCATCCGTTTCTCAAACATCATGTAGTGCGAGAAAATCAACGGAGGAGATCGAGTCTTGTGGGGAGAAGTGCGCAAACCTCTGCAGAGTGCACAAACTAATCATGGTTAGCCGTGTCCTCGGTTATGGACATCTTGAGTATCTAGTTCTTGGATTATCATGTGGATCTCATCACTCTAAATTAATTTTGTTGGGTTACTAATTACCTTTTAATTGGGACTGAGTTGGGTGAACCTTCTCAATGTTTAACAACTACCATGATAGTTAGATAAAAATTTATTCCTTTGTTGTAGGGGAAAATTGGCATTCCACAAAACTTATTAACCATACAGCCTCCACCAGCCACATATGCGTGTAGTGATAGCTTTATTCTGTTCATTACTCTTTTGTGTTGCCTTGCCAGCACATTCCATGTGCTGACCCGTTTTCGGGCTGCAACGTATCATGTTGCAGACTTTTCAGACGACGAGTAAGGAGCCTTAGGTCGTGGTATTTCACTCAGTGATGCCGTTGGAGTTGATGGACTCACTTTATCTTCCAAGCCTTCCGCTGTTATCGTATTAGATGGGCTTAAGCCATATTTATTGTAATAAGTTCTCTTTTGATACATTCGATGTATTAAGTGTGTGATTGCTACTTTGTTATAAATCCTCAAGTACTGTGTGTGTCAGCATTACCGATCCAGGGATGACACTGACGCACAGAGATCAGACTGTTTGAGGTCTGGTCACTACACTAGCAATGGCGGAGAGGTGAGAGTGCGTATAATCCATGGACTAAACATTAGTCATAAAGAACTCACATACTTATTGCAAAAATCTATTAGTCATCAAAACAAAGTACTACGCGCATGCTCTGGGGGATAGATTTGTAGGAAAACACCATCACTCGTCCCCGACCGCCACTCATAAGGAAGACAATCAAAAAAACATCTCATGCTCCAACTTCGTTACATAATGGTTCACCATACGTGCATGCTACGAGACTCACAGACCTTAACACAAGTATTTCTCAAATTATCAACTACTTACTAGCATGACTCTAATATCACCATCCTCATGTCTCAAAATAATCATAAGGAAGCAAACTTCACATAGTATTCAATGCACTTTTTATGAAAGTTTGGATGCCTATCATATTAGGACTAATTTAATAACCAAAGAAAATTACCATGCTGTTTAGAGACTCTCAAAATAATATAAGTGAAGTACGAGAATTCATAAAATTTCTATAAATAAAACCACCATTGTGTTCTAAAAAGATATAAGTGAAGCACTAGAGAAAATTTTCCTAGCTCAAAAGATATAAGTGAAGCACATAGAGTATTACAATAAATCACGATTCATGCGTGTCTCTCCCAAAAGGTGTGTACAGCAAGGATGATTGTGGCAAACTAAAAAGCAAAGACTCAAATCATACAAGACGCTCCAAGCAAAACACATATCATGTGGTGAATAAAAATACAGCCTCAACTAAAGTAATTACCGATAGACGAAGACGAAAGAGGGGATGCCTTCCGGGGCATCCCCAAGCTTAGGCTCTTGTTCGTCCTTAAATATCACCTTGGGGTGCCTTGGGCATCCCCAAGCTTAGTCTCTTGCCACTCCTTATTCCATAGTCCATCAAATCCTTACCCAAAACTTGAAAACTTCAGAACACAAAACTCAATAGAAAATCTCATAAGCTCCGTTAGTATAAGAAAATAAATCACCACTTTTGGTACTGTTGTGAACTCATTCTTTATTTATATTGGTGCAATATCTACCATATTTCAACTTTTCCATGGTTCATACCCCCCGATACTAGCCATAGATGCATCGAAATAAGCAAACAACATGCAAAAAATAGAATCTGTCAAAAACAGAACAGTCTGTAGTTATCCGGATAGTTCGCATACTTATGTAACTCCAAAAATCCTGAAAAAATAGGTAGACCTAGGAAATTTCTATATCAATCTAATGTAAAAAATTCAGGATTTTATCATGCTTCTGTGATTTTAAACAATTTTGGGACTGAGCGCAAAAGTTTCTGTTTTTTCAGCAAGATCAAATCAACTATTACCGTAAGCTATCCCAAAGGTCTTACTTGGCACAAACACTAATTAAAACACAAAACCACACCTAACTAGAGTCTAGATGAAAAATTTATTGGAAAATAGCAAGTAAAAATATTGGGTTGTCTCCCAACAAGCGCTTTTCTTTAAAGCCTTTTAGCTAGGCATTGATAATATCGATGATGCTCACATGAAAGACAAGAATTGAAGCACAAAGAGAGCATCATATAGCATGTGAAAAAACACATCTAAGTCTAACAAACTTCCTAAAGATCTACCATGAATCACTTCATAAAGCACTTCATCACAATTTTCGGATCATATAGCATGTGAAAAGCAATCTCAACATAAAGAGAGGTAATTTAGTAACATGAAAATTTGTACCACAATATTTTCCTTTCTCATAATAATTACATGTAGGATCATAAGCAAATTCAACAATATAGCTATCACATAACATATTCACAGCAGGATCCACATGCATGCAAAGTTGAAACTCGTCCAAAATAGTGGGATTAACATTAATTAAATTCATGACCTCTCCAAACACACTTTATAAAAAAATTCATAAGATTGAACATTCTCCAAATATGTGGGATCTAAAGTTGACACTCTTCCAAATCCACTTTCAATATTATTGCAAACATTATTATGAATCTCATATTCATCAAGGGGCTTAAGTAAATTTTCAAGATTATAAGAAGAATCATCCCAATCATGATCATTGCAACAAGTAATGGACATAGCAAGACTAGCATCCCCAAGCTTAGGGTTTTGCATATTATTAGCACAATTGACATTAATAGAATTTATAATAACATCATTGTAATCGTGCTTTTTATTCATGAATCACTTCATAAAGCACTTCATCACAATTTTCGGATTCATGGATTTCAAGCAAAACTTCATAAAGATAATCTAGTGCACAAAACTCACTAGCAATTAGTTCATCATAATTGGATCTCTTAAAAAGATTAGCAAGCGGATGAGGATCCATAAATCTTAGGTTCTCTGATTTGCAATAAATACACGATTATTCCAACCAAACAAGCAAATGAGCCAAATACGACATCAAGGCAAACAAAAAGACGAACGGAAGAAGGGCAAATGAAAGGAAAATCTTTTATCATTTTAGAAGTGGGGGAGAGAAAAACGAGAGGCGAATGGCGAAGTATATCTTGGCTTGGTGTAGATCTCCCCGGCAACGATGCCAGAAATCCTTCCTGCTACCTCTTGAGCTTTCATTGGTTTTTCACTCAAAGAGGAAAGGGTGATGCAACAAAGTAGAGTAAGTATTTCCCTCAGCTTTTGAGAACCAAGGTATCAATCCAGTAGGATACAACGTGCAAGCCACCGAATACCTGCACAAACAAACACCAACTTGCACCGAACGCGATAAAGGGGTTGTCCATCCCTTCATGGTTATTTGCAAAGTGAGATCTGATAGAGATGGATAAACGGCAAAGTAATATTTTTGGTATTTTTGGTTTATGGAACAGGAAGTAAAAGATTGCAAAGAAAGTAATAGGAAACTTATATGATGGAAAATAGACCCGGGGGCCATAGGTTTTACTAGAGGCTTCTCTCAAAATAGAAATTATTACGGTTGATGAGGACATCAATACCATTGGTACACCCATAGCCCCTGCTACTATACATATTGGACCAATTACTAGAGCTCGCACACGCTAATTGAATTACCAGGTACTTTCGTTTCTTCGTAACGATTCTAATGTTCATGAGAATATGATGCTGCCTAAATTGGATATGTTTGTTTTTACAAATGAAGGGCCTAGCATGGACAAGAGGGATGATCAATTGAGCAAGATCAAACATGGAGATGATGGCATGCACAAGGGAAACAAGACTGGAGTTTCAAGTGATGATTTCAGGACTTTCAAGCCACCATAATGACTGTATGAAGGCTTGGACAAAATATACAAGATGCCACTTCCTAAATTTTGTCGAGAGGCTATTATAGGTGCTGCGTCGTCTTATTCTTGGGCCAGGCCCATGTAATTTTGAAATACTATAATATAGGTTGTTTTTAGAGTTCGTATGTGTGGGGAAACAAGAGATAGGGTTGGTTTCGGACCCCTACCCCAAGGGCCACGAAATTCCCCCCTCATCCTCCATATATACATCCATTAGGGCGTTGTTTAGACTGGGGATTTGTTTAGGTAAAAGTTAGCCATTGCAACTTCGTGTACTTCGTTTGTGTCCAATGACCAGACCAAGACCGCTTTCAGATCCCCACCTTTATCAATACTTCATCTATATTCACAATATTCAGATTGCATTATCATATTCTTGCTTGTTCTTCGATTGCATGCAGGAATAGACCTTTGTGGTCACGTTGATCGTGCTCCGGCATGGTCAATAACCTCTCGGAGTTGGTTTAACGATTGCT
The DNA here is from genome assembly GCA_021605145.1 of Aegilops bicornis. NCBI lineage: Eukaryota > Viridiplantae > Streptophyta > Magnoliopsida > Poales > Poaceae > Aegilops > Aegilops bicornis. Next base: position 294,805,442 of record CM038672.1, on the reverse strand, counting down.
AAGGCGCAATGTCATGCATGTTTGTAGTCGGATCGTCAAAGTCATCTTCACCCATTCGATAGTTATCATCTCATCGAAAGATCGGGACCCTCGCCTGTATCAAGTGGTATCAGAGCATTTGGAGGAACATTTGGAACATTTACGTGCTATTTTTATTACTCTACGTGATGCACGTTTGTTTGGTAACCTTGGGAAGTGCACCTTTTGCACCGACTGAGTATCTTTTCTTGGCTATGTTGTTACTCCACAGGGAATTGAAGTTGATAAAGCCAAGATTGAAGCTATTGAGAGTTGGCCGCAGCCCAAAACGGTCACCCAAGTGAGGAGTTTTCTTGGCCTCGTTGGATCTATAGGCGTTTTGTGAGAGATTTCAGCACCATTGCTGCACCTCTCAATAAGCTTACAGAGAAGGATGTTCCTTTTGTTTGGCGCACTGCACAGGAAGAAGCCTTCACGGTATTGAAAGATAAGTTGACACATGCTCCTTTACTCCAACTTCCTGATTTTAATAAGACTTTTGAGCTTGAATGTGATCCTAGTGGAATTGGATTAGGAGGTGTGTTATTACAAGATGGCAAACCTATTGCATACTTTTCTGAAAAATTAAGTGGGCCTAGTCTGAATTATTCTACTTATGATAAAGAATTATATGCTCTTGTTCGAACTTTAGAAACATGGCAATATTATTTATGGCCCAAAGAATTTGTTATACATTATGATCATGAATCTTTGAAACATATTAAAAGTCAAGCTAAACTGAATCATAAACATGCTAAATGGGTTGAATTCATTGAGACTTTCCCTTATGCCATTAAACACAGAGGGTAAAGAAAATGTTATTGCTGATGCTTTGTCTCGTCGCTATACTATGCTTTCACAACTTGACTTCAAAATATTTGGTTTGGAGACCATCAAAGATCAATATGTGCATGGTGCTGAATTTAAAGATGTATTGCAAATTTGTAAAGAAGGGAGAACATGGAACAAGTTCGTCGTTAACGATGGATTTGTGTTTCGTGCTAACAAGCTATGCATTCCATCAAGCTCAGTTCGTCTTCTGTTGTTGTAGGCGGCGCATGGAGGAGGATTCATGGGACACTTTGGCATGAAGAACACGGAGGATATACTTGCTACAGATTTCTTTTGGCCAAAAATGAGACCGGATGTTGAGCGTTTTGTTGCTCGCTGCTCTACATGTCAAAAAGCTATGTCATGACTCAATCCTCATGGTTTATATATGCCTTTGCATGTATCTAGTGTTCCTTGGGAGGATATATCTATGGATTTTGTTTTAGGATTACCTCGAACAAAGAAGGGGAGGGATAGCATATTTGTTGTCGTGGATAGATTTTCGAAAATGGCACACTTCATACCATGTCATAAAAGCGATGATGCTGCTAATGTTGTTGATTTTTGTTCTTTTGTGAAATTATTCGCTTGCATGGTGTGCCAAATACTATTGTTTCAGATCGTGATACTAAATTTCTTATCCACTTATGGAGATGTTTATGGGCTAAGTTGGGGACTAACTGCTTTTTAGTACTACTTGTGACCCCCAAACTGATGGATAAACTGAAGTAGTCAATAGAACATTGTCTACTATGCTTAGGGCTGTTTTGAAGAATAATCGTTCATTGCATTCTAATACTAAGATGTGCCCTTTTGAAATTGTGTATGATTTCCTACCTCGTGCACCTATTGATTTGTTGCCTCTTCCATCTTCGGAGAAGGTTAATTTTGATGCTAAACAACGTGCTGAATTGATTTTAATAATGCATGAGTTAACTAAGGAAAACACTGAGCGTATGAATGCTAAATATAAACTTGCTAGAGATAAGGGTAGAAAACATGTTGTGTTTGCACCTGGAGACCTTGTTTGGTTACATTTGCATAAGGATAGATTTCCTGATTTGTGCAAATCAAAGCTAATGCCATGTGCTGATGGTCCTTTCAAGGTGTTAGAGAAAATAAATGATAATGCATATAAACTTGAGCTGCCTGCAGATTTTGGGGTTAGTCCCAGTTTAACATTGCAGATTTGAAGCCTTATTTGGGTGAGGAAGATGAGCTTCCGTCGATGATGACTTCATTTCAAGAAGGGGAGGATGATGAGGGCATCAATACCATTGGTACATCCACAACCCCTGTTGCTATACGTACTGGACCAATTACTAGAGCTCGCGCACGCCAATTGAATTACCATGTACTTTCGTTTCTTGGTAACGATTCTAATGTTCATGAGAATATGACACTCCCTAAATCGGATACGTTTGTTTTGCTTACAAATGAAGGCCCTAATAGTATAGGCTATTTTTAGAGTCCGTATGTGTGGGGAAACAAGAGATAGGTTTGGTTTTGGACCCTTTCCCCAAGGGCCATGAAATTCACCCCTCATCCTCCATATATACAACCATTAGGGCGTCGTTTAGACATTGAGGATTTCTTTAATTAAAAGTTAGCCATTGCAACTTCGTGTACTTCGTTTGTGTCCAACGACCAGACCAAGAACACTTTGAGATCCCCACCTTTATCAATACTTCATCTATATTCGCAATATTCAGATTGCATTATCATATTCTTGCTTGTTCTTCAACTGCATGCAGGAATAGACCTTCGTGGTCAGGTTGATCGTGCTCTGGCGTGGTCAATAACCTCTCGGAGTTGGTTTAGCGATTGCTAAGGCGCAACGTCGTGCACGTTTGTAGTCGGATCATCAAAGTCGTCTCCACCCAATCGATAGTTATCATATCATCAAAAGATCGGGACCCTCGCCTGTATCAACGGTGGGTGAACAAATTACTGTCGAGCAATTGATAGAAAAGCGCAAAGTTATGACGATATCTAAGGCAATGATCATGAATATAGGCATCAGGTCCGTATCAAGTAGACCGAAATGATTCTGCATCTACTACTATTACTCCACACATCGATTGCTATCCAGCATGCATCTAGAGTATTAAGTTCATAAAGAGCGGAGTAATGCCTTAAGCAAGATGACATGATGTAGAGGAATTAACTCAAGCATTATGATAAAACCCCATCTTTTTATCCTCGATGGAAACAATCAATACATGTCATTTTCCGTTCTGTCACTAGGATCGAGCACCGCAAGATTGAACCCAAAGCTAAGTACTTCTCCCATTGCAAGGAAAACCAATCTAGTTGGCCAAACCAAATCGATAGTTCGAAGAGACTTGCAAAGATATCAAATCATGCATATAAGAATTCAGAGAATATTTCAAATAATATTCATAGACAAGTTGATCATAAATCCACAATTCAAGGATCTCGGCAAACACACCGCAAAAGAGTATTACATCGAATAGATCTCCAAGAATATCGAGGAGAACTTTGTATTGAGAATCAAAGAGAGATAAGAAGCCATCTAGCTACTAGCTATGGACCCATAGGTCTGTGGTAAACTACTCATGCTTCGTCGAAGAGGCAATGGTGTCGATGTAGAAGCCCTCCGTGATCGAATCCCCCTCCGGCAGGACGCCGGAAAAGGCCCCTAGATGGGATCTCATGAGTACAGAAGGTTGCGGCGGTGGAAAAGTGGTTTTTGGCTCCCCTAGAAGTTTTTGGGATATTTGAGAATGTATTGGAGGAAGATCTAGGTCAGGGGTCACCGAGGGGCCCACAAGGTCGGGGGGCGCGCCCTCCACCCTTGTGGCCGCCTCGTGGCTCTTCTGAATTGCACTCCAAGTCTCCTGGGTGTCTTCTGGTCCAAGAAAGATCATCGCAAAAGTTTTATTCCGTTTGGTACTCCTTTTCTGCGAAACTCTAAAACAAGGAAAAAACAGGAACTGGTACTGGGTTGTAGGTTAATAGGTTAGTCCCAAAAATCATACAAAATATCATATTAATGCATATGAAACATCCAAAACAGATAATATAATAGCATGGAACTATAAAAAATTATAGATACGTTGGAGACGTATCAGCGATCCAATAAGGGAACTCTCAAGGAAAGCACCAATGTCGGTGCAAAACCGAAGGATCTCAGGTAGGGGGTCCTGAGCTTTGGATCTTGGATCGATGGGGAACAAGGGACGAAGGAAACAATGTTTACCCAGGTCAGGCCCTCTCGAAGAGGTAAAATCCTACATCCTGCTTGATTATATTGATGTGTATAGGATGATTATAGAGTCGATCTACCATTAGATCAGATGAACTAAACCCTAGGAGAATAGGATGATGGATGTTCTTCTAGCTTATATGGAATAAACCCACTGGTTATATAGTCATCAGGGATCCTAGGGTTACATATGGTCAGTTACAACGAAGGAATAAACATGCCAATTCTCTTATCTTGAATTGTAGGACACACCAAGGCTTCGTGGATTTCCTGTCCGGACATGGAGTCACCTTCATAGCTCGGCCACATGGCAATCATCCAGCAGCCCACCTATTCGGCCCATAAGAGATAGGCCGGCAGCCCGAGGACCCCCTTGTCCAGGACTCCCTCAGGCGCCACGGATGAACTGGGTGCCATTGTTGGTAATGATGCGATTAGACACACCGAAATGGCAGACCAGTCCCCTGAGAAACTTGATTGTAGACTGAGAAGTGACTTTCCTGGTAGGCTCTACCTCAATCCACTTCGTGAACTTGTTTATAGCCACTAACAAATACTCAAATCCCCTGGTAGCATGGGGAAAAGGACCGAGGATGTCCAGCCCCCATACCAGGACGATCACGAGAGTGGAATCGTTTGAAGAGCCTGCGCTGGTTGATGGATCTCTTTGGAGTGAAACTGGCATGCATCACAGGTATGAACTAACTCTTCTACATCACTGAGGGCTGTGGGCCAATAAAATCCTCGTCGAAAAGCCTTGCCCACAAGTGCGTGGGACCCAATGCGAGTCCCGCACATGCCCTCATGAATATCTTAGAGAAGAGCTCGTTCTTGTTCTGTGGGTATGCACAACAACTTTACTCTGTTGGGACATCTTCGATATAGGTTTCCATCCATGAAGAGGTACATGCTTGCTTGATGATCTACCCTTTTAGTGTCTTCACGTTTTTCAGGCAACTCATCCTCTTGGAGATATTTGACGACCTTAGTTGCCCATTCTAGGATGTGTGATGCAACTAGACACATAGGATGGCCGACAGAAGGTGTGTCTTCAAATATGTCTTTGTGGACATCAGACGGCATCTCGCCTGGGAAGGGGACCTTCACAGGGGGTCTTCTATCCTGGATTCTTTAACTCCAGACAACATTTCAGCCGGGAAGGTATCTGCTATGGGGGGGGGGGTTCCTTAGTTCTGTCTTCTTGAACTCCGGACAACATCTCACCCGGGAAGGAATCCTTCACGAGGGGGTCCTTAGTTCTATCTTCTTGTGCATCAGACGGTGCATTGTCCGGGAAGGAACTCTTCCCGGGTGTGGTTGTGGGCTTCTTGATTTTGTCAGAAGAAGGGAGCACCGATGGTTGAGTGAGTCTTTGCACAAAAATACCCGGCTCCACAGGTTATTTTTGAGCTACAAACTTAGATAACCCATCTGCAGTAAAGTTCCAAGCATGAGGGATGTGCTCCATGCGCGGGCCATCAAAGTGCTTTTCCAGCTTCCTCATTTCATCCATGTATGTTGCCATCTTTGGGCACTGATAATCCTTGTTGATTTGCCTCACAACAAGCTGGGAATCACCATTGACTATTAGCTTCTTTATGCCCAAACCAACTACTGCTCGAAGGCCGGTGTAGAGCATTTGGATAACATACTTGAGGTGTTCATTAGTTGGGGAGACTAGTACAACACCAGGTCCCGCCCCTTCGAGAGAGAACGAACCATCAAAATGCATTTTCCTGTCATCCGTATCTTCCTTCCAGGGTAGGGAAGTGGGCTATGGATATTCTGGCATTGCCGTCCATTTTGCAATGAATTCCGGCAACACCCTGCTCTTGATAACTGATGTGCTCTCGTAGGTGATGTCGGATTCTGATATCTCCAAAGATCACTCAGCAATGCGACCCGTCACTGTCTGACTGTGGAAAATATGTCTCAATGAGAAGGAGGTAACCATAGTAATCAGGTGAGCTTGGAACTAATGCCGGAGTTTCCATGGAGTGACCACGACACCCAGAAGGATTTTCCGGATGTCCGGGGTACCGTGTAGCAGCTCCTGTAGCAATGAGCTGACAAAGTACACCAGGCGCTGCAATGGTGTCTTCTTAGAGGGTTGGCATTGCTTTGGTCGAGCTGATGTAGACGACTCTGGTTTATCAAAAACAACTTCTTCTATTGATGTTCCAATGTTGTCCAATGTTGTCTCACTCCACTACTAGGGCCGAACTCACCACCTGGTTGGTGGCGGCTATATACAAGAAAAGTTTCTCCTTGGGTCTTGGGGCCACTACTATCATAGGAGAAGAAAGGTACTTCTTGAGCTCCTGGAGGACAGACTCTGCCTCAGGCGTCCACTCCAAGGGTCCTGCCTTCTTCAAGACCTTGAAGAAAGGTCGGGACCTCTCGGTAAGATTTAAGATGAACATTCCCAGCGTGACCAGACATCCATTGAGCTTTTGGACGTCCCTGACACGTTTGGGTGCCTGGATCTGTTCGATGGCTTCAATCTTGTCTGGATTGGTTTCGATCCCACGATGAGTTATGAAGAAACCAAGTAATTTTCCGGACGGTACACCAAAGACGCACTTTTCCGGGTTGATATTTAGCTTCATTTTCTGATTTTTTTTCAATATTGTGATGATTTTTATAGCAAATTCGGAATCTATACGTCCTTACGCAGGAAAATCAAAACTAGCACCCAGTCGGCCTCCAGTTGGCCGAAGAGGGGCTCTTTGGTGTGCGGTTGCCTGAAGTGGGCTCTTCAGCCTCCTGTTGGCCGAAGAGAGCCCCAACTGGGCCAAAAAGGCACTGTTGGCGGCCTGGCGACCGAAGAGGTGGGCTTCGGCCTACCGGCGACCGAAGAGCGAGTCTTCGGCCTACCAGCGACTGAAATGGTCTTCGACCTACCTGTGACCGAAGAGGTCGGGATAAGGCCGACACAGCCGTCTTCTTCCTCTCCCCGCTATTTCTTCCTCTCTCTCTCTCTCTCTCTCTCTCTCTCTCTCTCTCTCTCTCTCTCTAGTTCGTCTATGTTCTCTCCCCACCCCGCGCTGATTTCCTCTGTTTTGCATCCATTTTCAAATCCAAGCCACAGAAACAGTAGATCATAATTCCCGGTGGCCTATGGTCATTTTTTCCCAATGGGATAGGTTTTTGTGCGTACATGTGAGGAGGAGGCTTGGTGGGCTGGAGGAGGTGCGGCTGGGGAGGAGGAGGTGGTAAGGAGGAGGTACGGCTGGGGTGGTTTTCAGAGTTGAACCTCCGGTCGTCATGGGGGCAGCGGTGGTGTTGTCCGGTGGTGTGAGTACTCCGCAAGGTGGCCGGTGCTACTGAGTTGAAGAGAGGAGCAAGAAGCGGGGGATACACGCATCGAAGGTATAACCGTGTTGTCGTAAATTTTCTCTGAGTTGTACAGTTTAGCGAATAGTTAGTTTAGCATTTATAATTTTGTCCATTGAGATTAATGGGAATATGGCAATCTGTGATGAAGTTTAGCGGACAGTTAGTGTAGCGATTAATAATTTTGTCCGTTGAGATTAATGAGAATATGGCAATGTCTGAGGCATTTTAGTGGATAGTTAGTGTAGCGGTTAATAATTTTGTCCATTGAGATTAATTAGAATATGGCAAAGTCCGAGGCATTTTAGCGGATAGTTAGTGTAGCGGTTAATAATTTTGTCCATTGAGAATAATGAGAATATGGCAATGTCTCACAGGTGAAAAATGTCTAAATCAGTAAATTTGACTGTTTACTATGGCCCTGGTAATGTTCGATATAATGAGTTGGGAATTGATCTTAGCGAGTTTAAAAATGGTGTCATGACACTTTCAGACCCGAACAGACTGGACATTAGACAGTTGAAGTACTGGTTGACTACTAGTTCTGGACTGGATCCTGAAGTATGTTCCGTCAGTATTCATGCATTATGGACCAAATCCTGTAAAAATGTCAAGTGGGAGTTGATGCCGATAGATAGGAGCCAGCATTGGTTTACCCTATTAAGTCATTGCCAAGACCGAAGAATCCACCCATATGCCCTAGTGCAGCATGTGCCTAAGGAGGAGAATACAGTACAATTACACGTGGGGTATGAACCCGGCCAGGGCAGCCAAGTGGCTAACGAGATTGATTTATCCGGGTCACAGTCTCCGGATGTGGATGCTAGCCAACCTGAGAAAGAGTGAGACTACATGCCACACAATGTTTGTGGCCAGGATACTGGGCAGAGTAGTCAGTCGATAATATTAGCTGGTTCTAGTTCTTCTGATGGGGATGAGGAACGGGAGGAAATGCAGATGGTGATGGAGGAAGAGGATGAGGACGGATTTGCAGAGGATCTGGATTCTGAAAATTCCAAGGATGAAGTGGAGGTACCGATTCCTTCTGCATGGGATCAGGACATATCGACCGGCCTTATGGTCAATGATGGTCATGAGATTCTGTGGCAGTATAATATGAACCAAGTCTAGAGAGGGGCTATGTTGGATACAAAGAAAAAAAATGAAGTATGTGGTGATAAAGTGGGCTATGTCTGTCAGGACCCCGATTCCAAGTCACATTGATCTAGCCGGTAACACCTCATATCACTTTGCGGCCTCACGCACGGTATTCCCACGGTGTCGCCTTACCATGGCCCGGGACCGTTTGCGCCTTTTGGCTCACGTATATGATTGTGTCGCTAGCATCCATATGACAGAGAACCCGGGCCGACATGGCTAGTCGTGAACCCAAAGCGGCACTAACCCATGGGGACAGGCATACATGAATCAACTTCGAGCATGTCGGTCAGCAGCGTCTGAATCCGGGCTGTAGCACTGGGCTAACAGGACTCCGGAACCCGGGCTGTAGCAGGCTAAGGCAGGACTCGGATGTCACCGTGTGACATTTCCCGTAGGGACAGAACACGAGAAGGAAGTGAAACACATGCCGGCCGATCAAGCGTCTGCGATAGTCTTTGGGCTAGCAAGACTCCGTGAACCGGGTCAGAAGTGACTACTATGGCTCAAGGAAGCACTAGACTACATTTCCCCATAAGAGAGGCTGCCAAGGATAAACAACTAGATTGTCGGATCCCACACATACCAGGCATTTCAAACATACACACAATATGCTCGATATATGTAAATACAACATGGCATCACAACATAACTCTACCACTCAAGTATTTATTTAATAGGCTCCGAGGAGCGAGATACTACAAACATGGGTCTCATGACCCAACATTCAGAGCATACAAGTCAAAGCACATGCGGAAGCTTAACATGTCTGAGTACAGACATCTACAAAATAAAAAGGCTTAGAAGCCTGACTATCTACCAGATACTGCCGAGGGCGCAGGATCATAGCCGAGGTATCAAGCTAAACGTCGAAGTCCACATAGAACTACTAGCGAGACTGACGTCTCTCTGCAAAACATAAAATAAGCAAATGTGAGTACAAATGTACCCAGCAAGACTTACATCAGAACTAACTACATATGCATCAATATCAACAAAGGGGTGGTGGAGTTTAACTGCAGCAAGCCAGCTTTGACTCGGTGGCTATCCTGAACTACGCATCGCAAGTAACTCTTTTGAGGTGGCGCTTTACGAGTCCACATATTCACCATATCAATACACCACTATGGATCCGCTCCCGTCTCCCTCACGAGAAGGCCATCCATAGCACTCACGCTTATCTTGGCGCATTTTAGAGTATCCACTTTCACTTGTCTATGAACCTGCATACGCAACCCAGAAGTCCTTTACCGCGGACACGGCTATTGAATAGATGATGTTAACCCTGCGGTGTACTTCTTCACACACGCCTCGCCACTTACCACCATGTACACGTCGTGTATCTCGACAACCTTCAAGCGGAAGCTTTGGCGAGGAGTCGGCCACGACACGACTAACCACACAAGTCTCTAGTCCAGGTTTATCGCCAATTCGGGTTCCATCCGCGAGGAGATCCGGCCGATGTCGCCACGGCCCCAAACGATGAGAGAGCAGGTTCCCGAGGCACCAAACGAAGGCCCCGGTACACCGTGCCTCGGTGTATCTACCGCAACATAGCCCACCCCTAGGGTCAGCGCCACGCACGACCCCAACACATATCCTACAAACACCGGAAAATAGTTGCAACTCCCCGGACAGAGATCGAGGCGATTAATAAGCCGAGAGGGTCGAGTTACGGAACCCAATGTGTGGTAGTAACTGTTCATGGATCACAAACACGTAACTCGGGCCTCGAGGGCGGCTTCAATGAGACAACCCACCATGTACTCCTACATGGCCTCTCACCGCTACCTTTACCAAATCGTGTTCACACACTTAGCTCACACACAATAGGACATGTTCACACACCTCTGATTCATCCCCGATGAATCCGAACTGACTCAACTCTAAGCGATGTGTGCATGACAAACAAGCATGAATGAGTAGGCACAACAGGGCTCAAACAACTCCTACTCATGCTAGTGGGTTTCATCTATTCTTTACCGTGGCAATGACAGTCATGCGAGAGGATAAGGGGTTCAGCTACCGCATCAAGTAACAGTTGAATCGTTGTTGTCCTAATGCAGAAAAGAGAGCGAGGAGTGAGAGAGTGGGATTGTATCGGAATGAACAAGGAGGTTTTGCTTGCACAGCACTTAGAAGATAATATAGCTCTTCATCGGTGTCATCGATCTCATCGTCGAAACCACGTCTATCGAGAGGGAACAAGTAATGCAAGCAGAGAAGAAACACAATCAATGCAATGCACAATAAGATGCATGATCATGGCATGGTAAAATGAGTGTGTTGGGCTAATGCAACTACAACCAGATGGGTTTGAGCTATTTTGAACCAAAGATTCAAAGTTCAAACACATTTGTGATCTTAAATAGTGCTTTATCATGTTTTGCACTAAACAGCAAGTTAACTTGTTTAAACATGCATGAAACTAGTACAGATGGATAGATTGGATTTTTCTGATCATTTTTCATATATAAATTATTTGATTTGGAGCTACGGTTGATTTTCTATGAATTTTAGAAGTTAGCACTATTTTCTGGAATTTCCCAAATAAGAATAAATCCAGAAAAGGATTTACTGCGTCAGCCTGGCGTCAGTATGACGTCAGCGGTCAACTGACCCGGTCCAGGTCAAACCTAACCGACGGGACCCATACGTCAGTGTCTCAGTGTTGTTTAGTGTCAATGACAGGTGGGGCCGGGTCAACAGACACATCAGCAAGTCAATACTGACGTATGGGGTCGGTCAACATGTGACGTGGCCAGGTCAAACTGACCTGTGGGGCCCGTGGGTGTTTGTTTAATCTAAACGCAAATAAAACCTGGGTTAGTTAGGGCGTGGGGCCCAGCTGTCATTGTCATAGGGTTAGACTAATAACATAACTAGTACTAATCTAATCACACGCCGGGCGGCGCAAGTTCGCTGCTCAAAGGAGGAGAGAACAGAGGAGGGGGAGAGCGCCTGGGAGAGAGGGAGAGGTGCAGAGGGTCCGGGGGTGTGTGGCGGCGTCCTAGGCGTCGAGGCGATGTGAGGAAGCAGGAGGTGGCTAGGCGTGGTAGGCGGCACACGCCGGTGTCCTTCGCGAGGAAGACGACAGGGGAGGCTAGGTGGGTTGGTGGCCAATTTGGGCCAGCCAGGTGGGCTTGGGTGGGTGCCAGGTAAGAGGCCCAGGTGTTGTTCTCTCTCTCTCTCTCTCTCTCTCTCTCTCTGCTAATTCTGTTTCTGTGTTCTATTTTTATTCCTCTGTTTTGAATTAGTAAAAATGCTAATTCATTTTTAAAACTCCTGAGACAAATTGTGGACACTAGTTGGTTTATTCCAACGGCCCACAAATTATTCCGAATATTTGGAGCATTCTAAAATATATATAGAATTCAAATGCCCCAATTCAAATACATTATGATTTAATTCAAAAATCCAGAAATGGCCTATAAATATATTCATCATTTTTGGCAGAGGTTTTCACATTTATCAAAAATCATGAACTTTTCCAGAGGACATTTTGGATTTATTGAAAAGAATTTTATTTGATCCTATTTGAATTCACTTGGTGCTAGGGTTTGGATCAATCCCCATTTCAAGTTTTCTGGAAAATTAAACATGATGCAACACTCCAATGCAAGCACTAAGCATTACCAGAACTAGGGATGTGACAACTCACCCCCACTAAACAAGAATCTCGTCCCGAGATTCAAGACGTGAGGTAAGAAGACAGAGGGGACACGGAACTGACACAGTCTTCATGATCCATTGCGTTTCTCGAAGATGTTGATTCATTGCTTCAAATTGATCTTGACGTTTTGCTTTGAGAACTATATCCAACATGACAACGAGTGGAAAGGAAAACTCCAGATGGACCGATCTTCTCGAAGATCGAACAACTCAGGATCACTCATCGAGTGAGACATTGAAACACATCGAGAGGAATGGAAGAACAAGCGACGGGGTTTGATTTGGTGGGCAACAATTCCACGCTTGGAAAGATGGTGGATGGTGTCAAGGTGGCGAGGAAATAATTGCCATGATCCCGTAACGGGGCACCTTAGAAAGGTGACTCGTTGGATTGTTCCCTTAAGTGGCAAAAAGAATTACTTTTGATCCATAGATCATTGAAACTCTTCATACCAGCTTAAGGCAATTTACAATTGATCGTTTGAAATAGCTCGAAGAAATGGCATACTGGACCAGGATGGATGATGTGGACTACCTTGTTGAAGACAACACAATGGATGATTTTGCTTATCACCGGAAATGAATGGGACCCATGACAGGTCCACTTTGAAGATGATCCTTGATAGCAGCTGCTGAGAAGGACAACACATGGAAAATTGGCACAATGGGGTGCAAGCTGAGGACAAAATGCAAATGTTGGAAATGTTCCAACCATCATATTTGCCTGAGATTCAGATCTGGTTGGAAACAGGATATTTCAGACAGCATGTCTGGAAAAGAAAGTTTGCAACACAAACCGACGAGATGGAGTTGCGGGATTCTCTGGGAATGAACTAAGATAGCAAGCTCCAAAACATGAGCTGGTTCTGCTACAAACATGTGAACACGTTGTCCAAGACAAGCATGACCACGTGGTAGTCTTATAACAAAACACTACCAAGTTCAGGTGGGGAACCATCATCGAGGATATCAAAGTCCTTGTGCAGTTATTGATGAACTTATTATCCTTGAACAAGTCATTCAGTGGCTTGGTGTGCTAGGGAATACATATGGAATGGAGGTAATTAATCTACTAAACCATAGAATACCTTCGCACTTGCATAACTGACTTGGGATGATTCCAAAGGAAACAAAACAATCTTTCTCGAACTCATGGCGGCAACTTGCACCAAATGCACATGAATTCGAGGAATTCACTTCTTCCATCCAAGCATAAGCTTCATGAACGGAACACGAAGGCATTGCTTACAAAGTTTCCAACATTAGGTTGATGTTCAACATGACTCATGGGGAGATGTAATGTCTTTGATGGGCTCAACATCAACTCATCGGAATTTCCATATCACTGGACTTCCACCATCATGTGAACACGGTGATAGCATTGGTCATACCCAAGAGATATAATGGTGTATGCTCGAGGGGTCAACCACGAGTAAGACAACATTACGAACATCGTTGTTCTGATTTGACTTGACGATAGCCAGAACTCAAGTCAAAGCTTGATAAGACAATAGATTCAACAACTGATCGCGAGGACCAACCGATGGAGATATCATCTTTCTTCAACACACAAACACACACAAGTATATCCCTTAGTGAACTAAATTCGGCAAAGCTTTTATCTTCCAACTCTCCAAGTTGTTGTTTAGCTTAACCAACTAGCTCAGGGATATCCAACACGGATTCTTGGAGAAGGGGTGGTTTACAGGAAACCAACTTGATCACGACTTAACATAGCGGTCAGGTGACGACCTGGTAGCACTTCCAAGAAGATATTCGGAAAGTCACGAACCACCGGTATGTTACTAAGCTCGAGAACAACCTTGCTTTTCAGGGAAAGATAATATGATCAAAAGAGTGAGGGATTGACACAATCCTAACTCATTGATCGAAGATTGCACCAGAAATAAGGACTAGGTAGCACAATCTATCTTGGAATGATGATTCAATAACCAACATGCTAAGAATGAGAGTATTGTCCATTTACTACCAAGCAACGAGTTGCTCGGAGTATTGATTTCACACATCACAATTCACTTGTCGGCATTCCGGTTACAACAACACGAGGACCGAGGAATGAATGATGATGGTGAGAAGTATCACTACATCAAAAATTCATGAGAAATGGTGCAATTCTCATGACCATCCTGACATAAAGGGGGTAATACTCCGAGGTAGAACATAATCAAAAGCTGGATGGGCACTTTGATCTGCGGAATACAACTGCTTTGACCCAATCCTAGAAATGGACAAGGTACTGGAGTTTGTTCTCCTAGTCATTTCGGAATAGAATGGCTTGACGGACCACAAGGATAATAGGCATCGATAATCATGATCGCACACATCCTCGTGACTATCAATTGAGAGACGAGGGTCAGAATACAACTAAAGAGAACAACTCAAAGGAACATATAATTTCCTGAGTTGTGGATGCATAGATTAGTATGTCGAGCAAAGCTCAACATTTCTTCCGGATAATCCATGCGGAAAGGTAGAACTGGCAGATTCACAATTATGAACGGAGAACTCCTCAAGAGTGCTCTGATTGTGATCCTTCGGTTCAGCGAGGAACTTCTGCCATAAGCGGTTCATAGTATTTGGAAGAAGGGAATACCACGGACCTCGAAGACTATCACAAAGTTACTAATATCCTAAAGAAACTAGCAAACACTATCAACAAGAGGTAGGTTGGGTGAACCTCGGGTTCAAGAACCCAGAAATACAATACCTACTACTAAATGGCATCACGGAATGCTTTTGAGAATAATGGCCAGAATCATCACACGGGGGACACAAAACATGGCTAGTTTACTAGGTGACTCTGTAAAACACCTAGGTTCGTAATAATAGCTCCAACATATATGCCGAGGCAGCGGGGTACCTCAACACACTAATTTGTGTGATTAATCTGGTCCAAATGAACATTAGAAACGGAGGGAAGGGATTTGCAAATGCATCAGACTATTTAGAAATCTGGGATGACTCGGACAGCATAACGGCTGTAAATGCTCAAAATGATTTGAGACATCCTGCAAAATAGC
Source organism: Aegilops bicornis (assembly GCA_021605145.1). Lineage (NCBI taxonomy): Eukaryota > Viridiplantae > Streptophyta > Magnoliopsida > Poales > Poaceae > Aegilops > Aegilops bicornis. The sequence goes on along the minus strand of CM038672.1, from coordinate 294,790,157 downwards.
GGCATGACCACTCAACATCACAATATCAAGGTTCTGAGACCAGCTATGAACACACGGAAGTAGTAAAAACTGATCTGAGATTTGAAACTATCAATTCTATAAGTCTATGGATTAGTAACACGTCATCCTGATAGATAGATGAGAAGGCCTAGTTCTTAATCCCCATAGAAGAGAAGAGGATGACTCAGATCAGAAGGCCATGAGGTATAAGGAATAAAAAGAGCCTTACATTCCCTTCCACAATCAATTCCCTTACATAACTAAAGCATTTCTAGACACAACTTCGACCAGTTTGGCTTGGTAATCCTACATGTAGTCAGGCTCTGATACCAAAGCTGTCAGGACCCTGATTCCAAGTCACACCGATCTAGCTGGTAACACCTCATATCACTTTGCGGCCTCACAGACGGTATTCCCACGGGTGTCGCCTTACCATGGCCAGGGACCGTTTGCGCCTTTTGGCTCACGTATATGATAGTGTCGCTAGCATCCATATGACAGAGAACCCGGGCCGACATGGCTAGTCGTGAACCCAAAGCGGCACTAACCCATGGGGACAGCATACATGAATCAACTTCGAGCATGTCGATTCAGGTGTGAATCCGGGCTGTAGCACTGGCTAACAGGACTCCGGGAACCGGGTCAGAAAGCTAAGCGAGGACTCCGGATGTCACCGCGTGACATTTCCCGTAGGGACAGAACCACAGAACAAAGTGAAACACATGTCGGCCATCAAAGCGTCTGAGTAGTAGTCTTTGGGCTAGCAGGACTCCGGTGAACCGAAATGAAGCGGACTACTATGGCTCAAGGAAGCACTAGACTACATTTCCCCATAAGAGAGGCTGCCAAGGATAAACAACTAGATTGTCGGATCCCACACATACCAAGCATTTCAAACATACACACAATATGCTCGATATATGTAAATACAACATGGCATCACAACATAACTCTACGACTCAAGTATTTATTTAATAGGCTCCAATGGAGCGAGATATTACAAACATGGGTCTCATGACCCAACATTCAGAGCATACAAGTCAAAGCACATGTGGAAGCTTAACATGTCTGAGTACAGACATCTACAAAATAAAAAGGCTTAGAAGCCTGACTATCTACCAGATACTGCCAAGGGCGCAGGATCGTAGCTGAGGTATCAACCTAAACGTCGAAGTCCACACGGAATTACTAGCGAGACTGACGTCTCTCTGCAAAACATAAAATAAGCAAACGTGAGTACAAATGTACCCAGCAAGACTTACATCAGAACTAACTACATATGCATCAGTACCAACAAAGGGGTGGTGGAGTTTAACTGCAACAAGCCAGCTTTAACTCGGTGGCTATCCTGAACTACGACTGCAAGTAACTCTTTTGAGGTGGCGCACACGAGTCCACATATTCACCATATCAATACACCACTATGGATCCGCTCCCGTCTCCCTACGAGAAGGCCATCCATAGCACTCACGCTTATCTTGCGCATTTTAGAGTATCCACTTTCACTTGTCTATGAACTGTACAGGCAACCCAGAAGTCCTTTACCGCGGACACGGCTATTCGAATAGATGATGTTAACCCTGCAGGGTGTACTTCTTCACACACGCTCTCGCCACTTACCACCATGTACACGTCGTGTATCTCGGCAACCTTCAAGCGGAAGCCTGGCGAGGGAGTCGGCCACGACCTGACTAACCACACAAGTCTCTTGTCCAGGTTTATTGCCTATTCGGGTTCCATCTGCAAGGAGATCCGGCCGGGGTGTCGCTCACGGCCCCAAACGATGAGAGCAGGGTTCCCGAGGCACCAAACGGGCGTCCCGGTACACTGTGCCTCGGTGTATCTACCGCAACATAGCCCACCCCTAGGGTCAGCGCTACGCACGGCCCCCAACACATATCCTACAAAGACCAGAAACTAGTTGCAACTCCTGGACAGAGATCGAGGCGATTAATAAGCCTAGAGGGGTCGAGTTACCGGAACCCAATGCGTGGTAGTAACTGTTCATGGATCACAAACACAGAACTCAGTTCCTGAGGACGGCTTCAATGAGACAACCCACCATGTACTCCTACATGGCCTCTCACCGCTACCTTTACCAAATCATGTTCACACACTTAGCTCACACACAATAGGACATGTTCACACACCTTTGATTCATCCCCGATGAATCGGACCTGACTCAACTCTAAGCAGTAGCAGGCATGACAAACAAGTATGAATGAGTAGGCACAACAGGGCTCAAACAACTCCTACTCATGCTAGTGGGTTTCATCTATTTACTGTGGCAATGACAGGTCATGCAGAGGATAAGGGGTTCAGCTACCGCAGCAAGTAACAGTTGAATCATTGTTGTCCTAATGCAGTAAAAGAGAGCAGGAGCAAGAGAGTGGGATTGTATCGGAATGAACAAGGAGGTTTTGCTTGCATGGCACTTCCGAAGATAATATAGCTCTTCATCAGTGTCATCGATCTCATCGTCGAAACCACGTCTATCGAGAGGGAACAAGTACCGACAACAGAGAAGAAACACAATCAATGCAATGCACAATAAGATGCATGATCATGGCATGGTAAAATGAGTGTGTTGGGCTAATGCAACTACAACCAGATGGGTTTGAGCTATTTTGAACCAAAGATTCAAAGTTCAAACACATTTGTGATCTTAAATAGTGCTTTATCATGTTTTGCACTAAACAGCAAGTTAACTTGTTTAAACATGCATGAAACTAGTACAGATGGATAGATTGGATTTTTCTGATCATTTTTCATATATAAATTATTTGATTTGGAGCTACGGTTGATTTTCTATGAATTTTAGAAGTTAGCACTATTTTCTGGAATTTCCCAAATAAGAATAAATCCAGAAAAGGATTTACTGCGTCAGCCTGGCGTCAGTATGACGTCAGCGGTCAACTGACCCGGTCCAGGTCAAACTTGACCAACGGGACCCATACGTCAGTGTCTCGTCTTTGTTTAGTGTCAATAGCGGGTGGGGCGGGTCAGCGAGACACGTCGACAAGTCAATCTTGGCGTGTGGGGTCGGTCGGCGATGTGACGTGGCCAGGTCAAACTGACCTGTGGGGCCCATGGGGGTTAGTTTAATCTAAACGCAAATAAAACCTGGGTTAGTTAGGGCATGGGGCCCAGCTGTCATTGTCATAAGGTTAGACTAATAACATAATTAGTACTAATCTAATCTGCCACGTCGGCGGCGGCGGGCGCGTTCAGTGAGGAGAACAGAGGAGGAGGGAGAGCGTTCGGGGGAGAGAGGGGAGAGGTGCAGAGGGTCCGGGGGGGTGTGTAGCGACGTCCTAGGCGTCGAGGCAGCCAGGGAAGCGAGGAGGTGGCCAGCGTGGCGTGGCACACACGCCCGCCCTTCTCCTCACGAGGAAGACGACAGGGGAGGCTAAATTTGGGCTGGCCAGTGGGCCAGCCAGTGGGCTTGGTGGGTGCTGTAAGAGGCCCGGTGATGTTCTCCCCTCTCTCTCGCTAATTCTGTTTCTGTGTTCTATTTTATTCCTCTGTTTTGAATTAGTAAAAATGCTAATTCATTTTAAAACTCTGAGACAAATTGTGGACACTAGTTGGTTTATTCCAACGGCCCACAAATTATTCCAGAATATTTGGAGCATTCTGAAATATATATAGAATTCAAATGCCCCAATTCAAATACATTATGATTTAATTCAAAAATCCAGAAATGACCTATAAATATATTCATCATTTTTGGCAGAGGTTTTCACCTTTATCAAAAATCATGAACTTTTCCACAGGACATTTTGGATTTATTGAAAAGGATTTTATTTGATCCTATTTGAATTCACTTGGTGCTAGGGTTTGGATCAATCCCCATTTCAAGTTTTCTGGAAAAGTAAACATGATGCAACACTCTAATCCAAGCACTAAGCATTACCAGAACTAGGGATGTGACAATGTCTACGCAGAGGGTTTTCCGAGAACACATATCAAGTCCAACAAACTATACCGTGAAGTCTGTTGAAAAAGGTTGTCCTGGGAAGGTCCACGGGCACGTGCCGAAGTATGAAGTCCATTGGATTGTCACCGATGTCGTACCACATAATTGTGTGAGAAAAAACCTTCTGGTGAATCATCCAAACTTGACTTCAACTCCCTTTGCGCAACTCATGTATACTGAGATAGTGGACAAGAAATATATGGAAGTAAAACACATCCAAACAGCAGTGAAGGTCAGATGGAATTGTAACATTCCTTATGGGAAGGCTTGGAGGGCTAAGCAAAAGGCTGTGGTGGAAAGGTTTGGGACATTTTTTACTCATATGATTATGTTGTCCGTCTCATGGACATACCGAAGGAGAGGAATACCAACACTTATGTTAGCGTACAACACACAAGGTTGCCGAGTATACCTGATTTCAAGGTGTTGAAACGAGTATTCTGCTCTTTCGCTATGTGCATCGAAGCTTTCCGGCATTTGCTACCTCTTGAGCACTGCGTTGGTTTTCCCTTGAAGAGGAAAGGGTGATGCAGTAAAGTAGCATAAGTATTTCCCTCAGTTTTTGAGAACCAAGGTATCACTCCAGTAGGAGACTACGCTCGAGTCCCACGCACCTACACAAACAAATAAGAACCTCACAACCAACGCGATAAAGGGGTTGTCAATCCCTTCACGGTCACTTACGAGAGTGAGATCTGATAGATATGATAAGATAATATATTTGGTATTTTTATGATAAAGAGTAAATGAAGATGCAAAGTAAAATAAATGGCGTCAGAAATAGCTTGTTGTCGGGAGATTAATATGATAGAAAATAGACCCGGGGGCCATAGGTTTCACTAGTGGCTTCTCTCAAGATAGCATAAATATTATGGCGGGTAAACGAATTACTGTCGAGCAATTGATAGAATTGAGCATAGTTATGAGAATATCTAGGTATGATCATGTATATAGGCATCACGTCCGTGACAAGTAGACCGAAACGATTCCGCATCTACTACTATTACTCCACACATCGACCACTATCTAGCATGCATCTAGAGTATTAAGTTCATAAGAAAAGAGTAACGCTTTAAGCAAGATGACATGATGTAGAGGGATAAACTCATGCAATATGATATAAACCCCATCTTTTTATCCTTGATGACAACAATACAATACGTGCCTTGCTGCCCTAGCATCACCGGGAAAGGACACCGCAAGATTGAACCCAAAGCTACGCACTTCTCCCATTGCAAGAAAGATCAATCTAGTAGGCCAAACCAAACTGATAATTCAAGAGACTTGCAAAGATAACCAATCATACATAAAAGAATTCAGAGAAGATTCAAATATTGTTCATAGATAATCTTGATCATAAACCCACAATTCATCGGATCTCGACAAACACACCGCAAAAGAAGAGTTACATCAAATAGATCTCCAAGAGAATCGAGGAGAACTTTGTATTGAGATCCAAAGAGAGAGAAGAAGCCATCTAGCTAATAACTATGGACCCAAAGGTATGAGGTAACCTACTCACACATCATCGGAGAGGCTATGGTGTTGATGTAGAAGCCTCCGTGATCAATGCCCCCTCCGGCAGGGTGCTAGAGAAGGCCCCAAGATGGTATCTCATGGGTACAGAAGGTTGCGGCGGTGGAATTAGGTTTTTGTGGGGGCTTCTGATGGTTTGGGGGGTACGTAGGTATATATAGAAGGAACAAGTAGGTCGGTGGAGCCACGAGGGGCCCACGAGGGTGGAGGGCACGCCCTAGGGGGGTTGGCGCACCCCCTGCCTCGTGGCCTCCTTGTTGATTGCTTGACGTCCACTCCAAGTCCTCTAGATCACGTTTGTTCCGAGAATCACGTTCCCGAAGGTTTCATTCCGTTTGGACTCCGTTTGATATTCCTTTTCTGCGAAACACTGAAATAGGAAAAAACAACAATTTGGGCTGAGCCTCCGGTTAATAGGTTAGTCCCAAAAATAATATAAAAGTGTATAATAAAGCCCATTAAACATCCAAAACAGAATATATAATAGCATGGAACAATAAAAAATTATAGATACGTTGGAGACGTATCAAGCATCCCCGAGCTTAATTCCTGCTCGTCCTCGAGTAGGTAAATGATAAAAACAAAATTTTTATGTGGAATGCTAACTAGCATATTCCTTAATGTAATTCTCTTATTTGTGGTATGAATATTCAGATCCGAAAGATTCAATATAAAAATTTAATATTGACATAAAAGTAATAATACTTCAAGCAAACTAACTAAGCAATCATGTCTTCTCAAAATAACATGGCCAAAGAAAGTTATCCCTACAAAATCATATAGTCTGGCTATGCTCTATCTTCATCACACAAAGTATTTAATAATGCACAACCCTGATGGCAAGCCAAGCAATTATTTCATACTTTTGATGTTCTCAAACTTTTTCAATCTTCACGCAATACATGAGCGTGAGCCGTGGACATAGCACTATATGTGGAATAGAATGGTGGTTGTGGAGAAGACAAAAAAAGAAGATAGTCTCACATCAACTAGGCGTATCAACGGGATATGGAGATGCCCATCAATAGATATCAATGTGAGTGAGTAGGGATTGCCATGCAACGGATGCACTAGAGCTATAAGTGTATGAAATCTCAACAAAAGAAACTAAGTGGGTGTGCATCCAACTCGCTTGCTCACGAAGACCTAGGGCATTTTGAGTAAGCCCATCATTGGAATGTACAAGCCAAGTTCTATAACGTAAAATTCCCACTAGTATATGAAAGTGACAACATAGGAGACTCTCTATCATGAAGATCATGGTGCTACTTTTAAAGCACAAGTGTGGTAAAATGATAGTAACATTGTCCCTTCTCTCTTTTTCTCTTATTTTTTATTTGGGCCTTTTCCCTTTTTTATGGCCTTGTTTTTTTCCGTCCGGAGTCTCATCCCGACTTATGGGGGAATCATAGTCTCCATCATCCTTTCCTCACTTGGGACAATGCTCTAATAATGATAATCATCACACTTTTATTTACTTACAACTCAAGAATTACAACTCAATACTTAGAACAAAAATATGACTCTATGTGAATGCCTCCGGCGGAGTATCGGGATATGCAATGAATCAAGAGTGACATGTATAAAAATTATGAATGGTGGCTTTGCCACAAATACGATGTCAATTACATGATCATGCAAAGCAATATGAAAATGATGAAGTGTGTCATAGCAAACAGAACGGTGGAAAGTTGCATGGCAATATATCTCGGAATGGCTATGGAAATGCCATAATAGGTAGGTATGGTGGCTGTTTTGAGGAAGGTATATGGTGGGTATATGATACCGGCGAAAAGTGCGCGGTATTAGAGAGGCTAGCAATGGTGGAAGGGTGAGAGTGCGTATAATCCATGGACTCAACATCGTCATTCCCAGCAGTGATATGGTTATCTATGTATGAGTCATTATCTATGTTAGTTTCAGACTATTCTCATGTGTGAGTCATTATCTATGTATGAGACATGCTTTATGTATGTGTTGCTATCGCACTTGCTTCTATCTAATCAGGAGACATATATCGTTTTATGTATGCGAGAGACATATTACTATTAATTTGCATTGTTATTCCGCTTACATTTCCAAAGAGATTGCAACCGATAATTAAGATACAAGTACATCTGAATTAAACGGCAGGGCTAAGCTTAAAAAATACTGCTTACATACTACATGAAGGCATCATCGTCATCCTCCGTCGATGCAGCACTCTTGCCCTTCGACGATGCTGCACTCTTGCCCTTCGATGATGCGGTACTCTTGCCCTTCGATGATGCAGTACTCTTGCCCTTTGACGATGTGGTACTCTTGCCCTTCGACGGCGTTGTACTCTTGGCCTTGCAGCTCGGCATGAAGATATCGTCTTTGTCTTCGCTGCCAGCAGTCCATAAATATGTATGCTCTGCTGCAGTCCTTATGAAATTTCACTCTTCGTCTGCACTACCTTCTTCCACCTTCCATGCAACCTAAGAAGTTCTTTACATAACCTCGTAGCTCCTTTCAGGCCACCTAGACTGACGTAATGCGTGAGCCAACTCATTCACTATGGTGTCACTACCGATGAGTTTGTCCCATGGAACTATCCTATTGTACATCCTGAAATCGGTGGCTAGCCTCAGAAGACATTTGCTAGTCTTAGGGTGAAAACTACGATCAAAAGGATAATCGGACATCTCTACTACACTACACTGGACTGCTTACCCACCTTCATGTGAAGGGAGTTTTATAGGTAGAGAGGAGAAAATGGAGGGAAAGAAAGACTGTGGTATGGAGGGAAAGGTTTGGCGGGAACGGGTTGGCGGGAACATATGGCGCTAATGGGTTGGCGGGAACATATGGCGGGAAAGGGTTGGTGGGAAACGGGTGGTAGGAACATATGGAGGGGAAGAGTTGGCCGGAAAATATTGATGGAAAGGGTTGCGCGAAAATATTTTTATAAAATGTCTAAGATGGGAAATGGTTGCACAACATTTGTAAGTCATAATTAAAAAAAATAACCATTTCGGCCTAACATAAGCAGAAGAGCGCAGCCATGCAGCTTCGGCCTACCGTTAATGTGAAAAGTTGGGGCCCAGGGACTCTTCGGCCTACGGTTGACCAAATAGTCCTCTTCGACCTACAGATGACCAAAGAGTCCTTTTCGGCCCGGCAACAGGTCTCTTCGGCCTATGCATGACCAAATAGTCATCTTCGGTTAACTGCGGACCGAAAACCTTGCCTTTGGCCTACCAGGGGCCGACGGGGTCATACTTCTCAGAATTATGCATTAGGTCATATCGTTCTCGAATTTGCTATAAAAACGTCATAGTTTTGAAAAAAAATTCCATTTTACATAGGTTGGAAAAAGTCTCTTCCATGTCTTGGATGAGAGTGGACTTGCATCGAGTCTTGGCTACAATATCATCAATTACGGCCCAAACCTAATCTGCACAGCCCTTTTGAAGGTGGATCCAGTATTCTTTAACCTGAATGGCATCCGCATATAGCAATACGGTCCAGCCGAGGTAATGAATGTGGTCTTCTCTTCGTCTTCTCGCGCCATTAGAATCCGGTGTTATCAAGAATAAGCATCGAGGAATGATAGGAGGTCGCACCCAACAACAGAATCCACGTTTTGGTCGATTGGAAGGGGGAATGGATCCTTGGGGCAAGCCTTGTTCAAGTCTTTGATGTCAATGCATTGCCTCAAGTTTCCATTCGCCTTCGTAACGACCACAGAATTGGCTATCCACATAGGGTGCAACACCTCTTTGATGAATCTGGCCTTCTTCAGCTTCTAGACCCCGTCAACAATGAAGTGTTGGTGATCTGGTGCACTACAAAAAAAGACACATCCGTGACATTATGTCCCGAATGAAAACTTTTTCTGTCATGGTTATGACACTTCTTTGACAATAATTATGACAAAAACATGTATCATCATACATGTGGTGGGCTCCTACTTCTATGACAAAAAAATATGACAGAAAATGGGCTTTTCATCCTGGGAGGGCCGGAGACGCACCTGCATGACATTCCTTGGGTTGTCCATGACGTAAAAAATTGTGGTAGAAGTGAGGGCGAGGAAATTTTCAGGGAGTTCCCAGTTACATGGGTGGTCGGGGATGGCGATGCAATGTGGTTTGCACGTTTCTCTCATATGCGTGTGTGTGCGAGGCGTTGGCTCCGGGACTCGAGCGAGGCGCTCGATACTGAACCAAAGCGATTGCACTAGCTACACACTGAACATGATTGATCGATCCTTTGGTTGTTAACTGAACTAGAGTGATTCCTACACGGCTAACTAAACCCGAGCGATTCCTACGCTGCTGCTACTATGTGAACCTGAGCAATCGATCACTGCTTCTGCTTAATGAAGCCGATCGAGCCCCCGTGCGAGATGTAGCAGCCAGCCAGTGTTGGATTGCATTTGGATGAACAATGCCCCTTGCTACCGTGCGCGCGATACGTATAGAACAAGTCGAGACATGGTGAGTCGAGCTAGTTGGTTGGCTGTGATGAACAGTTCCGAGTGGGGGTTGGATGAACAGGACACCAACAGTGTAGGCGATTGCCACTGGATGAACATGACCCCGAGGAGGCTACCACGCACACCCCAGTTAGTTGGGGGTTGATGAACATGACCCCGTGGAGGCTGGATGAACAATAGCCAGTCAAGGATGGAGGAAGTCGATGGTGGATAAAAAGCAGCCCATGGAGTCCCATTTTGCGGTACGCCACACCCCTCCTGATGAACAGGACCCCGTTTCGACCATAGGCGCTCGAAGAGAAGTCTCTTTCCTCTGTTTTGCGGTACGCCACACCCCTCCTGATGAAAAGGATCCTGTTTCGACCGTAGGCTATTGACCTGATGTCTGTTTCCTCCGTTTTGCGGTACGCTAGACCCCTTCCGGTGAACAAGATCCCATTTTGACCATAAGCGGTCAAACAGAAGGCTATTTCCTCCATTCTATAGTATGACAGACTCCGTTTCGGCTGTCTCGTCCAAGCCGGTTGTCTCCAGTTGAACAAGACGCATTCCGACCCAGTCGGTAGCCTCCCGATGAACACGGTGTTGTTTCTCCATTCTGACCCAGCCGATTGGCTGCCAATGAAAAGGACGCCATCGTTGTACGCGTTGGGGACCACGCCCATATATACGTACAGGGCCATCTTTTTTGCAGCATGGTTGTATGTATGTGTAGATGATTTAGACAGGATTACCTGACCTGCTACCGCTCCTTACTCGGCCATGGTTTATCGTTGCAGATAGACTGATCGACCAGTATGTACGTACACGTTTGCGACCAGACAAACAACAGTACGTACACTTCGACCGGGTGGGTCCTAGCTATCAGGGAGGATAAGGAGGCACTTCCTTGCATCTGAAGATATAAATGGTGGGTCCGAACTATCAGGGGAGGACTCAATTTTTGCATGTAATAAGGAGTCATTTCCTTGTGTGCGATGATGTAGCTGGTGGGTCTAGCTATCAGCCTCACCGCGTACAGTCCTCTTCTGATGGCTATTGTTCTTTGACCATGTTGACTACACCGCGCCGACAACACCCATGCGATGGACGATAGCGAGGCCTAGGAAGGAAACGACGCAAAGCTGGGGAAGACGCGGTGGTGTATGCCCATGCGATGAGGAGTACGAGGGTTGCTAGTTCAGCTGCAGTGTGACGTTGCCGTCGCTGGATAATAACAAGGGGTGTGGGTGGGTAGATGGATGGCCTGGCCAGCGGTGGGAGTAGGAGGGGTGGTGAGGCCTGTGCGGCAGCACAACCGGCCATGGGAGGCAGGAGCACGCGGTCCCACCGGCGCTGGTTTGGGCTGCTGCAGCAAGAAAATCAGAGGTTGAAGAAGCAACACGGCCGTTGGATTAACATCGAACGGTCACTACAGATAGAATTGTTTGTTGACTAAGTTCACAAAGCCCTGCGTACATGTCAACTTAGTAGGCCCACAAGTCAGCCTCCAAATCCAGAAAAGCTTCACCCAGATTCTGCGCATAGTGAAGGTCTTGGCACTAGAATCTATCGGCCCCAACCTAGACCAAGTTGTCAGTTCCCTGAGATGTTTTCCGTGCTTGAAGAAGCCGTATATCGAGGTGATGTCCCTTTCCCGTTGAATGTTAACCATAAGGGAGTTTAGTTTTTGGCACCTTTTCCCAAGTTTACAATGATAATGTACTCTAATTTCTGAAGGAATTTTGGAGGATTTTAGGACATACACCCCCACCCCCACCCCATATTGGTTGCTTGATTCATATGGTTACAATCCATAAGCATTTCTCCTTTGGATTCATCTATACTAGTTTTCTTAGGGAATTTTTCATCCACTCCAACCTCTTGTGTAGAAGGCCACATTTTTCTAGATTGTAATCAAATGCCCATGTTAATCATGTCAGATCGAAGATGGCACGTTGGTGCATTTTATAAATCCTGCAAACCAAATAGGCCTGTAGTAGTGTTCAAAACTGCATGTAGGCACTAACACATTCTCTTCTTTTGCAGATAATAATAGGCCCGGTGGTGGATAATGTGATACAATATAACAAAAATCACATCGAATGCCTAGATCTGCATCTCTCTAAAATTTCTTTGAACTCCTACCGAGGGACGTTACCCGAGATTATATTCGCCAGGTTCTTTGTTGCCAAAGCAAGGGTGCTGCAGGTAATGAGGTTGAACATGCATTTACGTATACACATATGAATTGTTTGTTGATCAGAGCCGGCAGCTACTATAGAATGGAAGAAGATCCAAAAAAGCTAAACTTCATATCGAATATGCATTTGACAGAGTAATTGGAAGTCATTGTGTCAACACCATACATGACTTGTCAGCAGCTGATCCTTTGCAGAAATGATGAGGTTTTGAAACGGGCCTTACTATTGGTATTATTAGTTTGAACCTCTCTTATATCCATGTTCAGCTGATTAGCATGAGCGTTTGCAGCTGAATGAGCTGAATTTCATTTCTAATATCAGTTTGAACCTTGTAATCTTTGAATTTGAGCCATGTAACTCTGGAATTTGAACCTTGTAATATTTCGGGCTTTTGTGGTAGAATCGTTGAAATGACATCATATGAGACTCGTATATTGGTAGTACTATTTTGACTTTAATATGCAATAGACTTAGGTTTTATTAACCATTCACGACCAGGGATCCAGCCGGAAGCGGAGCAATGGCAAACGTCATCGCAACAAGATGTAGATGATTAGATGCTCATTTCTCCTAGTTTAGTATGCATGTAATTGCTTTCTTTGGTGTGTAGAAATGTTATGTGTGTAGTCACTTATGTAATTGTATGCTTAATTTGGTTATGAAATGCTGTTCTTATAAGTATATATGTTGATGTTCTGTAGACAGAGCATATTACATCGCACATGGACCACACTAGGAAACCCGTCGGTCATGAATTCAGCAATCACACACGGTTGTATAGCAGCAAGCGTTTGCCCACAACAGACACGGCTTATTCCTTCACAAACTGCTCGGGTGGATCAACTGTATGCCACGTATCGCACACGTAACTCTAATCTGATTCGTGCTTGATGTCTCCGAAATGGCTTGCACTGTTCGTCTTATTTTGCCACGTAATACTGTGTCGGCCTCTGCTCGCGTCCGTCGGCGCGCTCTGCTCGCGTACCTCCACGCGCTTGGCTTGTAGATAGCTTTTCCTTGCGTGTTCAACTGCTATATGCATATATATGGTTGCTCGCCGTTGAGGCGACCGCGGAGCGCTCTGCTCGCGTCCTTGCACGCGCGCTCTGCCAGCAGTTGGAGCTTGCACACGATTACGTTTTGGGCCCCATATGCATGCGGATGCACCGCGCGCGTCGCCACGATGGAACTACACGTTGCAATTTAGAACTTCCATCCGAGGGTGCAGATATTCCAGGCTGTCCAGCTTCCTCATTAATTCCCGCGGCCATTATAACTTCAGTCTCTTCAACCTCTCGATCTCTCCCCACAACACAACAACCACATCCACGATGACACATACAGAGAGGATATCTAGCGGCGCTCCGATGGAGTTCGACGAGCATAAAGTGGAGACCCATGCGAGGGAGACGGATCTCTCGGTGGTGTATGTCGGCGTTCTGGGAACGGGGGTCCCCAGACTTGCCTGCCTGCGGCCTGCGGCGTGGCTCAAAGGAGGCCCAGGACAGCCCATCTTCATCAACACAAGCTCAAGACCCTCGCGAGGGACCAAGCCTCACGGGGCGGACGACCAGGAGCTTCCTCAGGCACGGCCTCGTCAGGCTGGCTCATGAGGAGGCGGAGAGTTCAAGGCAGGGTACCTCGCGACGTGCCCATTACGCAAGCCATGACGATCAAGGGCGCCAGTCGGGCGCCAGCCCGCGCAGTGTCCTCCTTTCCTCTTTGGTGCAAAGGGAGCAAGCGCAGGCGAGAGCATCAAGCAAAGGCATCCATTTCTTGCAACAAGACCAAGACCAGCCCCAACGGCTGGAAGGGAGTCATCGTGGAGCCCAAGCAAAGGCGTCATCACCAGAGCCTTTGGCAGGCGAGGACCAACTTTAGTCAGGATAAGTGTACCCGCTGTTCCCCTTCAAAATGGCCAATTGTTGGCGCCCATCCCGCTCAATATTTGGGAAGAGGCCCGGGGCCTTCGCCTATAAATAGGAGTAGCCACCCACAGAGATAGAGGGATCGGGAATCCAGAGAAAGACAGAGACCCGATCCTCAAGCTAGAGCGACGGGACACCACCTAGCAGTTCATCACACCCACCAAGAACAGACCCTCGCGAGGTTGTTCTTCCTTGTATTGTTCCTCATCAGCCCCAGAGGCAATCCACCACGCCACAAACTAGAGTAGGGTATTACACCACAACGGTGGCCCGAACTAGTACAAATCTTGTGTCTCTTGTGTTGTTCTGTTTAGTAGTTTAGGTCCCTGCGATTCGGCGAGGTGCGAGACGGTGGAAGGTTGGATCTCCGCGAGTACCCCAGTGTTCGAACCTCAAGGGTCTGCCGGAACCCGAAATCCGACATTTGGCGCACCAGGTAGGGGTGCACTGGAATCCACCTTCTTCCACCTCGTGTCCCATCGCATCGCCATCACCATGTCCGGCGACCAAGCGGGCAACTCAGATCCTTGGGCGGCATGGCCCGCCCACGCAGCTTCGCCTCGGCGACCCCATACCCAGTGCAGCTCGCGGTCCGCAGGCGCTGCCATGGCGGCACGCGGACA